>OY728127.1:791444138-792069138 GCA_963277665.1 Viscum album
TAATAAATGGATATTTACTTTATTACAAAACCATGATATATTTTACAATCATTATATCCAATATCTCATGTATCTAATACCAAGAGACTCAACATGAACCTCATGATTTTGTTAAGCTAATATTTTGGTCAAAGGATCCACTAAATTTTCATCTACAACCACCCAAAATATTTTTACATCACCCTATCAACAATCACTCAAACGAGAAGAGATTTTAAAATGATATCCTTGGTCCTTTGGTGTGATTGAGGTTACTTGTACTAAGAAATAACTCTATTGTTGTCACAAGAAAACTCAATTGTTCCCTTAATAGGAACCACCCCAAGTTCAGTGACGTGTCTCTTAATCCAAATAGCTTCCTTCATAGCATATGATGTAGTGATGTATTCTTTCTCTATTGTCGAGTTTTCTATGATAGTTTTTTTTGAAATCTTATAATTTATGGACCCACCATTGATACAAAACATGAAACCATATTGAGATCTCATATCATTTTTTCATATTAGAAATTGGCATTAATGTCACCCCTTAAAATGTGCTCATATTCTTCTCCAAATACCAAGAACATATCCTTATTTATTTTTATGTTATCAAGGATGTTCTTGAAAACATTATTATGGATCTCATTGGGATTAGATTGGTATATACTATTTATACTAAAAGTATATGTGATATCGGGTTGAGTAAACAATACGAATACATGATAAATTCCATGGCGGATGCTTAAGAAATCCTATTCATTCTTTCCAAATCTTTAGAAAGATCCCAAATATTCCTAAGATTTATTCCATGCAATGTTGGTAAAGACCCCTTCTTAAAGTTATCCATGATAAACCACTTTATCACTTTACCAATATATGTGTTTTGACTCAATCTAAGTAGCCCCTTCGATATATCTCTATAGATCTTTATACCCTGCATGTAGACTGCTTCACCCATGTATTTCATTGAGAAGAATTTTTTCCAACCAAACATTTATAGAGTGTAAATATGGTATACCATTTCTAATAAGATTTATTTCATCCCCACACAATATTAAAAATACCATAAGACTCCCACTAACCCACTTGGATATATAAGAATCATCCATATTTTTTATGAAACCAAACTATTTTATTATACCATAAAACTAAATATTCCAATTCTAAGAATATTACTTCAATCCATAAATGTACCATTAAAACTTGAAAAACTTAACAGACTCATTTGGTACTTCAAAAATTTTAGCCTATATCATATACACATCCTTGACTAAATTTTTATCAAGGAAATTTATTTTGAGATCAATTTGATATATTTCATAATCATAATGAGTTATTATAGAAAGAAAAATCCTAGTGGACTTTATCATCATAATTGGTAAAAATGTTTCTTTATAATGAGTATAATTAATTTGTTTATAACCCTTTACAACTATGTGATCTTTACAAGTATACACTCTACCATCCATGTCCAGGTTCCGAGTGTAGTGTAAGTCATCCAAGCCCATGCCCAACATTGGTTTTTCATCATATTTAATGAATAACTCATAATAACATGATAAATAATCATCAAGTATAATAAATATACCGTAATAAAATAGATGAAAAGAATCCTAAAACTTAGAGATGATATTTTTACATTAAATTTATAATTAATTTAATATCAATAAAAATAACTTGGTCTTGAGAATATTTCTTCAATATAGATATTGATCACACAAACCCCATTTGAGTTGTATCACCATTGTATTGAGAGGATACAATGTTGAATCCCTATAAAAGTATCCACCTATGCTCCAAAAATACCATAAAATCACCGATAGATCTCTGAGTGATGACATGGAGGCATTAATCATCTTGTGTCATTCATCATTGATCGAAACAAGTAATCCTTTAGTCTTGAAGATTACTTCCCTTGTTCTCTCGATCTTGAGAGGGAGGATGAGATGGATTTATTTTCTCTTGTTCTTGAGAGAATCCTAGAGTTCTTCTTTGGTCTAGAGAGAAAACTCTAGGAGATAATATTTTTCACAACTATCATCTCCCAAAATGATATAAGATGGAACATATAGTTAAGTTTTGATGTTAATAATTACACATTGGACCATAATCAAATTTTAAATATAATATATTCCCCATGCTATATAATAATAATAATATTATATATATATCTCATGACATGCACAAACTTGTGAATAATATTAAATACCATTTTATTAAATTAATAAATCCATATTTATTTAAATGATATTTAAATATTAAATTATTTTCGTCATCGGGCTCAACATTCAGCCCATATATCTTCCTCATAATTTATCGTACCTCAAATAATAAATATTTATAAATATTATTTTTTTAATAAATAAATAAATATTATATTCACACTATTATGAATAAATATTTATTTTATATTGATTTAATTTAATAAATATTTATATATTATTCCATCCAATAACTGGTGAATAAATAAATATTTATTTTTTTCCTTATTAATAATAAAAAAGTGATAAATAAATATTCTATTTGGCAGGCTTGAGAATAAATATTTATTTAACATTCAAATCACATATATATTCATACTTGAATATAGATGGTGAATGGATATTTGCAATCAATGAATCCTGAATAAATATTAATTCCTAGTCTTGAGAATAGTATTTATCTGACCTATTAAATTCAAATAAAATTTAACTGAGATTCATGGATACATTAAGTGTGTGACCCTCTAGACCTCTTTCTTAATGGAATTAGGTGACATTATCTAAAGTTAAAGATGAATATCAAACAAAAAATCAAGAAAACCATAGATAAAGAAATTAATGTCACAATGAAAACAACCTCATACAAATGTTTACTATGTAATATAATTCATTTATCTTGATACCTCATCAAACAGGTTGCATACTCATATCATTAACCTATGTGTTTGATATATTTTTCTTTGAATACCTAAAATGAACTCATTTATGTAACAATATGACCATGGATTTTATTATATGGATCCATTTCAATCAAAGAGACAAGATATCAACTACTATTAAATGTAAGGTATAAATACTTTATTGACTTATTCATTAAATCACCACAATAAACTCGGTCTTATATAGATACAACAACCACTGGTTGTAATAAGTTTTTCTTTTATATTACCTTGGACCCACCATGATACTATATAAAATTGATCTAAAATAATACTAGTGTCATATACTATTGACCACCAGTATTTCTATTCCTCCATTCACTATAAACTCATCCAGTTCTACTTTCTCAGGCACTTCCAGGTAGTTTTAACTGCAAGTCTATGTAGTTCTCATAGTTTTGTTTGATATTTACTCACTATACACCATGAATAAGTATTATACAAATTTTGTACATATAATGGAATCATGTGATAGATTCCAAAATACTCTTAAGAATATGTATTTCTATTTATCATAATAATCTCCTCCTATGCCATGCACATTATCCTGGAGAGATTTCATACCATGTGACATGGGAAAAAATCTAGTCCTGGATTTTTCTATCTTGTATTTTCCAATACTCTATAAACATATATAATATTACTAAATTTAAGAAACCTCATAGATCTATATCTATAGATCATGTTCCCTAGAACTTTAGTTTATACTTTAGTCATTCTTGGAGAAATTCATTCCTTAGTATTCACAAACTTATAAGACTAACCTTATATTTTCATATATTATCTACATATCTATCTTGAAAAATATAATGTTCCCACCAACCTCTTAAATACCTATAGAATTTATCCATTCCAAATGAATATTATATGATAACCATGTTTTATTTTATCAATAAATGTATGTGTACAGTCTGAATATCATTTTTTTGTGTCACTATCCCCTTTTGGTTATTCTATATAAACATATTCCACAGGGTTTCCATAGCGGAATTTGGTCTTAACATACAAATTACCAATAACATGATCATAGAAAAGTTATGATAATTAGAATTAAAATGGGGTTAACATGATGATTTATGTTAAGGTTTGTTATAGATTATGTATATACATCACTTAAACCTTTCTATGATCAATTATTCTTTATTATTATTGTATTGTACCATCTATTCCATGTTTCTTATTGAATACCAACCAGTGTTATCAAGTCAAGAAACTACTAAAATATAGAGACCCTAAATTTTGGTGCATGAAATCCATTACTGAATTAAAATAATATTTTCAACCTTAGATTGCATATTATTTACCACATTATTATAGGAATCATTATTCTTAATGAATAATATTACCCATGCTGGTGAATATAAAACCACTTCTTTGGTTTTATCTTCCTATACAATATGTGTCTCTGGAACAAATCCTCCCATTGAGATTAGTGGAGTTTGTGTTTTATGACAACTCATGTGCATCTGAAGCATAATATTATTTAAATCCTAGACTACTCCCACTATCTTAAAAGATATGTGATTCCCTCCTATATAAATATAATAAATATTGACTAATATAATTTTATCTTTTGGATGTTAATATCTTAAGAATAATCAACTGAGATTCACATAATGTTTTCCCTTGATGTATGTTTGTAGATCTTAACAAACACCCCACATAAAAACACAAGAATCTATGACATAATGGATTTCTTATCATATTTTAACTAACATGATATCCATTAATCAATATCGTTGGTATATGGTTATCTATTGCATTTCTATTTGTGAAACACGTCTTGGATGATTTTTAATATATATAAGACTCATCATTGATCCTATTTTTTCTACAATCACTACTTTTATGTAAAAAAATCAATATGAGATTAATAATACCTTCACTCTATATATAGATGATCAATGATTACTTGGTTAAGAGATTCTATGAAAAACCCATTTAAAGGATTTTGTATCTTTTACAAAGTATATTCATTTTCTCCACTGATCATCCCTAAAAACTCTTAAAGGTATCTCATGAAGTATATGAATTTACCTTTATATTCTCCTTAGAATAGTTCAAATGGTCTTGATGAACTAACTATAAAAGTTTCATGGAGTAACTTCATTTCTAAATGTTTCTTTTTTTAAAACCTGATTGTGAATTAGCTAGTACACCTAGTGTCTTAGTTCAAAAGAGACTAAAAACCCTTTTGGATATAAACTTTTCAACTACTATCAGTTTTTATTGACAAAGAATTATCTTTTGATAAGTATATTCTCTTAGTCTTATATTTATATTCATTATTTATCATAGATTATAATTAAAATATAAATAAAATATTAGTTAAGTATGAAACATTCATTCAAAACATGAAATAATGTCTCATTATATCTAATTGAAAAATGAGATAATTTTTTGGTAATAATAAATACAAAACAATAGTTTAACTTGAATCAATTCATTGATCAATCCTAAAGTCATGCATTTCTCATTACTGATATAGGAATCACATTTCTCTAGTTTCTTAGAGAATTCACCATACTTATAGTAATCCTTCCACACTTTCTTGGTTTATATATTTTAATACAAAGATATAAAACACATATTGAATTCAATACCCAAGAATTAGTATAGAATATTTATTTATAATGATGCATATACCTAAAGTAGATGCTATTTTTTTTTCTTCTTCATTTTATTATATTTTGTCTACCAATGGTGGCCTTTCTGGACACATGAAAAGAAAGTAGCATCATGTTCATTCCTCTCTCTTTGAATCCTTTGTCTCTTCATGGGATGTTGTAAAGGATCCATTGATTTTGAACCATCATGGTTATTCTAACCCTGTCCTTTACTTCACTCATCATAAGTAATGAGGAACAATGTTCCCACAAAATATTATCTACTCATCAAATCTTAGTCAAAAGATTACCAAGCGACATATCCATATTGTCCATCTGATAATTCTTAGTGAATATTTAAAACCTTGTTGGTATGGATGATAATATGAGATTAATGGATAATATCTTATCCAAATGGAAGACCAAATCCACTAACTGATTAAATGATTAATTTACTTAGACATATTGATGGTATACTCACTATACTGGTTCCCATATTTTATTTTACACTGGAATAGTACAGTGACAATATGATTTATCTCAAGCCTTTCCTTCTCCTTTTCAAGTTCAAGGAGATGATTTTTCATAGTGTAAGAATCCATGTCTTTATATTGAATCATCATATCTTTAGAAATAGATAATAACATGATAAAAAAATAAAAGAATCATACTCAATGAATTTCTCACGGGCATTATTTTCACCATCGCTTGATTGATGGGATGGATGGTCAAGAATAGAGTATTCCAACAAATGAAAAAAGTTCTCCTATAATAGTGAAATGTATAAATGACTGTAGCACTCAGGGAAATTTGTTACTATGAGGATATACCCAAAGTCTAGAAATAATTGTAGTGTTATCATTGGTTCTCTTATCATATTATATAATAATTAAAGAAGATTATTATTACTCACTATTGGAAATTTAGTATATACCAACGGTTTTAAACCATTGGTAAAGCCTGTATAACTGTTGGGAAAATTTATACCAATGGTTTAGCAAACTGTTGGCAAGAAAGCCGTGGGGATAGGCTTATACCAACAGGTTATAAAATAACCATTGGGAAAAGCCACCAGAAATCATATTATCTTTCCCAAGGGTTTAAAAACCATTGCAATAGTTTTTTACCAACAGTTTATGAAAACCGATAGTAAATATTGAGAATAACAGGCCTTTACCAACGGTTTCAGAAACCGTTGGTAAAGATTGAACTAAGACATTTACCAATGGTTGTAAATCATTGGTAAAGAGTGGGGTTTTCAGCTCTATACTAACGGTTTTGGAAACCGTTGGTATATAGCCTACAATTTGTCTAGAAGCAAGCAGCTTACCTATGCCTGCAATTTGTCCAGAAGAAAGCAGCTTCCCTATGCATTTACCTGCAGAATAACACAATGTTCAGAATACAGAATACCTATCATTCTATACCACTAGTCTATAAATTCACTTGAGGTTTATAATGATCCCCCCCATTCAAAACCATAAAATATCATATTATGTCTTATGCTTGAATTTTATAATCTATGTGTTGCGTTAACTGCAGACTATATCTTTATGAGGGATCTATTATAAAACCCCTAATTTGAGTTATTTCAAAATGGTATCACATTTTGAGTTTATTAATGTACAACCTTTATGCCTTGGTTAATTTTCTCTTATTTTCTATGTTATCCCATTTAGATATAAAGTAGATTAACCAAAGTCTCTTAGGTAAGTTGTGTGTGAAACTTTCATTCTCTCAAAAGGCGCTGCATGATGTAATTTTGATTAAAATATGGATAAGATGGTATCTTTTAGAGAAGTTAAATGAAATGAGAAGATCCCAAGATATCCTTTGTATTTATTATCAATAATGTGGAAAAAGATACAAACATATTGGTATAAGAGTTGTTTTTTGGTATTGTAAGACAAATAAAAAGGGGGACATTGATGTTCTTATTGATTGGATTGTATTTTTTATCAATGATTTTTGGAATTATATAGTGTTGAGGAGTGAAATAAGCTATTTATTTCAAGGGGGTGGGGGGGGGGGGCTGTCCAGGGGGTACAGGGTGTCTAGGGGGGTGGGCGGGGTGTCCATGGGGGTGGCAGGGCTGTACAGGGGGTAGGGGGTGCCGGGGGGGGGGGGGGTGGGGTTCCAGGTGGTGGGGTGGTGTCCAGGGGTGGGGGGTCATCAAGGGGGTTGGGTGAGGGAAGCTGTACAAGGTGGGGGGCAGTCCAGGGGGTGGGGGTGGGGGTGGGGGGGGGAGTCCAGGGGGTTGGGGGGGGGGGTGTTCAGGAGGTGGGGTGGTGTCAAGGGGGGTGGGGCCGTCCAAGGGGGTGGGGGGCTGTCCATGGGGGTGGGGGGTGTCCATGGGAGGTGTCCAGGTGGTGGGGTGGTGTCCAGGGGGGTAGGGGGTGTCGAGGGGGTGGGCAGGCTGTCCACGGGGGTGGTGGGGGGGGGGGGGGCTGTCCAGGTGGGGTAGGGGGTGTCCATGGGGGTGGGAAGGCTGTCCAATGGGGTGGAAGGGATGTCCAGAGGGGCAGGGGTGTCTGGGGGGGGGGCAGTCCACAGGGGTGGGGGGATATCCGGGGGGGGGGGTACGGTGTATCCAGGGGGGTGGGCGAGCTGTCCACGGGGGTGCCGGGGTTGTCCAGGGGTGTATAGGGTGTCCAGGGGGAGTTATCCACAAGGGTGGCGGGGATGTCCAGAGGGTATGTGGTGTCTAGGGGGGGTGGGTGGGCTATCCACGGTGGTGGTGGTGGTGGTGGTGGGGGGGGGTGTCCAGGGGTGGGCGGGCTGTCCACAAGGGTGGAGGGGCTGTCGAGGGGGTAGGGGGTGTCCAGGGGGTGGGTGGGCTGTCCACGGGGGTGGAGGGGCTGTCCAGGGGGTACAGGGTGTCCAGGGGGTGGGAGAGCTATCCATGGGGGTGGCAGGGTTATCCAGGGGGTAGGGGTGTCTAGGGGGTGGGTGGGCTATCCACGAGGGTGGGGGGGGGGGGGCTGTCCAGGGGGGTAGTGGGTGTCCAGGGGGGTGGTCGGGCTGTCCATAGGGGTGGTGGGGCTGTCCAGGGGGTCGAGGGTGTCCGGGGGGGGGGGGGGGTTGTCCACAAGGGTGGGGGATATTCAAGGGTGTATGGGGTGTCCAGGGGGTGGGTGGGCTATCCATAGGGGTGGCAGGGCTATCCAGGGGGTACGAGGTGTCCAAGGGGGTGGGTGAGCTATCCATGGGGGTGGCAGGGATATCTAGGGGGTAGGGGATGTCAAGGGGGGTGGGTGGGCTATCCAAGGGGGTGGGGGGGGGGGGGTTCTAGGTGGAGTAGGGGGTGTCCATATGGGTGGGCGGGCTGTCCATGGGGGTGGAGGGGCTGTCCAAAGGGGTAGGGGTGTCCAGGGGGGTGGGCGGGTAGTCCATGGGGGTGGGGGCTATCTAGGGGGCATAGTGTGTCCAGGGGGTGGGTGGGCTATCCACGGGGGTGGCGGGGCTGTATAGGGGTGTACGGGGTGTCCATGGGGTGGGAAAGCTGTCCACGGGGTGGCAGGGCTATCCAGGGGGTAGGGGGTGGGTGGGCTGTCCATAGTGGTGGTGGTGGTGGGGGGGGGGTGTCCAGGGGGTAGGGGGTGTCTGGGGGGTGGGAGGGATGTCCATAGGGGTGGAGGGGCTATCCAGGGGGTAGGGGGTGTCTAGGGGGGTGGGAGGTCTGTCCACGGGGGTGGTGGCACTGTCCAGGGGGTACAGGGTGTCCAGGGGGGTGGGCGGGCTGTCCATGGGGGTGGGTGGGTGGGTGGGGGGGGGGATGTCCAGGGGGTAAAAGGTGTCCAGGGGGTGGGCGATCTATCCACAGGGGTGGGTGGGTGGGTGGGTGGTGGGGGGGGGGGGGTTACAGGGGGTACGGGGTGTCCAGGGGGGTGGGCGGGCTGTCCACGGAGGTGGAGGGGCTGTCCAGGGGGTACGATGTTTCCAATGGGGTGGGTGGTCTGTCCACGGGGGTGGCAGGGCTATCCAGGGGGGTACATGGTGTCTAAGGGGTGGGATCACTGTCTATGGGGGTGGCGTGGCTGTCGAGGAGGGTCGGGGGTGTCTAGGGGGTGGGAGGTCTATCCACGGGGGTGGGGGGGGTGGGGGGGGGTTGTCCAGGGGGTAGTGGGTGTCCATGGGTGTGGGTGGGTTGTCCACGGGGGTGGAGGGGCTGTCTAGAGGGGCAAGGGTGTCCAGGGGGGGTAGTCCATGGGGGTGGGGGGCTATCTAGGGGCTACGGTGTGTCCAGGGGGTGGGCGGGCTGTCCACGGGGGTGGCGGGGCTATCTAGGGGTCTATAGGGTGTCCAGGGGGGAACTGTCAACGGGGGTGGCAGGGCTGTACAGGGGGGTAGGGGTGTCTAGGGGGTGGGAGGGCTGTCCATGGGGGTGGGGGAATTTCTAGGGGGTAGGGGTGTCCAGGGGGTGGGCGAGCTGTCTACAGGGGTGGGGGGGGGAGGCTGTCCAGGGGGTAGGGGTGTCCAAGGGGGTGGGCGAGCTGTCCATGGGGGTGGGGGCTGTCTAGGGGGTAGGGGGTCCAGGGGGTGGGTGAGCTATCCACGGAGATGGGGGCTGTCCAGGGGGGTGGGTGAGCTGAATTATGCCTCTAGAAAATTCAGAAAGGTATATATGGGCATCAAGAGTGAGATCCCACTCACATTTCAAAGATCCCATGATAGTTAGAGTTATATTTTGAGCATGTGACTATGGTTTTTAGTTTTTTATTATGGAAATTGGTGCATGAGATGTATGTGTGATAAGTGAATTAATAAAGTGTGGTTAATATATGGGCATCAAGAGTGATGCAAGACTTGTATGAGCATTGAGTTTGATGTGGTATTTTAATGGCATCATGTATGGTGTGATTATGAAATGACAATATGATGGGATGTGGGAAATTATGGTGTATGATGCTTCTAATATGGGTGTTATGGGATGATGGTTGCTGTGGAATCACCAGGATATTGATACCTTGGGTTGAGAAGTGATGAGGTAGGTAATTCCTATGGGGGGAGTTCCCATAAAAGGGATCAATTAATTATATTGAGTAGTTGGGGTATTCTAGGAATGTGGGAATGATACACCTACATTCAATGTCATATCAAATTTTGGGATAATGAAGATCGGGTAGTTGAGATGGAGGAGAGTTTTGGTCTGTGTATAACCAAAATAGCATAAGGATGAGCTATTATATGTTTGGGATATGGCAAGGCACATGTATTTTTTCATGGATTTAAAAGATTTGAGGGTTGGGAGTGTACATCCCCCAAATCCCATTGCACCCCCCTATAACCCCCACCTCCCACTACACCCCCCTACAACCCCCCTACAGCCCCCCCCATCTCCCCCTGCAGCCCCCACCCCCCACATTGCACACCCCCTCACCCCTTGCATCCCCACCCTGCACAGCCACTCCCCTACAACCCCTCCCCCACTGCATAACTGATCTACAACTAACCCCCTCCCACTGTAATACCCCCTACTCCCACTACACACCCCCTACAACCCCCTCCCACTGCACAACCCCCCTACAACCCCCTCTCACTGCACAGTCCCCCCTGTCGCCTAGCCACCCCTCCCATTGTACAACCCCCTACCACCCTACAACCCCATATAGACCCCTCCCACCCTACAACCCCCTCCACCACCTCCCCCTGCCTCCCCCAACCCCCACACTTCATAACCCCACCCCTTAGAGTCCCCACCCTACACAGCCACCCCCTACAGCCCCCCTACATCCCCCCACTACACAACCCCTACAACAAACCCCCCTCCCACTGCACAACCCCCCATTCCCACTACACCCCCCACAACCCCCTCCCACTACACAACCCCCCCTACAACCAAACCCCCTCCCACTGCACAACCCCCCTCTCATTCCCTTGAAAAATAAATTATGAAATGGAGACCCATAGTAGGTCTCCCTACCATTTAAGAACTCACTACCATGTTGGATCAATATAACAGGACATCACTAAAATATCACTATAAGATATGAACCATGATTATAATCAAAATGGTCTCAATATAACACCTAAAATGAACTCTATGCAGTGGAATAATGTGCAAATGAACTCTATGAAATGACATAACATTCCATAGATACAAATTTCTGAACTGGAGGAATTATCATTTGAATAGATTTTCTACTATAGGAATCATGTGTTATGTTAGGGGAAATATGCTACACCATGTTATCATCTATTTGAGGTGGAATAAAAAACACTTACTTTAATCAAGGATGGATCGTAGGTTGGGAAGAAGGGTTCACAAAGAATAAGGGAGCTGTTGTTTAGGGATAATCAAAACAAAAAACAAAAAACAACCTTGTCTTCAAAGAAATCCGAATGAAAAATGGAATAAATGGAGGTAGAACATAAAACTGAGTTATAACTTACAAATTTTATTCAGAAGAACAAAAAATCAGTTACTGGGAAGAAGGGTTTGCATGCTGGAACAATGGAGCTCTCGTTTAGTGCGCAATGTGGGAAGATCATGATTGGAATTCGGTGCAGCATTTGTGGCATTTTATCCCAACGGTTTTTAAAAACCATTGGGAAATACAATCAAAGATATCCCAATGGTTTCAATGAACCATTTTCATAAAAGGAAAACTATCCACTATCCCAACAGTTTCAAAAAACCATCGGGAAAAGTATCATCTACCGAGGCCTACCCTAATGGTTCTTCAAACCGTTGGGAAAATACAGTATAAAACTTCCTATACCAACGGTTTTCAACTAACAGTTGGTATATGAATCATATCCCAATGGTTTCTCTGAACCGTTGGGATAGTGCCGTTGGTATAGGATGAATTTCCAATAGTGAATTTATATTAATTTTTTGGTGTGATGTAATAAATTTTATTTTATAGTCTTCCACTATTTTATAAAACCAAAATATCTCTCACCATTGGATTCATAATATTTTATCATGAATATATTATAGTGTTAAGGATCCATATTTAACTTCTTATAACCAAGACATGGGTTTGGTCAATTACTTAAAGATATTAAAGAATATGGTCTTACCAAATGCAAACCAGTAGCTCCTTAATCTGTTGAGTGGACTCCCCAATCCTAAATTATTGGATCAAATTTCCTCAAAAATTACCTCCAAGATAAACAAAATATAGAAAGGAATACTCCTCTTGATGTAAAATTGGTTAATTCAATACAACACCATAATTGGAACTCCCTGATAAATGAAAGTGTCTTGACAAGGGCCAGACCAACACTTTGATCTATGGTTATATTCTAAATCCATTAATGAAAGACATTTCTAACTTAAAAATTATGTAAGTTTTTTTATTTATTCATGTGTAAATTAATTTATTTTATCATTTACATGACTTTTCAAAATTATTTCTAATTTAGATAATTTATTAACTATGTATTGATAAAATAATTTATACATGATCCATTTATTTTATTTCATCTTGCATGATTTTTTATCTTATTTATTTTATGTGGATACATTTAATAAACATGAATCCCATAAAAAGTAAATAACCATGAAATAAATATAATAAATAAAGTGACCATATCATGAGATTCTCTATTGGTTGGTTTATCGAGTGGAAGATAAACCAACCTATGACCCCAGGGGAAAAACTACTTTATATGGGCTTGGATTGAGTTGGAGGATTCCAAAATTTTGACTTTTGTAACTTCTTGATCGATTTCACCTCAACTATGATTCTAAACCACCTCCTCTCCTTAGAGATCCATCTTTTACATGTGTTTACTCACTCTCATGTGAGGGGTAATAGGGCAATGAGTAACATAAAATAAACCATGGACACATAGGTATTACATAATTAAGGTGTGATGGAAGACACACATGTCATCGTATTTAATTTTGAAGTTCACTTTGGGTTTTGATTAATCTTTTATTATATATTTTTTCAATTGTTAATTAACAATGTGGAAGTCAATGTGTTCTTGGAGCTTAGGTTATGGAATGAATTTCCGCCCATTAATTATGATGATTATTTCACTAATCTTCAAGTAAAAGACAAGTGTTGACAAAACATTGTATAAAATATTTGATGGAATATATAATGACTCAATGTTGATTAGGAAATACCTGGGGTGTTTGAGAAATATCTAAGAAGTCCTTGTGTGATTTTTAGATGCATTTGACACTCATATAAAGGTAAATTGACATTTACATTACCTATGGAAATGTAACTCCATTTTATACAGGCTTTATAAATGAATAATGAGGTTTACATAGTCTACATAAGGTTAATCCAAGAAACTAGGTGTTGTGTAAAGGTTATTTACACCCTATATAAAGGTAGTTCAAGAAATGAATTACCTACATAAAGATATTTTAAATGCTATGTAAATGTGAAATCATACTGTGTAAAATTCTTCTATGAAATGAATTTGATACATAAAGGCAAAAACCTCTTTGTGAAAAGGTCATATATGGATTTCTCTACCAACATAAAGGTATTCCAAAGCCACAAAATGGTAATTCAAGATACCAGTAAGACACGTAAAGATATGTAGAGGTTCCAAAATTCATTTTTGATGAAGGATATTAATTCATCCGATGAGAGGTGATCTGTTATTCAAGATTCAAATATTATGATCAATTTAGTGATAATAATTTTAGTTGAAATTGAAGGAAGGAAATATAAGTTAAATGTTGTAATATTGAGTGAGTTTCATGGTGTGTGATCGATCCATCAACCACATACATCACATGGTCAATCCATCAACTATATGTACCACATGGTTAGTCAATTATAATTTCTGATCAGTAGGTTATCATGTGGTCAATAAATTGTAATGTGTGGTCAATAGATCATAATTTAATTTACCATGAATACCTCTATGGTAAAATTATTGACCGCGTGATGGGTGATCAAATTATCCCTTAATCAGAATCTTAAGTTAGAAAAAAAGGATGATAAAAATAAAAAATAAAGTTCATGCATACACATGATGTCTATAGAGTGTAGATAACTAGATGAGTTCATATTGAAGAAGATAAAAAGTGAGTTTCATGTTGCATGCAAAGTATTTACAATACCTTACTTAATATTGTGTGTACATGAGACATTTTTTGCATTAAATAATATTTCATGGACATGGGAGTTCAAAATATTAATATAGGCACGTGGTTTCACATACATGCATGTAAATTGAGTGATAAATGAAAAAGAGAAGCTATAATGTCTAGGTTTTTTATCTCATTATTTTACATGGAATCTCATGCATGGTGCGTACTAATAATGTGGAAGAACTATGATGATGCTGGAGGTAGTTTATATTATTCTAAATATTACCTAGAGTTGTGATTCTTAAAGATGATGAACCAAGATTTCTGGGAAATAAAACTATCAGTTAAGATAAGGAATAACCGAAAATGATGGAACATTTAGAATATAGATTAATGGAGAAATTATATAATTGAGTTGATTAAATATGATGAGTTTAAATAGATTCAGTGAGGAAGAAATACGAGATTAGTTTTTTGAGAAAATAATGAAAAAGGTGGTAATATTCATGCTTCATAGTGAATATAAATATAAAGAAGAAGTGATTGAGCTATTACATTGATAAAGATGAGGATAAGTTTATTTAAAATAAGAATCAAGAATGTTGAGTTGGAAAATTGTTTTTGGGAATTAAATTAACTCTTATATTTTGAGTTTTCCTAACATGATATGTTTTCAATGAAATAAGTAAGAACTTCATATATATCAAAATAGTTGAGAAAAATAGAGCGTTCAAAATAGAAGTCTCAAGCCCATCAGAATATTCTATAATATTTTAAATTTAGTAGAGAGAAAAGTGTAAAAATGAGAAATAAAAGGAAAAGAAAAAGTAAGGGCACTCCTAGAATTTCCCAGGGGATAACCATTTGAGAGGAAAAAAGGAATAATGAGGATCGTGGGGGGGATCCCATTTTTGAAAAATTGGGGAAATTAATTATGAGATCATGGGAACAAAATTAGTTGGAGATATTTTATATTCCAAAATAGATATTCTAATTCCATGTTAACCTATGTATAAAAGGAAAATGAAGAAATAGAGGAAGAATTTAAAAAGTTGTGGAATCTGAGAGCCATGTCATGTGAAGATTTTGAAGAACTCTCAAGGAATAATATGAACAAGTTGTGCCTTTATTGAAATAGGTCATCACTTATGTTTTGAAGTTGGAGATTGAAGAAGGATCCAACCATCACATCGTGGTCAGATAAGTGAGTTGAAGTTGAGAAGAAGAAGAATGAAGAATAAATGGAACGAGAGACTCATCTTTTATGTAAGTTCTAATAATTCAGATCAATACTTTTAGTGATTGAGTGAGATATCTAGTTGAGAAGTATCTATGAAGACCTGTGAAGATAAGTTGAACATGGACCGAGTTTCATTCCTCTTTATTGAAGACCTATTGGCATTTTAAGTCCTTGTGTTGAGAAGAAAGAGATCCATATTGATGATATAGAAGCATCCTATACAGACTTTGTGATCAACTTCCAAGGAAGAATTGAAAGAAATGCTTGTGTATATATAGTGGGATTCCATAGAACCTAAGGGATTCAGGGTGTGTAGGGAGATCACATGAGAAGCTTTGAAAATAGTGTAAAGTTACCAAGAAAAATATAGTGGGAAGTTGGAAAGCAAAGTTCTATTGGAAGAAACCATTTGTATGCAAATAGGTATTTTGTGAAGGCATGGGAAACACCACCCATTTTAGTCACATTGATTATAGTGAAGAATTCATGCCTTGTACAACCCAAGCACAACAAGGAGTAAGTATTTTTACCAAACCCTGTAAATATTGTGTGATGATTTTAATTTACATACTTTATAGCATATAAGAATTACTTTCTAGGTTAAAGGACTAAAATATCCATTTTTACTTACCAGTAAAAGTGGTTAAATTTGAAAGGGGGTTCTAAGATACTTTGAAATTTGGTAAAAATTAGAAACATCTGATTCACCCCCCTCTCAGGTTTCACCACCAACCCCATTGGGAATTCAAAATTTAACAAAATCTTATCACACAATTAAATCCATGCACTAAATAATAAATTAAATAGAAACACAATACATACATAGGTCAATAAAGCTCATTATTAGTCTCATACATGCAACAACATCTCATTCATACAAGATAACATTCATTTGAAATCAATATTAATTTATATAAATTTATCTTAAATTAATAATTAATGGTCTTATTAATTATTTAATTACTTATCTTAATTATTAATCCAAGAATTCCTAAATATTCATGTGACTCTCATCCTTATATAATTTTAAACAAATTAATTTATTAATTTTATTTAAAATTGTAACAACCCCAACCCTAGTAGCCTAGTTCCAGTGCCTATCTTTATTAAATAGGCAAAGTTACAAGTTTTGAATCCCAAAGTACTAACCAGTTTTGCAGTTTTTTGAAGCTAGATTACATACACAAACCTTAAATTACAATTTAAAACATAAAATATAGTATAGAAAATCCTTTGATAACGCCATTATTCTCCTATCTTAACCATGTATATCAGTCATAATACACATCTTGGAATCCTGGGGAAAATAAAACATAATAAAGGGGTGAGCTCAGATTCTCAGTAAGGGTATACATACAACAAAATATATCATAAGAAAGAATAAACAATTATGTCAAGGTGATTAACCAAAACACATGTCATTTAATAAATAACCCGAACATAATATGATAGGAATGGAAGATGGTCAATTAATTCCATATAAATAATCACATGAGAATGAAACTTAACAATTTATGTTGTATTAGTCAAATAATCACATGGAATATCAATAACTAATCTCATAATGAGGGGATTCATAATTCCGAACATCATAAACATACTGTCAAGGCTTCTGCCAAGACACCATACTTAAACGAGTAAGACATTAGCCAATAACCAAACTAGTTTGTCTCATGAGACCTACAGATGCATCCAGGGTTTATAGAGGCCCCTTCCCATCACTTACTAAATCCAATTTATTCCTCATATGAAAAGGGTAAAACATAAACAACATAAACATTCATATTAAGAAACTGGCATAAGAAATGTGAATACTTCAACCATAAACCAAGAGTGGTATCAAAATAGCACATCCACAGTCAAACTAATGATAACACATTCAATAAAATATGGTAGAATATATCATAAGAGATAAACCTAAATCATGTATAAGATCCAAAAAGGATGTTGAAATAGATAAAAATAATCTTATAAAATCATTAAAAATTTCTTGAGATAAACACCCCTTTTTTACTTTGAAATCATTTATTTAAAAAGTTGTGAAATTATAGAAGAAAATATTTTATTTGAAAATAACCTTGTAATCTTATAAAGGAATATTCAAAACATTAAGGCGTTATGATGGTGGAAAAAATATTCTCATTCCATATAAGTTAAAAAAACATTCCTTCTGTACTTTGTTGAAAAAGTCATAAGGTACCTCATTTAGAAAGAGAAAAAAAGATTCATTTCAAACCAATTTATAAAAAGTAGAACATGGGTAAAAAAGGATTTAAATTTTTTTAGGAATATATTAAGAATATTTTGGAAAACATTTTTAAGAAACATGGACACATGTGATAAATATTCCCCAGTATATACTTATGTATAAACAATCCCAAATAAGAATGAGATTGTGAAATTAACCCTTACCTTGCACTTTCCTTTAGTTGAACGTGTTTTAAACTCCTGTATAATGGTTTAAATATTTTAATAAATTTATACAAGAACCATATTAATATTTATGATATTATATATGATCCTATTATATCACTTTGTTTATAATATTTCGTTATTACTCTTGTTTCATGTGTTAACTGATTCATTTTCCTATGCATATTTCATCGTGTATTTCCTATTTCTTATAAATAAAATATATTTATTTCATATAAATAACTTTATTAAGTTCATATATATTATATTTTCTCAATATATACATTTTTTAAATCATTCTTGAATGGTTAACATGGAAAATGAAGCTCATTACATCATGGAGACGGTAGGTTGTACGTATGCACGAACGACAGTATCATTCCATTAATGGTAAAATGGTAAATAATTTAATGGTATATTAATTATAAATAATAAATATAATTTAATATTTATTATTCAAATCTATTATATCCATCATTATACCCATCCAAATAAAGTGGGGGTGAAAAAAAAATCACACCACAACGTAGAGATGGTAAGCCGTACGTACGCACGCGTAATGATCTCGTTTTTAGAAGGATGGATAAAAGGTGGAATATGGTTCTACCATAATCATAATAAAATTTTAAAATATATATTTTACTTGATTTATTACTTTATAATTTAAAAAACATATAAATAGTAAGTAGAAGAAGAAATCAACTTGGATGAGTTAGTGAAAATGATTACCTCTTCTTCGGTGAACTTCCTTTAGATCTTTCTTAAGGGATATAGGGTTGGTCTTTTTGAAAGAAAAGAACCTAAAAGACTTTGATAAGTATGTTGGTATAAGAAATTATGAGGGTTTGGTTGAGATATAAGGCTCAAAGTGGTGTGAGTAAGTGAGGAAGGATGTTCCTTTTTATAATATAGGGGCATGACACTCTTGAAATCCTTTAAAATATTAAATTAATATAAATTAATTTTATATTAAAAATGGATAAAAAGTGAGTTATTTATAATAAAATATGAGTATGGGTACAAATAATATCAACTAATGATTTTTAGACAAGTTTAGGTCACATTATTAACTACATATTTTAGCTTTAACCCTTAGTTAAACCCATTAACTCTTACCATGACAACTTGGATTTTTACTTTTCAAGGGTTAATATACTTACTATAAAATTTCAAAAAACCCCAAATGGATAATTGATTAAATATTTAACCTTATTACGATAATTTTTATCTAATTTTATATTTTTATGAATTTTATATCATTTAATAAAATATTATTTATTTTAAAGTATCAATAATGTCAATTTTGATACTATTCATTTCTTGAATTTTTAAAAATATCAATAAACAAGATAAATTCAAAAAAAAAAACATTATTACATCAATAATATATATAGGTAATCTATAAAATTATTGGGTGAAATTAATTATCTCATTTTTTTACTTTTAATATTTTTAATATCATTTATCTCATATTTCTATTAAATAAACTATTACTGCATCATCATTGTGTAAGATTTTAAGGTAATTATTTATTTCTTAAAAATTAAAAATAAATTACTATGATGAATATAATAATTTTAGAATTAAAATGAGTATTTATTATCGAATTTATCTTCTATATAACCCTATATTAAAAATTATATAGTTATTAAAAATATGAGTATGACATTTTTAACTTTTATTTAAATAGAATATAATAAATGTCATAATCTTACCCGATTGGATTAAAAAAGTTATAATCTCAATCCAAATATTATTTTGGTAAAAAAACTCATAAAATGAAATTATGACAAGTTTTAGGGTAATTTTATAATATTTATAATGTTAGTTTTTACCCTTAATTACCTGATTTACCCTTTATCGTGTTAATAAAAATTTACTAAAGTTACTATTTATAATGCCAAAAAATAAAATAAATATATTTACATAATTTTTACCCACAAATTATAAATATTAAATCCATTTTTCAAAATTCAAATCATGGAATCTGTAGTAATTAATTTAAAATTAATCCCATTGACGGAACAAAAAAAAGGGTTTTAAAAGCGAAAACATTCAAAAGATTGAAATCTTTTTATATCAAAATTCAACATGAAATTGATTCCAATGAAATAAATTCTATTAAATGATAAAAATAATAATCTAATTATACTTTAAAACTAATCAAAATTATAATTTAACACTATAAATTATGACGATGGAAAAAAGTTGTTTTCAATTAAAATTTAATATTTTTCACTATTCATCAAAACATGAAACTTATCAGAAAAATACCAAAAAATCAAAGTAAAACTTTATATTCCTATTTAAAATAATAATTTTATTTTTTCAAATATAATATTTAAAATTTTCAAAAATTTGATTTTAAATAGCTTCACTATTAAAAGTCGGTAAAACCTCATTTAGAAAAATATAGGTTTTTTATGCATAAAATTGGGTTTGTTCTAATATTATTCTTATAAAATATATTACATGAATATAAAAAATATTTTCTTGAATATATAAATTATATATTTATTTAATATCATTTATTAATTGTAATTAATTTAATTTATTAATACAAAACACCTTTGGGAGCATAAAAATAAAAATATTTCCTTTATATTCAATTGGTTTATATTTTCATTTCTAAATAATTAGTAACCAATGAATTAATATTATATTTATATATTTTCATAAGTTATTTAATACTATTCATAACCACTAATTTAATATCTATGTTATATCTTATTATATTAAATAATAATATACTGTTGTTTGGTAAAACTCAGTCTTGCATGTAATGCAATCTATTGAGGAAATTTGATATTGTGTGTAAAGAAAGCTAAATCAGTGTTGAATGAATTAAAAGATTTATAATATATTAAATTTATTTTAAAATAAAAATATTATAAATTCTTGGGGTGTTACTGTAACATCCCATTGCCGATCTGATAGGTACGTCTTTAACATTTTCACAGTTTTTACTTTTCGTTGACAGGGTAGGGTCGAGATTGAATTGGGAGGATACCTATAATGGTGAAGTCAGAGATTTTTTGGACTCTTACCTTTAACCAGCCTTTTTTACACTGGCTATAGGAGGGTTACATGTTATGTAATGAGGTTACACGTCGTGTAATGGTTCTACGTACAAGTCATGAAAGTATTCATGCTGGGATGAGTACATGTTATGATGAGTCTTTACATGTTGTGAAGGAATTAAAGATCAGTTTTTAATTCAGAGTGTCAGAGTTTAAGTCAAGGACACATGTTTTTCATTGGTTACAAGAATTAACTGTTTCACGTCGTGTAATAGGATTACACGTCATGTAATACCTCGACCGTGGTTTTTAAACAGGTAGTGCTCTTGAGATATTTTTCTTTCCTCAACTCCAATTTCTTCACCCTCATCCTAAGTCCTTCCCTAGGCAATATTTAAGCCTTCTAACCCCTCTAAATCCCCTCCTTCAACATTCTATCGTCATTTCAATTGCGATGTGATACCTGGGTAAGAATTCTTCCTCATTCTTTACCTTCTCTCTTTCACCTCCTTTGGTATTTCAATGGATCATCCTGAAATTTTTGGATTCTTTCCCTATGGTGTTGGATCTCATTTCTAGGTTGGGTTTCGAGGACTTATCCACCGTTGTTCTTATTAATGAGGGTCGTTGCGAGTGTTGAGTTTCAAAAAAAGGTAAGTGGTTCCGTCTTGATTATCCAAATTTATTAGCCTTTAATTGCTTTATTTATTTAAATTTTTGATTTAAATTCATTTTCTCAACTTTCTTTTGATGGATTTAATAAAAATCCAATTCCATTGAATTGGGAGATTTGAAATGGTTTTGTAATGAGAATTTTGAAAACTCCCAATTCCATTTAGTTGGGGTGTGTTTATGGAAATTTTTTTATTTAAATTGTAATATTTAAATTGGATTTTAATGGAAACAATTTCAATTAAAATTTTGAATTTAATTGTGGAAATGAATTGTGAAATGTTAGAATTGGTTTTTAATGGATTTCAAACTTGTGAAAATGGATTAAAATATTTTTATAGAAACCCAATGGTTTTATCTTGTTAAAGAGGAATGTTTTTCATTAAATAATGTTTTGGTTTTAAATAGAAAATTGGAATTTAAATAGAAGAATGGTATTTAATTGTATTTTAAGAAGTATTAAAATAAATTGCTTATCCTTGATTGTGTAAGAGCACATGAAAGCCTTAGGTAGTTGGTGAGTTATCTAGACACACTCTACACTATTAAAAATTTCTAAAACATACATGTAATGGGCCATATCCCCAATGGGAGGGTGAATAGTTTCCTTTGGATAGTGTTAGGGGGATGTGTATATACACATATTGCTGAGATAACTTAGAGAGTACAAAATCCTATTGTCAGAAATACTATCGTACCTATTTGGAATATGACCATGTTGCTTAATTTTTATTTATATTTGAGATATAAATGTATGCCAATGTTGTAAAACTTATTTACATGCCTTATGAATTTACATAAACTATTTTATGTAGCTGTTTTATCTTAAGACATTGTTTTAGAAATATTTAATCATTTAAAAAGCCTTTGATTAAGGTATTTTCCATCATTTGAATTGTATAACATGATTTGTTTAAATATGTTTTAAAATGCCAAATCTATTTACCTTTAAAATTTAAAGCATTCTTTGGTTAATCATTTATTGGTATCTATTATGGAATCTATGGTGAGAACCTACTGGGATTTTTTTCTCACACCCTACTTGTGACTTAGAGTGTTTGTATATTATCTTATTTTAGGTTTGAGAAAGGGAAAATGATCTCTTGGAGGTGGATCCAGCTGATGAACCATGGTCTTGGTGAGTTGTGTCCTTAGGGTCTGATCAACCATATGAATATCTGCATCAAAAAGTGGTATAGTTAACTCGATTCTTGAATCATGAGGTACGTGAATCCCCACTCTCACATGACCTATTGGATGTTGTTTGTAGTGTATAATATCTCATTGGATATTATACACGGTACCCCTCACAACAAGGTGATGGGTGAGTGTTGGTAGATATAAATCACAATCATTTTCGCCCTATAAAATATTAATACAGGAAAGGTATCAGTGTTTATATGGTTCAAATTTCATATAAACAATTACGAAAATATTTATTACCTCTTCTAAGAAATACATTTTCGGGTAATGGGTCACCTCAAAGTTGGTGGGGGTGGGGGTTATCTTCACATAGTTGTTGTTCTTGTTCAGTTTATTCTCTTTGATTATTTCCCATAACATTTTCTAAAAACTCTAACTACCAATTAAGTTTTTCCTATATAATAGCTAATCATGCCTAAAAATATTCCATTTTCTTATCTTTATCCCCCTATTCATTTCTTTTCTCAAAATATATTTAGGGTAACACCCCAAAACTCACACCTCTGACGTATCCATACTATTCTAGCTACTTCAAGGCCACTGATAGTAGTTGTTCATTGGGCATAAATAATGATGATTTTTTTCTCTAATTCAGATAAAAAATATAATAAAATAAGTAATCATTATTATGTAATACCAATTTAAAGAATTTTTTTTATTATGTCATACTTACACATGCTTCCAAATTTTTGTGTGTGTTTTCATCTATTAGCATCTTATCTTTAATTACATGTGCCTCCTTCTATAACACATGACATGGGATGAAAGTGGCTTTGGATTTTGATTCATCAATCTGCATATAAACAAAGGAACATAATCATGTTGTTGTTTTATGTAACATAATATTATTATGGTATATTTAAAATATATACCATTTTTTTTCAAGTAAAGCATACCCCATCCTTGATTTACGGTAGGGGTATGTTAGTTTTGTTGCTCATGCTTATTTTTAGAACTTAGTTACTATTTCATAAATTAACAATTCTTAATCAAAATGATTAATACACATATTTTCAAGCAATGTATTACTAGTCACAATGTACCTGAAAATATGTCTTCTCATGATGACCAATAAACGCATCCCACACTTGTTGGTTTATCAGGTGTGCATACATTTTTGGTGGGTGTGAGTTTATTTTACCATTAGTATCTTTGAGGTGATACTTCATATGGATTATGGGAAATCATCTATGATCCATTCTAGTTATCATTTATACAAATTTCATTCTGGGGTAATCTACTATAAATGCACTCTGCATAGGATAATGAAGAGTAAATCAATGTTTCATTATTTTATTTTTTAGTAAAATAAAGAAAGTATATCATAATGTTACCCTAATATCTTTCAAAATTACTATCTTAATCATAGTCACAACATTATTCCATGAATCTACATCAATCAACACACACATGAAAGTGGTGAGACCAATGTAACTACTGAACATTTCCTTTTGGGGTGTTAACATACTGATCACATGCATTCTATCCAACCTTGAATTTGATGCCTTTATTTTTTGCCTTAATAATTTTTTCTAACACCATCATGCTATGACAATCCTATTTTTTGGGGACATGGGTTATTCACCATCTACCATTTCCTCAGCTTCAACATCATCAATATGTTGTTTCTCTAGATTAGTAGCATCGAAATATACTGAAGGTTGTTATTCCTCTCTATATTGGGAGCACCAGTATGTTGGGAAACATGTTATTCCTCATTATCTTCTGGGAGCATATCATTCAAGAGAGTAAATAGTTTAGCAAAACTGGAATCACTCCATATGTTTCCATATTTTAAATTATACAATTTTCGTGTCGATGAAAATTCTATATATTTAGTACAACCATCATACAATGGTGTCTTTTCAAAAATATTTTACTTATTAAAATTTTTTGGACAGTCACAAAATTCATATTCAATAGTAATTGTCATTTCCTCAATACAGTCTTCATCATTTTTTACACCTATAATCATATCCTCGATATGGTATTCATCATTATCCACACTTTTAATCATATCAGATGATCCATAAAACATAGACTTATCCTAGTCACTGGATATATTCAGTTTTTCCCATGTTTAGTCCAAAATTTATAACTTCAATATATTCCATGATTGATCAAGTGTTCTTCCAACTCCTCTTGACTAATTATTCTTTAATAACAACATCATAAACACCGAAAAATGATTTGATAAGGGTCATATGCATGATCTTTTGCAAACTTGATGAACTCTTTCACCCCATCCTCATACTCTTTTGTCATACAATTGGCATCCATCCATTTTTGATTCACATACATCCTATTTGATTCAATAATATTAATATTTATCAAAATAAATAAATACAGAGAAATTCTGGGCTTGGAACCCATAAAAGGGCATTCTTAAAGAATCATTTAAGCTATATGAAGTCATTATTATAAGATACTAAGAGTTGAATGATGGTTCTTCAGATTTTTTTGTAGTGGTGGAAATCATTGAAGGAAAGGAATGGGTGATATATATAAATTTATAAAGAATATGATTGAATTTTAATCTATTAAAAAACATAGAGATCTTTCATAGGATTAATTTGACAAGTATCATGAAATAATTTTTATCAAGCACTATAAATATAAAACAATAGAAAAAATCATAAAAATTAAATTAAACTCATTTAATAATTCCTATAAAATTTACAAAAAAATCAAGAGATATTAAAATGATTGAGGTTCTTCTTCCTGATAATGGAAACAAATAGGAAAAATTGTTTGATTTTAATCCATGGGAGTAGGAGGGATACTTGGAACTTGGAGCCAATTACCATCTGTGCACCACCAAAACTCTACCTACTTATCATTTGTAGTCACCACCTAACATGATAAGTGGGAAGAGTTTTTTGGTGCAGAACTAGGAGATCCTTGAAATTAGAGTGATAAATAATGATGAATGAGTGAAAATGAACATGAAGGTGAGGGAGAGGGTGAACCAACAATGACTTGAGGTAAGGGAAATTAGGTGGAGAATCAGATATGAACATTATGATATATATATATATATAATAATTGTAATATAATTTTACTAATAAATAAATTCTTATAAAAATAATTGTTATAAAATAATAATAACAAAAACAATTATAAAATTATGTTTCACATGTAATTATATAAGAACTGAAAATATGTAAATTATAAGATAAATATGTTAACGAGGAATAAGTAAGGGTAGTGATTTATAATTTATCTTTCTATAAATAAATAAAAAACAAATTTAACATGGAGTGATCATATTCATATGAGAGGAGGCATATCCCACAAGAAGATAAAATTCAAATAAATAAAAAGAATTCAGGCCTTACATGTATGGTTTCTTGCAACATGTGTAATGTAGAATGTTGTTTATGAGTTATAAAAATAATATTACAATATGAGTTTGGTGTTTTATTGGGTGTTCCCAGTAAAATCCGTCTTCTTTATCATGCCCATCCATGAAGTGTTATTTCCACATGAGATGCATGAGTACACAACTGGTGAAAATAGTTTGAACATCATTCAGTTATTTTCATATCCACGTCTTCTTGATAAAGAGAAAAGAATGCATTTTAAACTCCAAGTCCCTATATATAGAACTCCATAGCTTATGGTCTAAATAAAACTCGATATATCAGAACTAAGCTGATTATGATGCTACACAGAATAGTGTATCATGTGTTATAGATCTTGTGACTATACATGTAAATGAAATATTATTCTATTTTCTGGAGATCCATCACATGGGATCCATACCTCATGTATGGCCGCTTGCGACATATGAGATCGTTGCGCGAGTCGGCTGTTCAAACCATTTAGAAAAATTAAAAATAAATCTGTTTGAGAGGGAGGTATGATCACAAGTGATCACTTACCTTGGATTTTAAAGGTGTCGATTCATCCGAAACGATCGAGGGAGAGAAATGACAAAGATTTGGTTCTGCGAGAGCTTAAACGACGCGAGCAAGAAGAAATCAGCCAGGGTTCTTTTAAAATATAGGGAAGACTTTCATCAGTGCTTTCAAAAAAGCACTGATCAAGAGTGGTTTCATCAGCAGTAAAATACTAAGTGCTGATAAAATCGATCCTTATCGATGCTAAAATTATAACGCTGATAAAAAAAATTCTTTATCAGCGCTAATAAAGTGCTGATAAAGACCTAATTTAAAAATATAATTAATATAATTAAATTTTTTTAAATGTATATAATTATAAATAATTATAAATATATATAAATATAAATAAATATTTAAATAAATAAATAAATAAATAAATAAATATATTTATAATTATAAATATAAATAAATATATTTATAAATATTTGTATATAATTATAAATATATTTATACAATTATATATATTTATAATTATATTTATATTTATTAATATATAAATATATATAATTATAAAAATAATAAATATATTTATTATTTAAACATATTTATTATAATTATTTAAATATATATTAATTTATTTATAATTATAATTGTAAATTAAATATATTTATAAATATTTGTATATAATTATAAATATATTTATATAATTACACATACACACACATATTAATATATTAATATAATAAAAATATTTATTATTTAAATATATTTATTATAATTTTATAATTATATATATATATATATAATTATTTATTTATAATTTTAATTATAAATAAATATTTTTAAAAATATTTATATATAACTATATATATATTTATATAATTACATAATTATATATATATATATATTAATATATAAATATATATAATTATAAATATAATAAATATTTTTATTATAATTTTATAATTATTTAAAAATATATAAATATAAATATAAATATAATAAATATATTTAAATAAAAAATATAATTATAAATATAATTATATAATTATATATATTTATATGATTATATATATTTATATATATATATATAATTATATATATTTATATATATATAATTATATATATTTATTAATATATAAATATATATAATTATAAATATAATAACTATATTTTTTATTTAAATATATTTGAGATGAGTTCTCTCTCATATGGAGAACTTCTCTCTCTATCCCTCTATGGTGATCGTTTCAACGATTACAGAAAATTGATTATATGTGATGATGATCAATCTTAGTGTGATATTGTTGAGCACAAGAATCTCTTTGCCTTGTGTTTTCCACACATGATGATTAAACTTAATAAAGGAGGAAATCATGATTGTTTTGGGGATTCTAAATCCTTAACTTATGGCAAAGCTCGAGGCACAGATGTCAACGTAGGGAACACCGCCCACTGGTGGGGCTGGTTGGTGATGTGTCCAATTGGGTGTAGTGGGCGATGGATTTTGAGATGTCCTCAGAGTGTGAATCATGACCGATGACTTTGGGATGGAATGAGAGGCACAATCCACTTTTCTGTTAGTAGGAGCGACAGACCGACCCTTAATTGGTGTCCGCAATTCATGCGGGCGGCAATTTCTTTACGCCGTCTTGATGATATTTGCGGTTTTCTTGTGATTTTTTTGTGATGTTTGGTTTCCTTTGGCCAACAAAGATGGCAGGTGATGGAGATACTATGTGGCGAAGAGGGACCCTGGTGGAGGTGACGATGAAGGCTAAATGTCTAGGAGCAGTGATCCTGGGATCCTAGCAGATCTGGTGTTGGATGGGGTGTTATGTGTGGGATTTGGCTTTGTTATGAGTAGAAGGGTTGTGACACTGGGCACAAGGTGCAGGTCTACGATGACACTTTCAGGTGTGAGGATTGGGATGTGACTTCTTGTGGGCAGTTGACACACGACGACAAACCAGCAACAAGGTGGGTGGACAAATTTTGTCTTCTGGTAGGTCGCGGGGTGTAGATCGGCCAGAATATTGGGACGCGGTGTCCGCGATGACTTTGGGTTGCGGGGCAGCCTCGTGATGCATCCATGAATTATGACGCAGGTACAAATAGATGGATGGATGGAGATATGAGAAATGTTATGACAACAACCTCAAGACTTTTCTTGATTTATAGTTTGGCATGCTCGAGAGGTTGGACCGATGAACTCGGGTTGCATATGATCGTAGATGAAGGGCTCTGATTCACAAATTCAGGACATGTCGGGTTTATGGGTTGCAACAGGGCCTACACTAGGTGTAAAATTTTGGATTTTAATGAGACACAATTTCAGTTTGGTATGGCGGTTGTCACGACTCGTCCCAGTGGGGCCCGCACCGGGACTCCCCAAGCCCACCCCTAATAGGCCAGGGGATGGTGACTAGCACCGAGTAGGAATATTACTAACATGGGAGGCATTGCCTAAGTACCTGTACACACGCACACATATCTAAGCCCAAAATGTTGAAATGAAAGAAAACACTAGGGAACAAAATGCATGCATATAAATAAACCCAACAAACAGAGTACAATGGGAAGTAAAGTACTAAAAGTAAACTGGGCCAGAATACAATCCCACCAAAAACAAGAGTCTGAAAACTAAAAAATCTAACCTGTAACGCAAAGAGGTGAGGGTAATGCTACTCATAGCCATAGGAACACCTCATCCTGTGGGGAACTTAGAAAGCTCAGTCCTATCCTGGTCCACCTTGGACTCTGTCAAAAGGCTGCTCGTCGGCACAAGACACAACATGTGCGAGTAAAGCCCGTGCAGGGGTGAGTATAACAATACTCAGTAGAGGACCCCGAAAAACCACAAAACAATACACAAAATAAAGGCATAGTCATCTCTACACAGTATATGTCTACTGAACATATAATATGAGAACAAAATCTAGATATACTCAAAACCCAGACCCGTAGTCTAGAGACAAGTCACATAACAGAATACCCCCACTAGGGATTCAGTTCGAAGGTTCCACAAAGCACTCGTCTGGGAGAACTCACTCCATGATTCTGATGGCTCTGATGACGTCCATCCGAGAAGCACTATTCTCCAGGAAAAGTCATGAGAGATAGATACACTCATTATGAGAGAACACACTCCTGAGTGGGGAAAGATCACGATAGATAGATTCACTCATTATGGGAGAACACACTCATGAGTGGGAAAGATCACGATACACAGATGAGGATCACTGCCAGGGCCATGAAGGATACCACGACTCATTCGGATTCACCTGCTAGGTAGAGGATCAATGCCCGGTGGATTTGGTCACGTTGTTGCCTGACTCTACCTAGGGTCAAGAATTGATAGAGGATCTCGCTTCGGGCCTCTCGGAGGGATGTCTGACTCTATCACAGAAAGTCCTGATGAAGGGATCATACTCCTATAGTAGGAAATGATGTCTAACCTTAAAGGGAATGAGAAGAAGGGGAACCAACCCAAACAAAACATGTCCAAGATACAATGGACAAGAAGATCAATCCATTTACTGAAAATTACATGGCGTGTAGAAAGGTCACACGCCGTGTCCTATGACCCCGGGTACTGCCCGTGTACAACGTCCTGTGTCGCAAGGCTGGTTGTTAAAAACAAAACCACACAACGCGTAAAAAGATAACACGCCGTGTCTAAGTATCCGGGGTCTGCCCCGTGTACGCTAGCCATGTGCCCGTACATGGTCTCAACCCATGTACGCCAACCCGTGTTACTGGTACACGGAGTAACCCGTGTTACTGGCCTTGCCTGGACGTGTAGTGGAGTACACGACCGTGTACTCTACCTCGTGTATGTGTATCCCATAGATACATGTCGAGTCCCACGTAGCCGCCTATGCCATGCTACGTAAAGAGTACACGCCATGCCTCGAATCCGTGTAGTTCTTCCTGTGTCCGTGTATTTCCCAGAATACACACTGAGCTTCGGGGAAGGTCCAACACGCCATGTGACCGAGGTCACACGCCGTGTGATACCTATCTGACGCCTGAAACTATAGCCACCACCGTCGGCACTACACGACGTGTTCTTCAGAAGTACATTCTGTCTAGTCCGTAATTTTCTAGAATCGACACTCTTCACCGACGTGCATCTCGTGAGGCTTCGATCTTCGTTCTGACGGTCCGATCGCCACGAAACTCCAGATTCTAGGTCGCCCCGATGTCCTGAAGTCATCTTCGTTGTTTTCGGGCCTCCGATCGGCCCTGAAAACACATTTTGATCCACCCGCACGAAGAATGGTCTTTCCCGATCTGGTCAGATTCGTCGTCTGCTATCGTCGTCGCACCTCCGCTAGGTCGTCGCAATGTCAGATCTTCAATTTGGGATCGTTGCATCGCAAAATGAATCCGCAACGATTCTTTTTTCATCACCCCACAAAGAACACAAAGAACACATGAGGAAAAGGAATGGGGAAGAAATCAAATAAACAAATCGAGGAACGAATCTCCACTGTCGTTCGTCACGACGTTGATCCGCTCCCATTAGTAGGATTAAACAGAGCAGGAATCAACAAAAATTCAACATGGATTTAATTCCTCGAAATCAACCCAACAAAACCCTGCCGCAAGAATATACGAATCCACGGATCAACTTGTTCATGGTTGATCCACATTCGTCATTTAAGTTCAGAATCGGGGAAAGGAAAATCAAAATAACAACCCCTACCTTAAGAAGGGATCGATCGCTGATGAATGGGTCATGCTGTCGTCGTCGTTGAGATCCTTAAAATTTTTTGGCGCAACGATTCACAGCTTTGATTCGTCATCGATCGTCGCTGAGAGTTCTCTCCAAGGTTCCAAGATTCCACCAGAGTTTTCTCTCAACCTTTTCCAATGAACAACGTACGATTAACCCATTAAAAAGGGGAAACATATTTCGGCTTTCCATCACGCTGTGACATTAATGAGTCAAGTTGTCGTTTCTGAGTCATTATGTCATGGAATTAAATATTGAAACAGCTGCCCTGTTATTGCGCTGCAGTAGATGTTTCCAAAAAATAAATAAAATAAACTTTGTGAATTTATTTTATTTTATTTTACTAAAAATGTCCAAAAATTAACTTTTTCCCTCGACCCGCGCCGGTCGAGGTTAGACCCATTCTTAAGTAAAGTCATCATCCTGGATGCAATGGTGCCCTCAGATTTTTAATCCGAGCATCCATTTGGAAACTGCCACAACCGCACACATATGCCGACTAACTTAACTTAAAGAAGTTCAAACCACCATTTAGGGATCACCAGGCCTTGGAATAATGTTCCGTCTCTTTTCCTGGTCTCGTAATAATTCCATATAATATTTAAAAATAATACACGGAGAATCCGATACATTACAATGGTGGTGGGATTTCAAACGATGGATGAGTTTTTAATTTCGGTTCATGCGACCTCTTTATTTTTGGATGGGTTTTTTTGCATGGTATTGGTTTTTCCACTTTTGTTTTTTGGTGGCATTTGGCATGCCATGTGTTTTGTGATTGTTGTATTTTTATTTTAATTAATAAATTTTTAGGGTTGAGTACGCTCGGTTCCTGAACTTTCCTGGTATTTATTATAATTTTATAATTATTTAAATATATATATTTATATAATTATGTTTTTTTATATAAATATATATAAACTTATTAATATATAAATATAAACAATTATAAATATAATAAATATTTTTATTATAATTTTATAATTATTTAAATAAATATATTTATTTATAATTATAATTGTAAATAAATATATTTCAAAATATTTATATATAATTATAAATATATTTATATAATTACATATATATTTATATAGTAGTTGGGGTTATGCTTAGTGGTAAACACCCCATAATACCACATCGAGGTTGAGGGTTCAAAATCCAGGGAGCACAGATACTATAACAGCACTGTAGCACCGGCGGGACTACAACACTGGTGATACTACAGCGGTGGTGAGCACTGTACCAGGAATTGTAGCGACAACAACACTTCAACAAGTACTATAGCATCCTGAATACTTTAGCAACACTATTCATCAGAGGGCCTTTGGGTAAAAAATATGGGCTTACAGGCCATGTAATGGGCTTTTATGCCCACTGGGCCTACAAGCCATGTATTGAATAAAATAAGGGTTGATGGGTAAGCTATCCCTTGGGGGGCTAGGGTCTGCCTTTCCGACCCGTGTGTGAGGTGTGTGTGTGTGTGTTTAATTGTAATTGTACCCCAAACACCTAATATATATATATATATATATTTATTAATATATAAATATATAAAATTATAAATATAATAAATATATTAATTATTGAAATATATTTATTATAATTTTTTAATTATTTAAATAAATAAATATATATTTATAATTATAATTATGAATAAATATATTTAAAAATATTTTTATATAATTATAAATATATTTATATATTTATATAATTATATGTATTTATATAATTATATATATTTATGTAATTCTATGTATTTATATATATATATTTATTAATATATAAATATATACAATTATAAATACAATTAATATATTTATTACAATTTTATAATTATATATATATATATATATTTGTAATTTTATAAATACTTTCTTAAAAAATTGTATATATTTATAATTTTATAATTAACTATTTAAATTACAAAATTATTAAAAAATTAATTTAAATAGATTAATTATATAAATTTAAAAAATATTTTAAATGTTAAAACTTAATAAATAAAAACAAATAAATATTATTTATATAATTTACAAACATATTGAAAATATTACATGTATAGTAAATAAAAATATGTATAAATAAATATTACAAAATGATTAAATTCCAACAAATATAAAAATCAATAAATATTAAAAATGAATAAATAATATTAAATGAAATCAATATTAAAAAATAATAAATATAATTTAATAGAATTTTTTCTAAAAAAATTAATTCATATACGATTATCTACATGAATTGTAAACACGTACAAAAATGAAGGAAATATTAAAAAATGTATTTAAAAATATTAATTATATAAATTTCAAACATTTTAAAAATATCACAACTTAATAAATAAAATTTAATAAATAATAATCATATAAATTAAAAACATATGAAAAATAATACTTTAGTAAAATATAAATATGTATAAAAAATGAACAAATTCCAAAAAAATTATATAAAAAATGAAAAAAATTTACATCAAATGTGAAATAAGTACATGCCATACATACACATGTACACATGTTATAAATATATATACATCCTACATATATGTGCACATACACATACACATACATCCACATACATACATGTAATGACCCAAAATTTTATCAATGAAAATTTACTTCTTATCATTATTCCATATAGTATAATCACATAAAATCACATTAAGAACACAATACAAACTTTATAAATAATTAATGAATGAAATAATAAGTATTTCGAGATGTTATGAACCTATACCAATGAAATAGCAACTTGACATTTGGAATAGTAATGTGACCCTTATGAATAATAAACCGAACAATAGAATAGTAACCCCACCTATGAAAGTATAAATAAAATTTGGGTATCTTATAAATGAAAATATGATATATATATATATATCTTAGAATAAGTAAATAAATGTTTTAGAAATGGTAAATTAAGTGTTGGTATTTTTGTGAATTATAAATATTTAATCACAATTTTATAATTAATATAATGATTTAAAAGAAAATTTATTTTCATAAAATGTATTCATAAATTAATATTTTGTTGTCTTATGATTTTAATATAATTTTATGAGACCTTATTTAGTTTTTTAAAGTGTTATAAAATCAGTTATAATTTTAAAATATGCATTTTTCGAGTAAATGATGGTTTTAATTAAAAATTAAATTTCTCATATTCAGAAAATTATTTTCATAAAATGGAGTTTATTTTTCAATTCTGCACATCGAAAAATGGTTAGGGTGATTTTTTGGTATTTTTCAGAAATACTTGAATTTTTGGTGAATATTAAAATATGGTAATTTATGGTATATATAGATTATAAATTAAATATACTATTCATAGTGTCATATCAGATGTAATCACCATAATCTAGAACACTCATTCATTATTTTAATATATTTAGTGATAATTCTCAAACTATTAGTAGTCTTGAGCCAAAATAATAAACTAATGAATAGAATAATGAGAAAACACTGCTCTACTCCACTATAAATACCACCCATCACCACCTCTTCTCTTCACACCTTAAAATATTTGAACCTTATCCAAATTCTACACAATACTTTTCTCAAACCTCTCCCCCACATCTAGGATCTCTTGGTCTCATCAAAATACCAAAAACATTCCCTAAAGAGGCTCTTAAGGAGGATAAATTCAAGAGGTAAAACCCTCTTTCCTCTTCTTTTAATTTCTTTTCAATTTCCTTTATTTTATCATTCTCTCCTCACCTCCTCTGTCCAATCATTCAAGATAAATACAATATCTTATATATACTGGAATGTTATTATGTTAATAGAAAATCCACCATCAAACCTCTTCTCCTATCCTTTTGTTCTAAAAATGAAATCATAGCTCGTGATGTGTCAATTTATCGACATCGTGGACAACACACTTTAATTTTCCTTTAACACCTTCATGGATGGTAATAAAACCATTTTTAATGTTTTAAAACATATTTTTAAATTTATTTCATAACCTTTTTTATGTTTTGGAACTAACATATTTATATAATACTAAATGATAAAACAAAATGAGTTCATTGTGATCGAAAACTGCCAAAATTAACCCAAACGATTATCAATAACTATTTATCTAATGATTCATCATCATGCCATAAAAAATTATATATAAGACCAATTTAACCTCTTTATTATCCTTAATAACATATAATTTCTATTTTGGATAATTACCCTCACTTCACATAATCTTATAAACTCTTATACAAGTAAACCGATCATGAAAACCAAGGAAACGAACGCTCCCGAACAATAAAATTGTATCTTATAACTCATCAAAAAGGCCATAAATGAACTTAATAAATTTATAATAAATAAAATACATGTAATAAAGTTAATTAATTAATTAATTAATGGATCTAATTTTATTATTTAGGACATTAAGTACAAGTGCAGAACCGTTTTGGATATATGGTAAGAGATTCTTTCCGAACCTCCATTTTTTCCTTCGGGTTATGCTTTCTCTATTTTTAACCCAATGTAATTATTTTTTATTTTTATTTATTTCTTATAAATCATGTTTATATGTTCCAAACTCATGTATCCATATCATATCATCATTATTTGATGGGTAAATACATGCTTTAAAAAGGTTCCCTTCTCAATTCTTCCTAATAAGCAAACCCAATTCAAGGGAACTTCCTGATTTCTTACCCATTTTCAAGTTCTCTCCATAATCTGATTTAATCCACCATTATTTTTATAAAATAACTCATTTTATCATGAAAAACTATCTTGGTTTATTTCTGGTTTTATACAAACAATTACACCTTGTCCATTTTAAATAATCTTTAATATTTTTCTTAAACTGCACTAAAATGTTTTATTTCTAAAGTTTCTTAAACACTCTTTTTATACGTTTTCACTTCAGTTTGACATCATTTATCATGATATATTACTATTTTACCTTATTAATATACATGTATGTTTTAAATCCATTCTTTCACAGACATCATTACGACACACCCATTGTTTATGCCTTATGACATGATTATGATACCCATTTTTTCCATGGATAACCCTTATGTTTATGTTTGATTCTTCATCTATAACACATATGCATGAAAATGTTATGATGGGTGCACCCAGATAGAATTCCAATGCATTGAGTAATGTTTAGTCTCATGAGATATCATGTTGGGATAGATAATGAACTTGATTCCTTTATGGGACTTTGTCCACCACATCTTGGAAGCTAGCCTTGACTCATGTTTATGTCATGTTATATGTTGTTGCCACATTCCTATAATGCAATTATCATATGTTCCCATGTTATAAATTTTATAATTCCTTATGTTTATTCATGTTCGATTCCTTTTATGTTATCATGTTATGTCTTCTAACCCTTGTGCTATGATTATTCCTATGCTTATTCCCTTATTGGGCTTTTTAGCTCATCCATTTTGTTCATGTATTCACCAGGTTTCCCTATGAAGATATAAGGGATAAAAGGGAGTTAGGATCTCATTATTAAGATTAAATAAAATATGTTTTTATTTTGGTTTCATGATGTTTAATTATGTACTTAATCTTCCAAAGATATTAGAATTTACGATCCTTGGCTTATAATTTGATGGTTAATTATGCTTAAAACTATGTAATAATATGTGTAAAAGTCTAGGGTTGCTATAATACATCTTTAAGCATTTAACATATATATATAAACATACAAAAAACAAACACACACAACATAATGCATACAAATATATGCACATAGATATTGATATATATATATATATATAAGTTTAAATATCACATATTAGCAATACATCATTTATAGTTTTTTAATTATTTGAATTATTAAAAAATATATATTAATATATCATATTTATATTAATTATATACATGCATTTTTTTAATTAGTTTATATAAATAAACATTAATTTTTGAATATATATATGATAATTTTATATATATTAATAATGTTTTTTTATTAAAAGTTTTTATCAGTGTTAAGAAAATCATTGATAAATATGTACCTTTATCAGCACTAAAAAAAATGTACTGATAATGGGTATAATTTTATAAACACTGATAAAAGATATCTTTATCAGCTATTTTAGCTAGCACTGATAAAGGTTACCCTTTTATCAGCGCTTTATGTTTAGCGCTGATAAAAATCAGTGCTAGATAAAGCACGATCTATGGTAGTGAAGCCACCCTACAAAAGCATAAAATGAGATAATTTTATGAAGGAAATTGGGTATTTCATTATAAATTAATAATTTTATGGATGAAATCCTTTTTTATAAATGAGTATTATCAATTTTCCACTCTAACCTTTAATATCTCAATTTTTTATATTATATCATTTTTCTATTGATTATGAGATAAATCTAACTGCTGCATTTGACATGGAATACCCAGATTAATTTAGAGCATTTATTATAATCTCATGAAATCTATATCCATATAATAATGTGATTATGAAATAAAGATTTTGGTTTGAATACTTTTCCCTTTCCACTTGTGTACTTATTTTGCTTTTGGATTGCATACTACACTCATTTTTCATCATTTATATACATTTAACATCATGTTTTATCTTTGTTAGACATTGCGATTTGGTTATAATCAATGATAAGATCCTAATTTTTAAATACTAAGCAGTTTCAATTAGCATCATGATATTGTTTTATGCATGATCATCTTCTCTACATTGTGTATTGTGATGACATTACTTTCATCACTATTATTGTCAAAAGATTATTATTACATAACAAATGTATGTGTCATATTTTTTTAGATTTTTTTAGTATGGTCTTTCATGTACACATAAACTCCACTCATTTGAAGAGTTATATTAGCAGATAATTTTTATTTTACATGTAACATATTGTTATATATATATATTTACCCCTCTTTACAAGATTGAAAAAATATGTGAATTATTTTCTTAACCATTTTTTATAATAAAAAAAGAATAAAATTTTAAAGAGTATGAATGACTTATGAATATCATATTCAATTTCATCCCTTGAAGTGAATGTGATTGGTTATTGTAAAAAATGTGTTAATAATCAACGCGGTTAATGTCGAGACAAACATCACTCATCAAATGAAAAAATGAAACATTATCAAAAGAAATAGTTGAATGATAAACATCACATACTTATCATATAACAAAGTAAACTTCATTGATCATGTCATGAACCACAATTATAACATAATAAAATTTGACATATTTTATTTACTTATATACCTTAGTGGTGTTGTGATTGATTACGATGTATAAATGCTCATGATGAAGATGATATTTTTTTGTATTTTTTAAATAAATACTATTTCATTCTATTTATCTCATCTTTTATTTTATTTCCCATGCATAAAATATTCAAAATAAGTCAAGTGTTCATAAAAAACATAAATATATTTTATTAATATTCATCCCCCAAAGATTATGAAATTTTTTAATTAAATCTTCATGTTATCACCTTTAAAATACCATAAAACATGATCAAATAATTTTACCATGTTCCTTATAAGTGAATGATAATTATTATTAAAAAAATTATAATTCATTACCTAAAGTGAATGTATATATAAATTTTATTTTATTTTAAATCAAGTATAGGGTGAATATGATATTCTATTATGATCATTATACCTTATATGTTTTTAAATAAATGAGATAAATAATAATAATATAATCAACACAAGTGTTTTGATGATAATAAATATTTTAAGGGTATAATGAATTTTATTAATATTTATGAAATATTGTGTCCCTAAAGGATGATATGGAAATAGTTATTTTTGGAATTATGTTGAAGAAAATTTTTGTCTATCAAATTTTTATCTTATAAAAATAATATCCAAAAAAAGTTTATTTATCACGTGCTTATGAATAATCAATATCATCTTGCGTAATTCATTCAATATTATCCTTTTAAGTGGATGCTAGTCTTATTACAATCCATATATAAGATAATAGAGTTATATAACTTTTATAATATGATATATTTTATGAAAACAATTTTACTACCTCAAGTGATTAAATAATGATCTTCATGATAAATATAATTTTTATTTTTAAACAAGATGATCATTATTGATAAATAATGAACTATAATTCATCAATCATTAAATCCAAGGAAATAGTTCATTTTCTGACGTGTATGAAATTTTACTTGCTTTATTTCATTCTTTGAAGAGAATGAAACCATTCATGAAAATTTTTATCTAATTTTTTTTACTCATACATGAATTTTTATCATGAATATTTAGGAAGTTATAAAATTTTATCAAATGATTTCTCATTCATTTACTAAAGTGAATGTTATTATAAATATTATTCCATGAATTATAAGTATGGTCGTGATGTGTTGTGTATTTTGGATCCATAATATTCTTCTACACTGCTCCTTGCTAACAAATTCACTAACCATGAAACATGTGTGGGCTCTCTAATGGGTTTTATAAGATCATCACATAATAAAATTTTTATAAGAAACCCATTTGGATGCCTGATCTATCCCCATCCAATCAACATGAAATGGTGAACATAAGCATAATAAGTGTACCTTTATCATAGCGTTCTTCATCTCCATCGATCATGATGGAGTTTATTTTATGGAGATCATTAAGCTATAACATAAGGATTCTCACCTCCATGGGTAGTACATTGACTAATAAAATACTCATATGTTATGAGAGGATCCTGTGAACTCCAAGAGGCGGGATAACACATTCTTCGACAAATAAAAATAGAGAACCAAGCTAGAATAGAGCTTAATCTATGGTAAGACTGTTGGATGTGCATTAAAATGTACATGTATGAGATGCATGTAAATATGCATGAATGATGCATGATATATATATATATATATATATATATATGATATTATATATATGAGCGTACATTTAATATTTCTATATGATGTATGTATTATTTCAAGCATGCCATGCATGAAATATAAATATATATGATATATATTTATTATATATGTGATGTATAAGAATAATACATAAACACACACAAATATATATATACATACATATATATATACTATTATTTATACCAAATGTCTTCATTAGTTATAATCTATTTATGAGAGGATTAAAGGCTTTGCATTAACTCATTGAAACTGTTCAATGAATCATACCCAAACTGGAAAAAACATGTATGATGCATTGGTGGAGCCTTAGGATTTGGATATATAAGAGGATGAAATCCTCATGTTGAGTGTGTGTGGTGCAACATGTATTATCCTATGTCTAAACTCTATTATCCTTAAAGCATTGTTTATCTTACCTAAGAAAGTTCTAACACCCCTTTCAATCACTTGGGTATCCTCACGAATCATTCATGGATCCTTTGGCCGGTTTACTCCCTTAAAGTTTGGGTGCATACATTCAATTAATCTTGTGATCTTTCCTTAAAATCTCTCTATGGAAGGAAGTATAAGGATGCTACAACTCACATTTTCAGTTACTCCATTTTTCATATAATTTACACATTAATATTCTTGAAGATAGATCACTTATTTTTTTTTGGGTTTTCTTCCGATATTTATGGTCATTAGATGATCATACTAAACTAATCAGTGGTATCAAAGAGAGTTTATTAAATTTTATAACATATTTAATTCTCTAGTTTTTAACAAAAATGGAATACAATGTTTTCATAAAACTGGAAATGCGTAACAGACCCTTACGCAAATTTTGTAAAGGTAAATTTGATTTACCCTTATGCATGTCAAATACGTAAAGGTAATACCCTTATGCAAATGGTTTACATAAGGGTAACCTCGGTGTTACCTTTATGAAAATGAGTTGCGTAAAGGTAGTACCCTTACGTGGTAGTGCAGCGTGTTGCATAAAGGTAGATTGGACTTTACCCTTATGTGATACCCTTACACAGATGACCTGCATAAGAGTAACCATGATGATTACCTTTATGAAAGTGTGTTGCTTAAACTTAGTACCCTTACACAAGGGGTTTACGTAAGGGCCACCAACATTTTTACCCTTAAGAATAAAGGTAATAGAGTTACTTAAAGGTCCCTGATACTTACTTGTACATAGAGTATAAAAAATATATAATACCCTTACGTAAACAAATTGCGTAAAGGTAATCTGCATATTACCTTTATGCAGTGGTATTGGAATGTGTAAAAGTAAAAGTTACCTTTATGGTGACTATTAAAAACATCACCTACCCTTACTCAGAGTGTCTTCATAAGGGTAAAAAAGGCATACCCTTATACAGAGTTAGGGTACTGTGTAAGGGTAAGTATAGATGTGTTAAAAAATTATTTTTAACAAATCAAATGATTTTTATGGTTGGTAAATTGTTTATAAATCAGGTTAAATGATATTTTTTGAATATTTAATTTATAGGGACTTTATAATTAAATAAATAAATTATATTTTTTATAATTAATTAAATAAATTTTTATTAAACATTTTTTCCAAATATAACATATTAAATGGCACACCTTATGATATAGAAATAAAAGGTTTATTTAGAAATCATAAGAGGTGATTTATAAAGTGTTTATGAATTATAATATACATGATGTTTAGATTATATAAAATGTTTATATAATATATATTGAATTATAAAATGTTCATGATTCATGAAATATCATATACATTCCATTTAATATAAAATATGAAGATGATCATATTAAAATGAATATAAAATTTTTATATTCTTTCTAAATTATAAAATGTTTATAATTAGAATTTATTTATGAACAATTCATAAATGTCTCATGTATTGGAAAATAAATAAATTGTTTATTTATTTGTTAAATTTACTTGATATTAATGCTTAGTAAGTTGTTTATGAAATATGAATATTGTGTATGCCCATTTACAAGATAAATTTACTCTAGGATAGAGTCTTGCATATCATGATAGGTTTGATATCATAAAATTTAGTTTTCATATACCTTGACCTCGGTTTTAATTTTTTGTTATGAGCTTGAGAATAATTGTTGGGAATAGTTTGTATATATTAGGTGTTAGAGTTTTCATGAATTTAATTATATCTTCTATAAAGTCTCCCCCAGTAGAGGGACTTGGGGTCAAACCACCTACCTTTCTAAATACTTGCCTTGGCTAAGAAAATGAATGAGGTTGGCTATCTATTGCTTCAGACTTAATCATGTGGAGTTTTTCAATCCCATACAACTCTATTCCTTCACATGAAACATTCATGTACGTTATGCATATGATTCATTTGGATATGTATGAATATACTTGACTTTTATTTTTGGGTGATTAACATGAACTTGTGGGTTGTGTAAAGAGTTACACATTAATATGATGTGAAAACATTAATTCAGTGGTTGGAATAGGAATTTATAAAAATAAATAGTTAGAAGTATGCATACAAAAAAGGAAATAAAACATAAAAATATAATGATTGCATATGATTTAATAGTTATGAAATTAAAATTCAGATGATGTATATTAAATTGATGAGACTAAAAACCCCTCAAATTTTAAGTGTGAGATTCCTTCCAAAGAAAGACTTGTCAAGAGCTTTATCATCCATCCTTGTAGTTTCATGCCAAAGTAGGGTTCACCTGGATTATCTTGTGTAAGACAAACAAGTAATGAGTGACTTAGGATTTTTAAATGGGCATTTTCATGATAAATAAGGGTGCCCCTGGATTGTCTTGTGTTAGCTTGTTTTTGATATTTTCTTTGGGTTAAACTTAGCTGGGTAACCCCAAGGGTTGGGATACTAGAGGAATAGAGTTGAGTGAATACATATGATGGATTTGGATAAGTGGTTATCCACTCAACTATTCAAGAGTTACAACTATTGTGATTATGATGATTCCATACCTAAATAACTAAAGTAAGGAGTTTCACTCCAAAGCAAGGTCGTTGATTAGTGAAAGTAGGGTATTGTTGGATGTGCACTAAAATGTACATGAATGAGATGCATGCACAAATTCATGAATGATGCATGATAAACACACACACACATACACAAACACACACATATAATATGATATTATAAACATGAGTGTATATTTAATATCTGCATATGATGCACGCAATGCATGAAATATAAATATATATGATATATATTTAGTATTCTTGTGTTGCATAAGAATAATATATATATATATATTATTATCATTTCTCTCAAATGGTTTCATCTGTTATAATCCATTTATGAGTGGATTAAAGGTTTTGTATTAATTCATTGAAACTATTCAATGAATTATACCCCAACCGAAAAAAACACATATGACACTTGGAGGAGCCTCAACCTTCAGCTATATAAGTGGATGAAATCCTCCTATTGGGTGTGTGTGGTACAATGTGTATAAGCCTCTTTCTAAACTCTCTTCTTCCCTAAGAACTATTTATCTCACCAAAGAAGGAATTGACACCCATTTTAGTCACTTATGTATTCTCATAAAGTATTCATGGATCCTTTACCTAGTATAATCTCTCGGAGGTAGGGTGCATACGTTCACTACTTCTTATGATCTTCCTCAAATGTTCTCTGTAGAAGGAAGTAGAAGACTACTAAAACATTCATTTTCAGGTACCGTGTTTTTCTTATAATTTACATGTTAATATTATTGAAGAGATATCTCCTATGTTTTTGGGTTATCTTACACTATTTATGGTCATTATATGATCATAAGAAACCCATAAAAGACCTAATCACATCCCCGACTAGAGGATCCCCATTCCTTTTAAAGACCTCCATTCAATGAAGAATAATTAGAGTTGGTTTACAATGTTTGGGAATCAACGTGTGCTACCCATAACACATACCTATTGACAATAAAGTAATTTGGATGTTTAAAATGATGATAATAAGTCTGTATAACCATAAATAACTCATATTAATGAATCAAAATCGAAGGAAATCATGTAGAAGATGTGTCAGTAGCCATGCACTCAATTTTATACCATCAAACCATTATAAACTACGTGGATACCAATTTTAAAATATGAATAGACTATTTTAGTATATTTCCAACAATCTCCAACTTGAAATAAAATACTATAAAGACTTTATGAAAACCTTTACAACTCTTTGTGAATCTATCCATGTTCCTTTGGATATGGTCTTATTAAGTTATCTTCATTTTGGAATAATTTTTTTTTCCAATATTTGATCATTATTTCAATTCTTAACAGTGCGAACCTATGGGCCTAAGAAAAATTGAAAAAAATATTAAATCCTGATTTCATAGATTTAAGAAAAAGTGTGGCCTCTAGAAAAACTTCAGTGCTACTCAAGCTACAAAGGGGTCTGGTGTAATCTCGATCAAACTCACACATATCTCTATATTAACATATCCACCACAACATATATCATATTAACCACATTCATACCTATATAACCCCTTTTTTATGACATAGAGTGTCCACTAAACATGGAACATGTCAATCTAGTATAGACCATCTCACACATTCATGATTATCCAAAATACACTAACCAGTTTGAATGAATACATAACATGTAATTAAACAAAATTATTGATCACATCACATGCCATTAAACTAATAATGTACATATATATCCTAAATCCAATTCAATTAAGTTTCCATATGTATTTTTTTATAATAAAAGTGAACAAATACCATCTTGGTTGAGCTCTAACTGATGATATGATTAATAACATACCCAAACACCCCTAATTAGCTAAGCCTCAAGGATTGTGTAGTAAAGGTATACAATTATAAAGTTTCTCATGTTAAGTATCTCACAAACCTCATGTAATTAGGATTCATAATAAACACAAACCCCAATGTATATTAATGACCGCATGAAATTCCATGTGATATACTTTGGTGGTTCAGTACGGATAATAAGTCTCAACTTATTACATCATGAGTATATTTTTTATATTATATACAACTCTTTGTATTTAGTACAAAAATCTACTCATGATAATCTTAACATATCATCATAACCCATAATAATTTTTTATTATCATCTATTGGAGATAACTTGAGGTTGTACTTTAAGGGGATATTAATATTTTACTATTCAAGTAATATAAAAGTAGTACACATAAATAAATAATAAATGGATATTTCCTTTATTACAAAACCGTGATATATTTTACAATCATTATATCCAATATCTCATGTATCTAATACCAAGATACTCAACATGAACCTCATGATTTTGTTGCGCTAATATTTTGGTCAAAGTATCCACTAAATTTTCATCTATAAACACCCAAAAGATTTTTACACCATCCCTCTCAACAATCACTCAAATGAGAAGAGATTTTAAAATTATATCCTTGGTCCTTTGGTGTGATTGAGTTTACTTGTACTAAGAAATAACTCTATTTTTGTCACAGGAAAACTCAATATTTCCCTCAATGATAGGAACCACCCCAAGTTTAGTGATGTGCCTCTTAATCCAAATAGATTCCTTCACAACATCTGATGCATTGATGTATTCTTTATCTATTGTCAAGTTTGCTATGATAGATTTTGTTTGTAATATTATAATTGATGGATCCACCATTGTGAAAAAACATGAAACCATATTGAGATATCATATCATTTTTTTAATATTGGAAATTGGCATTAATGTTACCCCTTACAATGTGCTCATATTCTACTCCAAAGACCAAGAACATATCATTATTTCTTTTTAAGTTATCAAGGATGTTCTTAACAATCTGATGGATCTCTTTAGGATTATATTGGTATCTACTAGTTATACTCAAAGTATATTTGATATCAGGTTGAGTACACAATATGAATACATGATAAATTCCATGGAAGATTCTTAAGAAATCCTATTTATTCTTTCCAACTCTTTTGAAGGATCCCTAATCTTCCTAATATTTATGCCATGCAATGTTGGTAAAGACCCCTTCCTAAAGTTATCCATGCTAAACCACTTTATCACTTTACCAATATAAGTGTTTTGACTCAATCTAAGTAGCCTCTTCGATATATCTCTATAGATCTTCATACCCTATATATAGGCTTCTTCACCCATGTATTTCATTGAGAATAATTTTTCCAACACACATTTATAGAGTGTAAAGATGGTATATCACTTCTAATAAGATTTATTGTCACGACCCATCCTCGGGGCCCGTGCCGTGACTACCCCAAGCCCTCCTTCCATAGGCCAGGGGCAGGCGACTAGCACCAAAGGCGTAAATCCCTATAACTGGGAAGGCATTGCCTTTATAAAAGTAAACAAAACACCACAGAGTACAAGCGGAAGTAATACACTAAGTACAAAAGAAAGTGCTGAAAAGTAAATGGGCCAGAATACAAACACAACTGAAAGTACAAATACAAATGAACGGAATTACAATAGAAAAGACAAGCAACTGGAAGAATAGAAGTAGCTCCTAGGTCCTCCACCTCGGATCCTAACTGAAGGGTAGGTACAGATAGCACGGCTCCTGGATCGTCCACCATGGATCCTACCTGAAGGGTAGGTACAGATAGCCTCCACAACGCTCTCGCCCATCATCCTCCTCCGAGTATCGTCTCATCGTGAAGTACACCTCCGGATACTGACTCGTCGTGAGGTCCACCTCCGGGTACTATCCAGTCCTCAAACACTTGGACTCTGTTAGCGCTGCCCGTCGTCTGCAACCAACACAATGAGGTGCGGGCATAGCCCGTACAAGGGTGATTATACGATACTCAGTAGGGACCTCGAGAGCCTCAAGGTCTCACTAAATCCAACAAGGATAACCACAAAGAAGGATCTCAACAGATAACCCATACTTAGGTATAAGACCATACTTATACCTAAGTTATCAAGTAACCCATCTCAATAATGAGGGAAAACAAAGGTTATGAAATAAACGGATAAACACTACCTAGGTATATACCCATACATATACCTAAGTTATCAAGTGACCCATCTCAATCATGAGGTAAACACAAAGGTCATAGACTCAGCTCAAACCAGGATTTTCATTATCGAAACCGTAACTGCTGAAGAGCTCCATCTCTGACGAGTACAGTGATCCTGTCATGACTCCGAGGTACTGCTCAGTAACCTAAGACTACTGAGGTACTACTACTTTCATGTACCGCGGGTCAGCCACCCAAACATAGTAGTGCTTCCTGCCGGGGTCTGCCACCCAAACACAGTAGTGCACCCCCCCTAATAGCCTGCGGAGGTACTCCTTCTGTTGAGTACCGCTGGTCTGCACCCAAACACAGTAGTTCTCCATCCACCATGGGTCTTCACCCAAACATAGTATTGCTCCGTCCACTGGGATAGTCGACTCACTCCAAGTTGAGTCGGTCAAGCAGTCGTCAGGTCTCATCCGACTACACGGTCTCCGTACTCCGTACGCTCGTCTCGGGGAGGGTCCGCTCCACGAGCTACAGGTCGATACTCCAAGTATCACAAAGTCCCACGAAGAAGTATCTCAAAGGACCACCTTGCCATAGGGGTCTCAATGCAAAAGACGGCACGTCAATCAGACGCCTAGTCTGCGAGTTATTAGCCTTTTTGTCCCAGGGGCCCGGTTGGTTTTGTATACAAACCAACCCGGCCGCATCTCAACTGTACCTCGAACTCTCATAGGGTATACTCATAGGGACTGTTCCTCAACGTGATTACCAACGCCGCTGATGGTTCGTCAAACGGTTGTCTGATCTGAAAGTTATCGGCTTTTCCGTTCGAGGGGCCCGGTTAGATTTCAGGTACAATCCAACCCGTCCATACTCCAACTGCATCCAAACCTCGAGCGGAGTAAGCCAAAAGGTCCGTCTCACTAAGAGGAATCCTACAAAGTCGACGAAACGTCAATCGTATGTCCGGAGCTCAAGTTATAAGCGTTTCTGCTCTGCGGGCCCGGTTGGTTTCGGGTTGGAACCAACCCAGCCATACCCAAGTTCTCTGAAACCTTGAATGTAATATACTGAAACGACCGTCTTGATCCAAGGATCACATCGCAACTGACGGTGTGTCGATCTGAGGTCCGTAGCCCAAGTTATGGGCGTTTGAACGGATCTGTCCGAAAATAGGGGGTTCTGGCCCGGTCTGACCCGGCCCGATACCCCCCCCTCGGTCGGCCCGAACTGGGTCGACCCGACCCGGGTCTGGGTCCGGCCCATTAGGGCATGGCACAGACCAGATGGAGTGGCCCGGCCTGGCGTGGGCGGTCCGGCCCGGCGCGGGCGGTTGTCCTAGCGCGGGCGCGGCCCGCGTGGCCAGCGAAGAGCGGAGGGGGTGCTGTCCCCTCCCGGTTGACCAAAACGGAACGACTTAATTGCCGCGCCTCCCCCTAAACCCAGAACGGCTTAGCCGTTTCGGTCTGCCACGGCTCAGCCACGACAGTCTCCTCCGGCGGCGCGCCGCCGCCGCCGGTCGCCGGCGCCACCGCGCAGGTGTGGCATGCCGCCGCCGCTTTCCGCGGACCACCGAACACGCTCTGGTGGTTCGTTTCGCCCGCCATCTTCGCCATTGGTCATCTCGGGTCCCGTACTTTAATGCGAAAACCTCAAAACACCATTGCGGCCCGTTTCGTCATTTCCGCCAATCCGCACTTCAATAAACAAGCTGCGGAGGGTTGTCGGACCGTGTTTGTTCGGCCCGCGCCCTCCGCGTTAGGTGTTATCAAATGGAAAACATTTAAACACATGCTTTTAATCATTGACAAGGGTATAATTTATTCAAAATAAATTATACGAACACCCTGCAATTAAATACCCACGCACGAGGGTATAATTCACATAAACATTATATATGAAAACCCCCTACCTCAAAATTGACATCGCACGTCGTCGAGTTGAAGAAGTCGAACGTCGTGGTGGTCGGGTGTCATGGAAGAATGGTATCGATTCTGTCGACATCGGAAGAAGAAGAAGAACGTTGTTGTTGGCGTCGGTCTCCACAGTCAGCGTCTCCTTCCTTGTCGCGGAAGAGGAAGTGGATGGAGAATTCTGGGACCACCAAGTCGATGTCCTTCTTCGGAGATGTAGCATTCTTCAATGAAGGAGATGAAGTAGGAAGGCACGTTGTCGTTGGCGATGATTACCGCGGTTGGCGACTTCTCCCTTGACGCGGAGGAAGAGAAGAGTTGATGGTCGTTCTTCGTCGAGAACGTTCTTCGTTGTTGGAGGAAAGCTCTCACTCCTCTCCTTCTCCTCCTTAGCTCTCCACCAAGAAAATAAGCCCCCCCAAAATAATAGAGTTTTCTCTCTATTATTTTTATGGCACTAAACCCAAGGGTTATCACTCATAAAGTGACAACACATAGATTAAATGCGGAGATATGAATTCAAAAAGATTTGAATTAAAAGAATCAATTAATTCACTTCATTAATGAGGGAGAGTGGGTGAGTTACAAATTAAAGAGGGAGTTAGGGAGTTATGGGGAATGTGAAGTGGTGGGGTTCGTGTGGGCCCCACCTCACATTCAACCTCACTTAGGTAGTTAGTAACTAGTGGCTTTCTCTCAAACTCCCACACATAGGTTAAAACCAACTAGGCTAGAAATAAAATTGTATCACAAATTTTATTCACCTTTTTATTTAAACCACAAATTTTAACAACTCCTTCCGAGCAAACACATATTCAGTAAAGGTCCTCTTAAGAAATTACCAGAGCTGCAGTTTCATCGGTGCCCTTAGATTTAGATTCCGAGCACCGGTTCAAAAGTTAGAAAAACCCACTCGCTCGTTCACTGAACGTACCCGAGCTAAACTTCGGAAATTGATTCTGGGCACACCGGGCCTCGGAATCAGGTGCCGTCAAGAACCGCATACTCGTAAAATTCCAAAAAAATTAGGAATAAAAATTTTCTTTGAAATTTACGGGTCTTTATATTACTCCCACCTCAGGGATTTACGTCCCCGTAAAGTTATAACACAAACTAGGGAAACAAAAGTGGTACTGAGCACGCATCTGAGCCTTCCGCTCCCATGTGCTCACCTGGAGGTTCCCGTACTGCCAGTGAAAGCGCACCCGAGGAATCGACCGTCTACGTAGGATCTGCTCCTGTCGATCCTAGATCCCCACTGGAACCTCTGTGAATGTTGCCCTGCCATCGACGTCCTACTTCCTGAGGTCGATGATGTGTGAAGGATCATGCACCTGGTGCAACTGAGGTGGAAAGGTCAAGCGGTAAACTAGCTCTCCTACCCTGCTGAGGACCTAGAAATTTCCGTTGAACCTCGGAGATAACTTTTTTCCTCGGCCACATCTCCGTAAACCTCGTCGAGGTGAGACCCGTATAAGGACGTGATCGCAATCCTCAAACTCTAGAGGCCTCCATTTACTGATTAGAACTGAAACACAAAACTTCTGCTGCCACGAGGGTAAGGTTGGTCGACCCAAGAGTGATCGGCCAAACCCTCCTATGCATGAGTTTATCCTGTGCTTCCCGGGGTTTCCTTTTCGTCGAACAAAGAAAACCCATCCCGACGTTGTAGTTAGACCACAACCTTTTTGCCTAATACAGTCAATCTGAGCATGAAATATGAATCCAATCCATACTGAGACCAACGTAATAAGGCCTCGACGCTGCCACCAATAGATTCCAACCGAAACTATCACCTCGAGGGTCAGACCACACTGTCAGCGTAAGTGTTATTATCAAGTCTCCTCCCAAGGTATCTCCAGACGTGAGGGTCAAGTCTATGGCTTACCGGAAACTCTAGGTCTGGGACAAGATTTGTGGAAGGAAAGTATGATTCATATCAACATCTGTTACTACGGTAGCTATTAGTGGACACAGAATATCCCTTGAATCATTTTTAGAGCCATTGGGTCACACTCCTTGACCGCATGCAGCCACACTCTTCCCCTGCCCTCCAGCTCCCTGAGCCTGGTGGGGACAACTAAGGCGGGTGGTTGTAGCATGTTGAAATGTACACCACCTCATGCTGCTCTCCTAGCTCTGCCTCCATGCCTGCTGCTTCGCAGACTCATCTCTCCTTAATGCTTCCTCTTCTTGAAACATTTAACACGCCCGAGTCTCTAAGACTGGTGCCAGTTTCCTGTTTCTTACTGCACTGTGCAGTCTTCATCCGCTCCTGGATGATCTGCACCTTCTTTGCCTACGATTTGTAAGAGATGCTAAGATTTCTCCTTTTCCGAAAAGAGAAACTCAGTCTCATCCCCTGGATGAACCACGCCCATTGACTAATACAGTCAATCTTGACATGAATGATGCATTCATGCCATGGATGACGTCGTAAGGCCTCGAAGTTACTACCAAGAGATCCAACCGTCATTCTCACCTCCAAGGGTCGAGTCACACTGTCGGCATCAGTGTGAGGTCACTGGGTCTCCACCAGTAGAAATATCGAAGGTGAGGGTCAAGTCATCCGTTTTAACCGGGACCTCTCAGTATCAACCAAACAAAAGGACAGGAAAGAAAGAATCACTAAAATAAGTGTCTTTTATTATAGCAGCTCATAGTACAAAGACACAAATACAATAACAACAAGGAACTAGAAGTACGAGGGTCAAAAAAGTATCCACTAGTTCCACTCCTGTCCACCTGCTTCCGGAGCTCTAATGCCTTGTCCACTGCTCGGCTGTTTCTCAAGTACCCACTGCTGCTTCTGTCTTGGTGGCTCCTCCAATGCATGCGGATAAACTGTGCGGGGAGTTACACAGTCACGTGCCATGTGACCCTTCCTGCCGCAGGAGAAAAACTGTCCGTTTCTGGCACACCTGGCTCTGACCCCACCCCGGGTGCCCCGCACTACCGATACTATAACCTGAGATCGCCCATCTGCTGGTCTGGTCCTCTTGGACCACTGCATCATCTGTCTACTGCCTATAGATGACTCGGCTACTAATGGAAAATCATGCGACAAAGGCAGTAGCTCCTGAACACGCTCGGGGTGTAGAGCCACTGGTACAAACTCCACCCTGAAAAAGGTCTCGAAGTCTCCCCATGTGAATGTCATCTCATCACAAAACTGAAGCATCCGGCTCCACCATCTTCTTGCTGCTGCCTAAAGGAGGATGGAGGCAAAGATCACCATGAAGTCCACTGGTATACCCACTATCCTAAAGACTCTCACCACAGCCTCCAGCCAATCCTCAGCCGCCTGTGGGTCCGTCTCTCCCCATAACCTAGGTGGGATCTAGCGCTGGAACTCGTGCAGCGCACTCAAGCGGCGTGCATCGCCTGCTGCTGGGGCTGGTGGCATCAGTGGCCCAATGTATGGTAGTACCGCTGGTGCCTCCGCTGTAAGAGGGCCCTATACCGAAGCCTTGTCGCTCGACAGGCTATCAGTACATATATCTCTCAGGGTTCTAGCTGATTGTCCATGATAAGGCATCCTGAAAGAAATAGACATGACACAGTCAAACGATTTATACCTGGTGATCTGACCTGGTTTGAGCTGTTTTAAGGGGAAAACTTTTGAAAACACACACACAATTAGTGTTTTCATGCACTGAGTCAGAAATTAGTAGTCAGGGTCCTGGCGTATGGATACGTCGGCCGCCCGCACCAACATTGGACTCCCTGAACTGAAAACCACACTCGGTACTCTTAACACAATTGCTTCATATAAAGAAAATATCAGAGTTATAAGTTATGCAGTAGAACCGACTCCTCTGATACCAATTTGTCATGACCCATCCTCGGGGCCCGTACCGTGACTACCTCAAGCCCACCTTCCATAGGCCAGGGGCTGACGACTAGCACCAAAGGCGTAAATTCCTATAACTGGGAAGGCATTGCCTTTATAAAAGTAAACAAAACACCACAGAGTACAAGAGGAAGTAATACACTAAGTACAAAAGAAAGTGCTGAAAAGTAAATGGGCCAGAATACAAACCCAAATGAAAGTACAGCTACAACTGAACGGAAGTACAACAGAAAAGACAAGAAACTGGAAGAATAGAAGTAGCTCCTGGGTCGTCCACCTGGGATCCTACCTGAAGGGTAGGTACAGATAGCGCAGCTCCTGGATCGTCCACCACGGATCCTATCTAAAGGGTAGGTACAGATAGCCTCCACAACGCTCTCACCTGTCATCCTCCTCCGAGTATCGTCTCGTCGTGAAATCCACCTCTGAATACTGACTCGTCGTGAGGTCCACCTCTGGGTACCGTCCAGTCCTTGAACACTCGGCCTCTGTCAGCGCTGCCCGTCGTCTGCAACCAACACAACGAGGTGCGGGCATAGCCCATACAGGGGTGAGTATACGATACTCAGTAGGGACCCTGAGACCCTTAAGGTATCACTAAATCCAACAAGGATAACCACAAAGAAGTATCTCAACAGATAACCCTTACTTAGGTATAAGCCCATACTTATACCTATGTTATCAAGTAAACCATATCAATCATGAGGAAACACAAAGGTTATGAAATCAATGTATAACCACTACCTAGGTATATTCCCATACATATACCTAAGTTATCAAGTGACCCATCTCAATCATGAGGTAAACACAAAGGTCATAGACTCAGCTCAAACCAGGATTTTCATTATCGAAACCGTAACTGCTGAAGAGCTCCGTCTCTGACGAGTACAGTGATCCTGTCACGACTCCGAGGTACTTCTCACTAACCTAAGACTGCTGAGGTACTCCTCCTGTCGAGTACCGCGAGTCAGCCACCCAAACACAGTAGTGCTTCCCGCCGGGGTCTGCCACCCAAACACAGTAGTGCACCCCCCTAATAGCCTGCAGAGGTACTCCTTCTGTTGAGTACCGCGGGTCTGCACCCAAACACAGTAGTGCTCCATCCGCCATGGGTCTGCACCCAAACATAGTAGTGCTCCGTCCACTGGGCTAGTCGACTCACTCCAAGTCGAGTCGGTCAAGCAGTCGTCAGGTCTCAGTCGGCTACACGGTCTCCGTACTCCGTACGCTCATCTCCAGGAGGGTCCGCTCCACGAGCTACAGGTCGATACTCCAAGTATCACAAAGTCCCATGAAGAAGTATCTCAAAGGACCGCCTCGCCATAGGGGTCTCAACGCAACAGACGATGCGTCAATCAGACGCCCGGTCTGTGAGTTATTAGCCTTTTCGTCCCAGGGGCCCGGTTGGTTTCGTGTATGAACCAAACCGTCCGCATCTCAACTGTACCCCAAACTCTCATAGGTTATACTCATAGGGACTGTTTCTCAACTTGATTACCAACGCCTCTGACGGTTCGTCAAACGGTCGTCCGGTCTGAAAGTTATCAGCTTTTCCGTTCCAGGGGCCCGGTTGGATTTCGGGTACAATCCAACCCGGCCATACTCTAACTACGTCCAAACCTCGAGTGGAGTAAGCCAAAAGGTCCTTCTCACTAAGAGGAATCCTACAAAGTTGACGACACGTCAATCGGACGTCTGGAGCTCAAGTTATAAGAGTTTCCGCTCCGCGGGCCCGGTTGATTTCGGGTTGGAACCAACCTGTCCATATCCAAAGTTCTCCGAAACCATGAGTGTAATATACCAAAACGACCGTCTCGATACAAGGATCGCATCTCAACTGACAGTGTGTTGATCGGAGGTCCGTAGCCCAAGTTATGGGCGTTTGAACAGATCTGTCTGAAAATAGGGGGTTCGGGCCCGGTCCGATCCGGCCCGATACCCCCCCTGGGTCGGCCCGAACCGGGTCGACCCGACCCGGGTATGGGTCTGGCCCATCAGGGTGCGGCCCAGCCCGGATGGCGCGGGCCGGCCCCGCCGACACGGCCCGGCCCGACGCGGGCGGTCCGGTGGGCGCGACCGGTTGGCCTGGCACGGGCGCGGCCCGCGTGGCCAGCGAAGAGCGGATGGGGTGTTGTCCCCCCCGTTTGACTGAAATGGCACGACTTAATTGCCGCACCTCCCCCTAAACCCGGAACGGCTTAGCCCTTCCAGTCCGCCGCGGCGGTCTCCTCCGGCGGCGCACCGCCGCCGCGCCGGAGTGGCGCACCGCCGCCGCTTTCCGCGGACCACCGAACGCGATCCGGTGGTCCGTTTTGCCCGCCGTCTTCACCAGTGGTTATCTCGGGTCCCGTACTTTACCGCGAAAACCTCAAAACACCATTTCGGCCCGTTTCGTCGTTGCCGCCAATCCGCACTTCAATAAACAAGCTGCGGAGGGTTGTCGGGCCGTGTTTGTTCGGTCCACGCCCTCCGTGTTAGGTGTTATCAAATGGAAAACATTTAAACACATGCTTTTAATCATTGACGAGGGTATAATTTATTCCAAATAAATTATACGAACACCCTGCAATTAAATACCCACGCACGAGGGTATAATTCACATAAACATTATATACGAAAACCCCCTACCTTGAAATTGACGTCGCACGTCATCGAGTCGCGGAAGTCGAACGTCGCGGTAGTCGGGTGTCGCGGAAGAACAATATCGATTCTGTCGACGTCGGAAGAAGAAGAAGAACGTTGTTGTTGGCGTCAGTCTCCATGGTCGGCGTCTCTTTCCTTGTCTCGGAAGAGGAAGTGGATGGAGAATTCCGGGACCGCCAAGTCAATTTCTTTCTTCGGAGATGTAGCGTTATTCAATGAAGGAGATGAAGTAGGAAGGAACGTTGTCATTGGCGATGATCACCATGATCGGCGACTTCTCCCTTGACGCGGAGGAAGAGAAGAGTTGATGGCCGTTCTTCGTCAAGAACGTTCTTCGTCGTTGGAGGAAAGCTCTTCCTCCTCTCCTTCTCCTCCTTAGCTCTGCACCAAGAAAATAAGCCCCCCCCAAAATAATAGAGTTTTCTCTCTATTATTTTTATGGCACTAAACCCAAGGGTTATCACTCATAAAGTGACAACACATAGATTAAATGTGGAGAGATGAATTCAAAAAGATTTGAATTAAAAGAATAAATTAATTCACTTTATTAATGAGGGAGAGTGGGTGAGTTATAAATTAAATAGGGAGTTAGGGAGTTATGCGGAATGTGAAGGGGTGGGTTTTGTGTGGGCCACACCTCACATTCAACCTCACTTAGGTAGTTAGTAACTAGTGGCTTTCTCCCCAACTCCCACACATAGGTTAAAACCAACTAGGCTAGAAATAAAATTGTATCAAAAATTTTATTCACCTTTTTATTTAAACCACAAATTTTAACAACTCCTTCCGAGCAAACGCATCTTCGATAAAGGTCCTCTTAAGAAATTACCAGTGCTGCGGTTTTATCGGTGCCCTCGGATTTCGATTCCGAGCACCGGTTCAAAAGTTAGAAAAACCCACTAGTTCGTTCACTGAACATACTCGAGCTAAACTTCGGAAATTCATTCCGGGCACACCAGGCCTCGGAATCAGGTTCTGTCAGGAACTGCATACTCGTAAAATTCCAAAGAAATTAAGAAAAAAAAATTTCCTTGAAATTTCCGGCTCTTTACATTTATGTCCTCCCCACATAATATTAAAAATACTATAACACTCCCAATAACCCACTTGGACATATAATAATCAACCATATTTTTTATGAAACCAAACTCTTTGATTACACCATAAAACTAAATATTCCAATTCTAATAAGTTTCCTTCAATCCATAAATATACCATTACTACTTGAAAAACTTAATAGACTCATTTGGTACTTCAATACTTTCAGCCTATATCATATACATATCCTTAACTAAATTTTTATCAAGGAATTTTATTTTGATATCAATTTGATATATTTCATAATCATAATGTGTTTTTATATCAAGAAAACTACTAGTGAACTTTATCATCATAATTGGTGAAAAGGTTTCTTTATAATGAGTATAATGAATTTGTTTATAACCTTTTACAACTATGATATCTTTACAAGTAGACACTCTACCATCCGTGTGCAGGTTCTGAGTGTAGTGTAAATCGGTTAGGCCCATGCCCAACATTGGATTTTCATTATATTTAATGAATAAACCTTAATAACATGATAAATAATCATCAAGTATAATGAATATTCCAAAAAAAAACTACATGAAAATAATTTTAAAACTTAGATATGATATTTTTACATTAAATTTATAATTAATTTAATATAAATAAAAATAACTTGGTCTTGAGCATATTTCTTCAATGTAGATATTGATCACACAAACCCCATTTTATTTGTATCACCATTGTATCGAGAGGATCCAAAGTTGAATCCCTATAGAAGTATCCACCCATGCTCAAAAAATACCAGAAAATCACTGATAGATCTCTGAGTGATGACATGGAAGCATTTATCATCTTGTGTCATTCATCATTGATCGCAAAAAGTAATCCTTTAGTATTGAAGATTACTTCCCTTATTCTCTCGATCTTGAGAGGGAGGAGGAGATGGATTTATATTCTATTGTTCTTGAGAGAACCCTAGGGTTATTCTTTGGTCTAGAGATAAATCTCTAGGATGTAATGTTTTTTACAACTGTCATCTCCCAAAATGATATAATATGGAATATATAGTTAAGGTTTGATATTAATAATTACACATTAGACCATAATCAAATATTAAATATAATATATTCCCCATTCCATATAATATATATATATATATATATATCTATATCTCATGACATGCATACCCTTGTGAATAATATTAAATATCATTTTATAAAAATATTAAATCCATATTTATTTAAATGATATTTTAATCTTAAATCATTTTCGCCATCGGGCTAAAAATTCATCCCATCTATCTTCCACATAATTTATCGTACCTCAAATAATAAATATTTATCTAGATAAATATTATTTTTTTAATAAATAAATAAATATTATATTCACTCTATTACGAATAAATATTTATTTTATATTTATTTAATTAAATAAATATTTATATATTATTCCATCCACTAACCAGTGAATAAATAAATATTTATATGTTTCCTTATAAATAATAAACAAGTGATAAATAAATATTCTATTTGGAGGGCTTGTGAATAAATATTTATTTAATATTCAACTCACATATATATTCAAACTTGAATATAGCTGGTGAATGGATATTTTCAATCAATGAATCATGAATAAATATTAATTCCTAGTCCTAAGAATATTATTTATCTGACCTATTCAATTTAAATAAAATTTAAATGAGATTCATGGATACACTAAGTGTGTGACCCTCTAGGACTATTTCTTAATGGAATTAGGCGAGATTATCTAAAGTTAAAGATAAACATCAAACAACACATAAAGGAAACCATAGAGAAAGAAATTAATGTCATAATGAAAACAACCTCATAAAAATGTTTACAATGTAATATAATTCCTTTATCTCTACACCTCATCAAACAGGTTGCATACTCATGTCATCAACCTATGTGTTTGATATACCTTTATTTGAATACCTAAAATGAACTAATTTATGTAACACTATGACCATGTATTTTATTATATGGATCCATTTCAATCAAAGGGACAAGATATCAACTACCATTAAATGGAAGGTATAATTCCTTTATTAACTTATTCATTAAATCACTGAAATAAAATCAGTCTTATATAGATACAACCACCAGTTGTGATAAGTTTGTCTTTTATATTACCTTGGACCCACCATGATACTATAAAAAATTGATCTAAAATAATACTAGTGTCATATACCACTGACCACTAGTATTTCCATTTATCTATTCACTATAAACTCATCCTTTTCTACTTTCTCAGTCACTTCTGAGTAGTTTTAACTGTAAGTCTATGTAGTTCTTCTAGTTTTGTTTGATATTTACTCACTATACACCATGAATAAGTATTATAATTTTTTTACATATAATGGAATCATGAGATAGATTCCAAAATAATCTTAATCACATGTATTTATATTTATCATAATAATCTCCTCCTATGCCATGCACATTATCCTGGAAAGATTTCATACCATGTGACATGGGAAAAAATCCAGTCCTGGATTTTTCTATCTTGTATTTTCTAATACTCTATAAACATATAGAATATGAATAAATTTAATAAACCTCATAGATCTATATCTATAGATCATGTTCCCTAGAACTTTAATTTATACTTTAGTCATTCTTGGAGAAATTCATTCTAGAACTTTAATTTATACTTTAGTCATTCTTGGAGAAATTCATTCCTTACTATTCACAAACTTATAAGACTAACCTTATATTTTCCTATCTTATATACATATCTGTATTGGAAAACTATAGTGTTCCCACCAACCTCTTATAGACCTATATAATTCCTCCATTCAAAATGAATATTATATGATAACTATGTTTTATTTTATCAATAAATGGATGTGTACAGTCCAAATATCATATTTTATTTTTTTGGTGTCACTATCCCCTTTTGGTTATTCCATATAAACATATTCCATAGGGTTTCCATATAGGAAGTTCGTCTTAACATCCAAATTCCCAATAACATGATCATAGAAAAGTTATGATAAGTAGAATTAAAATCGGGTTAATATGATGATTTATGTGAAGGTTTTTTATAGATTATGTATAGATATCACTTAAAACTTTCTATGATCAATTGTAATTTATTATTATTAGAGTGTACCATTTATTCCATGTTACTTATTGAATACCAACCAGTGGTATCAAGTCAAGAAACTACCAAAATATAGAGACCCTAAATTTTGGTGCTTGGAATCCATTAATGAATTCAAATAATATTTTAAACCTTAGATTGTATATTATTTAACACTTTTTTATAGGAATAATTATTATTAATGAATAATATTACCCATATTGGTGAATATAAAACCAGTTCTTTGGTTTTATCTTCCTATACAGTATGTGTATATGGAACAACTCCTCCCACTGATATTAGTGGATTTTGTGTTCCTATGCCAACTCATGTGCATCTGAATCATAGTATTATTTGAATCCTAACATACTCCCACTATCTTAAAAGATATGCAATTATATCCTATAGAAATATAATCATTATTTAATAATATAATTTTATCTTTTGGATGTTAATATCATAAGAATAATCAACTGAGATGCACATAATGTTTTCCCTTGATGTATGTTTGTAGATATTAACAAACACCCTCACATAAAAACACAAGAATCTATGACATAATGGATTTCTTATCATATTTTAACTAACATGATATCCATTAGTAAACCTAGTTGGCATATGATTATCTATTGCATTGCTATTTGTGAAACATGTCTTGGATGATTTTTAATATATATAAGACTCATCATTGATCCTATTTTTTCTAAAATCACTAATTTTATGTAAAAAAATCAATATGATCTTAAGAATACCTTCAATATATATATAGATGATCAATGATTACTTGGTTAAGAGATTCTCTGAAAAACCCATATAAAGGATTCTGTATCTTTTACCAAGTATATTCATTTTCTCCACTGATCATCCCTAAAATCTATTAAAGTAATTTCATGAAGTATATGAATTTACCTTTATATTATCCTTAGAATAGTTCACATGGATGAAATAACTCTAAAAGTTTCATAGAGTACCTTCATTTCTAAATGTTTATTTGTTTAAAACCTGATAGTGAATTAGCTAGTATACCTAGTGTATTAGATCAAAATATACTAAACACCCTTCTAAATATAAAATTTTCAACTACTATCAGTTTTTATTGAAAAAGAATTATCTTTTGATAAGTAGATTATCTAAGTATTATATTTATATTCATTATTTATCATGGATTATAATTCAAGTATAAATAAAATTTTAGCTAAGTATGAAACATTCATTTAAAACATGAAATAATGTCTCATTATATCTAATTGAACACTGAGATAATTTTTTTGGTAATACTAAATACAAAACAATAGTTTAACTTGAATCAATTCATTGATCAATCCTAAAGTCATGCACTTCTCATTACTGATCTAGGAATCACATTTCTCTAATTTCTTAGAGAATTCACTATACTTATAGTAATCCTTCCACACTTTCTTGGTTTATATATTTGAATACACATATATAAAACACATATTGTATTAAATACCCAAAAATTAGTATAGAATAATTATTTATAATGATGAATATACCTAAAGTAGATGCTATTGTTTTCTTCTTATTTATTTTATTAAAGTTCTTATACCAATGGCCTTTCTGGACACATGAAAAGCAAATAGTCTCATGTTCATTCCTCTCCCTTTGAATCCTTTGTCTCTTCATGGGATGTTGTAAAGGCTCCATTGATTTTGAATGGTCATGGTTTTTCTAACCCTGTCCTTTACTTCACTCATCATAAGGAATGAGGAACCATGTTCCCACAAAATCTTATCTACTCATCAAATCTTATTCAGAAGATTAACAAGCAACATATCCATATAGTCCATCTGATAATTCTTAGTGAATATAGAAAACCTTGGTGGTATGGATGATAATATAAGATTAGTGGATAATATATTATCCAAATGGATGTCCAAATCCACTAATTGATTAATATACTTCAACATATTGATGGTATGATCACTATACTGGTTCCCATCTTCTATTTTACACTGGAATAGTATAGTGACAATCTCATTTATCTTAAGCCTTTCCTTATCATTTTCAAGTTCAAGGAGATGATTTTTTAGTGTAAGAATCCATGTATTTATATTGAATCATAAAATCTTTAGAAATAGATAATAACATGATGTATAAAACATAAGAATAATCCTCCATGAATTTCTCACGGGCATTATTTTTACCTTTTCTTGATTGGTGGGATGTATGGTCAAGAATATGGGATTCCAAAAAATGAAAAAAATTCTCCTATAATAGTGCAGTGTATAAATGATTTTACCACTCAGGGAAATTTATTACTATGATGATATACCCCAAGTCTAGAAATAATTATCGTGTTATCATGGGTTCTCTTACTATATTATATAATAATTAAAGTAGATCATTATTAATTTAACTTGATTGGTTAATGTGATGTAATAGATTTTATTTTATAGTCTCCCACTATTTTATAAAACTAAAATATCCCTCACCATTGGATTCATAATATTTTATCATGAAGATATTATAGTGTTAAGTATCTATATTTCCCTTATTATAACCAAGACATGGGTTTGGTCAATTACTTGAAGATATTTAGGAAGGTGGTCTTACCAAATTCAAACCAGCATCTCCTTAATCCCTTGAGTGGACTCCCCAATCCTAAAATCTTGGATAAAATTTCCTCAACACTTACCTCCAAGATACACCAATTCTAGTAATGGATACTCCTCTTTATGTAAAATTGGTTAAGTCAATACAAAACCACCATTGGAACTCCATGATAAATGAAAGTGTCTTTACAAGGGCTAGACCACCACTTTGATCTATGTTTCTATTCTAAATCCATTAATGAAAGACATTTCTAACTTAAAAATTATGTAAGTTTATTTATTTATTAATGTGTAAATTCATTTAGTTTATCATTTACATGAATTTTCAATATTATATCTAATTTAGATAATTTATTAACCATGTGTTGGTAAAATAATTTATGTATGATCCATTTATTTTATTTCATTTTGCACGATTTTTTATATTATTTATTTTATGTGGATACATTTAATAAACATGAATCCCATAAAAAAATTAAATAACCATGTAATAAATATATTAAATAAAGTGACTATATCATGTGCTTCTCTATTGGTTGGTTTATCTAGTGGAAGATAAACCAACCTATGGACCTAGGGGAAAAACTCCTTTAGATGGGATTGGATTGAGTTCCAGGATTCTAACTTTTTGATTTTTGTATCTTCTTGATTGATTTCACCTCAAACATGATTCTGAAGGACCTCCTCTCCTTAGGATCCATCTTTTACATGTATTTACTCACTCGCATGTAAGGGGTACCAGGGCTATGAGTAACATAAAAGAAATCATGGACACATAGGTATTACATAATAAAGGTGCGATGGAAGAAAAACATGTCATCATATTTAATTTTTAAGATCACTTTTGGTTTTGATTAATCTTTTATTATATATTTTTTCAATTGTTAATGAACAATGTGGAATTCAATTTGTTCTTGGATCTTGGGTGATGAAATGAATATCCACCCATTAATTATGATGATTATTTTACTGATATTCAAGTAAAATAAAAGTGTTGAATTTTTTTTACTAAAATATTTGATGGAATCTAGAATAACTCAAGATTGATTAGGAAAGACTTGAGGTGTTTGAAAAATATCTAAGAAGGCCTTGTGTGATTTTGAGATGCATTTGACACCCGTGTAAAGGTAAATTGACATTTACATTACCTATGGAAAGGTAACTCCATTTTATATAGGCTTTATAAAGGTATAATGAGGTTTACATGGTCTATATAAGGTTAATACAAGAAACTAGGTGTTGTGTAAAGGTTATTTACACCCTATATAAAGGTAGTTCAAGAAATGAATTACCTACATAAAGATAGTTTAAATGCTACATAAATGTGAAATCATATTGTGTAAAAGTACTCTATGAAATGAAATTGCTACGTAAAGGCAAAACCCTCTTTGTGCAAAGGTCATATATAGATTTCTCTACCAATATAAAGGTATTCCAGAGCCTCACAAAGGTAATTCAAGATAATTGTATGACAAGTAAAGATATGTAGAGGTTCCAAAATTCATTTTTGATAAAGGATATTAATTCAGTTGATGAGAGGTGATCCATTCTTCAAGATTCAAATATTATGATCAATCAAGTGATCATAATTTGAATTGAAATAAAGGTAAGAAATCTAAGGTATATGTTATGATATTGAGTGAGTTTCTTGGTGTACGATCAATCCATCAACCACATACATCACACTTTCAATACGTCAACTATATGTACCACATGGTTAGTCAATTATAATTTGTGATCAGTAGGTCATCATATGGTCAATAAATTGTAATACGTGGTCAATAGATCATCATTTAATTGACCATGAATACCTATATGGTAAAATGATCTACCATGCGATGGGTGATCAAATTCTCCCTCCATCAGTAGCTTAAGTTAGAAAACAAAGGATGATAAAAATAAAAAATAAAGTTCATTCATACACATGATATATGTAGAGTGTAGAAAACTATATGAGTTCATCTTGAAGAAGATAAAAAGTGAGTTCCAAGCTGTATGAAAAGTATTTACAACACATTACTTGATATTGTCTGTACATGAGTGAGTTTGTGCATTAAATATGATTTCATGGACATGGGAGTTCAAAATATTGATACAAGCATGTGGTTTCACATGAATGCATGTAAATTGAGTGATAAATGAAAAAGAGAAGCCATAATGTCTAGGTTTTTTATCTCATTATTTTCCATGGAATCTCATGCATGGTGTGTACTGATAATGTGGAAAAACTATGATGATGATAAAGCTAGTTTGTATTATTCTAAATATCATATAGATTTGTTATTCTTGAAGATGATGAACCAAGATTGCTAGGAAATAAAATTATTAGTTAAGTTAAGGAATAACCAGAAATGTTGGAACATTTAGAATATAGATTAATGGAGAAATTATATAATTTAGTTGATTAAATATGATGAGTTTAAATTGATTCAACGAGGAAGAAATATGAGATTATTTGTTTGAGAAAATAATGAAAAAGGTTGTAATATTCATGATTTATAGTGAATATAAATATAAAGAGGAAGTGCTTGAGCTATTACATTGATAAAGATGAGGATGAGTTTATTTGAAATAAGAATCAATAATGTTGAGTTGGAAAATGGTTTTTTGGAATTAAATTAATTATTTTATTTTGAGTTTTACTAACATGATATGTTTTCAAATAAATAAGTGAGAACTTCCTATATATCAAAATAGTTGATAAAAATATAGCGTGAAAAATAGAAGTCTCAATCCCATTAGAAGATTCTATAATATTTGAAATTTGGTAGAGAAAAGTGTAAAAAATGAGAAATAAAAGAAAAATAAAAAGTAAGGGATCTCCTATAATTTCCTAGGGGATAACCATGTTAGAGGAAAAATGAATAATTAGGATCGTGAGGGGGGATACCATATATGAAAAATTGGGGAAATTAATTAAGAGATCATGGGCACAAAATTAGTTGGTGATATTTTATATTCCAAAATAGATATTCTAATTCCATGTTAATATATGTATAAAAGGAAAAAGAAGAAATAGAGGAATAATTTAAAAAGTTATGGAATCTAAGAGCCATGTCATGTGAATATTTTGAAGAACTCTCAAGGAATAATATGAACAAGTTGTGCCTTTATTTAAATAGGTCATCAATTATGTTTTGAAGCTGGAGATTGAAGAAGGATCCAACCGTCACATTATGGCTAGATAAGTGAGTTGAAGTTGAGAATAAGAAGAATGAAGAATAAATAGAATGAGATACTGATCTTATATGTAATTTGTGATCATTTGGATCAAGACTTTTAGTGATTGAGTGAGATCTCTAGTTGAGAAGTATCAATGAAGGCCTGTGAAGATAAGATGAACATGGACTGAGTTTCATTCTCCTTTATTGAAGACCTATTGGCATTTTAAGTCCTTGTGTTGTGAATAAAGAGATCCATATTGATGATATAGAAGCATCCTATGCAGAATTGGTGACCAACTTGCAAGGAGGAATTGAAAGCAATGCTTGTGTATACATAGTGGGATTCTATAGAACCTAAGGGATTTGGGGAGTGTAGGGAGATCACATGAGAAGCTTTTACAATAGTGTAAAGTTACCAAGAAATGTCTAGTGGGAAGTTGGAAAGTAAAGTTCTATTGGAAGAATTCACTTGTATGCACATAGGTATTCTGTGCAGGCATGGGAAACACCTCCCATTTTAGTCACATTTATTATAGTGAAGAATTAATGCCTTTTAAAACCCAAGCACAACAAGGAGTAAGTATTTGTACCAAACCATGTAAATCTTGTGTGATGATTTTAATTTACATACTTAATAGCATATAATAATTACTTTCTAGGTTAAAGGACTAAAATATCCATTTTTTACTAACCAGTAATAGTGGTTAAATTTGAAAGGGGGTTCCAAGAGACTTTTAAATTTGGTAAAAAATTAACAATAGATGATTCACCCCCCTCTCAGGTTTCAGCACCAATCCCGTTGGGCATTTCATATTTAACAAAATCATATCACATAATTAAATCCATGCACTAAATATTAAATTAAATAGAAACCCAATACATACATAGGTATATAAAGCTCATGATAAGTCTCATACATGCAATGATATCTCATTCATACAAGATAACATTCATTTGAAATCAATCTTAATTTATATAAATTTATCTTAAATTAATAAATAATGGTCTTGTTAGTTATTTAATTATTTATCTTAATTATTAATCTACGAATTCCTAAATATGCATATGACTCTCATCCTTATATAATTTTAAATAAATAAATTTATTAATTTTATTTAAAATTGTAACGACCCCAACCCTAGTATCATAGAGCTAGTGCCTCACTTCATTACATTGTCATAGATACACAATTTTAATCCCAAAGGAATAATAAGTTTAGCAATTTTGGAAGCTAGATTACATACACGAACCTTAAATTACAATTTAAAACATAAAATATAGTATATAAAATCCTTTGAGAATGCCATTATTCTCCTAGATTAACCCTGTATATCAGTCATAATACACATCTTGGCATCCTAGGGAAAATAAAACATAAGAAAGGGGTGAACTCAGATGATCAGTAAGGGTATACATAAAAAAAGATATCATAATCAAGAATAAACAATTATGGAAAGGTGATTAATCGAAACACATTCCATTTAATCAATAACCCGAACATAATATGGCAGGAATGGAATATGGTCAATTAATTCCATATAAATAATCACATGAGAATGAAATTTAACCTTGGATATTATACTAGTCAAATAATCACATGGAATATCAATAAATAATCTCATAATGAGGGAATTCTTAATTCCGAACTTTATAAACATACTATCACGGCTTCGGATAAGACACCATACAAAAATGAGCAAGACATTATCCAATACCCAAACTGTCTCACCCTGACCTTTTTGAATTAGTTTTCAATTTATTATCTCTCAGTTTCAGGTTCTCATGCCGAGGTTTGGGTTGAGTCCCGATTTGAAATTTTTAACGTTTAATGTTTTTAGTTGGTTTCGAACCCGTGCGCGGCCACCGCACGGTTGGCGGTAGCCCCACAACTCGCCCAGGTGTTGTGCAATTTCTCAATATTATCATCATTATTATTCTTATTATTATTATCTTTATTATTAATAAATTATCTTAATATTATCTTTATTATTTATTATTATTATTATTATTTGTATTATTCGTATTATTATTATCATTATTGTATTATTAGTATTATTCCTTTTATTATTTTTACTATTTTTATTTTTATTATCATTATTATTATTCTTTATATCTTAATATTTATATTATTTATATTGTTATTTTATTACTATTTTTATTATTTTATTTCATATTTATTATTATTATTATTAATTTATTATAATGAAATGAAAAAAAACAAACCTATCCTAACCCTAGTTTTACCTGAGCCGGTGCCCCCCCCATTTTTCCTCTCCCTTCTACCCGTATACCCCTGGTCTTCCCCCTTTTTCCTCCCCGCATCATACGCCTGCAGCCCCATGTTCGGCGCAGCTCCCCCATCTGGCCACCTCCTCCTCCCGGCGATGCCCTGTCCCGGCTTCCACACCCCCGGCCTTCGCCGCCAGCCCCTCCCCCTGGCCCTCATCTGCTCCGCCTCACCCAACCGCCGCCCCGCGCAACGCCTCGTCGCCTTCCGTTCTCCTCCGCCGCCAGAAACCTGCACGACCCCAACCTCCGGCCCCTCCGGCGACTTCTGGCTGAGCTCCGACAAGCCCCACCTCCAGCCAGCAACCTCCGGCCCCTCCAGTGACCTCTGACCGAGCTCCGACGAACCCCTCTTTGCTCCAAACCTCCTTGCGCGACCTCCTCCTTACCGGCGTTCTCATCCGGCATTCGCGACCGCCTTCGCCGGTGCCATCTCCGGCCGCGACCTCCCTCTGGTGTTCTCCTCCTCCGGTGCGTTTCTTTTTCAGTTTTAGGGGTTTTATCCAAACCCTAATATTGAGGTATAATTTGTGTGTGTTCCTCAATTTTTAGGGGGTGCAAAGGGTCCACGATGTCCTCTTCTCCCTTTTACTGAGGCACGATTGTATTCGCACACCGTCGAGGTAGGTGAATTCACGTATTTCATTTCCGAATAACTCCATTAATACTCGCACTCTTTCATTTAGTTTTGAAACTTGATTTTCAGTTTTATTATGACCTTAATTTTCCTGTTATAGTGTTCTTAAATTTTTAGAGTTTGTTAAAAGTATGCTTTGAATCAGTTCCTAGTTTACATCTGCTTGTATTTGTGATGATGTGTTTGATTAGGCGTCAAATTTTACTTGGATGATTTTTAAAATATGATTCATACCTCCTTAATTTATGATGTTAGTCTGGTATGGTGTTTTCAAACTGATAGAATTTGTTAAGAGTATATTTCAAAATGATCTCCTATTTAAATATTGTTTGAAAAAAATATTATGTTTTTTTGTGCATTCTAACATGTTTTATGGGATATGTGTGTACTATAGAAAGTGTTTTTCATGAAATACTTGTCATGTATTTGGTTTTAGGATGATTTTTTTAATGAGGTATTGGGTGTCATTTATGTGCGAACCCTTGTTGAATCATTTGATGGCATTTGATAAATTGTGCGAGATGAAAAACTTATTTTGGAAGGGAGTTGGTGTGAGTCTGATTTCAAAAGAGTATTTCGGATGTGTATGTGGTGGGAGTCCATGTTGTGCTACTTAGAAGTGTTAAAAAAAATTGTTTAAATGATTTACTAAAATTTGTAAGTGATTTCGAATCATATATTTAAATGGTTTTGGTGCCGCATAAAGAACAACTATTTTTTTAATGGAAAGGAAGCCCTTTTGACTTCCTTATGTGTGTTGTGTGCTTTTCATCCTGTTTTGAAATAAATGTTGGTTTTGGAAAGGGTAAATACCCGTTTGGTAAATGAGGTGTGTTTTGGGTGTGTGTTGGAACGTGACGGACCGTTTGGCACTTTCAGCTTTAGTGTAATGTTTGTGTTGATTCTTTGAAATGACGGCATTTTGATTACTATATTCCCATTTAACAACTTTAGTATTTTGAAAAAAATATCAAGTGGTTTTAATGATTTCATTGCATGATGGCCTGGTTGGCACTTTTTTAATGTGAAATGTTTGAATGTGTATTTGGGGGCGCTCCTGTCTAGGGTAATCCTTTATGGGTGAACGCATAGCAAGCGTCTGTGTTTGGGGTAGGCAAGTGCAGTGAGATGAGTCACGCGTGCGAGGGCCTTCCTACTTACACAGAATTATTATTATTACCACCATGGGTTCCTGGGCATCATTTAGAGATTGAGTGACGGTTGCTGATCAACCCCAATTATATGGGTTGGTACCCCCTGGATTTGTTGTTAGTCCAGGCGGGCTTTGCCACTGGATTTCTTAGGGAGGGTGGCCAGTTGGTTATAGACTTAGGAGCTTCACCATATGCCGGTATGTGGTTCTAAAACTGAGTACGTCCAGGGGTCTTCTAGGGATGTTTAGGATCACCCATGGTTACTGGTTTATTTTCATTGCTTATTTACTTTTCATGCACTAGTTTATTTTCATCTTGCATTTTCACTTGTTTTACTCTAGCACAACATTGGTGTACTCTGTTTTGGATTTTATTTATAAAATAAAAAATGATTTTGGAAAAAAAATGGTATTTGGCGTGAGTTGGTTTTTTAAATGGAAAAAAAATGTTGCTTGTTTTCAAATGCGAAAAACCTACTTTTATAATTGTATTTCAAACTTGCATTAATGGATTGCTTCGGGAAGGGAGACGTTGGGTTCTGTGGTTTATTTTGGCATCTCTACTGATCATTTTAATGCTCACTCCTACTTTATCTTTTCAGTTGCAGGTTTCATTGTTCAGGTTTTCTTGGATGAGTTGCTCGTTGCTGGAGCAAAGTCAGCCTTTGGTCGGGAGGTGACCTGAAAGGTCACGTGGAGGTATGTTTAGTTTTTTTTCTTTCTGATACTAGTGTTATGTTTATTAGTTTTTGTGTTTGTTTGTTTTCTTGTTTATTTGTTTTTGTTCATGGGACAAATCATTCCCATCGATTAAACTTTGATGCCCGACACTGGTTTCCAGCCCGTGGGGATCAGGAACGCCCTTCGGGCCATGCTATGGACCGGATCGGGTGACCGGTTCAGGGTCGACCCAGGTTGGTTCATGAAAAAATGGTATCAGAGGGGCCCTTGTTATTTGTGGGCGTCCTGTAGATGGATATTAGGACTATCGGGATTCAAGAGGTAGGTACGGGAATGACGTCATGAACCCTCGCCCGTTTCGAACCTCGAGTTTCCAGGGGTAGTCCGAGAAATGAGTTCTTGTCTTGTTCTGATTTGTTTTGGATTGAGGGATGACAATAGAGTCAAAACAATGTTACATCATGATTTCACATGGAGTCCGTGTACACGGTTTAAGTTCCTTCAAGTCGTTGATGCTTACTTGGGGCATGGCCCACTACCATGTTGCTAGGTTAATCATGACTACTAGTCCCTCCCTTTGGTAATTTGATGCAAGTTCTGTGTTGTCTTGGTTCTTGGGGGTGTAAGTGAACTTTTGAAAATGAAAAAGGGTTTTTGAAATGAGAACAATTTCTTTTAAAGGGATTTAAATTTGTGAAAGGGATTTGTTTTAAAACTGAAATCTCTTGGTCTAAAAATCTGGTGTTTGCTTGGAACTGGTAGAGATATGGTTTGAGTGCAACCTCAAGTACTCTTTATGAACATTTTCACATGTTAGGGAATGCATGGGAAGTGAGTGTTGGTGTGTATTGATGGAATTGGATGAAGACATGTGCAACAATTCATGGGATTATTGGGGTGTGCACTTGTAATTAAAGGCTTGACCTTGTTTTTCTAAAGTGATTCTTAAAAGGGAAAATGATTTTTGGAAAATTGAATTTGGTTTGGAAAATGGCCTTGAATAAAGGAGGTTTTGAAATCTAAAATGAAGAAGGGAATTTTTGGTTGTGTTTACTTTTTCTTGTTTATTTTGAGCTGGTTGTTTTTGATGAAGGCGCTTTCTTTGATGTTGCTTCGACCTGATATTGGTTTTGGTTTTGTGTTTTATCTGTTGTTCAGAAAATTCCGCCCAAAAAAGTCCCCAAGGTTTCTGATAAGTCATGCCCAATTTTTAGTCCCTCTCGGACATTGCCTATCCTTCACAGTGATCGGGGTCCGTTAGAGGCAGTGGAATGTCTTGAGGAAGCGGAGCGTATCTTCAGAATGTTGGGAACTCCCGAGGCTGTTAGGGTTCGTGCTGTTATGGGATTGTTTGAGGGTCCAGCTTTGGACCAGTGGAAGATGGTTTCCCCACCATCAATGAAAGTTGGGATGACGTGGGATGTCTTTAAAACCATTTTCGTCCAATGGTTTATACTTGAATAAGTGAAGGAGAAGAAAAAGGGAGAGCTCGTACATATTCAACAAGGTCAATGGACGGTGAAGGCATATGTTGACCATTTCAAGGAACTGATTGGATTTTCTCTAGAGGTAGCGTCGCATGATCTCATGAAGAGCTCTCTTTTCACCGGAGGTCTTCATCCAGAGGTCAAGGAGCAGGTCCTCCCTCCTAAAGACCATCGTTTCGAGAAACTGATGGAGGAAGCATTTTTAGCTGAGTTGGTTACTAGAGTGCCAGTGGTCAGCAGTCCAACGTACCCAGTTGTTCGTAAGGTTTCCCCATCTGGCAAGGAAAGGATGTCAGAGGAACCTATTCCCAAGGAGTTTTCCCCTTTGGCCCTAGCTCCCGGTTCATCAGATCGTTCAGTGGTATGCTATCAGCGTGGTCATTTTGGGCATTTAAATCCATCTTGCCACAGCCCTCTGAAGACATGCCATCGTTGTGGATGTCTGGGTCATCTAGAGAAGTTTTACAGAAGGCATCTCCTGAAGAAGATGCTGTGACTGGAGGAATTATAGTGCCTGACTATGAGGTAGGAGATGCTTCAACCATCAGAACCCCAGCCACAGGTCTTGGGGTGAAGCTCATGCACAGTCAGGATTTTCCAGGGGTGTGAAGCCTTGGTCCGGGTCTTGTGTTCCATGTTGGCAGTAGAACATTTAAAGTCTTTTCATTTTTGTTTTTGTACTGTTAATGTTTTGACGTTTTAAGTTCATCGTTTCATCATGGAGTTATATTAGACATGTTATGTTGTAATCGAACAAGTTTTTTTTTGTCTGATCATGGTTTTCTGAATTATGCATTTTCTTAAAAGTGTGTTTGATCCTTTTATATGTTGGTCGTGGTTTGGCGGCATTCGTTTGGAGATGTAAGTTCCTGTAGAGGAGTCAAGGCTTGTGGTTATACTCGGGTTCATTGTTGGGATCATGTTCTTCTTGGAGGTTTTTCTCTAGTGTGTGGGGATATTGGTATGGGTCGAGAGTTCCACGTTTCAATAGAGGTGTTGTCTACTCGTGCTAAAGGTTAGTTGGGATCGGTTGGGAGTTCCCGCGTCGCCCCCCCTTCCCGAGGTGCTATGGCTAGGTGTTAATTTTCCGCGCTAGATGAGTTCTTGTGGTGGGGAGAACCCTTTCATGTTCTCCCATTCTCTTGTATTGTGGTTTCTTTCAGTTTCAACTAGGCATGGTTTCTTGTTTTGTCCATTGTTCAGTTGGGTGACTTTCTGGGGGAAGAAAGTGTCTGTGGTGGGGAGAATTGTCACACCCCGACCTTTTTGAATTAATTTTCAATTTATTATTTCTTGGTTTTGGGTTCTCGCGCCGAAGTTTGGGTTGATTCCCGATTTGAAATTGTTGACGTTTAATGTTTTTAGTTGGTTTCAGACCCGTGCGCGGCCACCACACGGTTGGTGGTAGCCACACAACTCACCCAGGTGTTGTGAAATTTCTCAATATTATCATTATTATTATTATTATTATTATTATTATCTTTATTGTTAATAAATTTTCTTAATATTATCTTTATTATTATTATTATTATTATTATTATTTGTATTATTTGTATTATTATTATCATTATTGTATTATTAGTATTATTCCTTTTATTATTTTTACTATTTTTATTTTTATTATCATTATTATTATTCTTTATATCTTAATATTTATATTATTTATATTGTTATTTTGTTACTATTTTTATTATTTTATTTCATATTTATTATAATAATTATTATTTTATTATAATGAAATGAATAAAAACAAACCTATCCTAACCCTAATTTTACCCGAGCCGGCACCCCCCCCATTTTTCCTCTCCCTTCTACCCGCATACCCCTGGTCTTCCCCCCTTTTTCCTCCCCTCATCGTACCCCTGAAGCCCCATGTTCGGCAAAGCTCCCCCATCCGGCCACCTCCTCCTCCCGGCGACACCCCGTCTCAGCTTCCGCACCCCCGACCTTCGCCGCCAGCCCCTCCCCCCCAGCCCTCGTCTGCTCCGCCTCGCCCAGCCGCCACCCCGCGCAACGCCTCGTCACCTTCCGCTCTCCTCCGCCACCAGCAGCCTACACGGCCCCGACCTCCGGCCCCTCCAGCGACTTCTGGCTGAGCTCCGACAAGCCCCGCCTCCAGCCAGCGGCCTCTGGCCCCTCCAGCGACCTCCGACCGAGCTCCGACAAACCCCTCTTTGCTCTGACCCTCCTTGCACGACCTCCTCCTTTCCAGCATTCTCATCCGGCAGTCGCGACCGCCTTCGCCAACGCCATCTCCGGCCGCAACCTCCCTCTGGTTTTCTCCTCTTATGGTGCATTTCTTTGTCAATTTTAGGGGTTTTAGCCAAACCCCAAGATTGAGGTATAATTTGTGTATGTTCCTCAATTTTTAGGGGGTGCGAAGGGTCCGCGATGTCCTCTTCTCCCTTCTGCTGAGGTGCGGTTGTATTCGCACACCGCCGAGGTAGGTGAATTCGCGTATTTCATTTCCGAAGAACTCCATTAATACTTGCGCTCTTTCATTTAGTTTTGAAACTTGATTCGCAGTTTCTTTATGAACTTAATTTTCCTGTTATAGTGTTCTTAAATTTTTAGAGTTTGTTAAAAGTATTCTTTGAATCAGTTCCTGGTTTACATCTGCATGTATCTGCAATGATGTGTTTGATTAGGCATCAAATTTTACTTGGATTATTTTTAAAATATGATTCATACCTCCTTGATTTATGATGTTAGTCTGGTATGGTGTTTTCAAACTGATATAATTTGTTAAGAGTATATTTCAAAATGATCTCCTATTTAAATATTGTTTGAAAAAAAATATTATGTTTTTTGTGCATTCTAACATGTTTTATGGGATATGTGTGTACTACTAAAAGTGTTTTTCATGAAATAATTGTCATGTATTTGGTTTTAGGATTATTTTTTTAATGAGGTATTGGGTGTCATTTATGTGCGAACCCTTGTTGAATCATTTGATGGCATTTGATAAATTGTGTGAGATGCGAAACTTATTTTGGAAGGGAGTTGGTGTGTGTCTGATTTCAAAAGAGTATTTAGGATGTGTATGTGGTGGGAGTCCATGTTGTGCTACTTAGAAGTGTTAAAAAAAATTGTTTAAATGATTTACTAAAATGTGTAAGTGATTTCGAATCATATATTTAAATGGTTTTGGTGCCGCATAAAGAACAACTATTTTTTTAATGGCAAGGAATCCCTTTTGACTTCCTTATGTGTATTGTGTGATTTTCATCCTGTTTTGAAATAAATGTTGGTTTTGGAAAGGGTAAAGACCCATTTGGTAAATGAGGTGTGTTTTGGGTGTATGTTGGAACGTGACGGCCCGTTTGGCACTTTCATCATTAGTGTAATGTTTGTGTTGATTATTTGAAATGACGGCGTTTTGATTAATGTATGCCCATTTAACAACTTTAGTATTTTGAAAAAAATATCAAGTGGTTTTAATGATTTCATTGCATGAAGGCCCGGTTGACACTTTGTTAATGTGAAATGTTTGAATGTGTATTTGGGGGCGCTCGTGTCTAAGGTAATTCTTTATGGGTGAACGCATAGGAAGCGTCCGTGTTTGGGGTAGGCAAGTGCGGTGAGATGAGTCACATGTGCGAGGTCCTTCCAACTTACACAAAATTATTATTATTACCACCATGGGTTCCTGGGCGTCTTTTATAGATTGAGTTACGGTTTCTGATCAACCCCGATTAGACGGGTTGGTACCCCCTGGATTTGTTGTTAGGCCAGGCGGTCTTTGCCACTGGATTGGTCAGTGAGGGCGGCCAGTTGGTTATAGACTTAAAAGCTTCACCATACGCCGATAGGTGGTTCTGAAATCGAGTACTTCCAGGGGTCTTCTAGGGATGTTTAGTATCACCCATGGTTACTGGTTTATTTTCATTGCTTGTTTACTTTTCATGCACTAGTTTATTTTCATCTTGCATTTTCACTTGTTTTACTCTAGCACAACATTGGTGTACTCTGTTTTGGATTTTATTTATAAAATAACAAATGATTTTGGACAAAAAAAATATTATTTGGCATGAGTTGGGTTTTTAAATGGGAAAAACATGTTTCTTGTTTTCAAATGCGAAAAACCTACTTTTATAATTATATTTCAAACTTGCGTTAATGGATTGCTTCGGGAAGGGAGACGTTGGGTTCTGTGGTTTATTTTGGCATCCCTACTGAGCATTTTAATGCTCACGCCTACTTTATATTTTTAGTTGCAGGTTTCCTTGTTCAGGTTTTCTTGTTTGAGTTTCTCGTTGCTGGAGAAAAGTCAGCCTTTGGTCGGGAGGTGACCTGAAAGGTCACGTGGAGGTATGTTTAGTTTTTTTTATTTCCACTGCTAGTGTTATGTTTATCAGTTGTTGTGTTTGTCTGTTTTCTTGTTTATTTTATTTTTTTCATGGGCCAAATTGTTCCCATCGATTAAAATTTGATGCCCGACACTGGTTGCCAACTCGTGGGGATCGGGAACGCCCTTCAGGGCATGCCATGGACCGGCTCGGGTGACCGGTTCAGGGTCGACCCGAGTTGATTTGTGACACAAACTAGTTTGTCTCATGATACCTATCGATGAATAAAGGGGCTATATCAGGCCCTGACCATCACTTGCTACATCCAACATATTCCTCATATGAAAAGGGTAAAACATAAACAATATAAACATTCATATTTAGAAACTGGCATACAAAATGTGAATACTTCAACCATAAACCATGAATGGTATCAAAATAGCACATCCACAGTCAAACTAATCATAATACCTTCAATAAAATATGGTAGAAGATATAATAAGAGATAAACCTAAATCAAGCATAAGATCTAAAATGGATTTTGACATAGATAAAAATACTCTTATAAAATTATTAAAAATTTCTTGAGAGAAATACCCCTTTTTTACTTTGAAATAATTTATTTAAAAAGTTTTGCAATTATAAATGAAAATATTTTCTTTGAAAATAACCTTGTAATATTGTAAAGGAATATTAAAAACATTAAGGCATCATGATGGTGGAAAAAATCTGCTCATGTCATATAAGTTAAAAAACATTCCTTCTGTACTTCGTTGAAAAATTCATAAGGGACCTAATTTGGAAAGAGACAAAAAGATTACTTTCAAACCATTTTATAAAAAGAAGAACCTAGGTAAAAAAGTATTTAAATTTTTTCGGAATATATTAAGAATATTTTGTATTTTTTTAAGAAACATGGAAATGGGTGATAAATATTCCCCAGTAGATACTTATGTATAAACAATCCCAAATAAGAATGAGATCGTGAAATTAACCCTTACCTTGAACTTTCCTTTAGATGAACATGTTTTAACCTCCTTATAATGGTTTAAATATTTTTATCAATTTATAGAAGAACCATATTAATATTTATGATATTATATATGATCCTATTATATCTATTTGTTTATAATATTTCGTTATTACTCTTGTTTCAGGTGTTAACAGATTCATTTTCCTATGCATGTTTCATCATGTATGTCCTATTTATTGTGCATAAAATATATTTATTTCATATAAATAATTGCATTAAGTTCATATATATTATATTTTATCAATATATAATTTTTTTAAAATCATTCTATAATAGTTAACATGGAAAATGAATCTCATCACATTGTGGAGACGGCAGGTCGTACGTATGCACGTGCGACAGTATCATTCCATTAATGGTAAAATGGTAAGTAATTTAATGGTATATTAATTATAAATAAAAAATATAATTTCATATTTATTATTCATATCTATTATATCCATCACTATACCCATCCAAATAATGTGGGTGTGAAAAAAAATTACACCACAACGTAGAGATGGTAAGTCGTACGTACGCACCCTTAATGATCTCGTTTTTCAAAGGATGGATAAAAGGTGGAATATGGTTATACCATAATCATAATAGAATTTTAGAATATATATTATACTTGAGTTATTAATTTATAATTTAAAAAAAATATAAAGATGAATTATAAGAAGAAATAAACTTGGATGAGTTAGTGAGAATGATTACCTCTTCTTCAGTGAACTTCCTTTAGATCTTTCTTAAGGGATATAGGGTTGGTATTTTTAAAGAAAAGAACCTAAGATACTTAGATAAGGATGTTGGTAGAAGGAATTATGAGGTTTTGGTCAAGATATAAGGCTCAAAGTGGTGTGATTAAGTGAGGGAGGATGTGCCTTTTTATATGACAGGGGAGGGGCACTCTTGGAATCCTTTAAAATATTAAATTAATATAAATTAATTTTATATTAAAAATAGATAAAAAGTGAGTTATTTATAAGAAAATATAATTATGGGTAAAAATAATCTCAACCAATTATTTTTAGACAAGTTTAGGTCACATTATTAACCTTATCTTTTAGCTTTAACCCTTAATTAAACCCTTTAACTCTTACCATGACAAGTTGGATTTTTACTTTTCAAGGGTTAATATACTTAATATAAAATTTAAAAAAACCCCAAATGGATAATTGATGACATATTTAAAATTATTATAATGATTTAGCTTAATTTTTTATTTTTATGAATTTTATATCATTTAATAAAATGTTATTTATTTTAAAGTATCATTAATTCCAATTTTGATACTATTTATTTCTTAACTTTTTAAAAATATCAATAAACATGATAAATTCAAAAAAAAACTTTATTACATCACTAATATGTCTAGGTAATCTATAAAATTATTGGGTGAAATTAATTATCTCAATTTTTTTATTTTAATATTTTTAATACCATTTATCTCATATTTCTATTAATTAAACTATTACTGCATCATCATTGTGTAAGATTTCAATGGAATTATTTATTTTCTAAAAATTAAAAATAAATTACTATGATGAATATAATAATTTTATAATTTAAATGGATATTTATTGTCAAATTTATCTTCTATATAACTGTATATTAAAAATGATATAGTTATTAAAAATATGAGTATGACATTTTTAAATTTTCTTTAAATAAAATATAATAAATGTCATACTCTCAACCAATAGGCTTAAAAAGGTTATAATCTTAGTAAAAATATTATTTTGGTAAAAGAAACTCATAAAATGAAACCAGGGAAAGTTTTAGGGTAATTTTATAATATTTATAATGTTATTTTTTACCCTTAATTACCCGATTTTCCTTTTACCGTGTTAATAAAAATTTACTAAAGTTACTATTTATAATTCCCAAAAATAAAATAAATATATTTACATAATTTGGAACAAAAAATTATAAATATTAAATCCATTTTTCAAAATTCAAAACATGGAAGCTGTAGTAATTAATTTAAAATTAATCCCATTGACGGAAGAAAAAATGGGTTTTAAAAGTGATGACATTCAAAAGATTGAAGTGTTTTTATATAAAAATTAAACATGAAATTTATTACAATGAAATAAATTATATTAAATGATAAAAAAAATCTAATTATACTTTAAAAATAATCAAAATTATAATTTAACACTATAAATTATGACTATGGAAAAAAGTTATTTTCAATTAAAATTTAGTATTTTTAACTATTCATCAAAACATGAAACTTATCAGAAAAATACCAAAAAATAAAAGTAAAAAATTTAGATTAATATTTAAAAGAATAAATTTATTTTTTAAATATAATATATAAAATTTCAGAAATTGTATTTTAAATAGGTTCTCCATTAAAAGGCGGTAAAACCGCCTTTAGAAAAATATAGGTTTTTATGAATAAAATTGGGTTTTTTCTAATATTATGCTTATAAAATCTATTGGATGAATACAAAAAATATTTTATTAAATATATAACTTATATATTTAATTAATATCATTTATTAATTGTAATTAATTTAATTTATTAAGACAATACACCTTTGGGAGCATAAAAATAAAAAAATTTCCTTTATATTCAATTGGTTTATATTTTCGTTTCTAATTAATTAGTAACAAATGAATTAATATTATATTTATATATTTTCATAGGTTAGTTAATACTATTCATAACCACTAATTTAATATCTATATTATATATTATTATATTAAATAATAATATACTGTTGTTTGGTAAAACTTAGCCTTGCGTGTAACACAAGCTATTGAGGAAAGTTGATATTGAATGTAATGAAAGATAACTTAGTGTTACATGAATTAAAAGATATATAATATATTAAATTTATTTAAAAAGTAAAATATTATAAATTCTTGTGGTGTTACTATAACATCCCATTACCGATCTGACAGGTACGTCTTTAACCTTGTCATGGTTTTTACTTTTCATTGACGTGGTAGGGTCAAGATTTAATTGGGAGGATACCTATAATGGTGAAGTCAGATATTTTTTAGACTCTTACCTTTAAACGTCCTTTTTTCCATTGGATATAGGTGGGTTACATGTTGTGTAACAAGTTTACACATCATGTAATGATTCTGCGTACAAGTCATTAAAGGCTTCATGCTGGGATGGGTACATTTAATGATGAGTCTTTACATGTTGTGAAGGAATTAAAGATCGGTTTTTAATCAAGAGTGTTGGAGTTTAAGTCAAGGTGACACATTTTTTGATGGTTATAAGAATTAATTGGTTCACATCGTGTAATGGGATTACACGTCGCGTAATACCTCGACTGTGGTTTTCAAATAGGCAGTGTTGTTGAGATATTTTTCTTTCCTCTACTCCAGTTTCTTCACCCTCAATGTAAGGCCTTACCCAGGAAATCTTGAAGCCTTCCAACCCTTTAAAATCCTCTCATTCGGTTTTCGATCATCGTTTCAATTGCGGTGTGATACCTGAGTAAGTGTTCTTCCTCATTCTTTATCTTTCTCTCTTTATCCTCCTTTGGGATTTCAATGGATCATCCTGAAATTGATGGATTCATTCCATGTGGTGTTGGATCTCATTTCTAGGTTGGGTTTCGAGGACTTATCCACCTTTGTTCTTATTGATGAGGGTCGTTGTGAGTGTTGAGTTTCAGAAAAAGGTAGGTGGTTCCATCTCTATTATCCAAATTTATTAACCTTGAATTGATTTATTTATTTAAATTTTTGATTTAAATTCAATTTCTCAACTTTCTTTCAATGTATTTAATAAAAATCCAATTCCATTGAATTGGGAGATTTGAAATGGTTTTGTAATGATAATTTTGAAAACTCCCAATTCCATTTAGTTGGGGTGTGTTTATGGAAATTTGTTGATTTAAATTGTAAAATTTAAATTGGAGTTTGATGGAAACAATTTCAATTAAAATTTTGAGTTTAATTGTGGAAATGAATTGTGAAATGTTAGAATTGGTTTTTAATGGATTTCAAACTTACAAAAATGGATTAAAGTATTTTTATAGAAACCCAATGGTTTTATCTTGTTAAAGAGGCATGTTTTTTTTATTAAAACCTATTCTAGTTTTAAATGTAAAATTGGAATTGAAATAGAAGAATGGGATTTAATTTTATTTTAAGAAGTATTAAAATAAATTTCCCATCATTTATTATGTAAGAGCACATGCAAGACTTAGGTAGTTGGTGAGTTATCTGGACACACTCTATACTATTAAAACATTCTAAAACATACATGAAATGGGACATATCCCCAATGGTATGGTGATGAGTTTCATTTGGATAGTGTTAGTGGGATGTGTATAGACAAATATTTTTATTGAGATCACTTATAGAGTGCAGAATCCTATAGCTGAAAATACTATCATACCTATTTGGAAGATGACCATATTGCTCAATAGTTATTTATATTTTAGATATAAATGTATGAAAATGTTTTAAAACTTATTTACATGCCTTATGAATTTACATAAACTATTTTATGTAACTTTTTTATCTCAAGCCATTGTTTTAGAAATATTCCATCATTTAAAAAGCCTTTGCTTAAAGTATTTTCCATCATTTGAACTGTATAACATGATTTGTTTAAATATATTTTAAAATACCAAACCTATTTACCTTTAAAATTGAAAGCATTTTTTGGTTAATCATTTTTTGGTAACTATTATGGAATATGTGGTGATAACCTACTAGTATTTTTATCTCACAACCTACTTGTGACATCATGTGTTTGTAGATTATCTTCTTTTAGGTTTGAGTAAGGGGAAATGATCTCTTGGAGGTGGACCCAGCTGTTGAACCATGGTCTTGGTGAGTTGTGTCCTTAGGGACTTAGGTTGTGTTTCCATATTTTGGTACTTAGGTTGTAGTAATTTGGGTTGGTTTATACCTCGTTTACTTCTGGTACATTACTCATAGTGGAGTTTCTTTTGTTATATATACAATCTTGTTTCTTTTTCTTATGCATTGTTAGTAGACAAATCATTCACACTTGCATGTTTTGTGATGCTAGGTACTAGTCTCCAAACCATGGTGATTGGGAACTCCCTTCGGGATATGTCATATCTAGCTTATTTTTCAGGTTACTAGGGTACCCGTGTTAGTTTGTGATAAAGTGGTATTAGATCTAGGTAGAGATTTTGTCTTAAAATTAGAATGCATTTGTGAAATATTTTTGGGACTTAGGAGGTATTTGCGATTGAGTTCCTAGATAGATCTTACTATAATGAACCTTAAGTTTCCAAGGGTGGTTAGGGAAAATGTCTTATGGTTTAGTTATAGTATTTTCCTTATAGTGATTTGGATAAAGTGAAATCCAAATCTCATTCATCCTCTTTATTGGGAATAAATTCCCTTATTACTCAGTTTGAGTGTTAATATAATGTCTTCCTTTTGTCTACTGATGTTGTGTAGCATCATGCCTCTAAAAATACATGTGAATCAGATCCAGGAAGAGGATTATCCTAAACCCCAACAATAAAATCCTATTGTGGATTCGAATCTAGTTGAGGTGATTGTGTGCACTGTCCAAGCTCTGGGATATGTACCACCTATAGTTCCCACTTAGGCTCTAGTTGTGGATCCTCAGGGGGATGTTCTTAGAAATCATTATCAAGAGTTTCTTCACAAGAAGACACTAGTTTTCAAAGTCTCCACCAATCCTAAACATGTCAAGGAATTATTGGGCAAGATAGGATGTCTGTTTGAGTTCTTGGAAACAATGGATGTAATCAAGGTTTAGTGTGCCACCTTTATACTAGAATGACCGAGCAGGAGATGGTGGTACATGATGGTGATGACAAAGAAAAATGGGGTATTAGAGTAGAAATACTTCAAGGTTATTTTCACCAACCATTTATATATAGAGTTAATGGTGTTGGCTAAGGATGTTGAGTTTTTCAAGCTTGATTAGGTTGATAGAACCATGAATGATTACTCAAATCTCTTTGCTGAGCTTGTGTAATTTTCACCTAAGATTGTATATAATGATAGGATGAAGGCTTTAAGGTTTGAGTTGGTACTTAAATCAGATATCTGTTCTTAGGTTTTCTTGCTAAAGCTGTTCACTTATGCTGATGTGCTGGATAGGGTGATGATGGTAGAGATAGACCTTGCTGGGAAGTCAGGGTTGAAGATAATTCCTTTTTCTCCCAGTGGTAGCATGAGTTCCTTCAAGGGAAAATGGAAGCATGATGATTTTCATGGCAGTTCTCGACAGTAGAGTCATTCTATACCTCCTATAGTGTTAAGAGGAATTCCTTTGATTTTTTATCAGTGTGGCAAGACATGGAATTATAGAAGGGTTTGCACCAAGGCACCCAAGAATTTTGTCTTCTACAGACATTCAGGGCACTTACAAATATTTTTCCATAACCTTTCTACTCCGGTTAGTGGAACAAGATCATCATTTATTCCTAAAACCATAGGGAAATCATATGCTTCATGTGTAAAAGGTTTCCAACCTTAGAAATCTGGAGCGAAGCTACTTCACACAGTGGAAGATTCTCTAGAGGAAGCAGACACAGGTCCAACAACTGTGAGAGGTACCATTACTATAACTTCATCATTAGTGAATGCTCTATTTGATACTGGTTTATCTCGTTTGTTTATTTAAAAATGTATTATTAATATGCTTAATCTTATGATGGATATTTTATCTTGTGAAATTAATATTACTACACCCCTTAGTAAGAATAGAGAGAAGGGTCTTCTTAGTCCCACTTGTGTCTTCAATCTATCAGATGTCAAGATAACTTTGAGTTTTCTGGTCCTCAACATGAAATATATCGAAGTCATATTCAGGATAGATTGGATCATTACTAATAGATCTCAAATTTATTGTTATCTTTGGAAGGTCTACTTCACTACACCCAGTGGTGTGTCACTTGTCATTTAAGGATAATGGAACCCAAGGTCGAGTAGAGCCGAACCTTCTTATCTAGAGATGGGGAAAGTAATATTAGTGTTTTCCTTTGATTTGGAGTGGAAATCTTTGAGAAGCGATCTCCCTCCATTTTTTATCAAGTTTCCTAGTGTGTTTCCTTCTAATTTCTCTAGTCTTCCACCAGTAAGGGAGGTTGAGTTTTCTATTGACTTAGTGTCTGGTACTCAACCAATTTCTATTCCCTCTTACTGCATGGAACCAACTAAATTGAAAGAGATAAAGTCCCAGTTGGATGACCTTCTTGAGAAAGTCTTTATACGCCCGAGTGTGTCACCTTAGGAAGTGTTGGTTCTCTTCACCAAGAAGGATGGTGGTTATCTTTACCTATGTGTTGATTATCAAAAGCTCAACCAAGTAACGGTAAAGAAAAAATATTCGTTGCCACAGATTGATGATCTGTTTGATTAGTTTAAAGGGGTGAAGTAGTTTTAAAAGATTGAACTTTGATTTGGCTACCATAAGTTGAGGATAAAAGAATATGACATTAATAAAACCACTTTTCAGGGTTGGTAAAACCATTATGAGTACCTTGTTATTCCCTTTGGTATTAAAAATGCTCCTACATTTTCATGGATTTGATGAAAGGAATCTTCTATGAGTATCTGGATACTTTTTTAGTGGTATTTGTGGATGATATCTTTATTTACTCTAAATCCGAGGAGGATCATGTGCACCATATACAAATAGTTTGGAGTTTGTTGAGAAGGTGAAGTCTGTTATGACTTGGGAGAAACCACAAAATGACTTTGAGATTCAGAGCTACATGGGCTTAGCTAGATATTATCATCAGTTTGTGAAGGGATTCTCGAAGTTGGATTCTCCGATGACCGATCTAACTCAGAAGGGTGTGAAGTTTTATTTGGATGAGAAATTCCATAATTATTTTGTTGGGTTGAAACTTCTTTTTACTACTATGCTAGTGTTGACTCTTCTAGAGACTGGTCAGGACTATGTGATCTTTTGTGATTCATCGAGTTTAGGCTTGGGATGAGTTCTTATGTAGGGAGATTATGTAGTTTCTTATGGATCTCGTCAGCTTAGGCCACATGAGAAGAATTATCGTACCCATGACCTGGAACTTTCAGCTATGATTCACACACTTAAGAGTTGTCAGAATTACCTTTATGGAAAAATGTTTATCGTATTTTTATACCATAATAGTTTGAGTTATATTTTCTCTAAAAAAAATTTGAACCTTTTCCAGAGGAATTGGGTGGAATACCTACAGTATTTTGACTTTGACATCACCTATACCCTGAGGAAAGGGAATGTCATTGAAGATGTGTTGAGTAGGAAACTTCCAACCTAGGTAGTGAAGGAATATTTGGAAGAGTGGAATTTTATGGCTCTATTTTCACATTTTCATATTGGAGTTTAGAAGAAAGGGGATGAGGTTTATTTAGCTAGCATTCACTTATCATCCACTCTTCTCGATATGATTCTTTAGGATCAACAAATTTATGATGAATTCCATAGCATTAGAGAATCTCTTTATGGTGGGTAGATAATTGGCCCATGGTCGTTCTCCAAAGAAGGGGTTCTATGTTATTGAAATTGATTTGTTGTGCTGTTAGCGACAAGGAAGGATGTAATGGGGGATTTTCATAATTCCCAATGGGATATGAATCTAGGAACAAAAAATATGTTATATGAAATACAACGATAGTTCTGGTGTCCTGGTATGAGGTGGTTCATTTATGATTTTGTCTCTCATTTCTATACATGCCAGTAAATAAAGGCCAAACACCAGTAACCTTCGGGTTTTCTCTAGCCACTTCCAGTCCCTACTTGTAAGTGGGATGAGATATCTATAGATTTCATGGTTGGGATGCTACATACCTAGAGAAAGAATAATATGATATGGGTTGTGATCGATAGGTTAACCAAGTTGTCTCACTTCATACCCATTCATGATACAAACAAATTTGAGGAGTTGGAAAATGTCTATGTGAAAGAGATTGTTCATTTTCATGAAGTTCCATTTGCTATAGTCTCTGATAGGGATCCTCAGTTTACTTCTTTATTTTGTAGGGGCCTTTAAAAGGCATTGGGATCTCAGGTCCATTTGACCATGGCCTACCATCTGTAGTCGAATGGCCCGACATGGAGATCTATACAAATTCTTGAGGATATGATTTGCGCTTGTGTTCTCAACATCGGCGGGGCTTGGGATGATAACTTAGGGATGGTTGAGTTTTCTTATAAAAATAGTTACCAGTAAAAAATCAGAATGAATCCTTTTGAGGCCTTGTATGTCTAACCTTGTAAATATCCTTTGTTTTGGTCGGAGACTCATTGAAGTTCCTTAGTTGGACCAATTTTGGTGCAAGATAAGACAAAAAATATTTAGTTAATTTATCAGAGAATGTTGATGGCACAGAGAAGATATAAGTCTTATACTAATTTTTGCCATAGAAATTTGGAATTTTTAGTTGGTGATCAGGTGTTCTTGAAAGTTTCACCCTGGTTGGGTCATCGATGGCTTGGGAGGTTGGGAAAGCTTGCTCCTCATTTTGTGGGACCTTTTGAAGTTGTTGAGAAGGTGAGGAAAGTTTCATACCATTTAACACTTCCACCAAAACTGATATTGATACATAACATGTTACATGTATCAAAACTGTGAAAGTATATCTATGATCCATCTCATGTTTTGAGTTGGATTGATCTTGAGATTGAACCAAATTTATCTTTGACTGAGCGGCCAGTAAATATAGTTAATTCTGAGACCAAGGTACTTAATGGGGGGATGATACCTTTGGTTTGTGTGCTATGGAAGAATAGTTTTGATAATCATAAGTCATAGGAACATGAGGAACTGATGAGAGATTAGTGGCCTCATCTCTTTGGCATGGAAGCTTCTTTATAGGCTTTACGGGGATAAAATTTTTTATGGTGGGGAGTTTGTAACATCTTTTTACCGATCTGATAGGTACATCTTTAACCTTGTCATGGTTTTTACTTTTCGTTGATAGGGTAGGGTCGAGAATGAATTGGTAGGATACCTATAATGGTGAAGTCAGATATTTTTTGGACTCGTAACTTTAACCGGCCTTTTTCCATAGGCTGTAGGAGGGTTACACATCGCGTAACAAGGTTACACGTCATGTAATAGTTCTGTGTACAAGTCATGAAAGGCTTCATCCTAGTATGGGTACACCTCATGATGAGTATTTAAACATCATTAAGGAATTAAATATCTATTTTTAATTTAGATCTTCAGAGTTTAAGTAGAGGTGACACATTTTTTGGCAGTTACAAGAATTAATTGTTTCACATCGTGTAATGGGATTACACATCTTGTAATACCCCGACTAAAGTTTTTAAACAATCAATGTGACTAAGATATTTTTCTTTCCTCTACTCTAGTTTATTCACCCTCAACCTAAGGCCTTATCTAGGTGATCTTGAAGACTTCAAACCCTTCTATATCCTCTCATTCAACATTCAATCATTACTGCGCTTACGGTGTGATGCCCGGGTAAGCGTTCTTCCTAATTATTTGTCTTTCTCTCTTTCTCCTCCTTTTGTATTTCAATGTATCATCCTAAAATTGACGTATTCATGCATTGTGGGTTTTGAGGTCTTCTCCACATTTTTTCTCATTGACGGGTGCCGTTATGAGTGTTGTGTTTCAAAAAAAGGTAGGTGGTTCCATCCTGATTATCCAAATTGATTAACCTAAAATTTCTTGATTTATTTCAATTGTGGATTTAAATTCAATTGCTCAGATTTATTTCAATTTATTTAATAAAAATTTTATTATAGTGAATTGGGATATTTAAAATGCTTTTGTCATGATAATTTAGAAAACCCCCAATTCCATTGAGTTGGGGCGTGTTTATAGAAATTTGTTGATTTAAATTATTAAATTTAAATTGGACTTTTGATGGAAATGATTTCAGTTAAATTGTTGAATTTAAATGTAGAAATGAATTTTGAAATGGTGGCATTGGTTTTTAATGGATTTCAAACTTGTGAAAATGGATTAAAATGTTTTGATAGAAAATCAGTGGTTTTATCATATTAAAGAGTCTTGTTTTTGATTAAAAAACATTTTAGTTTTAAATGGAAAATTGGCATTGAAATGGAAGAATGAGATTTAACTATATTTTATGTAATCTTAAAATAAATTTCCCATCATTGACTGTGTAAGAGAACATGCAAGCCTTAGGTAGTTGGTGAGTTATATGGACACACTATGCCATTACAATGTTCTAAAACATATATGCAGCGGGTAAAATCCTCGATGAGAGGGTGACAAGTCACCTTTGTCCAGTGTTAGGAGGACATGTGTATACACATATTACTGAGATCACTTAGAGAGTGCAAAGTCCTATAGCTGGAAATACTATCGTACCTATTTGGAAGATGACCATGTTTCTCTCTTGTTATTTATATTTGAGATATAAATGTATGCCAATGTTGTAAAACTTATTTACATGCCTTCTGAATTTACATAAACTGTTTTATCTAACTATTTTATCTTAATCCATTATTTTAGAAATATTCTATCATTTGAAAAGCCTTTACTTAAAGGATTTTCCATCATTTGAACTACATATCATGATTTGTTTAAATATTATTTAAAATGTAAACCCTATTTACCTTTAAAATTGAAATCATTCCTTTGGTTAATAATTTGTTGGGATCTGTTATGGAATCCATAGTGAGACCCTATTGGGATTTTTATCTCACACCCTACTTGTTACTTTGAGTGTTTGTAGATTATATTCTTCCAGGTTCGAGTAAGGGGAAATGATATTTTGGAGGTGGATCCAACTGTAGAACTGTGGTCTTGGTGAGTTGTTTCCTTAGGGACTTGAGTTGTGTTTTCCTATTTTGGTACTTGGGTTGTAGTACTTTGGGCTAGTTTATGCCTTGTTGACTTCTGGAACATTACTCCTAGTGGAGTTTCTTTTGTTATTCATACTGTATTGTTTCTTTTTCTTCCGCATTGTTAGTGGAAAAATCATTCCCACTTGCATGTTGTGTGATTCTAGGTTCTAGTCACCGAATTGTGTTGACCGGGAACATCCTTTGGGATATGTCAGAGCCGACTCAGTTATCGGGTTACCAGGGTACCCAGGTTGGTTTGTGATAGTTACAAAAATTATTTATGTACATGAAATGTACTGACCAAGTATATAAAGTGTACTCTTATTGTTAAGATTAAGTTTGGTATTGAATTTAATATTCATACATGGTATATACTATAGGAAACATAGGTATACCATTATACTTATGAATAATCCCATTTCTGGTGATCAACACTTACATAATGTCACGAACCGAATCTGGTTGCCGCCAAAACTGTCACTCAACCCGTGGCAAGTCCCGAAGGGCGTTCCCGATCCCCACGGGCTGGCACAAGTGCCTGGGTATCAAAAACTGAAAATTGGGAACGATTTACCCAAATTTTTATACTTAAAACAACAAATGAATCCAAGAAATCAAATCTGTATTTTTCAAACCAAAACATCTTTTACTAAAATTCAGAACTGAATTACACAATTTTAAATAATGTTTGAACACTATTAGAAAGGTTTAAACCCAAGAAAATACAGCCCAAGAACCTCCACATGGAAAGAGGCACCGCCCTCAAGCCATTTCCACGACACTACATCATGATGGACCGCTAAAAACCCGAACCAAAGGCATAAAACCTATACCCAAACCTATGACATAAAATAAGCAAGTCTAATTACACCCAAAGGTGTAAGTAGGGTGTGAGAGAAATCCCAGTAGGATACCACCACTAAGAGATTCCATGTGATAAACATTTCATGACAAAAAGCATTGCAAGTTTTGTAAATCAGAAATGCTTGTTACAATTTTCTAAAGGATGCAATAATAAATGAAAACAATTTTCATGTGGTCTAATTTTAAAGGACCAACAATTTTAAAATAAATAACAAAGCTACTAAATTTTCCATCCAACAATACCGTATACTGACGGTAAGTACAAAGGATCTAATGAGCACAAGTAATAGAAAATAACCCCTAGGCACTAGCTAGCTGTGGGTCCCAGGTACCTCGTATCTCGGTGAGAGTAACCACAAAAAAATATCCGATCTCATGCATGAGCCACTAGTAGGGATCATACCCATAACTTAGTGGTCCCCAATCATCATCATCATAATTTAGTTAGAGTTTTAAGCGTCAATCTTGCTAAGTGAAACTGAGGCCAAACCCCATGAATTCACTAGCATACTAGTGCACGTTCACCCACCCAGATACCCGGGTTTTCCCTTTGTGCTCAAACAAGTTCAAAAATCCAAGAAATATAATTTTCACATGAAAATATCACTTCCACATTACACATTAACTAAACATCCCCATGTACATCACACAAGTCACAAATCCCACTTTTCATTCAAATGCATTTTGAAATCAAACATACACCAAAATTGCCTACAATAATTTTCACATTTCTTTAACACTTCCACAAATACTTTAAACAATTTTATAAAACCATTATAAGATATTAAACTCACATAACAACCCACACACATTTCACATAATACCCTTCTCACCTTCACAATTCATTTTATCAATAAACTCACACGAAACATCCCACACCCGTGTTTCGCACACAAAACAAAATTTAGTAAAACATTTCGGAAATTTATAAAACATTCTAAAAATGTTTCACATCTCAAATCACCACTTTACCATTCAAAAACCCACATTAGGTGAACACAATCACCCAAACAGTACATATACACCCTTACCCAACTTTTTTTAACCAAATAAAACATTTGCAATTTTTATAAAACAAACCCAAGAGGTATAACCGTTGTTTGCACACTAAACCCATTTCAAAACCCAAATTAAAAACCAAAATCATACCAATACCAATCAAAAACAGAACTTTCAGACCTAAAACAATTATTAAACCACCCCCAAGTGTTATACAAATACATCAAATAATACGACAAAGATACACATGAAAAACACACATTTTCATAAATCGCCTTCAAGAAGTACAAAACGGTTTTACACCTTAAACTCATTCAGAAACCTCTTTTCAAGGCCAACATGAAAATAATTAATTAAAAATCTAGAATTTTCATCCCCTTTCAAAACTAATAATTCAATTTCATGTGTTATAAACTAAACCCAAACATTACCCCAATAGTCACACATGAAAAGTACCCAATTTCAAGCTAAAATACAACAAAAAATTAAATGTTTAACCAAATCCATCAAAAAAAGATTTCAAACAAAAAAAAAACAGGTTATAAACATACTTAATTAATAAACCAAGCAATCTAACTCATCACAAAATGGTTACACATGGAATCACCTACCTTTTGAGTCGAAACCCTCAAAACATGGTGCGAAACCTTAAGCGCACCACCGCCGCACCACAAGGAATATAAATCCAGACCTAGACCACCAAAAATTGACCCAAAAGATACCAAATCAGACCTTAGGATCGAATCCCAACTTCTGGACATGAGGAACTTCAAGAAAGAGGAAATAAAACTGAAAGAGGATGGAAGGAACCAAGAAGGAATTCCCTTACTTGAAATATCTTGAAGAAATCTGCCCCAATCCACCAAAATATGAATCTCCAAGTACCCAAAACTGGTATGGAGGTTCGAAGGAGTCATATTAGGTCATGTGGGAACTGAAATGGGGAAAAAATGATGAAAATTGAAGGAGTTATGAAAGATTCATTTTGCCTCGTCAAATCTGGTTGATTTGAGAAAGAGTATAAAAGATTGCCCTACTTCGCGGCTCACCTTAGCTCCAAAATTGCGAAACCAATAATGGGGGCGATCCTCGGGCTATTTGTCTTTGATAGGGAGGTGGAATCACGGGAAAAAAGTAAAAAATGAATGAGATATGGAGAATTTACAAAAAAATATTTAAAACAGGAAATGGGCCTACGGGCAGGCCCATTACCTAAATCAAAAACCCAAATCCATCATGATTTTGGATTTATATGTGGTCCAAAGGGATATGGTGGTTTTAATATATCAGGTTATTCCAATTGGAAAGTGGAATAGGTTTAAAATAGTAAAAATTGAAGGATTTATAGAAGAAACAATATTAGTTTTTAAATCTGGAATTGGGCTCGCGGTTTGACCCAAATTTTCAAAACCCACAATTTTCACCAAAATGAGTGGTAAACCCCCCCAAAAAAATCAGGAATGGAAATTAAATGAAATATTAATATATAAAAAAGTCACATGTGTGAAAATTCTCCCCACCATAAAACTTTCCTCCTTCGGAAAGCCACATCATGGACAAAGAAAAAACACCAAACCCAACCGAAAGGCAGAAATGGACTCCTTTGCTAAGCTTTGCCCCCAAAGGCCAAACACCTCTAGTGATCAATTATGGAAGGAATAATTCACAACCAAAACATACACCTCTTTACTAAAATGATCAATAACATTCGGATTTATCCTAAAATAAAACCCTTCAAACACTATCTGAACAAGGATCAAGAAATTTACCTAAACAAACAAGAACATCAAATAAGGTTACACTTACCTTGATATAACTAAAACATTGAAAACTCTCCAATCCCGATGTTTAACCAAGGAAGATTTAGGTGGTTATATAGCTCTGAACGAGACCACCTACTTCCAAGACAATACCAAGTACAAAAGTGTGTTACTGGTACAAGGATACACAAATGAGCTCCCCACCATAAGAACCAACCATCTTAACGGACCAATATGGGCCGACACAGAAAAACCCCAAAACTTAAAGAGTTGGGACAACCACATGGTTAGCCTGCGTAGTTTGGTAAACTGTGCTCTAACCATGTGGATCCTTATACCTACATGGTTTTCTGGTGAATGGTTACTACTAAATGTTCACTCAACATGTCTAGACAAATCCAAAACCTTTCCCCCAAACCCAAAGGAAACCAAAGGGGAAAAGAAAGTCATTGGGAGATAACATGGGGATGAGGTCCTCCACCTCTTTCCACCGAACGGGAACAAAAGAAGAAATATAAAAACACCAAATGGTTAAACTATTACCATCTCTCATACTGAGAATAGTTCTTTGTACAAGGTTAAAAACTACATTGGGATTTCCTTTTTACTACGTTCTAGCTTCTCTCTGGGACCTATGGCTGGAGCTGGAATGATTGAAGCATCTTCGGCCTCGCAGTTAGGATTTGGAAACCCCCGAATATAATTTCTTCTTCCAATGCTACAAAAAACTACACGCAATCCCAGATGGGTTCACCAAGACATAACACACTCCAGAACTCACTTTACTCTAACTTGGAAATTTACTGAAATAAGGGTTTAGAGGATGCACTCACATCACACCTTGTTTCTTCAGGTGACAAACAACAGAAATAAAGGACACATATAAACACCTTCCTCTAAAATAGAGGATGTCGAGATCTCCCAAAAGGATAAACACTTCTAAAAAAAATATACTCGCAAAATATTGTACAACTTCACCTTTACAATCAAATGAGCAAGTGACATCACACCGCGTCACCAAACATGACCAAAGTGACTGATAGAAATAATACAAGGAGGGGGCCTTACAAAACACCCCCAAACATCAAAACATTCCAGAAAGTGTCCATAAGAGCCTCTCGTGGCCAGATTTACCACACTGGTGGTTTAACATAAACCCCTTCTTTGAAGAGAGTACGAAGGACTTAGAGGCCCTCTTAAACACTATCCATACCGACAACCCTAGACAACTTTCACCTTCGATGAATCAGGTAGCTTAAGAAACTAAGGTCTCTTTCAACCATCCACGAGCACTCTTCTGCAACAAGAGGATCCAAAAAAAAACCAAGAAAGTAAATGGTGTAGACTCATTCTACAAAGCTCAAGAAAATATTCCTTACATTGATCAACTGGAGGATTTTCCAATGGCAAAAAAAATCCGGGTTGCACTTCAGTTGTGCACTAAACCTTAATGGGGGTGTACCTTATCCAACGAGAGAACCCAAGGACCCAACCAAGCTGGTACATTGGTAAAAACATTCCACAAAACAGATCCAAACTCATTAATGGAACCACCTTAAAGGTGTCCCGAAACATATATCATAGGAGACTACTAACCGGACCTTCTACCCAGCTTACCGACCAAATACAAACCCAAAACACAGTTCGAACAGGAGGGGTTATTGGACTCAAAACATCCCAAAACATCAACATTTTCCAAAAACACATAATATACACCATCCCAAACAATTCATCAAGACATCATGTTTTTCTTTAAAAACATTTCTTTGAAAACCAATGGTTCAGCAGTTAGCGTATCCACCAATGGTACCCCATGGGCCTCACACATGCATGTTTCTGTTCCACACTAGGCACCCTCCTCATATTCATCCCAACACTCATCCAGTAATTCCATCAACCATCCATCATCCCATATAACCCAATGAATGTGGTCGCTCATGTAAATTCCAATGGTTAAAATGAAAATTCTTTCCACTTTTCAAAAACAAAACGGTCAACCAACCCATCCTTTTTCTCAAAACTATTAAAAATGAGATCAAAATCTCAATTCACATCTTACAAAACTATTCATAAGGACACAAATATTTAGAAAATAACTCACTTTCAAGTTATTCATATCAATTTGAAAACATATCATCCCATTAAAACACCCTTTAATTGTTTAGAAAACTATATTGGAAACACTTTTGAAAACCAGCTTCAATATGGTTCTTGATTTCAAAAGAGGTGTAAGCACACTATTTAAAATTTCAAAATAATTCAAAAAATTCAGTTCCACCATTTCATAAATCAAATCATTCCCTCTTTATTTGAAAATCATTTCACAAAAACTTTACGCTTCGTAAAACCAAGTCACTTTAAAACCAAAGTTCCATGATTTCAAAACTAAAGCACAAAACAATGCGAGAGTAAACTAGTTTCAGTGGGTGACTTGGACATATGGTTGGCAGCCATATTCCATTCACTTCACCATCACAGAGAGTGTTCTAGGTAATATCCCCGACTCCACATGGATTGCCAGACCCTGCGAGCTCACTGAGACCATTAACCCAACTCTCTTTTCATTTCCCCTAATCATCATCAGACCAAGAAAACCAAAAGACATAGATAAATCCCAACTTCCCCTGGTGACTTGAATCCCAACATGAGGTGTGGTGATAAATCACACTACCCATAATCGGAATTTCATGTCCTGACAATCTTAACTCCATACTATCCCGAATATTTCCCAAATAACATGACTCAAATAGAGCGAACCTGCCTCTGATACCATTTTGTCACGAACCGAATCTGGTCGCTGCCAAAACCGGCACCTGACCTGACCCGTGGCAAGTCCCGAAGGGAGTTCCTGATCCCCACGGGCTGGCACAAGTGCTCGGGTATCAAAAACTGAAAATTGGGAATGATTTACCCAAATTTTTATACTTAAAACAACAAATGAATCCAAGAAATAAAATCTAAATTTTTCAAACCAAAACACCTTCTACTAAAATTCAGAACTGAATTACACAATTTTAAATAATGTTTGAACACTATTACAAAGGTACAAACCCAAGAAAATACAGCCCAAGAACCTCCACATGGAAAGAGGCACCAACCTCAAGCCATTTCCACGACACTGCATCATGATGGACCGCTAAAAACCCAAACCAATGGCATAAAACCTGTACCCAAAACTGTGACATAAAATAAGCAAGTCTACTTACACCCAAAGGTGTAAGTAGGATGTGAGAGAAATCCCAGTAGGATACCACCACTAAGATATTCCATGTGATAAACATTTCATGACAAAAATCATTGCAAGTTTTGTAAATAAGAAATGCTTGTTACAATTTTCTAAAGGATGCAATAATAAATGAAAACAGTTTTCATGTGGTCTAATTTTAAAGGACCAAAAATTTTAAAATAAATAACAAAGCTACTGAATTTTACAGCCAACAATACCATATACCTACGGTAAGTACAAAGGATCTAATGAGCACGAGTAATAGGAAATAACCCCTAGGCACTAGCTAGCTGTGGGTCCCAGGTACCTCGTATCTCGGTGAGAGTAACCAAAAAAAAATCCATTCTCTTGCACGATCCACTAGTAGGGATCATACCCACAACCTAGTGGTCCCAAATAATCATCATCATAATTTAGTTAGAGTTTTAAGCATCAATCTTGCTAAGTGAAACTGAGGCCAAACCCCACGGATTCACTAGCATACTAGTACACGTCCACCCACCTAGATACCCGGGTTTTCCCTTTGTGCTCAAACAAGTTCAAAAATCCAAGAAATATAGTTTTCACATGAAAATATCACTTCCACATCACACATTAACTAAACAGCCCCATGTACATTACACAAGTCACAAATCCCACTTTTCATTCAAATGCATTTTGAAATCAAACTTACACCAAAATTGCCTACAACAATTTTCACATTTCTTTAACATTTTCACAAATACTTTAAACAATTTTATAAAACCATTATAAGATATTCAACTCAAATAACAGCCCACACACATGTCACATAATACCCTTCTCACATTCACAATTCATTTTATCAATAAACTCACACAAAACATCCCACACCCGTGTTTCGCACACAAAACACAATTTAGTAAAACATTTTGGCAATTTATAAAACATTCTAAAAATGTTTTACATCTAAAATCACCAATTTACCATTAAAAAACCCACATTAGGTGAACACAATCACCCAAACAGTACATATACACCCTTACCCAACTTTGTTTAACCAAATAAAACATTTGCAATTTTTATAAAACAAACCCAAGAGGTATAACCGTTGTTTGCACACTAAACCCATTGAAAAACCCTCATTAAAAACCAAAATCATACCAATAACAATCAAAAACAAAACTTTCAGACCTAAAACAATTATTAAACCACCCCCAAGTGTTATACAAATACACCAAATAATACCACAAAGATACACATGAAAAACACACATTTTCATAAATCACCTTTAAGAAGTACAACACGGTTTTACACCTTAAACTCATTCATAAACCTCTTTTCAAGGCCAACATGAAAATAATTAATTAAAAATATATAATTGGAATCCCCTTTCAAAACTAATAAATCACTTTCATGTGTTATAAACTAAACCCAAACATCACCCCAATAGTCACACATGAAAAGTACCCAATTTCAAGCTAAAATACAACTAAAAATTAAATGTTTAACCAAATCCATCAAAAACAGATTTCAAAAAAAAAAACAGGTTATAAACATACTTAATTAATAAACCAAGCAATATAACTCATCACAAAATGGTTACACATGGAATCACCTACCTTTTAAGTCGAAACCCTCAAAACATGGTGCGAAACCTTAAGCGCACCATCGCCGCACCACAAGGAATATAAATACAGACCTAGACCACCAAAAATTGACCCAAAAGATACCAAATCAGACCTTAGGATCGAACCCCAACTTTTGGACATGAGGAACTTCAAGAAAGAGGAAATAAAACTAAAAGAGGATGGAAGGAACCAAGAAGGAATTCCCTTACTTGAAATATCTTGAATAAATCGGCCCCAATCCACCAAAATATGAATCTCCAAGTACCCAAAAATGATATGGAGGTTTGAAGGAGTAATATTAGGTCATGTAGGAACTGAAATGGGGGAAAAATGATGAAAATTGAAGGATTTATGAAAGATTCATTTTACCTCGTCAAATCTGGTTGATTTGAGAAAGAGTATGAAAGATTTCCCTTCTTTGTAGCTCACCTGAGCTCCAAAATTGCGAAACCTATAATGGGGGCGATCCTCGGGCTATTGGATTTGAGAGGGAGGTAGAATCACGGGAAAATAGTAAAAAATGAATGAGATATGGATAATTTACAAAAAATATTTAAAGAAGGAAATGGGCCTACGGGCAGGCCCATTACCTAAATCAAAAATCCAAATCCATCATGATTTTGGATTTATATGTGGTCCAAAAGGATATGGTGGTTTTAATATATCAGGTTATGCAAATTGGGAAGTGTAATGAGTTTAAAATAGTAAACATTGAAGGATTTATAGAAGAAACAAAATTAGTTTTTAAATATGGAATTGGGCTCGCGGTTTGACCCAAATTTTCAAAACCCACCATTTTCACCAAAATGAGTGGTAAACCCCCCCAAAAAAATCAGGAATGGAAATTAAATGAAATATTAATATATAAAAAAGTCACGTGTGTGACACATAAGGTGTATTATTACACGACACGACCTATAACATACATTGTGTACAATTTTGGTTGTGTACAATGTACTCACACACCATTTGATCCCACATGGTGTCTCTTGACATTACATGATGTGTAATTTTATAGGTCAATCCATATAGTCGGTGAAATATGTTTGACCACACAATATTCCATTAATATACACGATGTATACCGTTATCTTTTCTGATGAAGTACTTAACGTGTATAACTACTATACATAACTTTTATTTGTAGAATAACATGAAAATTAATTAATCTTTAATTATTCACTCAACACGATGAGAAATACACAATACGTACTTGGGGTGAGTAAATATTTGTCACTTGAAGTGTATAATTAGCTAGTTACTATGTAGTTTGTATTTACTGATTAATTAAATGCATTGATTCACATGACATGACAGGTTAGGCATGTATCTTGTGTGTGATGAAAGGAGTTACATGATGTATACACTAGATATATTTTGTGTAATTCCTTTATGTTTTTTCTCATTACACAATTGGGGACTAGCCTGTATTATGCATGGAAATTCTAGTGTTAGATAATGTGAACACTAGATACACATCATGTAGTCACTCCTGACCCATGTCACTTGGCTGGAAGTCAATAAACGATGTATAATTAAATTTTGTAATAAATACATACCATGTATACGACGTGTACACGAGCTACACACTGTGAAACCTTGTCCAGCAATGTGTCATTTGGCAGCTGATACACTATGTGTAATTAAAAAAACCACATAATGACACCCACATGACATGCTGTGATTACCACAATACATCCCTGTGAGTTTGAATGGGACTACATGAGGTGTATTTTTTGTTACACATCATGTAATCATGTCATATAGCCAGAATATAAAATACCTCTAGATGAAATCATCACACATTCTTCACTTTTTCCTAGCATGTTCTTGGTCATATAAACATAAAAATATATTTTATCTCGACTTTATGGATTAAAATTGAAAAGCTAAAATAAAAAACTAACAAAATAATTGTGATATTTATCAAATAATATTAAATAATTATAAATTTAAATATGAATGCTCTGATACCACTTGTAGGTTTTGGGTGCAGCAGAAGCCGATCGGGCCCAATGATGATTTTTATTTAGATTTAAAGAATAAAACCTAAGAATATGATAAATAATCATAAATTATGCTGAATAAAATTAAAGAAACTATAGAAAAATAATCCCAAAACTCAAAGAGTTTTTTTGGCATTAAATTTATAATAAATTGAATATCAATAAAAATACCTTGGTCTTGATAATATTTCTTTGATATAGATGTTGATCACACAAACCCTATTTTAATTATAATATCATTGAATTTATAGGATCAAAAGTTGAATCCCTCTAGTGGTATCCACACATGCTCCATGAATCTCAAAATGCCATAGATGGATCCCTGAGTGCTAGCATGGTGGCACCACTTGTTTTGCATCATTCTTTATTGACCACAATAAGTAACCCGTTGGTCATGAAGATTACTTATTTTTTTTATCTTGGTCTTAAGAGGTAGGAGGAGATGAATTTATATTTTCTCATTCTTGAGAGAACCATAGAGTTATTCTTTAGTCTTGAGAGAAATCTCTTAGAAAGAATATTGTGCACAACCATCATCTCCCAATATGATATAAGATGAAATACATAGTTAGTGTTTAATATTGATAATTACACATTGTCCCTTAATCAAATATTAAATCTAATATATTACTAATTCCATATAATAACAATAACAATAACAATAACAATAACAATAACAATAATAATAATATCTCATGGAATGCACAAACTTACGAATAATATTAAATATCATTTTATTAAATAAATAAATCAATATTTATTTAAATGATATTTAAAACTTATATCATTTTCATCAATGGGCCCAAAATTTGATTCACCCATCTTTCTATAAATTTATCAAACCTCAAATATTAAATATTTATCAAAATAAATATTATTTATTCAATAAATAAATAAAAATTATATTCGTAGTCTTGAAAATAAATATTTATTTTATATTCACATAACTAAATAAATATTTATATATTAATCCATCCACCAAATGATAAATAAATAAATATTTATTTATTTCCTTATAAATAAATATTTATTTAATATTCAACTCACATATATATTCAAACTTGAATATAACCAGTGATTGGATATTTTCAATAAGAGAATCCTGAATAAATATTATTTTCTGGTATTTAGAATAATATTTATTACACCTATTAAATTTAAATAGAACTTAACTGAGATTTATGGATACAATGAGTGTGTAACCCTATAGGCCTATTTGTCAGTGGAATTAGGTGAGCTTACCTCAAGTCCAAGATCAATGTCTAGTAACACATCAAGACACCCATAGAGAAATAAGTTAATGTCGCAACAACAACAACCTCATACGAGCACTCACTATGTAATATAATCCCTTTGTCTCAATATCTCATCAAGCAAGTTGTATACTCATGTCATCAACCTATGTACTTAATATATATTTCTTTAAATACATAAAATGAACTCATAAATGTAACACTATGACCATGAATTTTATTATATAGTCCAATTTCAATCAAAATTCTAGGACATCAACTTCCATTAAATGAAAGTGAAAAATCCTTTATTGAATTATTCATTAATTTCATATCACTCACGAAACACTCAATATATCTTACTTTCCAGTGAATATAGGGAGTCGTGATTTTTATCAATACATTAAAGTACCTGACTCATGATATACATTAATAATAATCTCAATTCTAAGGACCAATACACACGTTTGTAGATATGGATATCTAATGACATGTAAGCATGTGAAATTCCTATTGATAAGTATATCCGCATAATATTCCATCTTAGAGATAACTAAGTGAGAACTTAATGAGTAGAAGTATCATTATCTTATGATCCCTCAACACCTAATAGTATGCATCATCTATGTCCCTTAGTTAATGTCATCTAACCATATGACATGTGTTCAAGAATATTGTCATAGCATTTCAAGGATCTCATCATAGTGGAGAACTGATATGCCCTTTCAATGAAATAAATATTCTAAGGACATTATCACAATAAATGTTACACATAAGAATATACATGATGTTATAAGACATTTATATTCATTTACTATTTGGTTCTTTAAATATTCTAGTGATGGAAAGTATAAATTAGTTTGTTATAGGGAACCAACTCCAACACCATGTCAGTTTTCTTACAGAAAACCCACTTTATCCCTATGGGTCTTACTACTTTAGGTAAGTTACAAACTTGGTTAGTCACTACAAAAAAGTTAATTAACGACATTTTTTTTTCATTAGCGATGTTTAAAAACATCGCTAATTCATTTACCGATGTTTCTAGAAAACATCATTAACTGAGGTGTTACTAATTTAGAGACGTTTATAAATGTCACTATTTAGAGACACCTCACTTATCAACATTTTTTTAGAAACTTTACCCCTTTACAGTACCCAGTTTGCTCCCTTTCCCCTCCTCCTATACCCCCGGCCTGCCCAACCCCCTTTGGTACCCAGTTCCCCCCTGCCCGCCCCCCTCCAGTACCATAGTTTCCCCCCCTCAGACCCTCCAGTACCCATGCCCCACATCTCTCAGCCTGCACACCCCTCCTTTGTCCATGACACCCCTGTTCCCCACCTCACCCCAATGGCCTGCCCACCCCCTTTAGTACCCAGTTCACCCCACACCCCCTATCCCTCAAGTACAACGGACCTCCTGTACCACATTTTCCAACTCCCCTATATCCATGAAAGTAAAAGAATTAATCCCTCCCCACCAAGGACTAGATCCATATACCTTAAAAATACCAAATTAGAAAACAACCAACTAACCTATTTTAGATTTAGGTAAACAATTGTATTATCTTTTATATATATAGATAGATTTCAATAGTTAAGAAATTAATATATATTATATATATATATATATTTATGTCTATATTTTATATTTTATATATTTTTTTATATTTTATATTTTATGTTCATATATACATATATATGTTTATATTATATATATGTACATGTTTATATATATAGGTATATATTTTTAAATATATTATATATTTATATTAATATATATATATATGTGTGTGTCTCTATGTGTGTAAATATATATGTGTATGTATACATATATAATTATAATTATAAATAAATAAATAACTAAATAAATAAATAAATAAATATATAATTAGCCACGTTTTAAAATACTGGTAAAAATGTCACTAAAATGGTCACGTTTTCTTAAAAACTTGACTAAATTTAAAATATTTAATTGTGTTATGTTATATTTATATATATATAAACAGATTTCAGTATTTAAAAATAAATATTATATATATATATTTATATATTAATATACATATACATATGTATATATGTATATATGTATATATTTTACATTTAAATATATATATATATGTTTATATTTTACATTATATATATATGTTTATTATATATATATGTTTATATTATATATATATATGTGTGTGTTTATGTTTTATATTATATATATATATATATATATTTTATGTTTATTTATATTTTTATATTATATTATATATATATATGCGTGTGTTTATATTTTATGTTTATATATTATATATATGTTTATATTTTATGTTTATTTATATGTTTATATTATATATATATATGTTTATATTATAATTTAAAGGTTGGGGCCAAAGCCTCATTTTATCATTTAAAGTAAAACCTATTTCTGACTGGGTAGAGGGAGACCCATTACATAGCCCAAATGCCCAAGGCCAAGTGGCCCGAATACAAGGTCTGAAATCCCATTTTTTGGCCCATAGGGCCCTTAGATGAATAGTACTGCTATAGTACCTGGGCTACTACAGTACCTGCTACAATACCACCATTTCTATAGTTCCTGCTATAGTACCCTCCACCGCTACAGTGCCACTGCTGCTATAGTATTGCCGTTGCTACAGTACTCAGGAATTCCTCCCCTTCCCGAATTTGATCTTGGGTCATTTGGATGACAATCAGGAGTCTATACCACTTGGGTACATGCTCATTGGCTATGTTTATATATATATATATATATGTTTATATATATATATATAAGTTTATATATATGTGTGTGTGTTTGTGTGTATAAATATATATGTGTATGTGTGTGTGTGTGTGTATATATAATTTGTCATGTTTTAAAACACTAGTAAAAATTTCACTAAAATAGACACATTTTCTTAAAAATTTGACTGAATTTAAAATATATATGTGTTTATATATATATATATGTATATATTTATATATATATATGTGTGTGTGTTTATATATATAAATATATATTTATATATATATGTTTATATATGTATGTATGTATTTATATATATTAATATATATATATATATATATCTAAATATACATTTACATTGATACATGGAAATAAGATATATAAATATATATTTTTAGTAATGTTTTTTGGGAAACATTGACAATTTAGAGATGTTTTTGGGGAAATATGGCCAATTTAGTGACGTTTCCTAAAAAACATCACTAAATTTAAAAATTAGCAACATTTTTAAAAAGCATCACTAAAAAAACGTTTCTAAATTACAATTTTTTTATAGTGAGTGTACATGGATTCCATTACATATTTCATGTCATTTATCCATTTATTGGAATCAAAACTCTCAATGGACTATAAGTGCGTAGTAGGTTCAATGTTAATATATATTAATCCATCATCATTTTCCCCTATAAATATATATCTCTCAGGCTCCTGATGAATCACACAATATCTTTGAGGTTCTTATGTAACTTTAGTTAGTTCTTCTTACAAAACTCTTTATGGAATCATCTCAAATTCTATCTTAGGAACATATCATTTTTTTGGTCTTAAACTTCCCCAAGACCAAATTTCCTCCCATTGAGTCCTCTATTAATATATTTCTTATCAATAAATGTAGTAAATCAGTCCACAAACACTTTGTGATTAATAGAACTATATATATAATATACCTTTATTTCTATAGAGTAACCAATAAATAAGAATATATATGATCCAAAGTCAAGTTTATCTGATTTTATACATTGAGCATATACCTCACAACCCTAAATATTCATAAAGTACACATTGGGATGATTCTCAATCCATATATCATATGGTGTCTTTATGATAGCTTTAGATGGAATTTGGTTAAGTAATAATGCAAACGTTTCAAGAGAATATCCCCAAAATTAAATAAGAAGTTCACACCGACTCATCATTGACTGAACCGTGTCTAACAGGGTATGATTCCTCCTTTAAAACACACCATTCCTCTATGGTGTTTCAAGGGGAGTGAGTTATGAAACAATTATGCAATCTCTCAGATGATTAATGAATTCCTAGATTAAGTATTCACCACATTGGTTTGATAAAAAAATCTTAATACATTTTCCCAACTACTTTTATACTTCATTATGAAACTCTTTGAACTTTTAAAAAGTTTCAAATGCATGTCTAATTAGAAACAAATAACTATATTTACTAAATTTATCAGTAAAGGATATAAAGTAACTAAAATGACCACTTTCTTGAGTACTCATTGGTTCACATATATCACTATGTATATGATCCAATACTCCAATAAACCTTTCTTATTTTACAGTAAAAGGTTCTTTGGTTATATTTCCTAATAAACAATATTTTAATGTGTCAAAAAATTCATAATAGAATGATTCCACCAATCCACCTATATATATTCTTGGAATGTATTTTTCATCTATATTTCTATGGCGATAATTACAAATGTAAGTGGGGTTATAATATACCTTTAAATTTTTATTTTAAATGTTATAGATAAGAATATCCATATCTAGAATGTATAAAAAGTTCACTATATTCTCAATGACATAAAACATTTAATTCATATACATATAAAAAATCTTATTCTTAATAATGAATAAAAATCCCATCTTGTCTAAACAAGATACATAAATCAAATTTCTATTTATGGTGAGAATATAATAATAATTTTATAATTATATAACTTATCCACTGGGTAGACTTAAATCACAAGTGTCTATTTCCAATGAAATAACACTTGATCCATTTCTAACACATAGATATACTTCACCTTTCTTCAATTCTATAATATCTCTGAGTAAGTGTTTTTCAACAAAACTTTATGATACAAACCAAATATATAATTACCATGAGTCAGAGTTAGAGAAACTTATTTATATAATATTCACATTTAAATTCTCATAATTCTTCTCTTTAACAGTTATTATCAACATTATATATGAATCCAATAATATTTTATAGGCCATAACAATATAATATCTCAAAATGATAATAATGATGCATGCCTTAATTTATAATAGAGAAATATATATATGGGTGAGTACCATGTTTTATATATTTTCATCAAGTAGTTTTAATGAAATTATTATCATTAAAATTATGGCCCTATACATCATTAAATTTAGTGGTCCAAGATCCATATTTCACTAAGTAATGAGTCCTTTTTGGTGTTCCTCTCATCACTTAGTTATTTAATATGGTTATCATGCCAATTATATCATTTATAACTCTTAAATATTTTATTGGGGAACTCTTTGTCCAAATCCATTATATGTATATAAAATTAACTCTATTCCTCTAATATCCTAACTCTTAGTTATTCCCACATAAGTGGCACAAAAATCTTACATCAAGATTTGATTACCTAAGTCTTAAGGTTACCCATTTCCACCATTCCTTACACAAGATAATCTATGGGAACCCTACTTTAATAGAACCTACATTTTTTAATAATTGAGGTCTTTACACATCTTTACTTTGGAAATAATCTCACACTTAATATTTTATGGGTTTTATTTTATGGCATCATCAATTTAATATACATCAAAAGCATATTAAATCCATAATTATTACATCGTATGCAATCTTTATTATCCCATACTTTATTCCTTTATGTATGCATGCTTTTAAAAATTTATTTTTGAAATACTTATTCCATACACCAAATTAATATGTTCAAACCTTATTAATGTGTAACTCTTTATACAGCTCATAGTTTGTGTCACTCACCCAAAAATAGAAGTCAAACATATTTACACATATCCAGATACATCCTGTGTATAAGATACATGAAAGTATTTTCATGTAAAGGTTTAAAATTATATGAAATTTACAACCCCCACATTAGTAAACTTAGAACTATATATATACAAACCCCACTTTTCTATATATGGAATAATCCTCCAGGCTAATGGAAAGTCTGATTCAAAGTCCCTTTACCCAAGGATACTTTACTCAAGAGAGATTTCAATTTCATGATAAATCTAACACATAATATGTATAAAATATATCCAATTACAAATTAAAGCTAATAACTCCAAGAAAAATCGAAGTTAAGGTAGATGAAAACTAAATCTTATGTTTTCATACCTATCATGTAATGCATGGAATGCCAATTTTATAAGATGTAATTTATCATATAAAATAGAGTATATACAATATTCATATTTTATAAACAATTTATAAACATGAATATTTAAATAGAATAAATAAATAGATAAATAATTTATTTAATCAACATGATATATTAATATGAACATTTCATATTTAATTTAGAAATGAAAATATTCTATTTTTAATGCCTAACAGTTATCTTTTATAAACATTTTATAAAACACAATCATTTTAACCAAAATATTAAATTTTATTTATTTTTGGATTATATAATATTATATTATAAATAGAGGGAATTATATATCATAAATCATGATTAGGTTCAACACTTATTATAAGCACTATCATAGGTTTCTAGTCATATTTTATGATATATGTTATATCATCACTATTACACAATGCTCTGTTTTGTGAAACCCAAAATTCTAGTCACAGCTTATGATATCACATATCATAGCTTATAACATAAAACAAAACCATAGGATTTCAATGTATCATACCTTATGATACAAACCAATTCTACCTTATCATTAATCAAAAATAAAAATTCACATTATGATATCCTATATCATAAATCTAGATAAAGTGATCTAACATCTAATATTAAGACATATCATATCACACAATTTGATATAGCCTCAAAAGTCTTACAATATGAATGTTATTAAAAAAATCAGTAGAAAAACATGATGATTAAAATATGATCATGGATATGATACCACTAATGGGTTTTTTAATATCATCACATGATCAAATAAGCAGAATAAACCCATTTGGATGCCCAATTTATCTCCATTGAATCAACCTGAAATGATGAACACATGCATAAATAGGTATACATTTATCACGATGATATCTATATATATTAATCAATATGGATTTTGTTTTATGGATATCATTTAGTGATAAACTAAGGACTATCAACTTCACAGGTAGGACAATGGCCACTATAATCCTTATACATCATGAGAGGATATGACAAACTCTAAGAGGCATGTTAACACCTTCTTAGACAAAGACATATAGAGAACCAGACCATAATAGAGCTTAAACTATGACAAGACTAAATCTTAACCCTCAATAGGAGGATAACCATCCTTTATAACCAAATCCTCCATTCAATAAATAAGATTAAAAGCTAACTACCAACATTTGGTAGTCGACATGCATTACCAACAACATATGCCTGATTTTTTAATCAGGATGGTGGGAAGCCCCACTTTTTTATTATTAAACCAAAGAAACCTATTTTTTTCAGGTATAAGGAACTCATTACTTGGTCTTGAAGTCATAGGGGCACACAAAGTCCCATGATACATGGCCTGGAGGTCCAAGTGGAATTAAATCCCAATACAAGGCCCGTAATCTTATTACATGGTCTAAAGGACCCACAATTCATGCCTGTTGAGAATAAAATTATTCAAATATTTTAAATGGTTATAATATGTTTGTATACCCATAAATGAATCATATTAATGATTCAAAATTTAAGGAAAATATGAAAAAGATATGGTAATAACCATGCACTCAATTATATATTGTTGGACTATCTTACACTATGATAGATACTAATCGTAAAATATGATTGGTCTCTTTTAGTGAATTTCCAAAAAACCCCTCCCTATTAGATACATTTTCATACATTTTGGTCCAAAATTTATGAAATTTAAAATGTATTCTAGGTGATGAGATTAATCCATTGTGAGTATATTATGAATTTATTCATTATTTGATGATAAACCACTAGAAGTGGAAACTATAATGATAAACATGAGTATTTCAGTTTTTCATTATATTGCACTAATGTGTTAAATATGTCCAATGGAAGGTCTTGATGATCTTATATATGTTTTTATTAAAGTGAAAGCTTTATAAATATTATTTTAATTAAATGTTTCAAAAAACTCATATATATATTTATTATTAATCAAAACCCTTAAATAGTTGGTGCATGCTCATGTAAGTACGTTGATCACTAGTTTAAAAATTAATCAAATGCTCCAAAAGAGAAAATATATGCCTACCTGGTGGTATAAAAATATTAATAAATAATTTATTTGAAATAAAATTTGGATGATTTATTTTTATTTTCACTATTTGAATATATATACAACCAAATCAAATATAATAAACCTGAATTTTTCCAATACCAGCACATTCATTATGATATATAATTATTTAAGTCATCTAGGATCAATTGTGATCGGTAAATATATACATAATCTTCAATTTTTCAATAAAATAGTATATGTTTATCAGGGGAGAACCATGAATCTAATTAAAGTAAAAATTTATGTTTATTTAATTTTTTATAAGATATCTTTCCATTATATTCATGATACTAATATTTTTCCCCATATTATTATATATAATGATTTACCATGGGTCACTTACTAAGGTGAATTTTTTATATCATAATAAGATATATTGGAAGTGAATTTATAATATCTATATAAAGTATTGATTATAAAATATATATGGTTCAAACCACCTACCATGTAAACCATTTAAATATTTTATGAAATATATAATTATTAAATAGTCACATGTATTATTATTTACTAGTGAGTATACATCGCATGCTCTCGGCTTAGTTTATAATGATAGTTTAACACTTAAAATAAGTAGTGAAAGTGATTATAAAACTTAAAAAAAGATCATGATGAATGAAAACCAAAACATAATGATATATAAAATTAAGAAACTAATTGTGTACCTTACATCAGAGCACTGCTACATCTATCTTTAATCATCATGAGCTTGATGAAGATTACAAGAGGCATCCAAAATATGTCCCTCATCTGTGGTGCATCCACATGTTGGCTAAATTGATTGACACTCAAGTGATATTATTTCAATATCCACAATATTCTAGTGCCTTATAGTGAAAAGGATAAAGAAGATGATAACTTGATTAGGGAGAGATTTGGTAAGGAGTTAGGCACACCTGAACACACTATCTCATTGGGAGTGTCCTGTATATATAACCATTAGGGTATCCCGATCCTTGCATGGATATTACTCAAACATTATATAATGTTCAAGTAAAGACTTTAGTTATGAATTATTTATAATATACAAACAGATAAATTCCCCCTCATTTAATCACATGAAATTCTTATTATAATAATATATCACATGCAGGATTTGTTGAATGTGAATATTTAACATTCACTACCATGAAAAAGAAATGGATATATTTATGATATTTCAATATCATGAGGTATGATATACCTAAGAAATATGTTTCATGTGTGTATATTTTACTATAAAATATCCCATATCATCGCATAAACTAGTGTAAAAAATGATTTTAACATCAGTTAAAAGGTGACATTAATATAGATAATGTAAAAAGTTTAGTTTTTTTCTAAAACTGAGGCTAAATTTATTCTAAAAATGACATATAAGAAGGTTTTAAATTTTTGTTTTATTAAAAACTAACATGGAAAGATATTTTGAAATTAGTTTTAAGAAAAACCAATATCCAAATATCTACTCACAAGGCTTTCAACATATATTTTTTCTAAAACCAATATTGAAAGTTAATAAGTTTTTTTTAAAAAAATTATAAAATAAATCATTCCAGACCTGTAAATAACAAAAATAAACACAAAAAAATAGCACATAATACCAAAAAAAAAAACAATAAAAAACTCATTGAAAACTTTTACAACATCTTTTATAAAGAATATACACATAAATGAAATGACATATACAAATTATTTAAACTTAAAAAATATTATACAAACTAATTTTGAAGGTGGTTTAAGTCATTTGGTGCATATGGTGAAACATCATAAAAATTTCACAATAACATGAAGTGTTATGAATTTAAAAATACAATATATATTTTTTAAATTATATGTGTTATAATGAAAATAACCTTTTAAAAATATATATATTTTTTTGGTTATGATTAACTCATAAATTAACTGTAAAAAATAATACCCACATTAAAAACCTCATATTTAATGATGGAATTTATTTTATGAAAAGAAAATTTTAAAATAAAAACACTTGATATGTAAGAAAAATCAAGTATTCAATAATATAAAAGTTATCTATAACATCCTGTATTTCCAATGAACATTTTTATAAATTTTATATCACAAATATAAATATAAATGCTAAATTAATTTCTGAATTCTAATAAACCAAATATTTATAAAAATATTTTTTCCTATGTTATTTTTACATATTTTTTAGGTATAATGAAAATTTATTTATTAAAATGGTTTTATAAAAAGGACATCTTACATGGTGAGAAACAATACATCGCATCTGGAAATGCCGTGGGGTTCAAACCCCTGACCAAAGGGAGATAAGGTCCTATCACCCACCAATATCCTATATTATACCCTATTTTTATCTTCCATCCATCTATATAAATTATTATATCAGTTTTACTATATTCAAGATTTTTTTACATATATACATTAATTTTTTTAATAAGTTCTATTTTCATGGTAATTAAGGTTTTGATAAGATAATGGATGAATATTATTTACACACTAAAGGAATATATTATCATTAAATTATGGTTTATTCAATTTCTAAAAGGTTTTTATCATATTTAATGTATATATTTTATTATTAAAAATTTCCTTTTAATGCATCATGTAATATATTTTATAAAAAAATAATGTTATGAAATAATAATTATTTTTATTTGAAAATATAATTAATCTTATTTATAAATTGTTATAATAAAAAAATGTTACAAAGTCTTGATAATGTGGTTTTATAAAATTAAAATGGTTGTTGAAATAACATCATAAAATACGATATATAAAGGATGTTGCACTATAACTTTTTTTTATTGATTATGTATTTGGAAACTAAATTCTAATTAATTAGAAGAATAACATCATAAAATGCATAAAGTCATTTGATAATAATGTAATCATTCAATAGGAACATGCATACACACCTATCTTATAATGAAATTAGATTTTATACAAGTAGAATTTTTAGATTTTATGCACTAAATGATTGATTTTGAAATACACAAGTATTTTTAAATTTCACATAGATAAAGAATTATTTTAGAGAAAAGGAATTTATTTTTGGACTCGACATATCAAAATTATCTTAAGGTTATTTTTTTAGAGTTGGTTCCATATAACCAAATTCTAAGTACTTTATGATTACATGTATTCATTATATTGAATATTAATAAAGTTTCTTATCACATAATTATTGCTCCTCTATATGACATAGTATATGATAATGTCCTAAGGATATATAGAATCTTGAAAGTAAATAAAAGTTCTCTAATTTTATGAGATAATTTAGATGTTATGATAATATTCCTCAAACCCATGTTCTATGGCTGGATGATATTGTTTAATGGGACATGGATGATATAAGATATCTGGGTTAGGGATCTCATAAGACATGAGACACCTTCTCATGGTGCCCTACCTTGGTAATCTCCAAGAAGGGAGGTTATGAGATAGACCCACTAATAAGAAATCCACATTTTATGTGTCATTGTATATTCCTATCTATGAATATGTGTATTAGTCGTTAGACTTTAATATTATCATTAATGAATATCTTAAGTCACATACTTTGCTGTATTGATGAAAACCATGACATATGTTCTCATGGTGAAGTAGGATACATTGGATGCATCACAGGTGATATTGAATTAATGGATAATGAAAGAAATTATTTGTCCCTTATATTTATTAATGAAAGTTTATATATTAGGCCCTTTTATATGAATAGAAATTTATGGATAAATCCATGACCATAGTGTTCTTTGGGAAAGTTTATTTCTATAAATTCAAATAAAGAGGCATCAATAACATAGGTTGATGACACCAGCATGAAACCTAATTGATTGGTGATATTACGATAAAGGGATTATATTACAATGTAAGAATTCATATGAGGTTTTATGTCATTGTAATATTAAATTATTTCTCTATGGGTGTCATGGCATACTATTAGATGCTAACCTTGGACTTTAGATGGCTTTACCTAATACCACTGAGAAAGGGGACTAGAGGGTTATACACTAAGTGTATCAAGAATCTCATATAAATCTAATATTAAATATAACAAGTTAGAATAAATATTATTCATACTTTATGTTTTAATATTTATTTGGGTTTGGTTGATCTCCAAGATTTAATCACAAGTTATTCAAAATAATAAGTGAGTTAAATAATAATAATAAATATTTATTTGTAAGGTTTGGTGAATATAATATTTATTATATTTACCAATGAATAATGCAGTGCTAATTATTTTTAAATAAATATTCATTATTCAAGGTTTGATAAATATTGAGGAGGATAAATGTACTAGGATTAATGGTCTTGTATAAAATAATATAAATTATATTTAATTATTCTTATGTGATACACCTGTCAAGTGAATAATAATTATATTATTAGTAAGACTTGGAGTTTACTAAGAATTAAGGAATTGGTAAGGGGTCTTATATACAAATAGGCTACCCTAAACCTACCATAATAAATATCTAATTATATCACTTTCTATATAAACACTTTATGTGCACACCAGATAGAGAGAAGTTATCTCAATCCATAAAGAGAGTTCTAGAGATCTAGAGTGTGCTCTCTCCACCTCTTCTATCAAGTTATCGAGAGAACATCAAGAATTCTTTTTTTTTTCTCAAAGAGAGTTATATTGTGATCAACCATGAATTAAGCAAGCGATTAGGATCAACCGTAATAGAACCCAACGACTCTATGATGATGTATAGAGATTGTGGTTCATGTGTGGATCACCACTAGAGGTATTTTTTTACTTGGATCCTAAAATGAAAAAATGATACAATGAGATCAAGTCAACCAGATAATCAATGAAGAAAAAATTACAAGTTTATGAAATTCTATATCTTCTTATAAATTAATTATAAATTACATGTGATGATAATTATCTTCTGGTTGCATCATTTAAGTCAAGTAATCTACGATTTAAATCCATTGGTCATGACACCATTCATCATGCACTACTAAGATTGATCATAAATTAAGACTAAAATCCATGTTGGACATACCAAATAGGTGCTTCTCATGTACCCAAAACCTACAAGTGGTACCATAGTTATTACATGGTATATTTATAATTATTTATTAATCATTTATTGAATGGTATGAATTTTCAATTACTTTTAATTCATATTTATTCACTCTTAGAATCCGAACATTGTTTTCTCTTCCCTTTCTTCATTCTCACTCATATAACCAATAAACATGTTAAGTTAAAATGAAGATACATCCAAAAACACTAACTAGAGATGCCAAATGTTATGTCTAAATCACACAAGCATACATGGTTTTTACCCCAATATACATGCCATGTACCTGTGTATCTCACTATATATTAAATTAATATCATATCAGTTTGATAAAATCGGATCAGTGATCTGATAAAAGAGGATCAAAGTGTAGATCCGGATAGGTTGAAATATGGTTTAAAGAACCACATGCTGTTTAACATGCGTACACAACCTTTGGTACTTATGTCTTATTAATGGATAAAATAAGGGGTCCAAGCTTATCATGCATCTACTACATGACACAAGGACTGAAAAAGAATGTAAATTTGAGGCCACGCGTCATGTAAGAAGGTTACACTCTATGTACCTCATACAGATCTACAACAAGAAACATGTCAAGTTCCTTGGCATGTATTACAGACACATAGAGAAGAGATTATAAGTCATTTAATCTAGCACACACCATTTAGTCTGCTACAAACAGTGTGCTTCATTTAACATGGAGAGAAGAATTAATTATATAATCAAACCTATTCACATGTGTTCCATGTATCATTTATTTTACAATATACTCTACATTATAAGTTTTTTAATTATATATTTAATTAATTTCCATGTTAATTTCTAAAAATAAAAGTTGTGTATAGTATTTTCGTATAGTGTATTCAATGTACAATAATAGAATCACATGTAGTGTAATTCACATGCATTCCATGTGTCATTTTTCTGACAGTACACTCCATGTAATTACATATCATGCAATGTGTGTTAGATGAAAATGGATTGAACAAGCATAATGATACATTCTGTTGCCTCTAAGTACACTCATTCACTTTATTAATTCTAAATAAAATTAATTAATTTTGATTAAAATTATGGATGATGGTAATTCAAGGATGCTTGGATGGAATTAAGATAAATTGGATTCATTAGATTAATTTATGAAATTTTATTTTAATTAAATAACGAATCAAAGTAATTGATAGCTAGAATGTAAATGTATGTTCGTTGCATGTTGTGTGGATGATCATGATATTAGACCAGACCTATGTACATGACTGGTTTCCTTTTAATTTATTATTTTCTTTAAATTAAAACATTGGTTTGTGTATCATCTCCTCCTACTTATTATATAAGGTATTGTGTACCCATGATTTATTTTATGTAAACCCCCTTTATTAAATCCATTGAATACTCTTTCCTGCATGTGAGTAAAATATTATATAAGGATGGAGCTACTAGGTGAGAGGAGGTGGTTGAGTCTCAGAGCTAAGGTGAAACCAATCGATGTGATACATAGAAGCCAAGGTGGAATGATACAACATGAACCAATCTATCGTTCAAGGTGTTTTCCCCTAGCTCCAAAGGTTAGTTTATCATCTACTAGATAAACTAACCATAAAAAAATATCATGATCATGGAACTTATATTTTATTTGTGTTGGTTTCATGGCTGATTATTATTTTTTGGATGCTATGAAATCACTTAATAAATGAATTAATGAGCATACAATATGGAATAAAATAAAACCATATTATGCATAAATTTTATTAGACATGGTCAATCACATAAGAAAAATATATTTTATATTAACAAGGAACGTGATAAGATAAAAATGTGTTTTTAAAAACAAGTATAAAAATACATAATCTGAAATATTAATTCAGTATAGCCTTCCATTACTTAAGTTAGAGTCAAATCCATATTTCAAAGTGCTAGATTGGACCAAGTTAGGGAGATTTTAATTATTAGGGAACTTTTAGATCAAAGTTATGGGTTTACTGTCCAAGCATGATTTTTTGTAACTGAGAGGAAATAATTGGGGAAATATTTATCTAGGGTTTTAGAACTGGGGAGTCCACTAAATAGATTAAGGAACTGTGAGTTAATGCATTTGGCAAGTTATGCCTGCCTAAAACCCTTAAAATAATTTTTTAGGACCAAGTATAGTTTATGAGAAGGGGTATATAGGTCCTTGAAACTATAATATCTATGAAATAGGATATTATGAAATTAATGTTGAGGAATATTAGGTTTTGAAAAAATAGTTAGAGATTAATGAAATTTAAATTTATTAATATATTTTGTTAATGAAGGAAGTAATAATAACATGCTCTTAATTTTTTTTAGAAATGGAAAACCATAAAACTTTTACCATATCACTATGATCTATCCTAGATAAGGATAACCTTATCACCAATATGAATTTCTAGGAATGGTATAGATGCTTACATGTTATACTATGAAATTAATAGAAATTATATGTGCTGGAAACCCCACTTCTTGAGTCACTTGAAAAAGTGTCTAGTGAGGAAGAAGTGTCTCTCTACTTGAAACATGTGGATGATGAAATGGATATCCAATGTGTCATGATATCCCCCATTTCAAGGAATATTCTAAAGAAATAAGAGGATATGAATGCATATAGAATCATTTCTTACCTTCATGATTTGTATCAAGAGAAGGAGAGACAAGAGAGATATGAGATCTCCAATGCACTATTCACATGAAATATTGGAGTGTCGATGATAGGTAGGCCTCATATAGTCAATATGATTGGATATATAGAATTATTAGACATCTTATGGTTTAATATTCTTAATGAGTTATAAACAAATCCCATTTTTTCCTTACTGCCTAAATTTTTTTCCAGTTTCATTGTGAATTATAATATGAACAATAGAGAGAAGAATATTTTGGAACTTATTACTCTCATTCACCATGTTCATAAAGATATAGGTCATGGAAAACCCATGGTTCTTATGGTGAAAAAGATAATTAAGAACAAGGAAAAGGGTATAAAGACTCATTCCATGTCTAAGGATCTGGAGCATTGTCCTTATAAGAAGAAGAAGATCCAGTGGCAAGAAAAGGAGTAGAATACTGTGTGTTTTTATGTGTTAATAAAGGACACTATAAGAGGAACTGCACCCAACTAAAGAATTAAGGGGAATATTCAGGTGAATTAATTATAAAGTGTGATATTTATATATCTAAAAATTGGTTATTAGATACTACATTTGGTGCTCACATTTGTGTCCAAATACAAGAACCAAATAGATTTCATAAGGCTTCCAAAGGAAAGGTGGATCTATGGGATACCAATGGGGCGAGGATGGATGTTATATCCATTAGAGACTACCACCTCACCTTGAAAATATTAATGATTTTGGTTTTAAATAACTATTATTACATGATTAGTGTTATTAAGAACATCACCTCTATTTCTTTTTTAGACATGGATGGATTTATTTTTTGTTTTGTAAATAAGGGATGATACTTTTATAATGATAACATATGTCATGGAATGACACCGTTGAATAACGACCTTTATGTATTACATTATTAAAACCAAATATTGGAAATTGATAATGAATAAAATTCACATGACTCATTTCAAACCCAGTTTTGGTATCACCACCTTGATCAAATAAACGAGAAAAATTTGAAAAAAATCTATCAAGATGGTTACTTAGAATCTTTTAAGCTTAAACCACTTGAAATATTACATGTTTTTTTATAAGTAAATATAAAAAAACCACTATTTGGTGTTAAAGGTTAAAGGTCCACATAGATTATTGAATTTTTACACAATGATATGTGAATACCTTTTCAAGTAGAAGATAGATGTGGATTATCATACTTTATAACTTTTACCGATGACTTGAGTAGGTAAGTTCACATTTAATTGATGAGGTATAAGTCTATATACTTTGAGAAGTTCAAAGATTCCATGAATTAAGTTGAGAATAATATTGGTATGAAGATAAATAAACTTCAATTGAATCAATATGTTGAATATCTTAACCAAGATTTTATCATTTTTCTACTAGAGTATGAGATTTTATCTCAACTCACTCATCCTTAAACACCATAACGTAATGATGTTAGTGAAAAGAGAAATGTACCTTACTAGACATAGCAAGGTCAATGATGAGTCAAAAAATCCTTCCATTATCCTTTTGTAGCTATTCATTACACATGACCATATACATAATAAACCGAGTACCCACTAAAGCAGAAAACAATATTACCTTTGAGTTATAGAATGAAAAGAAACCTATTTTTTCACATACTTATGCATGGGGGTGTGAGGTGTTTGTTAAGTCTAACTCAAGCACAAAAATATCACCCTGGGGCACAAAGTGTATCTTTATAGGTTACCCCAAGTAAACAAGGGGATAATACCAATATGATCCCTCAAATAAAAAGGTTATAATTTTTAGACAGGCTATATTCCTTGATAGGGAATACACACTCAATAAGTATAGTGGGATAAATATCAACTTCCATGAATTTTATGCTCAAGATACACAAGATTTAGTATGGGAAAAGACTCCACATGTCATTATGTAAGAATTTTTTCTTGAAACACAAGTATTGTGTAGGATCACTAGAGAGGTTAGAGAACCAGAAAGATATGGTTTTATATTCACAAAATATAGTGACTCATTATTGATTGATAATAATGGCCCTCTATCCTACAAGGTGGAAGTAGAGAGATCAGAAGCTACAAAATAGAAATAAGCCATGAATTCAGTGATAGATTCCATGTACCAAAACTATGTGTGGGTTTTGGTTGATCCTATAGCATATATAAATCCTGTTGGATGAAAATGGATATTCAATATAAAGTTGAATATGTAAGGTTAGGTTAGTACCTATAAATAACTTCTAGTGGATAAAGGTTTTAAATAATATCAAGGAATTGACTATGATAAAACATTTTATCCAATTTTCATGTTTAAACCCCATATAATTAAACTTGCTATAATAAATTTCCATGATTATGTGATTTAAAAAATTTATTTCAAAACTTATTTCCATAATGGGAAAATTTTGGAAGATGTGTATATGAAAAAACCAAAAGGGTTTATGAATTAGAGAAATGCTAAAAAGGTATGCAAGTTGAAAATATCCATTTATGAATTAATTCAAGCATCCAAGTCATGGGACATTTAGTTTGATGAAGTTATAAAATAATTTGGTTTCATTAAGAAAGAATGAAAGACATGTGTCTATAATAGGTTTAGTGGGAGTACAATCATTTTCATTGTAGTACATGTTGATGAAATATTACTAATTGGAAACAAGATACCAACCTTATAAGAGGCTAAGTAATAGTTGATAAAGTAGTTATCTATGAAGGACTTAGGTGAAGAAAACTAAATTCTAGGGATTAAGATCACGTTTGATAGATCAAATATGCATCTTGGACTAGGTAAAAGTATATAAATTGACCAGATATTGAAGATGTTCAATATGGAACAATCCAAAAGTGGATTGGTTCCATCCTCATATGATAGACATATTTCTAAGAAGATTTTTCCCCAAACATATAGGAAATAAAGAGAATGAGTAAAATCCTATACACTTATAATATAGGATCTATCATGTATTCCATATTATGTATGAGGCTTGATGTTGCCTATGATTTGATCATGGTAGGAAAATATCAAGATGATCTAGGTGAAAAACATCAGACTACTATTAAGTATATACTTAAGTATATAAGGTGAACTAAGGATATATTCTTAGTGTATGGAGAAGCTGAAGATATATTCATTAGGGGTTATACATATTCTAGATTTTAGATAGATGATAATTATTTGAAGTCATAGTCTGGACATGTCTTTTGTCTCAAAAGAGGAGCTGTGAGCTGAAAAATTTCAAAGTGGCTGATTTTTGTTGACTCTACAATAAAATTAGAGTATATTACAGATTTTGATTCATCTAAGGAAGTATTTTGGATCCAAAACTTTTTTCTAAAAGCTTAATGTGGTTCATATTAGTCAAGACCCTATCATAGTTTATTGTGATAACACTATAGTGGTGGATCTTTCCAAAGAACCAAGGTTGCATCAAAGGACAAAGCATATACTTCAAAAGTGTCATCTCTTGAGGGATTTTTCTTAATGAGGTGAAGTTTTAGTGAGAAAATTATCCATGGATGAAAACATGGTTGACCCCTTAATGAAGTATCTGTCTTAGTAGAGGCATGAGTATCATGTGAGAGCTAGTGGACTGAAGGTTGTTAATAGTTGGCTCTAGTGCGAGTGAGAGTCTGTTGGAGTTAGTTCTCTAGAACCAAATTCTAAGTACTTGATGATTACATGTATTAATTATCTTTAATATTAATAAATTTTCTTAAAACATCATGATTTTCCCTCTACATGATATAGTATGTGATAATTTCCTAAGGATACATGACACATCGAAAGTACATAACTGTTACACTATATTATGAGATAATTTAGATTCCATGATAGTATTACTAATACCCATGTTATATGGATGAATTATATTGTATGATAGGATATATACGATACAAACTATTAGGGGTATAAGTCACATAAGACATTTAGACACCTTCTTATGGTGATCTCCCATTATAATATCAAAGAAGGGAGGTTATGAGAATATACCCGCTATTATGAAATCCATATTTTATGTGTCATTGGATGTTACTATATATGAACATGTGTATTGGTCCTTAGAATTTAATATTATCATTACTGAATATCATAAGTTTCATACCTTGATGTATCAACAAAACTGCGATGACATATGCTCATGGAGAAGTAGGATAAGTTGGAAGAATCATGAGTGATATTTCATTAATGGATAATATGAGAAAGTATATATCCCTTATGTATATTAATAGAATTTGATATCCCATTCCCTTTTATGGGAATGGAACTACCTGAAAAAATCCATGGCCATGTTGTTTTGTGGGAAAGTTCATTTATAAAAATTCAAATAAAGAGACGTCAAGCACATAGATTGATGACACCAACATGCAACATACTTGATTATAGATATTGTTTTAAATGGATTATATTACACAGTAATCATTCATATGAGGTTTTATGTCGTTGAAACATTAACTTCTTTCTTTATGGGTGTGTTGACATGTTTCTAGATGCTAACCTTGAACATTAGATAATTTTTCCTAATGCCACTAAGAAAGGGTCCTAAAGTGTCACAAAATAAGTGTCTAAAAAATCTCAATTAAATTTAATATATAATTAAACAAGTTAAAATAAATATTATTTATAATTTATGGTCTAATATTTATTCAGGTTTGGTTGATCACCAAGATTTTAACACAAGTTATTCAAAAGAATAAGTTAGTTAAATAATAAGAATAAATATTTATTTGCAAGGTTTGGTGAATATAATATTTATTATATTTATCGATGAATAATATAGTGATATTTATTTGTTAAATAAATAGTCATTATCCAATATAGGGTAAATGATGAGGAGGATAATTAGACCAAGCTTAATGGTTCAGTTGGAAATGATATGAATGATATTTAATCATTCTTATGTAATGAAAATTCAAAGTGAATAATAATTATATTATTATTAAAACATGGGGTTCACTAATAATTAATGAATTGGTTAGGGGGATTATTTGCAAATAGGAAACTCTAAAGCTTCCATAATAAATATCTAATTATGTCACTTTACATATACACAATTGCTGTGTACAATAGATAAATAGAATCACCCTCAATCTCTAAAGATAGCGCTAGATATCTAGATTGTTCTATATCCTCATATTCTATTAAGTCATCAAGTGAACATTAAGAATTATTTATCCTCAAATAGAGTTCTTCTACGATCAACCATGAATGGTACAAGCAATTAGGATTAGTTGTGCTAGCACCCAATGATTCTACGACAATGTTCATAAATTGGGGTGTAAGTGTGTATCACCTCTAGAGGGATTATTCACTTGGATACTATAATAAAACAATGGAAAGATGATATAGAGTCAACTATATTATGAATAAATAAATAATTAAAAGTTTATGTAATTCTATTTTTCTTATAAATTAATTATAAATTACATGTCATGATCCTCCCCTTCTAGTTTTGGCATTTAAGTCAAGTAATATATGATTTAAATCCATTGTTCATAATTCCATTCATCATGTAAAACTCATATTACTTGAAAATTAAGACTAAAATCCTAGTTGGAAATTCATAATAGGCACTTACACTATGTATGGAACCATTAATTTTTTGATAATTTTCTGACAATGTTGATTTTTTTGGTGAAAAGGTAAAAATTAAGGTTTTACGAGTATCATAATTTTAATAACATCATTATGATGTGTGCATGACATAAAAATTTATGAAGTGTTTTATTGAATCAAAATTTCATTTAAGGAGTATAATATTTAATTTATAAATGTTAATTTTAATTCATAAATTTTTACTTGAAATTTTGGAACCCTAATTAGATTTTTCCTTAATAAAAATTATTTTTAGATTCTATGCATTAAATGAGGTCATTGGAAGATCCATTTTTGTTTTTTCATCATTCAATGGTCAACTAATCCTAATTTTATCATTAATTATCCAAGATATTCATTTCAATTATATTCACACACAATTGGTTAGCATAAACTTTAAAATAAACAATATTTTAACCCCTAAAACCACCCCTCCACAAGTATAAATAGCCACCATTTCTCCTTTCATATTCAATAAAAAAAATTTGAGCATGAAGTTCCTCTTCCTCTACCTCTATAAATGCCTCCAAATTATTTCTTAGGCTTTTAAGGTGACCCTATCAATATTTAGGAAGCTTCCTATCAGGGTAATGTTTTCCTTAATCCTCCTATTTCCTTTTTAAGTATAATAATTCTGTGATAATGTATTTTTAATTTTTTTCAAATACTTACATGCATGTTATTAATTATTATATTATATTTGATATATTTTTTATCTGCTTTTATTTATTCATTTTCATTATATACTTTTCCTAAGTCATTACTCTACTGAAATAAGGGTTACTCACCCCTCCTTTCCCATTACCTTTTCAAGCCTTTTTAAATTCATTTTCATTTAAACATTAAATTTTATTATACATAATTGTTATAATTTACTTACTATTTTATCAATTATATATAACCATTACATCTCATTATAATACCTTCATAATCCATTATAATTATCAAACTTCCTCGTATACTTAAAACCATCCTAAATTTGGTAAAGAAAAGTGTGTGTAGTTTTCCTAGCAATGAAGTCCCTGTTTGGATACTATAAGGGGATGTAGATTTGGAACTGATGTAACAAAGGGTAATAACCCTAATTTTTTTGTAACACCTTGACCCCAGTTTCCCAAAGATGGTGCATCATTTTATTACATTGGCATGATTAAAATAAAGTTGTATCCTGAAGGACCAGGTAGTTTAATAGTTTTGGAAAACCAAATACATACATAAGTTTAACATTACAAATTTAAATAAAATACAATATTGAAGATCCATCAGTAAGTCCCATAACTCCTAGATTATCCCTGTAAGTCATTCATAATACACTTCTTCACATCCTGTGGAAATATAAAACATAATAATGAGGTGATATCATATGCTCAGTAAGGGTAAATAATAAAGTGTAAGTAATCATAAACATAAACACTAGACATGATGAATAACTAAAAACACATGAATTTAAAAATAAACTTGATAAAAATATGGTAAGAATATAAACTGATTAAATAATTACATAAAAAATAACCATGGATATTCTTCTAGTGGAATAATCACATGTACTATCAATCTCCTATTTCATAATGAGGGAATTTATAATGTCTAACATCATAATCATACTGTCAAGGCCTCATGCCAATACCGTACCTAAATAGGTAAAAAACCAAACTAGTTTGTCTCATGAGATCTACCGATGCATCGAGTGGATATAGTGGCCCCCACCCATCACTTACTAAGTCCAATACATTCCTTATACGAAAAGGGTGAAATATAAACAATATAAACATTCGTATTGAAAATATAATGCGAAATGTGAATACTTTAAATATAACCCATGAATGGTATCAAATTAGCACATCCACAGTCAAAATTGTCATTAAACCTTAAAAAAAATATGTTAGATGATATCATAAGAGATACACCTCAATTAAGTAAAATATTTAATAAAATATATTGACATATATTAAGATACTTTTAAATGAGACCTTTGAAAAATTCATGAGGAAATATTCTTTAAACATTCCAAAGTATCCCATACCACTTTTAAACATTCAAATCATAATCCATTATAATATTAGGAGAATAAGGAGACTCTTGATATGATATATCAAATGGAATTACATACACCACATGCAAGTAATAAGTGGTGAACAAGGCATATATCTCATAAAATTTAAAATGAGATGAGAAAAATCCTTTTTTTACTTTAGAAAGAAGAGTTCTTTTGGAAAATAATTTGTATTTGTCATAAAATCAGATTGTAAACATGTATATACCAAAAATAAAAGGGAAGGACATTGAAATTATATTTTAGGCATAAATTATATTCCACTGAAGTTAAATAATGTAAAAATAGTTTTTAAGAAACTTTAGAAATAAATTATTTTAGTGCAGTTTAAGGGAAATATTAAAGAGATTTTAAAGAAGAAAGAAATGTTTGATTTCATAAAACTAGAAATGAAAAAAGATAGTTTTTTCATGATAAAATGAGTTATTTTATAAATATAATTATGTATTAAAATATATTATATAGTGAACTTGAAAATTGGTAATAATTTCAGTATACATACACCACATACAAGGAATAAGTGTTGAATAATGGAAATCTCATGGAAATAAAAGTGAGATGAGAAACCCCTTACCTTATATATGGATGTATTCTTCACTTTACCTTAATGTCCTGGATAATCAAATTAAATCTGTTAATTAATTAATTAATAACCTTATATACATATATTTAATCATTATAGTTTTATTAAGTTCATTTATTTCCTTATTTATAAGTTATAAGATTGAATTCCATTGTTTCGGAGTGTTTGTTTTCTTGGTTTTCATAATCAGTTTGCTTGTTTATAAGTAATGGAGTTCGTGAAGAATGGTTATAATTTTCCAGAATTAATTTTATAAGATAATAATGAAAATAAATAATATTAAATGGTCATATAATTAAATTTTTATATGGTATTAGGATTAGTTATTAGATGAAACAATAATGACAACCATTTAGATTATTTTGGCAGTATTTCGATTATTATGAACTAGTTTTGTCGTATGAATTAATATTTTGTATATATAATGGTTAAATAAAATTAAATAGGTTATAATAAATATATTATAGTTTGGTTCAACCATAAAAATGTTTTAATTACCAGAATTTAAGGATAAATTTAATAATGAAGGTTCGTCGTCCACGAAGGTTGTAAATCGGCACCTCCCGGACGTTGATTTCATTTTTAAAATAAAGAGAGAGAGAGTAAGTATATTGATGATAAATATTACATTAACATGATATAATTACAGTATATAGGTGATAATATAGTTATAATTATCATTTTGAAATATGATGCGAGGAGAATATAAGAAAATAAAACAAATTGAAAATGAAATTAAAAGAAAAAGGAAGAGGGTTTATCTCTTGAAATATCCTCCTTGAGAACCTCCTTAAGGGAAGGGATTTTGGTCTTTTGAAAAAAAAAGATCTCATGGACATGGGGAGATACTAGGTAAGAGTATTTTGGAAGAAATTTGAGAAGCTTCAAGGCATATATGTGTGAGGATAAGAGAGAGTGAGGGGTGGTTTTTATAGTGGAGGAGACGAGTGATTTTTGAATATCTTATTCATTATTTTATTATTTTACTCAAGACAAGAAATAATATTTATTATTGTGACAAAAAACAATAATAAGTGCATGTGAGTTAGAAACAAGTGTTCTTACATCATCCATGATGTCAGGAATAGTTTATTTAAGTTATAATGTATATATACGGTAAATTACCGTATTTCAATATTCACTAAAAATTCAAATATTTTAGAAAAATCCAAAAAATTAACCCTATACATTTTTTGAAATATAGAATTAAAAAATGGACTCCATTTTATCAAAATAATTTTCTAAATATGTGAAATTTAATTTTTAAATAAAATCATTATTTTCTTGAAAAATACAGATTTTAAATTTAAAACCGATTTATAATACTTTCAAAAATTAACTGAGGTCTCATAAAATTATCCTAAAATAATAGGACAAAAAATATTTATTTAGGAATAAATTTTATGAAAATTAATTTTATTTTAATTAATTTTATTAATTTAAAATTATAATTAAATATTTATCACTCACAAAAATACCAACACTTAATTATTAATTTTTTAAACATTCACTCTCATTTATAAGGTGCCTAAATTTTATTTATAATTTCATGGGTGAGGTTACTATTAATAAGGGTTAAGTTACTATTCATAAGGGAAACATTACTATTCATAAGGTATATTACTATTGATAAGTTTCAATTCATTATTCACCAAAAAATTTTGTTGATCCTATTAGACTCTAAAAAAATTAATGATCGAAAAAGTGTGTGCCTATTTTTTGAAATTAAAATCCCAAAAGTGGAAAAATTATATTTCATGGCTAGGTTGTAACTATCTTGTGTAAATAATTATAATAACAAATTGTTTTTTTCACAGAGACTCAGTGTTGTGTGCATTACATGATATATTTATTTTTAAATTCTAGGGTCATTAAAATTGTGGACTAGGTATTAACTATATATTTACTTGGTGCATGAAAAAGAGGCCTTGATGCACACTTGGTTTGAAACTCCTGGGGGATTTAATTCAGATAATTAACATTCACTTTATGATCCTTAATAAAGGATCAAAATATATGGAACAATATTTACATTTAATTTAGATCCCTATGCCATTAATGTACCCTCCATAAATTCATGTTATCATTCGTTAAATTGGGTTGCTACCCTTTGCATTCTGAATATCCTATAATTTCTAAAGTTGATTATTAGATATTCACCAAGATAGCTGCATTAATCCATTAAAAGGGTTTCTTTCCAACCTGATTTGTAACCAATGTTCATGTTCACTATCACTATCCATATTTCTCATGGATATTACCTTTCCCTTACATGTCTATATTCCTATGTACATGTGGTATGGTGGAAATGAAATCTGATCCATCACTGCCTTTGTCTTGCCTTATCACTAGCTATTTCTTTCCTTGTGAATACCTTTACATGCTTCTTCCGATTAAAGGGTGTTCACCTAGATACCCATATATTGATTGAATAAGGATATTTTTGACTAAACCATATAACATTTATTCGATATAGTGTAAATACCCTATAATTCATTATCTTGATTGAAGGGTATTTACCAAGAAAGATACTTACTTTCATTGGATACCCTCTTAATTTCCAATGGGTTTATCATGTTATGATTATTGATGGATTTATGTATGTTTTTATATATATGGAACACATGAATTTAGGTATATGAGGGGTGTACCGTTATTGTGCTCCAATGCATTGTTCAAATAATTAATCTCTAGAGATGACATGTTCATGATACCTTGGCAACATTCCTTAGTAATGTTTTATAATACCTTGGTCAAAATCCTTGGTAATATGTTTTACAACACCATAGTGATGAGATATGAGTATATATTTATGAATGTATTATGTTTATTTTATATCCACATTTCCATGTTATGACTTATGTACTTATGATCATGTTATTCTTCTTATTATTATGATCATGTTATAACTCTTATTATTATCTTCATGTTATTATATTATGCCTCATGTTTTACCCATGATATGCATTTATGCTCTATTTTATTTCTTTATTCCTTATTGGGATTTATAGATCACCCTTTATTATGTTTAACCATTTATAGAGTAATTGAAATAAAATTTATATGTATAGGAGAGTTATATGTGTGGAGAATATTTGTTGAAGAAATGATTATTGTACCATGGGTTTAGATGTTTACATACCTTATTCCCAAAGACTTCAAAATTTTGATCTTAGGAGTTTTTTTATAACTCTTATGATATATTAAAAAGTATTCATTTTTAACACTAGATCTAGAAGTGTGGGTATAGAGTGTCTTAGTTGGTATTAGAGTAGAGTTTGGTTATTTTTGGGAATTATGATTCAAAATATTTGGTTATAGAGCCTTAGATAAGTATTCTTTTTCTCTAGAGGACTAGGCTAAACTAGTATGACTCCATGGGATTAACATATTATGGGAATTTATAATGTTCCCTTTATATTGATAACTTTTAAGCAAACATTTGTGTTTAGTAAGTGTTTATCAATGAATTAAATTGCGAGGATGCAATTTATTTTAGGGGGTATAAGGTAACATCCCAAATTTCCAATGAATGTTTTTATAAATTTTCTTAAAATAAATAAATATAAATTCTAAATGAATTTATTCCTTTTAATAAACCAATGATTTATACGAATATTTATCACCTATGTTATTTGTTTACATTTTTTTCAAGTATAATGGAAATTTATTTATTAAAATGGTTTTATAAAAAGTGGATCTTGCAGTATTAGAAACAACCCACCTCATCCAATAAGACCATGAGGTTTGAACCCATGACCGAAGGGAGAAAAGGATGTATCTATAGGGACCCAGTCTAAACAAGCCTTTATTTTACATCCTTTACATTATATAAAAATTTCATTTCATAAAAAATAACATTCCAAGGACCAATATGTTCAGTGTATTTGGATACTAGCAACATAATAAGCTTATTTTACAAAAATCATGATCATTTATCCTAAAAGAAACCATAATAGACCATATTTTAGGAATATCATTAGCAAGACTCATCCTTATAACCTATGGGATGAAAAAATAAGAAAGGGATGAGCTCAAATGCTTAGTAAGGGGTGAATAATGTAATGAACCGGACTCGGCCAGCCACCCGAACAGTGCCAAACGGGTCGGGTGTTACTACCTTTGGCGCCCCTCCCCTGAACGTCAAAGGCTTCAGACTAGCAGTGAGGGTCTGAATAGGTATAATGGGGAGGATATATCCTCTTGGAGGAAATAAAGGTACTAGTCCGAGTATAATGTCTATAAGCAGCGGAAATTAAATGAATCAGCAGACTCAAACCAGACCCGCAGAGTAAAAGCATATCAAATATCAAATAAATAGCAGAAATAATATAGAAACAATAGCAACAGAAAGTAAATAGAACAACATGTTGAACATCATTTCAACTAATCTGTGACAAACAAACATGCATTCATAGAAATTCATATATATCAATACATAACGACGCCAATGGCTAACCAATAGTTTCTACATAATAAAGTAAGCATGATGATACAAATAAGAAACTAAACAAGTAACTCCAGCAAGACACGACCTCAAGGTCCATGCTAGTCTCCATGCCAACAACACTAAGGTCCATATCCTGAGGCAGACCCTCCACCTGAACACAATTTCATAAAGTCTACACGCGTCCCGAAGGGCCCGTGTAGGGTGTGAGACAAGTCTCAGTAGGATACCACCCAAGGGTGCGTACCTAATATAAGTTTTTTGGCAGACAAGCTTATATAAGAAAAATAGTAAATAGTACAAAACCCAAAAGTAAACACAAACTTCACTGGCACTCAGAAGCCACCAGGAAGTGTCACCTGCTTCGGCCAACGCCAAAATCTCTAGTCTGTATCCCGACACCTCATGCCACCTGACACCATGTGTCTCAAGTACTGATGTCCTGAAGGAACGCCCAATAATCATAACCCATCTGAGAATCTCAACCTAATCATGGCACAACATCCGGAGGAACAACGATACCTGTCCTAAAATAATAACCGGAGGGACAACAATGTATGCCCTCAAATAATGGCGAGCCTCTGCCCCCAACCAGACCACCTCAATGCTGTCTCCCGAAGGCTCCTCACCTCCCATGTGGCTTCCTATGGAAAGCACCCCCAAACCAAAAATACCTAACCGCATCTACCAGGGGCCTCTACCTAGCGAGTGGCTGTACCACCTCATCTTGGATTCTATCTATGTGCACACTACTCAAAAGTACCTGGTGAGTGGTAATCACCTCAGTATGTCCCCAATCCACAACACCTCTGACACCTTGTGTCCCTATGAACCTGTCACTCAAGTCTAATGGATTCTCCATCCAAGTAACCCGGGCCAAGCCCAACCTGACAGTCCAACTGCCTCAACCGACGTCCATGACGCCCAATCCCGTGGTAGCAACCACCCAAATTAACCCGAGAAAATCCTCAACCTGTGATTCTTATCACTCAATAGTATATCCAGGCCATGCCCAACACAACTCAACAGTTCTGCAATTTCAATACCACACATTGGATAATTATACTCAGAAGCATCACTTTAAATAGGAAATTACTAAACAGTCAAATTGAACTAACTTGTGCTGTCCCATACCAGCACCTAACTCATTCATAATTTAACAATTAAACTAAACATTTTAACTCAAGACATTCAATAATCATTCTAAACATAGCAGTTTAAACAATGGTCCAATTCATATGCATTTCAGCACCCCCATCCGAATTTCCCCAAACGAGCAACGACCTCTAACCCGGCCTTGCTCAATCACAACTGGGTCAGGGAATACCCAGAGGCATCCCACAATGCAGATAATTAAATAAAAAAAATTAAACAGGGTTTCTCTCAATACCCAATGTCACGCCCGAAGGTCACAACCCCCAAAAGTCTACGAAAACATGAAAGAAGGTATGCACCACCCACCTCGTACTCGTACGATGACACTCCTTTGATATCAGTCTTTGAATCGGTCTAAATTGTGGTAGATCTGCATTTCCATCAAATCCTGAAAATTTCGTTTTGATGGAACCTGCAGAGAAACAGGGAAGGAATCAAGGATGAAGAAGGGTGTGCGAGGTTAGCCTCTCCTATGTGGTCCCACATCCACCGACAGATTTAAGAACAGAGGTTGTATGAAGAATCTAGGAGGGTTTGTGTTTGTTGGAGGTTTTTGGAAGAGTTGTTCATCTATAGGAGAAGAAGAATATGTTTTCGGAAATAAGACGCGACGACGTCTCAGATGCTCAAATAAAAAAAAGTACACGACGCATATTTTAATACTACATGCCGTGTAGATGACTTTTCCGTACTCCAGATTAAGTGGAGTCCGACACACGGCTTGGACCGTGTACACGGTCAACACACGGCCAGGGACTCGGAAATTACATGAAATGAAGAGTACACGGTGTGTCAAGGAAGACTACACACCGTGTAGATGGAAACTTACACCTGGGCACCACAAGGCATGTACTTGGCCTCAAACGGTTAAGGGTACACGACTTGTCTATAATTACACGCCGTGTAGTAAGAAACTTCTACATGGTCATCACATGACATGTACTCGGTGAGAACACGACCAATCACTCGCTTAACATCTACACGGTGTGTACTTAAAGTACATGGCATGTAGTCTGAAAATTTTCAGAAACTTCCTAGATTTTCCAGACCTCTAAAAAAAACAGCCAAAAATTTTATAGAAAAGTGGAAAATTCAAAGAGGGTCAGAAATTTTAACCCGTTTCAAAAACCCGGGTTCTTACAAACTCCCCACCTTAATGTAGCTCGTCCCCGAGCTACCGAATGAAACCTGGAGATGGCACTGAACACACCCATTTTGGTTAAACAACCTAGACTACCCCGGTCTCAAGGTTCTGGCTAAATTCCTCAAGGGGCTCCCCACCTTAGGAATTGCCTACTCGGTCTCAACCCAAACAAAGCTCAAATAAATCAAAATAACAAACAAGGTTCAACGACCTATTTCCCAGACCCATGGTTCTTCCGTGACACATCGTCACCCCTGCACCTCCTCGATGCTCACACGTCACTTCCGACACCCAACGTAACCCTCACCGCATCGGTGTCCGCCTCCAAGAGGTCCTGCATCTCATAGATTCTCCAATCAAAACCTGGTGCCTTGCACCTAGAGTAATCCATATCCACGATGCCCCGATGCCCACGAAACCTCACGTAACCTTCATCCTTGATGATCCTGATGCCACGCATCTCAAATATATAAATAAAATATATATAACGCATCCGATATGATGCCAATTCCACTAACTAGCCTCTAGTTAGTCCACAAGTGTCCTGTGCAGCCCGTGCACTCAACCAGACATGCCTCAAGAGGCCATGCCAAAAGAAAGCAAAGAAAAATCATGGCCACACCCGTGGTGTACCTACCACCATCGTCAGCTCACTAGCCTGCTCAGTCCCTGGAAGCTCCACAGTGTGCACCAGGCCTGATGTACGAATGCCTGATGCCTGACCTCCCTGCGGTGCTGCTCCAGTCACCGGCCACTGACCCCTCAGCTGGGTCCCACCATCTTTGTCACGTCCTCCCTACACAACTGAACCCCGATTACCCTCTCCTGGTATCGAACCTGAACCAACACCTGATGACACAGTCTTTCCTAGTCCCTGCCTGCACTGGATCCTGAACCTGATCCTGTCCCTGAGCCTGTACCTGCAGCTCATGCTCTGCCTGCACTAGATTCTGAACCTAATCCTGCAGCACTGTATCCTCTCCTACCTGACACTGCATCGAGTCATGAAGGAGTAACCCATTGAATACCATAAATGGTCAGACAACCCATATATATATAACAATATATTCTACGCAGATAAGGAAAGCAGTAAAGAGACAGTGTATAACAACTACCCTTACTCTCCCCTATCGTAACCGATGCCCTCGGCATCTCGAACTCATGGCCTCCCTACCCACCCTCAACAGAGCCAAGTATTAATAGTACCTTGGGCCATGCCCGTCCTAACAACAAACGTTGCCTCAAACCCGATGACCGGGTCGCCCAATCCTGACAGTTACACTGCCTCATCCATAGTACATTCCTGCTCTCATAAGAGCCATACCCAAATATCCTACAACATGCAATTCTACAAATATATAAAGTATGGAACATCACATTGCAACTAACAAGAAATTCTATCAAAAATCTCACCTATTCAAGTTTTATAAGCACACAAAGCATGGCAATTGATTATATTCACATGGCATTATCACTTCAGAAAGCATACATGCAATTATGAAATTGAAATACCCTAAAATGTTCCTATCAAAAGACAAAAAACCAAGCCTTGCCATACCAGGATAAGGTCCAATTCTCCCTTACCACATCGGGTCAAGGGTCACATATCATAATCAATAACATCACACATCAAGTGAGCCACTGAGGTGGAAATCATATAAACTGTAATCTGAGCAAAAGCAAACAACAATTCCCACCCGTGGCAACTAAGTCCATCCCTCATACCTGGGGTTGTAGGAATCCAAGCACAAACTAGGAACCCAGTTCCAATAAAAACCCATCTCCTGTCTACCATAGCCCAAATAGTAAAACTAGCATAAAATAAAAGAGAATCCTTATCTCATTAGTAGTCAGCAAAACGCTGCTACTAAATCCCTATAAAAAACTCCTCTGATACCACTTTGTAATGACCCAGACCCGGCCAGCCACCTAAACAGTGCCAAACGGGTCGGGTGTTACTACCTTAGGTGCACCTCCCCTAAACGCCAAAGGCTTTCGCCTAGCAGCGAGGGTCTGAATAGGTATAGTGGAGAGGCTATACCCTCTCGGAGGAAATAAAGGTATTGGTCTGAGTATAATGTCTATAAGTAGTGAAAATTAAATGACTCAGCAGACTCAAACCAGGACCGCAGAGTGGAAGGATATCAAATATCAAATAAATAGCAGAAAAAATATAGAAACAATAGAAACAGAAAGTAAACAGAACAACGTGCTGAAAATCACTACAACTACTACTGTGACAAACAAACATGCATCCATAGCAAGTCATACATATCAATACATAACAGTGCCAATGGATAACCAACAGTTACTACAGAATAAAGTAAGCATGATGATACAAATAGGAAACTAAAATAGTAACTCCAGCAAGACACGACCTCAAGGTCCATGCCAGTCTCCATGCCAAAAACACTAAGGTCAAACTCCTGAGGCTGACCCTCCACCTGCATGCAATTTCATAAAGTCTACATGCGTCCCGAAGGGCCTATGTAGGGTGTGAGACAAGTCTCAGTAGGATACCACCCAAGGGTGCGTACCTAATATAAGTTTTTCGGCAGACATACTTATATAAGAAAAATAGTAAATAGTACAAAGACCAAAAGTAAACACAAACTTCATTGGTGCTCAGCAGCCACCAGGAAGTGTCACCTGCTTCGGCCAATGCCGGAATATCTGGTTTGTAGACCGGAACCTCGTGCCACCTGAAACCATGTGTCTCAAGTAATGACGTCCCGAAGGCATTCCCAACAATCATAACCCATCTCGGAAGCTCAAACTTCTCATGGCACAACATCCGGAGGAACAACGATACCTGTCCTCAAATAATAACTGGAGGGAAAATGATGTCTGACCTCAAATAACGGCGAGCCTCTGCCCCCAACCTGACCGCCTTAATGCTATCTCCCAAAGGCTCCTCACCTCCCATGTGGCTTCCTATGGAAAACACCCCCAAACCAAAAATACCTAATTGCATCTACTGGGGGCCTCTACCCAGTGAGTGGCCGTACCACCTCATCTCAGAGTCTATCTATGTGCACACTACTCAAAAGTACCTGGTGAGTGGTAATCACCTCAGTATGTCCCCAAGCCACAACACCTCTGACACCTCGTGTCCCTGCAAACCTGTCGCTCAAGTCTATTGGCTTCACCATCCAAGTAACCCGGGCCAAGCCCAACCCGACAGTCTAACTGCCTCAACCGACGTCCATGATGCCCAATACCATGGTAGCAACCACCCAAAGTAACCCGAGAAAAGCCCCAACCTGTGATTCCTATCACTCAACAGTATATCCAGGCCATGCCCAACACAACTCAACAGTTCAGCAATTTCAATACCACACATTGCATAATTATACTCAGAAGCATCACTTTAAATAGGCAATTACTAAACAGTCAAATTGCACTAACTTGTGCTATCCCATACCAGCACCTAACTCATTCATAATTTAATAATTAAAATAAACAGTTTAACTCAAGACATTCAATAAGTAGTCTAAACACAACAGTTTAAACAATGGTCCAATTCATACGCATTTCGGCACCCCGACCGAATTTCCCTAAATGAGAAACGACCTCTAACCTGGCCTCGCTCAATCACAACAGGGTCAAGGAATACCCAGAGGCATCCCACAATGCAGATAATTAAATAAAAACAATTAAACAGGGTTTCTCTCAATACCCAACGTCGCACCCGAAGGTCGCAACCCCCAAAAGTCTACGAAAACACGAAATAAGGTATGCACCACCCACCTCATACTCGTACAATGACACTCCTTTGATATCAGCCTCTGAATCGGTCTAAATTATAGTAGATCTGTGTTTCCATCAAATACCGACAATTCCTTTTGGATGGAATCTGCAGAGAAATAGGGAAGGAATCAAAAACGAAGAAGGGTGCGCGGGGTTAGACTCTTCGATACGGCCCTGCATCCACTGACGGATTGAAGAATGGAGGTCATATGAAGAATCGAGGAGGGTTTGTGTTCGTTGGAGGTTTTTGGATGAGCTATTCATCCATAGGAGAATAAGAAGATGTTTTCAGAAATAAGACGCGACGACGTCTCAGATGCTCAAGTAAAAAAATGTACACAATGTGTATTTTAAGACTACACGCCATGTAGATGACTTTTCCATACTCTGACTTAAGCAGAGTCCAGCACACGGCTTGGACCATGTACATAGTCAACACACGGCCCGGGACTCGGCCATTGCATGGAAAAAAGAGTACACGGTGTGTCAAGGAAGACTACACACCATGTAGATGGAAATTTATACCTGGGCACCACACGACATGTACTTGGCCTCTCACGGTTAAGGGTACATGGAGTGTCTATAACTATAAGCCGTGCAGTAAGAAACTTCTACACGGTCATCACACGACATGTACTCGGTGAGAACACGGCCGGTCACTCGCTTAAAATCTACACGGCGTGTAGTCTGGAAATTTCCAGAAACTTCCCAGATTTTCCAAACCTCTAAAAAAAATAGCCAAAAATTTTATAGAAAAGTGGAAAAATCAAACTGGGTCAGAAATTTTTACCCATTTCAAAAACCTAGGTTCTTACAAATAAAAATTTCATTAAGGTTGATTTCATAAGAATAAGTAAGAACATGATCATAATAGAAATATTATAACATCATGAGTGATAACCATAAAACATAAGTGAGCTTCAAAGTACACCGAATAAGAACTTAAATACATAAAATATCAACATGGAAACATAATAACTATAACATGGATTAGAAGCACATAAACCTTGAATCATGAGAGAATAAGATCATAATGAATAACATCCTTTTACCATGGAACAAACATTATAACATATAAACATTACTTTAATGAGCCAAACCATCAGTGACCATGCTTATAGAAAACTAAAATGTGCTTGTGATACCTATCTCATGAAATATAAAATCGTAACCAATGTATTGAAGGGTGATATATGACCCCACCAGTTAGTCATCTATACTTAAGTGTGCCACTTAAAAATCCTTCACTTTTAACTTCATAAAGAACACATGGTAATAAAATGGGTTTCATGAATCATATAAATGGAAATCATTCAATTTTTATAAAGAAACAATGGAAATAAAAAGGGTTTAATAAAACATACAAATGGAAATCATTCAATTTTTATAAAGAACCCATGAAAATAAAATGGGGTTCGTAAAACATACGAATGATATAAAATAATATCATGAATTAAATAATTTGATACTAAAAACCTGATCACAAAAAATAATCACATATTAAAATAAAATTTAGGGTGAAACATGAAATGTAACTCTATTTGAGATTGACATTTTGAATATAATTAAAACCAAATCATGAAAAGATATTTTTTAAAACATTTTTATTCATTATTATAAAAGTCATAGCTATGAGTATCTTTTCAAAAAGACTCCTTTGTTTAAGAAAAACAAAAAAAACCATTCATGAAAATATATTTGGATATTAAACTATTTTTTCCTAGAAAAAATGATAAAACATTATTCAAAATGTAATTTTTTGTAACAATGAAGTTCAATAAAAAATTATATAACTCAAAGAAAGGAGTTTGAGTTACCAAGTCTCATACCATTACCCTTAATCTCCATGGAAGTTCTTTAACATCCTTTATAAAATAGATAAAAAAATTAATAACCTATTTAATAACCTTATTCATATACATTTTTATCTACACTATTCATTAATATAAATTATCTTATTCTATTAGATTTTTGTATTATCTTGTCAACATCAGGTGTTAATAATCTTTACCATTTCAAACTAGGTTTATAAAGGCAATGTCGATCATCCTTTTTCATCAAAATATAATCATTTAAAAACTATTATAGGTGATTTAATTGATGTTTTACAAATATCTACAATGTTATAATTACATCACATGGGAGTTTTAGTCATGTTTTATGAAGACTAAAATGGTGATGAATTAGTTTTTGGCTATTTAATGATATTGATGGATTACCTTATAATGAGAATTGAATTTTGTGTTATAAAAAAAGAACCATATTAATGATATATAAAAATGACATATATAATATATAATTATCAAATATAAACTAAAACTGACCATGTTTTAAAGTGAAGGAAAACAAAACACGTTTATTCATGGAGGTGGTAATCCGCACAACGCACAACGTACGATTCATGTTTTTGTTTTTCTTAATGAAAAAAGGGAGGGTGGTAAATGCTTGTAACACCATTATAATTACATAATAGTATAATAATGATAATTACTTTATAATTTTTAGATGGTTAAATAAAATTTTAGAAATAAGAAACACATATAAAGAAAACTAAAAGAGTAAGAAATGTTTAGAAAAACATACTTCACTACTTGGGTTATCTCCTTTGATAAGGGGATTAAACCTTTGATGGATGTTATTTTGAGAATAAAAATATAACAACCCAATACCTATAATCTAGGATCCAATGTTGAAATCATAAACATAACATTTTTATCTTTTAAACCAATGAAGGTGACCCAATTTTCACCATCCAAAACATATAATATCAAAAGGAAATATTAGATCACTTACATTATAAAGGACCTTTTTGATTTAGAGTTTTAGAAAATTAGGGAAAAATATTACATAAATAATACAAATGTATTTAAATGAGCATTTTTACCACTTTAACCAACTTTTTTTATTGAACATTAAGTCATCATCATCAACCATATGAAATCCTTCTAAACATAATCGATTCAAAATAATTCTCGATAAACTAGGGAAAAGGAAACATAAGAATGGTGAGATCAAATGATCATTAAGTGTAAACATAAAAATTAACAATTAAAATTCATTAATGAGCATATGAAGTGCATAAGATTATGATAAAATAGTCAGAGTGAATGAGTGGATCATGAAAGAACTCATACACATCAATACCTAAATCATCAACCATGAAACATGTCATAAGGATTTAAAAACGGAAAGAGTCATAAGAATAAATAATAATGATCCATGTGATATCAATATTGATCAAAGGAAAAATTATAAACCCCTAGAAATCATAGATAAAATATGTTGGTATCATGGAACATCATTATAATATAACCATTAGATAACCATTAAAATTGGAATAACCATACGGCTGAATTACAATATAATTCTCTAGAGAACATAATCATTACCCAATGCATTGGAGTGATATCTGGAAACACCCATAAAATAAGCTATATCGGTCTTAGCTGACACTATCTGGGCACACCCATCATATAAGAATATCGGGATCACCCAGTGTTATCTAAGTTAACCCATCATATAACAATGTCTAAGAACCATAAATAAAGTACACAGATCTTTCATTTCATCATAAAAATCATAAAAACCATCATTATTACTATTATAACATGATTAACACATGAAAAATAAATATATTTCATGTGATTCTCTTTGAAACTTGATTAACCCATGGAAAAGAAACAAGTTCCATAATGATCTCTTTTAAACATTATTAAACCATGTAAAAGAAACGGGTTCCATAACAATCTCTTTGAAACATGATTAACCTGTGGAAAAGAAACAAGTTCCATAAAAATATCTTTAAAAAATGTTTAACCCATGGAAAATAAATGAGTTCTATAACTATCTCTTTCAAACATGGTTAACCTATGGAAAATAAACATGTTCCTTAACAATGTATCTGAAACATGATTAACCCGTGGAAAAGAAATGGGTTCCATAACAATCTATTTGAAACAATTTTAGTATATCCAAAGAAAGAATGCAGATGATATTTGAGTACACCCATCGTATAAGATATCCAGGCGCACCCATCGTATAAGTTATATCGGTCTCACCCAATGTTATATGGGTGAAACCATCATATAACAATTTAAAATAATTATAAATAAAGTACATATATATTTCATTTCATCATAAAAATCATAGAAAAAATAATTATTAATTTTATAACTTGATTAACCCTTGGAAAAGAAATGGGCTTCATGTCAATATCTTCAAAACATGATTAAACTATGGAAAAGAAAAGAGTTTCATAATGATCTATTTTAAACATGATTAAACCATGGAAAATAAATTGGTTCTATAACAATATATTTGAAACATTATTAACCCGTGGAAAAGAAACTAGTTCTATAATAATCTCTTTGAAAAATGATTAACCCTTAGAAAAGAAACAGATTCCATAATAATCTCTTTGAAACATGGTTAAACCATTAAAAATAAATAGGTTCCATGAAAATGTATTTTAAACATGATTAACCTGTGGAAAATAAATGGGTTCCATAACAATCTCCTTGAAACAATCATAATCCATCCATATAAATAATGAGGATGATATCATTACAAAATTTCCCCATTGGATCATAAGTAACAATAAAGGTTTCTAATGTTGATGAATGAAAATAACATTAAAATATCATTAAATAAATTTTTAGTAAAATAAACTTTTCATTTTAAAATTAATTTTTAAAAACTAAAAATTCACAAAATATTGTGAAAATATTTTTCTTTTGAAAAAATCCTTGGAAACATATAAAAGAAGATTTAAAATAAGTTAAAACATTTCTTGAAGAAAAAAGTCATTAAATTTTTATTTTTTTTAAAATATAAAAATAACCTTGAAAATTTATAAATTAATCTTCAAATAAAATAATGGTCATGATGGAATGAAATTTCTTTCATGTCATACAATTTAAAACAATGACTCCTTTCACTTTTTTGATAAAATCCAAATAAGAATTTTTTGGAAAATAACATGAATATTCCTTTAAAATTTTTTTTAAAAAATTAAAAAATGGGAAGAAATGTTTTTAATAAAACATTTTAAGAATGTTCAAAAATATTTTTTAAAACATTTTTAGAAAACATGCTTTTGGAAGAAAATGGGGTTTTGACTGAAGGGAGAAATAAAGGCTATTTTTATTAAAAACATTATTTTGAACTTGTAAGTACATAGAGAGAGTAAAATGAAGGGAAACCATTTATTTTAATTAAATAACCATATAATAAGAAAATTAATGTGTTTATTAATATATTTATCATAATATTTTATCATTAGATGCATAAACATAAAGAGTCATGATAAAAGATGATATTATATCATAAAACCATTACCACTTCGGTAACATTGAATCGTAAGCCCCATGAAAGAATAAAATTAAATGAAACTTAAAATATCATTAATAGAAAGATATTAATGATATAATATATCAAAATAGCAGTATATAAACCTCATAAAACAAGATAGGTTCATAACACAACATATGTATCAAAGAAGGCAAATTGAGACAAAAATATCTTACCGCTTTGGTAAAATTTTAAGCATAAACACCATGATAGAGAGATCCTAAGATGGATATGTAAATCCCCATAATTTTAAGTATAAGAATAATAAAATAAATTCATGGGTATTATATGCACCACACTTTAAAAACAAGTGGTTAATATTGCATATTTCTCATAAAAATAAAAAGTGAGATGAGAAAAACCCTTACCTCGAGTCCAAAATTTCCCTTTATATATTTTAAATCCTGTATAATAAGATTAAATAAATTATTTTATTTATTAATAAAATTTTATAGGTTTAATAAATTATATTTAAATCATCTATTTTATTTATTTTTAATGAAATATTTAAATATTTAACCAGTTAAGTCCACGCCGGGTGTTTTGAGGACATTCAGTTCATTATTTCAAAATGGATTTGGTGTGTTGAATGTGGTCAAAGAGGTCATTATTTCAACATATATAGAATAATAATCATGAAATATTTATCATATTTATTCATCAATTATATTTTTAAAACCAATCCTGAAAAATATTTATGAAAAATGAAATATGTTATGATCATAGAAACGACTGGTCGTACATACCCATGAGTAACGTTTCTATTTTTCAATGATCATTATGGAAATAGGTAATGTATTATTTTATATTAAAATAATGATAATAATATCATAAATAACATATTATTTCTTTAAATATACTTATATATATATCATTATTGTGATGTGGTGATGAAAAAATAATCACATCGCTTCGTGGAGGTGGTAGTCCACATGTACACGGACAACGTTATCATTTTTTAGTGTAAGAAAGAAAATGATATATTATATTTTATGAATGATAAATATGTAATTAATAGAATTATTTAATACTGAAAAATAGGCCTTTAAGAGTGCTAGAAATTACCTTTATCAGTGCTATAAAAGCACTGACTACCTGAGCGAGATTAAAAGACCACGTATTTTATCAGTGCTAAAATAGCGCTGATAAAGGGAATTTTATCGGTGCTTATAGAAGTGATGATAAATTAACTTTTATCCATGTTTTTATAAGAACTAATAAATTGTACCATTATTAGTGCTTTTAAAAGTTTTGAAAAATGTTTCCTTTATCAGTTCTTTTAAAAACACTGATAAAGGTCCATACTGCAGTGTGCTGCAACAACACACTACAACACAAATGCAATGTGCTATAACAGCACACCACATGACCATAAACACATCATATATAAAAAACAATTCCCAATACAGAATTTAAATAAAATGAAATTTACAACACAAATACGAGAAAAACACTATATTATAGACATTTCAAACATTGTTTTATACAATTACATAAATATAAATTATTACATACACTCAAAAACATCAATGTTAATTTTTCTTTTAATCCCGACCTCGAATCATACAATTCCTGAAAAAACAACCCATTATCAAGAAAAATAATTCACCTATATAAGAAAACAATTCTTATATTAGTAATATTATAAAGAAATAAATTAACATAAAGTGTTAATTTTACTAAAATTGATGTCAATTTTAAATAAAAAGATGCATTTAGAGTCATACCAATCACAACATGCATCAGATTTAAGTTTATATGATTACAATATGTCTCAAATGACTTATGGATCATTTTTCTAAAGTATCAAAAAAATCTGAATGTGTTTTCTTGGTTTTGAGTACGTTAGTTGTCTTTTTTACTAAAATATCATTTTAAACTGGAGAAAACACACTTTTTAATCATTCTAATCACATCATGTATCAGTTTGAAATGAAACCAATTCCTACACATAAAAAATATCTTATGAATCATTGTCTTAAATTATCAATAAAATCTGAGAGTGTTTGATTGGTTTTCAGTGAGTGACTTTTTGAACTAAAATATCGATTTTAAACTGATAACAGAAACTTTAAGTCATACCGAACACATCAGGTATCTGATTGAGGTGTGGATTATTCCTACACTTAAAAAATGAATTATGGATTTTTTAAAGTATCAAAACAATATAAATGCGTTTTCTCAGTTTTGAGTAGGGAAATTTTCCATTTTATTAAAATTAATGTCAAATTTAAATAAAAAGATACACATTGAGTCATACCGGTCACACCGTGCATTGGATTGAGGATCAGATAATTCTAAAAGGTCTAAAATTAATTTTGGTATAATTTTCCTAAAGTATCAAAAAAATATGAATGCATTTTCTCGGTTTTGAGTATATAAGTTGTCTTTTCTACTAAAATGTCATTTTATACTAAAAACATGTACTTTTGAATCATTCTGATCACATCACATATCAGTTTGATGTAAAACCAATTCCTACATGTCCCAAATAAATTATAAATAATTTCCCTAAATTATCAAGAAAATACAAGTGTGTTTGATCAGTTTTCAGTGAGTGAAACGTTTTGAACTAAAATATCAATTTTAAACTGATAACAGACACTTTAAGTTATACCGGGCACATCATGTATAGGATCGTGGTGAGGATGATTATTATATGTAAAAAATAACTTATGGATCATTTTTGTAAAGTATCAAAACAATATGAATGTGTTTTATTAGTTTTGAGTAGGTCAGTTTTCCATTTTACTCAAATTGATGTCAATTTTAAATAAAAATATTCACTTTGAGTCATACCAGTCACACCATGGGTCAAATTTAGGTAAGGATGATTCCTACACATCTAAAATGAGTTATGGATCATTTTCAATAAATTATAAAAACAATATTAATGCATTTGATCAATTTTGAGTACATCAATTGTCTTTTTTACTAAAATGTCATTTTAAACTAAAAACATTCAATTTTAACTCATTATGATCACATAGTGTATCGATTTCATGTGAAACCAATTTCTAAAAGTCAAAAATGAATTTTAAATCATTTTACTAAATTATTGAGAAAATTTGTGTACCTTTGATCAGTTTTTAGTGACTGACACTTTTTAAACTAAAATGTCGATTTTTCAACTGATAACAAACACATTGAGTCATACTAGGCACCTCATGTATCATATTGAGGTGTGAATGATTCCTATAAATCAAAAATGACTTATGGATCATTTTATTAATGTATCAAAACAATCTGAATATTATTTCACAGTTTTGATTATTTTAGTTGTCTATTTTACTAAAATTAATGTCAATTTTAAATAGAAATAAGTACTTGGAGTCATACCGGTTACACCGTGTGTCAGATTGAGTCACAATTGATTCCTACACATCCCAAAGTCTCAAAAAATACTAAATGTCAATGTTACCATGATATCCATTTAATTTATTTGTCGAACTATCAACACTACATGAACAACTTCGAACAAATTACCCTTGCTCGAAAAAAAGAATTCACTTGTATAAGAAAAAAAATATTATATGAGTAATAATAAAAAGAAATAAGTTAAACATAAATATGAAATAATATATTAATTCCATGGAAAATGATTTTACTGTGAAAATATCAAGATTACATATGTGATTGAGCAATGGAGGGAACTTTAAGGAAAGTGATAAATGTTAATATTGTGGGGGTGAAAGGTTTTGAGGGAGAAGTCTATAAAAGTTTTGGTTCATAAGGGAATAAAATATAGAAAAATCACCCCAAATCAAAAAAAAAAATAATCCACTGGTATAAGAAAACAATTATTATATAAGTGATACTAAAAAGAAATAAATTAAACATAAATATGAAACAATACATTAATTCCATGGAAAATGATTTTACTATGTAAACATCATGATTACCTATGTGATTGAGAAGAGGCAGTGTCTTTGATCTTCCCATAGAGGTAGTGAAGATAACTTGAAGTAAAGTGATATATGAAACACTGAAGGGGTGAAAAGGTTTTGAGGGAGAAGAATTATATGGAAGTTTTGGTGCTGAAAGACATGAAAGATGGACATACCACTTCAACTTGAACAAAAGATTCCACCTATATAAGAAAAAGATTATTATGTGACTAATACTAAAAAAAATAAATTAAACATAAATATGAAACAATATATTAATTCTATAGAAAATGATTTTACTGTGAAAACATCAAGATTACCTCTGTGATTGAGAATAGATAACGCATTTCTCTTCCTGAAAAGGCATGAAATATGAATAAAAATATTCTAACATAAAAAAACTCTAAAAGGAATAATTAAAATTAAATCAACGCTCCATTATATAAATTTTCGGTAAAATAGAGAAAGTATATTATAACATTACCATTATATGTTACAAAGGGTTTCCTTCATTATATTTTTGTTCTTTTGAGGGATTAATAACATCATCATGTGCAGAAGACATTATCTATATGATTAGTCAAATATTTAATTAATATTATGTTAATTTAGTAGAGAACATATAATATTATGAGGAAAAACATAGCATATTAAAAAACACTTTAACCTTCACATTGAACTCTCTTTATTTTTTAAAGGTTTCAGGTATTTGGTTTCTCTATCAAGAATCAAAATTCCCTATCTGTGGTCCCCTATAACATACAAGACATTGTATACATTGGGACCAACATGAAGTGATTGTGATCTCCCAATAAAAGGGTCTTCCTTGATTGAATTTTCATCTAACCCGACATTTTTTTAGTCTCCAGCAGGACAATCGACCAATTATTATTTGTTGTATTGGAGATATAAAATAATTTCACTGCTTGTGATTCCATTATGAATGACTCATATTTTCCCCTTAAATGATGAAATTATCCTTCATGAATCCCATTTCATCAACTTTCATTGCAATGATATTGTCAACCCATTTACAACAAAAAATCAGCACTTGAAATATTGTATAATCCAACTCATATATGTAACACTTACAATAGAATATCACAACATAGTAAAATAAATAAAACCCCATACTAATTTTGAAAATATAGATCCATTTAAAATAAGTAAATATTTTATCACCCTTACTAAGATTTCTCTTAAAATAAAACAACACAATTCTGAGAAAATAATTTTTTAATGAAAAAACCTTACATCATAGTATTAAAAAATAATTTGAATAAATAAATTACCTTACATGAATTGTATGAAATAAGATTCTATTACTAATTCAAACCATCACCATAATGATATTTGGTTTGATAAATCAATTTTCTAATTCGTTTAAAATTTTTATATCCAAAACCTTCAATGTTTATACAGTAGAATAAATATTTATTTAATTGGTTTATTTGCAGACTAGAGGTGATTCTCTAAGATTTAAAAATAGTGAAAAAATTAAGCTTTCATATAAAGATGGGGTATTGATGTAGAAAATGAAGAAAAATGATTCAAAACATCAATTTTAAAAAACCAAAATAGGATATCCAAAATATTATTCAAGTAGATAATGGATCATAAAAAAAAGAAAAACAGTGTAGAACAACCAGAGAAAAAATATAAAAAGAAAAATGGAACCTACAAAGGAAAATTAGAAACCCTAAAATCTAGATCTTGAAATGAAAAATACATAAAGAAAATCATAACTTAAAAAAGGAAAACATAGGCCTACCTCACTAGGTTGAATAAAATCCGTGTAACGTCCCGACCTGACTTTCCACTAAACCGATAGCCAGACCGGTCACTAAATGACCTCAAGTGTGTCTCCCCATATGCCAGAGGCTGCTGACTAGTAGTAAGGGTGTAAGGATAGTCATTGGGGGGACTATACCCTCATATTCTGCGTGCACAATGGTAAACAAACCATAATATCAAGTATCAGATATCAGCAGAAGTAGTATAAAACAATAATCAAAGTAGAGGAAGACAATTTCAGTATCAACTGAATATAGGAGTATGAAAAATTCTAGTTTATACAATACATTAATGCCAATGATGATACATAAATAAAAATTATTAAACAATACATCATGATTTATATTTCAGTATAAGAATAAAGAAAAGAACCAATCCCCAAGGGTGATCTCCACGAGAATCCCAAGATCCTGCTTGGTCCTTTGCTCATAACTCCCAGGTACAAGAGTAAACAACACAAGAATAAGTCCATATCCCTGAAAACAATAATATCCTACTTAGGTACCAATGGTACCCAAGCATGGTGTGAGACAACATCTTAGTAGGCTGGCACCCATGGTGTTAAGCCCTAACCAATATGTGCAATAAGTAAAATAGGTAGTGTTCATGTAAATATGCAAGCAGTAAATGAAATAAAGAAATTACCAAGTAATTTAAATTGTTAAAACAATTATACCAACATATCCCCATAAGGTTCCCTACACAAAATGTTCAAGCTCTTATAACATGGTAGCTACAATTATTGCACAGATAAATAACACAGCCTTACCGTTCATCCAAACATGTCAAACCATCACGACCTTACCTTATAACCACATATCACAATTTATCATGTCCATGCCATATATTTGATCATATCACATACCTCATAGCCATTCCATACAAATAAATATAGACCATGAAGGGTCGGATCCAATGAACTCGTCCAAGGCATTCATATAAAAAATTTAGACCATAAAGGGCTGGATCCAAGGAAATCATCCAAGGAATCCACATCAAGTACCATGGGTGATCCAGTGGAAACTCAGTCTAGAAATTGGTCATATTCCTAGGAGGATGTGTACCTACATGTCCTACATGATTCTAATCAATCCGGATCCATGGGGTAAAAAGGCCCGAGATCGAGCTGTGTGACCTGGCCATGTCTGTGTACTAGACCCCATGTCCGTGTACTCGAGTACATGGAATACTCCTAGATGTTTACTTCCACATGGATACTCACTCATGTGATCTATAACAATGGTTATCATTTGTGGAAGTGGTACACAGTGTGTAAGAGGACCACACACCATTTAATCCTTAACTTTTCTGAAACCCTACCCGCCACCATTGCTGAGGGAGATACACACCATGTGTTCATCCTACTAGACAACATGTTGTTGGGGTTTTCTCTAGATTTCCATATTCAATCCTGGTGCCTTGAATCTAGTATTTTTACTTTAGATCCAGTGCTAACTATGGATGAAAATGTGGATCTAGCTAGAAATTGTAGGTTTGGTCCGCTGCTTTCCAGAAATTGGTCTCTGTTCACCGTTGAAGGTTCTTCATTCATTTTTCATGTACCCATACCTTCTATCATCGATTATTTGATCTCAAATAACCAAATCAAACATCTGTTCCTCACAAAAATATTGGATATATTCTTGGTTCATTGATACGTACTTTGTTCATTGATCTGTTGCAGTTTTGAGGCTCCGATCGGGCTCAGTACCACCTAGAAATGTAGAACCGGACCACAAGGTCCATTTGGTGAAGAAAATGAATTAAAGAGGGAGAAAAGAACCCAAAAAAATATTAAACATTAATAATTCTTGTAAAATGACCAAGAATAGTGATATCGGGGTTAGAAAACATTGAATAACCAATTAAATATGGTACATAGGCTCATGCTCAATCCACAATTCACACAGAACCATGAACAAGGATGGATCTACTCAATTATTTAATCAAAAGGGTTAAAATAACCAATTAATGAGTCCTATTTGGTTTATGGATCAATATCTGATAAAGAATGTGTCTGCCAATGATTCGATGGAAGATGTTTCATTCGCTGTGTCTTGATCTGATCTGATCTGGCGTTTCGTCATCATCTAAGGATATTCTCCAACAGAGGGAGGAAATTATTTATATTTTTCCTAGGGTTTATGCATCTAACCCTAGAGAAATCAATGTGGTAGAGATCTTATAGATCATTTCACCAAATCAAAATAAATAAATAAATAAATAAATAAATTAATTGATTAAACATACTGCCAATGAACGAGGAGTCTAAACACCCCACGCCGACCCATTTTATGTTATTCCTAGGGTAAAAAAAGTGTTCTGAACTCAAAAATCATCTCAGATCTTTGATCTGAGAAACCTCTTAAGAGTTATCCCATTTTCCTTAATAATCTTCAAGCATATAATATAAAATATAATTAATATTTTTATAAAATTAATTCTAGGTAAACTGGGCCTCAGAATCGCATGTCGTCTCAGTGCCTAGATCTAGAAATATATATTGAAATATTTCAAAGACTTACAAGGAAAAAACCAAGTCACTACATCATTAACTTATTCAATATTTTTATCCTCGAAAAGAAAAACTAAGAAAACAACTTGGGATACTGAGCCTGCATATGTATCTCCCGCTCCCAAGAACCCTCCTTCACATTTCCATGTTGCCATAGTATGTGAAACAAAGGGATGGTCCATCCATGAAAGGTTCTATCATACTGATCCTTGATCGTCACCAGGTGATCCAAAAAGGTGGATCCATACTCGATGTCCATCTCACCCCAGTCGATGATGTGCATAGGGTTATGCATGTATCTTCTCAGTTGCAACACATGGAAGACATCATGAACCTGCTCTAGATATGGGGGTAGGGTGAGGTGGTAAGAAACCTCGTCAACCCTATTCACAATCTCAAATGGATTGATAAACCTAAAGGATATATTTCCTCCCTGGATAAACCTCCCCAATCCACATCATGGGGAGAATTTCAAGAAAACGTGGTCTCCGTACTCAAACTCCAAGGGACTATGATGATGATGTGCATAATATTTATGTCTTCTTTGGGCCGTTCTCATCCCTTCACGGATGACCTGGACTTTCTCTATTATCACTTAAATCATATCTGGGCCCACAAGATATGTCTCACTAATCACTATCTAGCACAAGGGTGACCTGTAGGGTCTCTTGTACAGGGCCTCAAAAGGTTCCATGCTAATGGTATAATGGTAGGCCAATGAGACCGTACCCGAGTGGTAAGGGCTCCTACTAGGAATCAAAGAGACCCAGGTTTGAAACTGGGTGTAAGTGAATTTCTGGGCTACTGTAGCAGTACTATAGTAGGTGCTGTAATAGTACTGTAGAAGGTATTGTTCAGTACTGCAGTAGATGGAACTATTCACCTGATTTGGGCCTTCGGCCCACTGGTTTGGGCCTATGGTTCTCAGGGCCTTCAGGCCATCAATGGCCTTTGGGCCTCAAGGTCTTTGGGCCACACAGACCATGGAGTAGCCCAGTTCACATAGAGTAGGCCCCATAAGAGGATCAGAGAAAAAATAGTAGCATTCACCAGAAGAAAAGCTAACCGGATTGGAAGAATTAGGGGGTATGGAAACTGCCATCGAGACCAGGCACCGTGGATCTTTATACAGGGAAATGCTAGCTGATCAACAATTCAAGGTGGGGAGTTAAGCGTCTAATGATGTAGAAGCTGGGGAGGGGCAGTTCTAGTGGGTTGGGGCTACGGGTCATGTAATGGTCATAGTATGCCTCTGGGCCTTCGGGTCATGTATTGGCCTTCGGGTCGTGTCAGGCCTTGTGCCTTAGGCCTACGGGTCATGTAAGGATTCCCCTTCAACCCTTAAAAGGGGGATTATCCATAATAAAATAAAAAGAAGGTCTTCAGGCTATTCGAGCCAATGGTAGAGTGGTAACTATTATTGTATGAAAAATCTACCAAGGGTAAATGATCTTCCTATATTCAGCCAAAGTCTAACATGAAATATCTCAACATATCCTCTAGAACCTGGATAGTGTGCTTGGTCTTCCCATTGGTATTGAGGTGAAAGGATGTAATCATCCTCATATGGGCCCTTAATTCCTCCCATAGGCCTCTCCACAATCATGATGTAAACTACATGTCACTATTAGAGACAATCATCAAGAGAACCCCAGGAAGTTGAATGATCTCCTGTATATACAACTGCCCAAATTATCTATCAAAATATGCTCCCTGATAGCAAGGAAGTATGCCGACTTCACGAGTTGGTCAAATATCACCTAGATGGCATCATGAACCTTTATTGTGTACATAATCCCCATCACAAATTCCATGGATATGCTGTCCCACTTCCACTTTGGGATCTCAAGGGGCTACAACAAACCTACTTGAACTTGGTGCTCAACCTTCACCTACTGACATGTGAGGCACCAAGAGATAAACTCAGCTACACTCCATATCATGTCGGACCACCAAAAGTTCCACTGAAATTTTCTATACATCTTCTCCATACCGAGATGTAAAAATAGGGGAGAAGTGTGTAACTCTCACATAACCTCCTACCACATCGTGATTGGAACTAATATCCATCCTTGGAATACGATGCCATGATTCCATCATTTAGAATATATATATGGAGAGTTTCTTGTGGATATATGATCACATAAGACCTCGTAATCGATGTCTCTCACCCGGGACTCTCTTACACGCTCAAGAAGAGAATGTGTTAACACCATAGATTGAAGAAAAGTTGTACCCTCCTACTACACCAGAGTCAGTTATAGGGATGCTAACTAATCAGAATAATCCTACACCTAGAGAGTCTAATACTTCCTACTAAGGGAATCTACTAGAATGTTACCCTTCCCTGGAGTATAGATTATATCAAAGTCATAGTCCTGTAGGAACTATAACCACCACCACTGTCTCAGGTTTAAGTCCCTTTGTATGAAGACGTACCTGAGACCCTGGTAGTTTGAGTAAACCACAAAGTGCTCCCTTGGAAGATAGTGCCTCCAAATCCTGAGGGTGAAGACTATTGCTGCCAGCTATAGGTCATGAGTTGTTTAATTCTTCTTGTGGGGTCCCAACCTCCTCAAACCACATGATATAACTGCATGAAACTACATCAATACGCAACGGATCCCAGATCCCAAGGCATCCAAATACACTATAAACTCTACACGTTCTTCTGGTAGTCTCAACATAGGATCACTCATCATCCTCATCATCAAATCCTCAAAGGACCTTTGGCACTACTCAGACCAGGTAAACGACAACCCTTTCAACGTCAGAGTGGTCAAAGGGGTTGTGATTTTGGAGAAGTCTCCCAAAAACATTATATAGTACCTCGCTAGACTAATAAATCTCTAAACCTACAACATTCTCTTAGGTGGATCCCAAGAAATCACTGCTTCAATCTTCACTGGATTTAAAACTAAACCATATTCAGAAATAAAATGCCCCATAAAGTGAACCTCATGAATCCAAAACTGAGAATTCAAGAGATTTTTGTAAATTTGGTGCTATCGAAGAAAGTTTTGGACCATCCTCAAGTGATATTTATACTCATCCTATGATGTTGAGTAGATAAGTATGTCGTCGATGAATATAACAAAAAACTAGTCAATGTATGACGGAAAAACCTGGTTTATCAAAGCCATAAACATGGAGGGGGAATTCTTTACACCAAAGGGGATCACTAGGAACTCATAGTGTCTATAGCGACATCAGAATGATAAATTTTGAATATCAGCCTTTCAAAACCTCAACTGGTGGTAACCGAACCTGAGACCGATCTTCAAGAACAACTCAAAACTAGTCAAAGAGATCATAAATCCTTTCAAGGGTTACTTGTTCTTTATTGTGTCTTGGTTCATTCGATGATAATTCACACAAATCCACAAGATCCCATTAGATTTGTTCATAAACAATACTGGAGATTCCCAGAGAGACACACTGGGTCTGATGAAACGCTTCCATGTTGGTATGGGTAGTGGTTGTAATACCCCTTAAGGAAGCTGTCACTCTGCCTTCACTTTCTAACATACCAAGAACCTTGTAGTATAGTTGACAATCTCCCCTTTCATATTATACCACCCATAATGATCACAATTTTCCCTATAAATTTTAGTGCTTTTAGGATGTATAAAGAATGTAGAGCTATGAGACTCATCCATTAGATCCTTCTTTATCTTCAGGATAGATGGGACACATAGCCTTGTATAAAATTTCAATATAACTTCTTGATTAATTTTGAACTAAGGAAAATTCCCATTCTTCATAGCCTCTTTATTCTTTTGTAAGAAAGGATCTTCTATTTGAGATTTCTTGATATTCTCTAGTAATTATGGTTGAGAATTAATTTGGGATAGGGTTGATGATGTACCTTATCTTAATATTCCCATGTCCAATTTTACTAGGCCATTGATCAAAGGGTCTCCTTGAATCCTCATCATTTCCATCACAACATGGTATTTCTTACTTAATTCATCAGATACTTCATTTTCTCGTATAGGGTGATAATGAATTGAACATTTATAGTCTTTAAGAAGTTCCAACCATCTCCTTTGTCTCATGTTAAGTTCTTTTTGTGTGAAAATATACTTCAAAATTTGGTGGGATGTGTATATATCACTTTTCTCCACATGAAGATAGTGCCTCCATATTTTCATAGAAAAAATAAATTTAGTTAGCTCTACATCATTCATAGGATAATTTTTCTCATGAGGCTTTAAATTTCAAGATGCATAAGAAATCACCTTTTCATTTTTCAAGAGGATGCACCCAAGACCTTTCAGATATGAATCACTATAAATAACGAATCCTTCTTCGATAGAGGGTAGATTTAACATAGATGTAGTAACCAATATACTCTTCAGTTCTTGGAAAATTTATTCACACTCCTTTGTCCAGATAAACTTATTCTCTTTAGGAGTTAACTTGGTTAGTTTATTAGAAAGTCATGTTTTTTTCAAAAACCTCCTATAATATCCCAATAAACCAAGGAAACTATGAACATAAATTACTATTATAGGATGAGGCCACTCCTGTAAAAACTTTTTCTTCACCGAGTCAATTGATATTCCTTCACTGGTTACAATGTTCCCTAAGAATGCAACTTTTTATAACAAGAATTCACATTTTCTGATTTTTTTAAAAAAATATTCTCCTTCCTTAGAGTTCCCAAAATAAACCTCAGATGATACTCATGCTCCTAAATAATTTTTGGAATATATTATAATATTATTAATAAAAACTACCATGAATTTAGCAAGCTAGTCCCTAAAGACTCTATTCAAAAAATCCATAAATATATCAGGAGCATTAGTTAAGACGAAGGGAATAAAAACAAACTCATAATGCCCATATATTTTTTAGAAGGAAGACTTTGGAATATATTCTTTCTTCACCCTCAATTGATGATAACTAGATCATAGTTCAATCATGGATAATAATTGAACCTCAAAAATTTGATCAAATAAATCATCAATCCTTGAGGTAGGTTACTTTTTCTTCACTATGATCCTGTTAAGTTCACTATAATCAATGCATAGACACATTGATCTATCCTTATTCTTCAAAAAGAGACCTGGTTATATGAAAGGAGACATACTTGGTCAGATAAATCCCTTATCCATGAGATATTGAAGTTGTTTCTTTAATTAATATAATTCCATATTTTTTCATTCTATAAGGGGTCTTTGATATCGGCTTGGATACAAGTATGAGTTCATGGGATAACTCTACCTATTTTTCTGGGGTAGGTCTAGGTAACTCTTTAAGAAATACAACAATGTATTCATGAATTATGGGGACATTCTATATCTTTATAATTTCATTTCATTCTATATATTCACTAAGAATCTCTATAAAGAAGGATATAGGAGGTGCTTCTAGACAAAGCTCAGGCTGGGATATCTCTCCTTTGAAAATGAATGTAGGTTATCCATTCAAGACAAATGAAATTTACTTGCTTCTATATTTGAACTTAGAATTATACTTTGAAATATAGTCCATCCCTAGTATAGTGTCATATTACACTATGGGAATAACTACTAGATTTTTAATGAGATTGTAATCTCTAAAGTTAATACTTGAGTTTCTATACACTATTGATTCTAAGATAATTCCTCTAGGAGTATTGAATGATAACTCAAATTGTAATAGTTTAGGGATTGATTCTATATTCTTTTAAAACTTGGATGAAATAAAGGAATACATATAACTAGAATCAAACACAAAACTTGATATCTTAGAGAGTATAACAAGTATACATGACACCACATCATTTAGAGCCTCTACTTTAGTTATCATGATAGAAAATTCCTGACCTTTCTCCCTTGGCCTATGTTGAGGTTGATGGTGGTTCCCCTCTATTATCTTATGATTTGGACATTGATTGGAAAAGTTACCAAGTTGTCCACACTTGAAGAATTGAACTCCTAGCTGGTCTAGCACCATATTCCATTTTTTTACTATTGATAAGTTGAGGATTCACCTCACCATGATAATTTTGAGCTATATGGCCATCTCTTCTACACTTGTATCACTTTCCACTCCCAAGTAAGCAGTTCCTAGAATGATTTTCCCCACATTTTTTTCATTTGGAAAGTTTCACTTTCTTTCCTCCTCTTCCATGATCAAAGTTCCTCCCTGAGTTTGGGTCCATCGATCTATTATTTTTCATTCAATCTATGTGACCACTGTGTCTCTTCAAACTCCAATTCAACCTTTATAGAACTTTTCACTATCTCATCATAGCTATCATAGTCTCAATTTTCTAGATTCCTCTATATATGGTGTGTCATTCCACTGAATAATCTATCAAAAATTCCATTAGGATCCATAAAAAAGATAGAGGCTTATCGAGAAATTATTGTAAAGTTCATTTCCTAGACTCCATCAAATTTATTTTACTTATGATTTAGTTCTAGTAATTCCTTATCCATTTTTATTCGCATCAAATGAGGGAAATATTTATTGAAAAAGATTCCCTAAACTCTTACCACTCCATAACATTGATATACCTTCTTGGATTTTCGTTTTTAATCAGTGTCCACCACTGATCAACTTATCCTTCTAAGAGGTATACTGCCAGTGTTACTTTCCATTTCTCTGAATAATAGAGTATAGAAAAGTTATTTTTGATAGAGACTATACATTGTTTAGAAATTAATGGGTCTGTGGATCCACTAAAAGAAGGTATTTTTTGACACATAAAGGACTCAATAGAATTTTTTCCCTTTGAGGTGAATCTGGTCTCTCAACTCGATTCAAGATATTGTTCATAAATTGAGTTAGTTGATTCATCATCCTCATGAAGTTTTCCAATCCAACTTCCATCAAAATTCCATTAGTGGATCATCCATTGGACTCATCATTTATGCGGTTCCTCCTATTTCCTTCAATTTTTATAAAAGAAGATAAACTTAGTGAGAAATGTGTAACTTTTATAAATCTTATAATTCTAAAGGGATTTTATGACTTAAAACATCATGCATAAATATTTTATTAATCTATTATAATAATAATTACATTTTCTATATATCATTCATAAAGGTTCATAGAAATATTGTGACTAACAAAACATATCACTAGTGAGTGTCAAACAAGGAGTGTAGAAAAGGACTATTTTCATGCACTAGTTATCATTCAAGTATATCTCAAAGTGGTGTTTTTGGGTGTTTCCACTAGATACATATGTTCTAGATCCACATCCACTTATTCGTATCTAGAAAAATATTTATTTTCTCAAAAACCACTTACTTAATACTCACCAAAATAACATGATGTTTTCCTATATTTATACTTTTACCTAGGGTTCTTACTAAAGTTTTAAAGTTCTAATTTATAAAAATAACTAAACTATACTTTTATACCAACTATGTAATCCCACCTTTACTATTACATAAATTTTCATTACATGGTACAAAACAGAGGATCTTTTCAAGTTTAGTTTCTTAGAAATATAGTACATAATACAAGAAAATTTAAAAATTATTCTAATCCCACTTGAATAAACCTTAATGGGTTCACACTAAGTTACTTTTACTAAATATCATATCTTGGGTAAATACATCAAAAGAAAGGGGTGATCATGAAGCCCATTAAGAGAATAAACAAGAGAGACATATAACATGTGATCTAAAGACATATCAATAAGAAAAAGGGAAATAAAGATAAGGTATGATAAAGAGGAATATCATAATAATAAGAACATGAATAATAACATGGAAATGTGGTTAAAACATTTAAATGATACATTCATAATCATATCACCAAGGTTTATAACCAAGGTGTTGTAAATGAAAATTACCAAGGTTATTCACCATGGTATTGTAAAACATGTCATATATAGAGATTAAATTATTTACCTAATGAATCAGAGTGATATCAGGGTGCACCATTCATATGTATAAATTTATTATGAGTAAAATAAATCATAATAAATAATTTCATTAATAACCCATAGAGAATAAATAATGAGTTTCTTATTAAAATCATGGCATAAAAAAGAGTTTAAAGACATGACTATTACATCATTTTAACCCATGAAAGGAAATTTGGGTTTCATATATGTAAATAAACAAATAAAATATAATTTTTAAATCTATTTGAATATCTTTTTAAAATAAAATAGTTTTGGGTATTCAAATAAAAAGGATAATAGACTTTCTCATGTAAAAGAGGGAAATTTGAGAAGTAAATTCGATAGCATGGAAAGTATAAAAGATGGTTTTAGAAAAGGAAAAAATGAGAGGGGAAGAGGGTATCCCATTCATAAAATATTATTATTATATTAATGGGATAAATTAAAGTGAAAAAAATAACTTATTTTGTAAATTGGAATACATACCACATAAAAAGTGAACTTGAATGGAAAAGAGAAGTGGAGGTTTCCCTTAACTTAAAGAGTTGTTCCTAAAACATGAGGATGGAACCATGGGGGATTGAGGAAACCTTGGGTGGATTAATTAGGAGGAAAAATCACCATAAATTCTTGGATTATCGATTGGGAATTAATGGGAATGGTGAAATGGTGGATATTTATAGGAGAAGTGTAATACTTTTTTATTAATTTCCAAATATAGGTCTTGGAAAACAAGGTAGTGGAAAATGAAAAACCATTATCATACCCATGGTTTTTTCTCATGTTTTGGGACATTTGGGTCACATTTTATGATACTTTGATCCTATATAACCGAAAAACATTATTTAATACATATTTTGGCATGGAAAAGTAAATATTCCACAAAGTAATGTTTTTAAAATTCAAATATTTCTTTTTAGACTTTGGAAAGTAACATTTAGTTTTAAAAATAGAATAAAATATATTAAAATAATTAATATTAATAAAATAACATATTTTAGGTCTTGGAATGTGTTTAATTAATTATTAAATCATTATGACATAAGTATGATGTCATAAAATATACCAAAACCCTAAAACTGTATTTTTTACTATTCATGAAAAAAGAAATTATTTTAGAAAATTATCATAAATTCACCCTAACCTAATTTATACACGATGGTTTCAAAAAATATGTTTATTTTATTATAAAAATTCTCTAAATATGGTAATTTAAACTTTTAAATATATAAAATCCATTTTTATTTAAAAATAATAATTTTTAAGATAATCAAATTTCCGACACTTATAAAACATTCCCTATGCCATTATAAAATTATTTTATCACTTATTATTTAAATAAAAGTGTTTTAAAATACTATTTTATTTAAACAAATAATATTCCTAATAACTTGGTTTATTATAAAAATTTTATATATTTTCTAGATAAATACAATTATGTTTTATTTGCATCCAAAAATCAAGTTATCAAATTCATCTCAATTAAAAACATATTTTATTAAGAAAAACTATTATTAAGAAGAATTTATGGAATAAAAATTTTATTTATACAAAGTAATTTACACTATGATCTAGACACATAACCCCTTATTACACCAGCATATTCCCTAAGGGTGAGGGGTGCGATGATCGTAGTTTCATGGGGTGCCTTGGCTAAAATTGACCGAGTGGTAATCTACACTAACTTGAAATTATAACATGGGATATCTTGTTAAAGATTCAATTTTTGAATTTTGTCTTGGTCTTGTTCACGGGAAAACCCCAGTGATGATACCTCCTCCCTCCTAAGATCAAACAAACGAGCTTCAAATGACATGACTCTACTGGTTGAGGCCATCGATTCTCCTTTTTGTATCAATTATCCTTTATCATTAGTACTTATAAATTATTAATTATAATAGTAAAATTATCAACCAAGGGTATAGTTTCCAAAATAAATAATGAACAACAGTCATATTGACCAACTATCATATAATGGTTGAATCCCAAGGGTTACATTTCCCATTATACCCTATAAATACTACTTCATTCTTTCACTTAAAATTCACTTCAATTCTAACTAAGGTTATATTTTCATTTTCATAAGATGTTGATAGGTTTACTAAAATTTTGTTTAATTTCTATATAATTTTCAGTGGGGGTGATGGTTCTAGTAAATTAGGGAGATCCATACTTTCCCATTTCATCTATTTTATTTTATTTTGTTGTTTAGTTTTAAGTTTTGGAATTTTAATTAGTTTTATAGTTGAATAATATAATGATCATTGTCAATGGGATAAATTTTTTTTATTTTTATTTTGTACATTTATAATATTATATAATATGTAACAAATATTTACTCAGGAAATAATATCATTTAAAAATTCTGGGTTATTACACCTTTTAAGTGTGAAACATATGTTTCTCAAGAAAATGTTTTCATGAGTACTCATGTTTTACAATAACATTCATGATTATGATTTTTTTACTTTAATATTGATTATGATATGTTTTATGAAAGTATTTGGGAAGTGAAGTTTATTTCTAGAGTAATTAAGTGATTATTTTGAGTTAAATGTTAATTATAGAAAAGGTAAATTTTATATGGGATTTCATGATTTTCAAAATGGACTAACAAGTTTCTTTTTTTTGTATCCCTTACTAATATTTTTGTGTCCATACCACATTTTAAATTTTTTTTCACTGGGGTTAAGGATGAGTAGGAACTATAGTAAGGTCTATTTTTCCATTTTGGGGATTCACTTTAAAAGAAGTAAATGTGTTTTGAATGAAATAGGAGTTTAAATTTAAGAATTCTGTTTTTGTGGAAAAAAAGGACATCAAGTGGAAGTGTTCAATTTTTATTGTAACGGTTTGACATATAATATTTTTCCTAATTATCTAAAAATATAAATCTAAAATATCATGGGAATCTAAGAAAATTCAATCCTTTCTATTGAAATCATAATCATGGGTTGATTAAGGTATGATTCCTTAACATAATTACATACTCATCATATTTCACACCATTATTACTGTCAACCCAGTTACACATAAATACAGGCACTCAAAATTTAGTATAATCAATCTCACATATATCCCCCAAAACTCCAAAATATCTTTTTTATGTATAAATTGAGTTTTTTCTTTGGAACTCAGAAAACACAGTGCTTCAGTGATGACCATTACTGCACTATTTTGAATGGTACTCTTATTGTCCTGGTTTTCTTATGTAAAATGTGTAACTATTAATATCAAAACTAGACCATGTGATCAAATTAACACTTGGTCCCCCTGATAACCATTTTAATGTTTCTGATGCAGATAAATTCGTGTTGACTTTATCATTAAACCATGATAAAATATATGATAAAAAATTACCTATGTTGTTTAAAATGTATAAATATTCATGCATCACTCCATCACATTGAATTAACGTAACCTTTAATCGATGAATCCCTTCAAATTCACTATAAATAGTAAAAAATTGATATATAAAGATACCAACATGCTCCACTTCAAATAAATAATCAATATATAACTCAATAACCAATTTTGATATATATTTTTGAATAATAGATGCATATGGTCTGTAACGACCCAAAGTTTCATTAATGGAAATCCATCTTGATCTAATTAAATGTCTCTTTATGTTTATATAAAATGTAAAATTCTTTGGTTTTATGTTAAGAATTTTTGACCATTGCTAATATAGCCGTTGAACAGTGATCACATGATTAGTATAAATATAGGACTTTAACAAATCCATTTTACTCAGACAAAGGAAACGATGGCCTCATCCAGTATAATTGCCCCATACGAAGCCCAATTGTCAGAGCTCAGAAAAGAGGTGGCATCTTTGGGCTTCTCCCTTGACCAAGCCCAAGCTGAGCTTCATCATGTCAAGCTCGAACGTGACCGTCTACGGGAAAAGTGGAAGTTGATTGAAATTACCACTCGAGCGATGTTATCCGAGCCACCCCAAGAGTCTGTCACCATCGCACACCTTAACCTTAGGTCTTATGCGGCTGTTTTAAGGGGTTATGTAACAAATAATTAGTACTATGTTCATGTACATTATTTGTGTATATAATAATGAATATAATTTCTAGTCATTTTTGATACATTGAAAATAGTTTTTAAAGTACAAATGGCTTTTTTAGTTATTATTTAATTAAGAAATCTATTTTATTAAATTAAGGGATTTTTTAATTAAATAATATTTTAATAAAATAATATTATTAGTATTAAATTAATTTTTATTAAATATAAATGATCTTCTAATTTTATGAATGCAATTAAATTTTTTATTAAGGTTTGAAATCCATTTCTGTCAAAACCCGTGAATTTTCGATAAATGTCGGTTTTTATTTTAAATATGAAAATTAACATATTTAGAAAATTATTTAGATAAAATAAATGTTATTTTTAGAATCAGGATTTCGAAATTATCCAACGGTGAATTTTTCATAATTTTCTGAGACACTCAAATTTTTGGGTAAAAATTAAATACCGTTTAAATATATAATGTGTTTTATGACATCATAATGACCCAATAGTGATGTAATAAAATACTATAGTCTTTATTTTCGGCCAATACATGTTTTAACATTAAAATAATGTGATTTTAGGTTTTTTTGACTTACTTTTCAAAGCATTAATGGACCCCTCAAGACTTATTCAACACCTTGCCTTTTTAAATTAATTTCCATGGGAGTGTGACTCACCTCCACATAAGCAACCCTAATATTTTAAGAAGTTAGGAACTTGGAATTATAAAATATTGTTTTCCAATTCCCTTTTCCAAAAACCATGGGCAAAAACCATGGGATGGTTTGTGGTTTGGATTAATTTAAAGTAAGGGGACCCAAACCTAAATAATAAAGAATTCCCTCACCTTTCCTATATAAACCCACCCAAGCTCCCACTTCCTCCTCACTCAAATACCTTGGAGTTCTTTCAACCTTTGCCCTAATCTCTCTATAATCCTCCCAAGGTTCCCCAATCTCCCAAGAAGCCTCTCACAAGCCTCTCTCTAGCCTTTGGAAGCACACTTCCAAGTAAGGGTTTTTTCTTCCTTTCTCATTTTTGTCCAATTTTCATTAAGTTGTTTTGACCTTTTAATTTCAATTATGAATGTTTGGGTATGGTTTATCACCTCCCTCATACTTCCCTATTTATTTTTTAATGATGGGAGACCCATTTATCTCTCATTAAATGCCTCCCATGTACACCCGTTACTATGTCGAAATTCCAAAAGGAACTTCTCTCTCCTCTTTTACATTCAAGCAATACTTTTGTATCATGAATCTAAATTACACTACAATTGTTGGGACATGTATCTATATGACATAATTACTTTCCATTACATTTAAATATGATGAGAAACCCCTTTCTCTCTCATCAACCATTTTTATGAATTCTTATGTCACGCTGTTACGTTGCCGAAATCGCACCGATTTTCTAAGCCAATGTCATTGTGTAGTGAATACCATGCCCATTTATCCATCAAGGGTATTCACCTTTATTCAAATTTACTTATTGATTATAAAGTTTCATTTATTAATTCCACATTCCTTTATCGTTGAATAAATGATTATGTTTTATGAATCCATGTTTTATGATCCATGTGGCACACTTATGCATGAAATGAAATGTTTAAGAAGGGTGAACCCTTATAGTGCTCCAATGCATTGGGTAAAGTATAGTATCATTATACATAATGCACAATGAGTGTTGACTCATGCTAATTCAAGTGCAACAAGGGTTTAATCTTGCTTTATGTGCAATGAGGATTTACTCATGCTCCATGTGCAATGAGCCTTGGCTCATGCTAATTCCATGTTAAGTGTTGTTTCCACATTTCCATGTTATGATTATCATGCTTTATCATGCCTTTTTCTTCATGTTTTTATTATGCTATATTGATATGACTATTTCCTAACATTTATTGTACTCTTCATTTTATTCCATGTGTATTCCCTTACTGGGCTTTATAGCTCACCCTTTTCTTATGCATGTCCTCAGGTTATCCCATGCAATGATAAGTACGAGGGAATGTAGTGGTCATGTAAAGGAAGTTTTAAATAAAGATGTTGTATTTCATGTTTTAAGTTTTTATGTAATTATCCTAATCCCCAAAGACACTAAACCTCTTGATATTCTTTGTTGTATCAAGTGAAGTTTTATGTAATAAATCATGTTTAAGTTGTAATAAAAAGCAGGGTTGTCATAGTTGGTATCAGAGGATAGGTTTAGTTATTTTTGGGATTAGGAAACCCTAGTAAAGCCTTAGATACAAGACTAAGTATAATAAAAACATCACTAAGTTTTGGTAAGTACTGAGTAAGTGGTTTATCAAACAAATACATCCCTGTATGGATACGAGTAGGTAGAGGCGGCTCTGGAATAGATGTATCCTAGGGGTAAAACCCGAAAACACCGCTTTGAGCTAGACTCAAACGGGAACTGGTGCACGAAAATGGGCCTTACTGCACTCTTGGTTACGAAACTCCCGAGGGATATGTTTTGATAAATTAAAAAGCCTAGTATGAACCCTTATTAAGGTAATTAAAAAAAATGCCCCTACGAATATATGTTAGAAAATAGATCATGAAAAGCCTAGATTGAAGCCTATAGAATCTGGAGTAAGGAAATAAAAGTTTATTTATAAGTCATCAACTTTTGTCTTTGGATTACCCTTTATGTGTTACCCATAACTTTCCTTTTTATTCCAGCCAATGACTGGTAATAGGAGGACTCGGGCTAACAACCGTTGTGAAGATCAGTGTGATGACTGTACTAATGAGATGCCCAATCCAATGGGAGCGGGAATCGCGAACTTTGTCACGCTTCTCTATCAGATAACTCAAGTTTTGAATAGAAACATGGGTCAAGAGGAATGTTCAACCCCCCCTAATAAAGTAAAAGTCGCTATCGAGAGCTTCATGAGACAAAGGCCTCCTACTTTTAGTGGATCATCCGATCCCACGATCGCTGAACAATGGATCAACTCCATTGAAAAGATATTCTCTATCCTCCAATGTTCTAAACAAGAGAAGGTTATTTTGGCTGCTTATCATATGGAGGGAGAAGCTGATCAATGGTGGACGTTGATCAAAAATACGAAGCCTGAGGAGGAGATCGAGGCATTGGAATGGAATGATTTTCGGAAGATGTTTTTTGATAAATATTTTCCACGCACCCTCCGACTTAAGATGGAAAGGGACTTCCTTTACCTCAAGCAGAAAGATAAAGAATCTGTTGGAGCATACGAGGAAAACTTCACAAGGCTTGCACGATACGGTTCTGGCTTTTTCGTTACCCCCGAATGCAAGGTTGACCACTTCTTTGGTGGGCTGAAGCCTAGCTTGCGGAAAGCATTAGTGATCCGTGACTTCGACAGCTATGAGGAAATTGTCCGATGTGCCCTCAAGGTCGAAATGGAGATCGGGGAATCACAGGGGTATCATGGGGAAAAGAAGCGTAAGGTGGAATTCAATGCTGGCGGTCCGATGGATAAATCCAACGGTGCTAAGAAGATCCAACACCCCAATTTCCAAAAGTGTGGGAAGAAGCACCCTGGAAATTTCCTTAAGGGGACGAGGAAATGCTTCAGGTGTGGAAGGGATGAGCACCTAGCTGTTAACTGTCGGCAAGAAATACCCACGGCTATAACAGAGGAGATGAACGCTCCATTCGAACCTCAACGTGTTGTTCAATGCTACAAATGAAAAGAACCGGGTCATTTTGCAAATTAGTGCCCTAATCCAAGGGTTTTCAGAGACAACCAACAACCTACAAGGCAGCAAGGAAGATCTTTTTCCATCACTTCTGCCGAAGTGAACCCTGGCAAAGAAGTGGTGATAGGTATGCTAGTTATTCCTTCAAGAATAGTGAACGTACTTTTTGATTCAGGTTATACTCATTCTTTTATATCTCGAAAGTTTAGTAGAACAATCCCAGCACCACCACAAATCATGGAAGTGAAGATGTCGGTGAGTACGAAAAATGGGGAAATCATTGCATCCCATGAGTATAAGTCCTCCCCTATTATAATCTGTGGATTGAATTTCTTGGAAAACCTCGTCATACTCCCTCTGGTGGAATTTGATGCAATTCTTGGCATGGATTGACTTTCCTTATATAGAGCCAACATAAATTTTTAGGAGAGGGAAATTACACTCTATATGGAGAATCGACCCCCGATTATTTACAAGTGTCAGAAGGAAGATGAATCTCCTTTAGCTCCATCATCTCAAGCATGTATATTACTACCTTATGAGCACGCATATCTGGCTCAGATGATTGAGTCCAAGGAAGAAACTATCCTTGAAGAAATGCCTATTGTGAGGGAATTTGCTGAAGTGTTTCCTGAGGAACTGCCTGGTCTTCCTCCAAGAAGAGATGTTGAGTTCTCAATTGAACTTATTCCTGGGGCGCTACCAATATCCAAGACTCCATATAGAATGACTGTTGTAGAGATTGAAGAGCTGAAGAAACAACTAAAGGAGAATCTGGATAAAGGGTTTATACGCCCAAGTGCTTTACCATGGGGTGCACCCGTCCTCTTTGTCAAGAAGAAGGATGGGTCAATGCGGCTTTGCATCGATTATCGTGAACTTAACAAAATCACGATAAAGAACAAGTATCCTCTCCCAAGAATTGATGACTTGTTTGATCACCTGCGTGGATCACAGTACTTCTCCAAGGTGGATTTGCGGTCAGGATATTATCAAGTAAGGGTGAAGAGGGAAGATGTCCCCAAGACCGCTTTTCATACAAGATACGGGCACTATGAATTCATAGTAATTCCTTTCGGACTCACCAATGCTCCATCAATATTCATGGACTTTATGAATAGAGTCTTTAGAGATTACCTTGACAAATTTGTGGTAGTCTTTATAGATGATATTCTAATATACTCCAAAACCAAGGAGGATCATGATGAGAATTTAAAAACTGTACTAGAGACTTTGCACAAGGAGAAGCTCTATGAAAAGTACAAAAAGTGTGAGTTCTGGTTGAAGGAGGTCTCATTCTTGGGCCATATCATCACAAGCAATGTGATATCTGTGGACCCCTCCAAAACAGATGCAATTGAGGGATGGATGAGTCCAACATCGGTAATGGATATTCGTAGCTTCTTGGGGTTAGCTGGATATTATCGACGATTTGTGAGAAATTTATCATGATTGTCCAAACCTCTTACCAAGCTAACTCTAAAGGGAGTAAAGTTTTATTGGAGTGATTAATACGAAGAAAGCTTCAAGGAGTTGAAAAGGAGGCTTATCACTGCACCCGTTCTCACTTTACCCACAAGTGTGGAGCTTTTTGTGGTATTCAGTGATGCTTCGAAGAAGGGATTAGGATGTGTGCTAATGCAGAATGATAAAGTGATATCCTATTCCTCAAGGCAGTTGAAAATCGATGAGAAAAACTATCCAACTCATGATATGGAGTTGGAGGTGGTGATATTTTCCTTGAAAATCTGGCGGCATTACCTCTATGGAAAGAAATGTGAGATATATACTGACCACAAGAGTCTTAAATATATATTCACACAGAAAGAGCTTAATATGCGACATAGAAGATGGATAGAGCTCATCAAGGATTATGAATGTTCAATACATTACCACCCTGGGAAAGCGAACAAGGTGGAATATTCCCTAAGTAGAAAGGATCCAGTGATTCTATCAATGATGAGAATTGAAAAGGATCCAATCTTCTTAGACTTGATGAAGATGGTCATGGGAATCCTAAAGAAGGGAACATCATCAATCCTTTCACAAATGATTGGTCAACCATCTCTTTTGGAAAGGTTAAAGGATGATCAAAAGGATGATGTGGGAATTCAGGAAAAAGTGGAAGCTATCAAAAAAGGTAAATCCTCAGAGTTTAATGTTAATGAAGAAGGAATTGTGCGGTTTGAGAAAAGACTATGTGTTCCAACAAGTTTGGAGCTGAAGAAGGAACTTTTGGATGATGCACATAGTTCAAATTTCTCTATTCACCCAGGGAGCACAAAGATGTATCGAGATCTCTGAAAAAACTTTTTGTGGGATAATATGAATAAGGAGATCGCTGAATATACATCAAAGTGCCTGGTGTGTCAGGAAGTGAAGGCAGAGAGGCAGAAGTCTAAGGGGATGATGCAACCATTTCCCATACCCGAATGGAAATGGGAGAACATCACCATGGACTTTGTCACCAGACTTCCGAGGACATCCAAAGTCAACAATGCAATCTGGGTTGTTGTGGATCTTCTTACAAAGACTGCACACTTCATTTCTATTTGGGAGGATTTATCTTTGGATCAACTGGCACAGATATATATCAGGGAAGTGGTAAGGTTGCATGGAGTACCACTATCTATTATGTTTGACCGAGATCCAAGATTCACCTCTAAGTTTTGGAAGAGTCTTCAACATGCTCTGAATACTGAACTGAACTTTAGTACGACCTATCATCCTCAAACTGATGTCCAATCTGAGCGGACTATCTAAACACTTGAGGATATGTTGAGAGCGTGCTCAATGGACTTTAAGGGGGATGGGATCAACATCTTCCTCTGGTTGAGTTCTCTTATAATAACAGTTTCCACTCAAGCATCCAAATGGCACTATATAAAGCCCTGTATGGGAAAAGGTGCATAACACCGACATGTTGGGATGAGGTCGGTGAACATAAGCTGGTTGGACCAGAAATGGTCGAGGAAATGGTGGGGAAGGTGAAAACCATTCAGCAACATATCAAGGCAGCCCAGAGTCGACAGAAGAGTTATGTAGATAATCGTCGATGATACCTTGAGTTTAAAGTTGGAGACATGGTTTTTCTATGCATATCTCCGTGGAAGAAGGTCATGAGGTTTGGAAAGAAAGGGAAGTTAATTCCAAGGTACATCGGCCCCTTCAAAATTCTTGATCGTGTTAGGGCCGTGGCTTATCGACTAGCACTTCTACCTACTACGGCCAAAGTACATGATGTCTTTCATGTATCCCTCTTAAGGAAGTACATACCAGACCCTTCACATGTACTTACTTCTGAGGTGGTACAATTGGAAGACGATCATTCTTATGAGGAGCAACCAGTGAAGATATTAGATCGTAGAGAAAAAGTTCTAAAAAATAAGACAATTCCCCTCATCAAGGTATTGTGGAGAAACCACAAGTTTGAATAAGCGACTTGGGAATTGGAGGATATGATAAAGATGAGTTACCCACATTTGTTTTAGTGTGGGAAAAGGAAAATTTCGAGGGAGAAATTTCTTAAGGGGGGAATGTTGTAACGACCCAAAGTTTCATTAATTGAAATCACTCTTGATCTAATTAAATGTCTCTTTATAATATATAAAATTTCAACTTCTTTGGTTTTATGTTAAGAATTTTTGACTGTTGCTAATATAGCCATTGAACAATGATCACATGATTAGTATAAATATAGGACTTTAACAAATCCATTTTACTCAGAAAAAGGAAACGATGGCCTCATCCAGTATAATTGCCCCAGACGAAGCCCATTTGTCGGAGCTCGGAAAAGAGGTGGCATATTTGGTCTTCTCCCTTGATCAAGCCCAAGCTAAGCTTCATCATGTCAAGCTCGAACGTGACCGTCTACGGGAAAAGTGGAAGTTGATTGAAATTACCACTCGAGCGATGTTATCCGAGCCACCTAAGAGTCTGTAACCATCGCACACCTTACCCTTAGGTCTTATGCAGCTGTTTTAAGGGGTTATGTAACAAATAAGTAGTACTATGTTCATGTAAATTATTTGTGTATATAATAATGAATATAATTTCTAGTCATTTATGATACATTGTAAATAGTTTTTAAAGTAAAAATGGTGTTTTTAGTTATTATTTAATTAAGAAATCTATTTTATTAAATTAAGGGATTTTTGAATTAAATAATATTTTAATAAAATAATATTATTAGTATTAAATTAATTTTTATTAAATATAATTGATCTTCTAATTTTATGAATGAAATTAAAATTTTTATTAAGGTTTGAAAGCCATTTCTGTCAAAACCCGTGAATTTTAGATAAATGTCGGTTTTTATTTTAAATGTGAAAATTAACATATTTAGAAAATTATTTAGATAAAATAAATTTTATTTCTGGAATCAGGATGTCAAAATTATCCAACGGTGAATTTTTCATAATTTTCTGAGACACTCAAATTTTTGGGTAAAAATTAAATACAGTTTAAATATATAATGTGTTTTATGACATCATAATGACCCAATAGTGATGTAATAAAATAATATAATCTTCATTTTCGGCCAATACATGTTTTAACATTAAAATAATGTGATTTTGGGTTTGTTTGACTTACTTTTCAAAGCATTAATGGACCCCTCAAGACTTATTCAACACCTTGCCTTTTTAAATTAATTTCCATGGGAGTGTGACTCACCTCCACATAAGCAACCCTAATATTTTAAGAATTTCGGACCTTGTTCTTATAAAATATTTTTTTTCACTTCCCTTTTCCAAAAACCATGGGCAAAAACCATGGTATGGTTTGTGGTTTGGATTAATTTAATGTAAGGGGACCCAAACCTAAATAATAAAGAATTCCCTCACCTTTCCTATATAAACCCATCCAAGCTCCCACTTCCTCCTCACTCAAAGCCCTTGGAGTTCGTCCAACCTCTGCCCTACTCTCTCTAGAATCCTCCCAAGGTGCCCCAAGCTCCCAATAATCCTCTCACAAGCCTCTCTCTAGCCTTTGGAAGCACACTTCCAAGTAAGGGTTTTTTCTTTCTTTCTCATTTTTGTCCAATTTTCTTTAAGTTGTTTGGACCTTTTAATTTCAATTATGAATGTTTGGGTATGGTTTCTAACCTCCATAATACTTCCCTATTTATGTTTGAATGATGGGAGACCCATTTATCTCTCATTAAATGCCTCCCATGTACACCCGTTACTATGCCAAAATTCCGAAAGGAACTTCTCTATCATCTTTTACATTCATGCAATACTTTTGTATCATGAATCTAAATTCCAATAAAATTGTTGGGAAATGTATCTATATGACCTCCTTACTGTCCATTACATGTAAATATGATGAGTAACCCCTTTCTCTCTCATCAACCATTTTTATGAATTCTTATGTCACGCCGTTACGCTGCCGAAATCACACCAATTTTCTAAGCCAATGTCATTGTGTAGTGAATACCATGCCCATTTATCCATCAAGGGTATTCACCTTTATTCACATTTACATATTGATTACAAAGTTTCATGTATGAATTCCACATTCCTTTATCATGGAATAAATGATTATGTTTTATGATCCATGTGGCACACTTATGCATGAAATGAAATGTTTAAGAAGGGTGCGCCCTTATAGCGCTCCAATGCATTGGGTAAAGTATAGTATCATGATACGTCATGTGAAATGAGTGTTGAATCATGCTAATTAAAGTGAAACGAGGGTTTAATCATGATTTATGTGGAATGAGGATTTACTCATGCTCCATGTGCAATGAGCCTTGGCTCATGCTAATTCCATGTTAAGTGTTGTTGCCACATTTCCATGTTATGATTATCATGATTTATCATGCCTTTTTGTTCATGTTTTTCTTATTCTCTATTGATATGCCTATTGAATAACATGTATTGTACTCCTCATGTTATTCCATGTGTATTCCCTTACTGGGATTTATATCTCACCCTTTTCTTATGCATGTCCTCAGGTTATCCCATGAAATGCTAAGTACGAGGGAATGTAGTGGTCATGTAAAGGAAGTTTTCAATAAAGATATTGTATTTCATGTTTTAAGTTTTTATGTAATGATCCTAAGCCCCAAAGACACTAAACCTCTCAATATTCTTTGTTTTATCAAGTGAAGTTTTATGTAATAAATCATGTTTAAGTTGTAATAAAAAGCAGGGTTTTCATATGGTCGATGCGGATTCTTAACATATACCTTCAAAATTTTCATATATCTTTTAAAAGGATATATCTAATGTAAATAAATAGGCCCACATATTCTTATCTATATCACCAAATGAATCAATGGATGAACCACTATATCAAAAAATGATGGTGGAAAATACATTTATAGTTGACAATGTATAAGTACAACTTCATTCTCCAACACATCTAATAAATTTGGATCTATGAATTTACTAAAAATGGAATTGAAAAATTTACAAAACCTAATGATATAATTTTTGATAGGAATCAACAATATTCCATGCAAGGATACCTATAGAATTTGTTACATCAATACATTACAGTCATGAGATTTCATACCAATTAACTTTAAATCCTTTAATGACACAAATTTTTTCACATTTTAAGAAAACCCACTAGGTACATTAATACCATGAAGACATTGAAAAAAAATCATCTTCTCACCTATGCATAATGTGTAACTAGATAGAGAAAAATATGTGATGTTTCCTTTCATAGTGGGAGTTAACTCTAAATATATTACCATGGTTATTAAGTCTAGTCTTTCATGAAATAATTTTTTGTATCTTTCTATTTATGTTTAAAAAAGTTATAATAAAACTATCACAATTTTTTCTCTCAACATGAATAATTTAAATGTTATGTTTTACCCCAAAAAATTCCCAATATGGTTTATCACATAAAATGGATCATTTATTATATGTATTTTTTTGATGACCATAACTTCCATTCTTTCTAAATGTGATATCAATGTTTTTCACCTTTTTGTAATATTTTTAGATGATAATGGTTGTGGGTAAAAAACATACTCCTATAAACCATTAAAAGCATTTTTTAATCTTCAATAAGTATGATCAATTTGAAAAAATCATTTATGCCCCATGTGCACTGTCTTTCTTCAATTTTTAAATTGATTATATGAAGTCCCCTCTTTATAAATTAAACAATATTTATGTAATTATCTCATCCTAGTTCTCCCTCACATAACTGAGATGGGTCACCGTAAAAACTTAGGCATGCCAACCCATATTTAATAGGCTTCTAACTAGTATTGAAGGTCTATTAAGTATAGTGTGGAGACTATACCCTTTGGTATAGATTAAAAAATTACAATAGAAACACAAATAAAAAAATCAACCATATCATCACTAGCAGATAAATAGGAAAATGCCAAACAAACAAATATAGTAATCCATGTAATTTCATGTTGAAACTCTAATATGATTTTTGCAAAAACTAATATAAAAACCAAAATAAAACTCATGCAAGGACATAAAATTGTCCAAAGGTAAAGTTTGATCTCAACTCCCTTCCTCCCGCCCTAACAACCCCGATCAAACATCGATCATCAATACCTTTCCCCTTTCCTGACCTATATCCATGAAGCCTTCATAGGAATGCAATAGAGATCTGCATAGTTTTTGATTAAAATTTAGTAGGAAACCACCAAATGTGTTATAACACCCTGAGTTTTTATGAATTAATACTTTTGAATAAATTAAATTTATTTGATGGATTTCATTGCATGTCACACCAAGTTATTCTTAATTTATAGAAAACACCATATTATGATTGCACTAAATGAAAAAATTTGATTATATTTCTATAAAATAAATATTATGTTCAGCTTGTGTTACACATAATTCTGAGTTCCTTTTATACCTTGCATTACATGAAAGATCTAGTTTTACTGAACTACAATATAATATTAATGTAATTATTAAAATATTATTATAGTTATCACCTATCAATTGGAATGAAAGTTCTGAATAATATTAAATAAATTATTAAAATATGTTTTACACATTTATATAAAATTAATCATTTGATTATCAATTATTTATAAATGAAATTAATAACTATTTGAAAATAAAGAAATTTTTTTCTAAGAAAACTATTTTTCTATGTACAAACACGTTGTATCTCAATAAATTAAAAAAAAACCACTTTTTATGAATGTTTTTCATAAAATTTATATATTATATATTCAATAAATTTTTTACACTCATCCAATAGATTTTATAGGTATAAGATAAGAGTAAATCCAACTTTATGAATAAAAAGTTGTATTTTTCTAAAAGGTAATTTTACCACCTTTTAATGGCACACCTATTTAAAATATAATTTTTGACACTTTTATAAATTTTATTTGAAAAAATACATCATTTTTTAAATCATAATATCAAAATTTAATTTTGTTGAATTTTTGGTATTTTTCAGAGAAGTTTTATTTTTTGATGAATAGTGAAAAATTCTGAATTTTAATTGAAAACCGCATTTTCTTCTAATTTAATTATATAGTTAAATTTTATTTTTAAATAGTTTTAAATTTAATTTAGATAAATTTTACATAAATTAATACAATTTAGGTCATTTTAATAAATTACAAATTGAAATTTAATATAAAAATATTTTAAACTTTTGAACATTTTCACTTTAAATACTCGTTGTTTTGTCCCGTCTGTAGGATTACTATTAAATTAAATTCTACCAATAATGTGATTGGAATTTGGAAAAATGGATTAATTATTTTTAATAATCATAATTTATAATTTTTATTAAGGCTAACATAATTTTTTACCAAAATTATTAGTGAAAGTAATTAAAATTAATTACAACGATTAAGCTAAAAACCAGTTTACATAATGGTTAAACATTAATATTAAGGGTCTAAATGACCTATAAACTTGTCCAAAAATAAATTTTATTGACATATTTAGACCCCATCCTCACTTTTATAAAACATTTACAATTATTGGAGTCACATGATGTAAGGAAGACCTCTCAAAAGTGTTTACCCTTTTATATTTATAAGAATACCACTCCTCCACCACTATAAAAGAGCACTCACCCCATTCACTTCGTCACACCTATAAAACCATTTGTATCATCCAAAACCTAACAAAATAATCTCCAAAATTCACTAATATCATCCTAGAGACCTCAATTTGGGAATAAATTAAACCAAGTTGGTCCTTTGGTGCAAACCAAAAGGAATTACCCGAAGAAGAGGTAATGTTGTTTAATGAAAACTTCTGTTTCATTTCTTTATCCACCCATAAAATTATTCTTATTAAATAATTATATAGTAAATAAAGTTTAAAAAATATACTTATATGTTGTTATGTTAAGGTTATGACCTATAATTTCACACACTTCCATCAAATGGGATACACAATCATCATTCGTGTGTATGACAAACTACCGCATTACGAACCGATGTCATTCGTTCTTCCATTACCACCTCTCAAGGTTGGGAATAATGACATAATTACTATTTTTATATAATATATATGATATATATTATTTATTTATGCTTATTTAATTATTATATAACACATAAATTCATTATTTTCTTTTTGTGAGAATACAATAACATCGTTTGTGGACGTGTGGACTATCGCATCCTCAAAGTAATGTGATTCATCCACACTTTATATGGAATTTATCTAGGATGGGTTTAATAAAAATGTGTGATATATATGACATAATAATTATAATATAATGATAATATATATATACATACACACATATACATCATTTACTTTTATTTATTTAAAAATACGATAAGAAAATAGAATCAACGTTCATGCGTACATACGACCTAATATCTGCATGAATGATGTATTTGATTTTATATTTATATATTTTATATATTTTTATAAATACTTATATAATGAATATATATGATATTTATATCATGTTTCACATTCTGGAAATAAGTAAATCATGATCTAAGTAAGAGGATCAAGATTAACAAGTCAAAACATATATGAAAAACAAAGCACTTATTACTCAAAATATAACTTTAACATGAAATTGTTAATAAAAGGGTAATATAAAGTCATAATAAAATAATATATGGTATAATATATAAGAATATGTTTATTTTTTAGATTTATAATAAAATTATATTTATTATACAAGATTCTTGAATGTGTACAAAGAAAGTCAAGAATTAAGGTAAGAGTTTTCTCATCTCACTTTTATTTCTGTAATATATATTCTATATTCACCAATTATTCTTGTTGTGTGGTTTATATAATATAATATAAAATTTTATATCATAAATTTAATTTAAATAATTATATTAAAATTTTCAATTGATTTTATTCTTTCATAGAACTCATGATTCAAAAGTTACTCTAGTAGCAAGTGGATTTCTAGTCTCACTTTTATTTCTTTTAGACTTGTTCCATATTCACCATTAATTTCATTTGTGTAGTGTATACAATACCCATGAATGTATTATATGATTATTATAAATTATTTATGGATATTTATATATACATTTTACTATCTATCTTTCATGGTGTTTATGATTCAAAATTTACCAAATTGGAAAAGTAATTTTGTTTCAATTTTCCTTATTTGAGACACATGCCATGTTATGAACCTATATTCTTCTACAAGGTGAATATAATTCCCTTTGAAATGTTATATAATGAAAATAATTATTTTAATGATATTTTAATCTTCATGTAATGTTATTATCTCATGGGGATTATGATCTAAAGTTACCAAAGTAGTACGAGTTTATTGATAAAATCTCATAGTTTACCAGGATTGTTTATGATTATGCTTCCATTGGTGAAATATTATGATCCAAATCTCAAAAACTCTTATGATTTTTCTTATAATATGGTTATTAATTATATCCCCATTAAATGGTACCATTTTCCCACTCTTTTGTACTAAATATGATTAAGAAAATGTTTTTAATAAACCCCCTTATTTCTATCTTTGGTTGGAAATCTATTTTATTCAAAAACCATGTTTTATAATAACGTTTTAAAAGATGTTTTTAAATGATATTTTAATATTATTTTAAAATAAAAAGGATTTCAATTATTTTCAAATCTTACTTTATAAAATTTCAAAAACAATTTCAAAGAAAAGGTTTTCAATTTTTTTCAAGCTTCCTTTATAAGTTTCCAATGTTATTTTCAATGAAAAGTTTTTAAAAATGTTTTCAAGTTTCCTTTATAAGTTTTCAAATTTATTTTAAAATAAAAGTTTTTTTAAATATTCCTTTATAAGTTTTGAAGGTTATTTTCAAATAAAATGTTTTCAAATTTTTTTCAAGTTTCCATTATAAGTTTTCAAAGTTATTTTCAATTGAATGGTTTTAAAAAAATTCTATCTTAATTTAAAAGTTTTTAAAGTAATTTTAAAAGAAAAGTTTTTCAAACTGTATTAAACCTTCCTTTATAATTTTTAAAGGTCATTTTAAAAGAAAAAGGTTTTCAAAATGTTTTATGATTTAAAAAGTGTTTTTCCAAGCGGAAAAAATATTTTACTCAAGAATTTTTTTAAATGTTTTTTTAAATATTAATTCATAAGTTTTAAAAGTGGTTTTCAAATAAAAGGATTTTGAAATTTTTTTATGTTTTAAAAAATTGATTTTCAAAGAAAGGTTATTTACCTTAATAAATTCTCCATGCGATCTTTCAAAATCCTTCTCTATCTTAGATGATATCCTTTGATATAGCGTATGCTTTACTAGGGATATGATCCAAGGACACCATTATTATTCTTTATTTGAATGGTTTATGATCAAGATGAAAAGTTATTTACTAAGCCTACTTATCTTCCATGAGTTATACAATGATAAAATTCTTATTAAACCCACTTCCTTTAACAGATTATTATATGATTTTGAAACCTATCTATTTCCATAGGTTATAATATGTTGAAATGTTTATAATACCCATTTTATTTCATGGGTTATGATATGATGTTTATGAAACCAATCTATTTTTATGGGTCATGATATGATGAATTTTTTATTATCTTGTGGAAAAAATATGTATGATTTAATTATGTGACGAGTGAGACCTATATATCCATCCAATGCATTGGGTAAATATTAATATATCATGAGATAGACATGGATGGAATGGGGAGTGAATTCAGTTCAGTAAAGGACTTTGTTTGCTAAGATGGTATTGGGAGTGAACCTTGACTACTAATATTATTTTGGGAGAGAAACTATTCCAAAATTATGGCCTTGTAAGTGATGCCTTTACTGCTATGGAAATCATTTTATATGTTTATGTATTTGACATAGTTACATGTCTTATTCCTATATTATACTTTCATGGATTATGCTCTTGATTCAGTTATGATTCATGTATTATGTACTACCAATATTTATACCATGATTCATGTTTATGATCTTTGATATATAGGTTATGATCTTATAATGTTATTATCACGTTCTCATAAATTTATGCTCATGATTATGCTTATATATCTCATTTATTTACCCTTACTGAGAATCTGATCTCACCCTTTCTTATGTTTCCTTTACCCATGTTATGAAAAAAGGTTTTAAGTAGGATTACTAAAGGGGAATATATTTACGGAATATGTTGAAAATATTTCACCAAATCAGAATAATGTGTTCCAAGTATCCAAAGACACCAAACTATTATGGTCCTCGAACATGTATTTTTGTAATATGTTGAATATTTATTTACAATTATGTAATATCCATGTATGTTATGACTGGGTTGCTATATTTGGTATCAAATGAAAGGTTTATTAAAACTTTGGAAACTATTATGAGAAAACATTAATGAGGTCCCTAGAAATATTTCTAAGGATATATCTAGGGATGTCTCTAAGGATAAGCATAAGGATGATTCAAAGTATAGGAAAATTTCCTGGAAATTTGGTAAAGGATAAAGTGAGTGGTTTCCTAGAAATACATATATGTATGGATACTATAAGCGAATGAGGCTCTAGAATAGATCTATATATGGGTGAAAACTCCAAAAACACTATATTGAGTTAGACTCGATTGGGAACCGGTGCAAAAAGACGGGCCTTACTGCACACCTGGTTTGACACTCCTGGAGGATATGCTTTGGAATCCACAAACTCTTTATAAACCATCATAAAGTATTTAAATAGAATATGACTATGAATAAACTAGGATAAACCTAAGGTGTCATATATTAAATAAGTAGGTGTCAATATTTAGACATCCTATAAGTGATTTTTCATGATTATGTGGTTTTATACTATGATAAGTATTGCTCACACCATGATTTATGGTTTTAGTAAATAGAGGAAACTAGAAGGAATTGGGTTAATGATGAATGTGATGGATAATTTTCTAACAATCATTCAAATGGGATGATCACTGGATTGAAGGATGTTGTGATCATGCCTAATCAATTTTCAAGAAACATGATTAAAAATGTGTACCTTAATCAACTCTCAGACTCACTAAAAAAGATAAGGAAAGATTTCAATGAGAATTAAGGTAATTGATACCACATAGGAAATCATATTTCATTTTCTACATGTCAAGAATATGGAAATAAACACCCAAGTTAATGTCTTATAGGAACATGAATATGTTTTGACTGTGGAAAATAAGGACACAAATCAAGTAACTGCAAAATAAAAATGAAATGTTTGGTTAATTCAATAAATTAGAATAATGTAATCTCTAAGACATCATTAAAATTTCAATGATTTAAATGTGTAAAGAACAGGCAGTGTGAAAATCAATTTTCTAAGTGGTAATCTCATGAAGAGAATCAGAAAGGTGGTAAAAGTAATGATTATATTACTGATGATGAAGATACAACGGGTGAAATGTGAAATGAAAGAGGTATTAAGAAATAAGATGAGTAATCCATGTTAATGGATTAAGGATGAAGTGGATTATCCTAAGTGTTTTTGCATTTGGATTCAAGAATTATGAGTTATAAAATATATAAGGATTTTCCAGTTTATGTGTTTTGCTAAGGATTTACAATAATATGTTGAATGGTTTAGACGGACTAGAAAAGTGATTTAATTTCAAGGTGATATTCATGGAAAATAAATTATTAATGTAAATATAACCTTTAATATGTTACTAATATTGAGATAATGATGTTTGAATAAAGATATGTTGGATATGAATAAGTAAATTGGATGGTACTCATTACCTTGGAAATGATTAATCATTTGTTGAAAAAGTTGTTTATGCTATCATGGATGAAGTTTAAAATGTTTTAGGATTTAAGGAATATATCCAATAATCTATGTTTTATTTAAATAATGAAGAAGCATTCATTTTTTTAGTAAGGATTTATAGTAATTTAGGTTATTACCATGTTTCAAGAGAATATATGATGAAGGTATTCAAATGTTTGGTATGTGACAACCAATAGATACTTTATGATATATATGGGATCAATGTTAAGTTTATTTTGAGAAATTTAGTGACCTTATTTATAATGTTTTATATTTTTAGCTTTTGGAAGGGTTATAAGGTTAAAAATTTATGGAATGGTTTAAGTTGAACTTTAGATGAGGTTTTAGAGATTAAGGTATTATCTCACCATATGAGGATTTATGCATATTGGATAACCTATGATAATTTTTTTCAATGATGTTAAATAAAGATATATGGAATAAATTACTATTCTCATGATCTATTAGTGCTTCAAGAATAAAAAATTCACCTTCATTTCTTGGAGTAATATATGAAATAGAAATTGATCAAGGATTAACCAAAGGATGAGATTTTTATTATGAAAGGTAATGAAATCAAGTTAGTATATCTTATCATGAAAATTATTCAACTTTAGGAAAAGGGTCTTGAAATAAAATTTTGTCCGGTTATCATCATTTTTGATGATATCAATGAACTTTTTCAAGCCTCTTTGGTTTATGTATTTGTGATTGTTAACATTCTTATAACCATGTTCTCGATCACTCTATATAAAAAATTATTAGTTAGATTTATCTTCCATGTCCATGTTTTAAATTTCCACCTATTTTCTCCAATGTGGAAACCTAGTTATGAGTTACTTTGGGTAACCATAATGTTTCCAATTTTCCCTTTTTAAAGGAATTTTTATATTTTTTTACGATGTGGGTTCTATGAAATAAAAAATAAAATATTAAAACGTTAACAACCAAGATGAATTTTGAGGGTGAAATTCATTTTCAAGGGGGGAGGAGAATGTAACACCCCAAGTTTTTATGAATTATTATTTTTTGAATAAATTAAATTTATTTGATGACGCACATTGCTTACTACACTAAGTTATTCTTGTTTTTTATGCAACATCATGTTATGATTTCACTATAAGAAACACTTACATTAGATTTCATTACATAAAAAACTATGTTAGTCTTATCTTAAACATAATTCTGAGTTCCTTTGATATCTTACGTTGCACACGAGATTGAGTTTTACCAAACTATAATATACTATTAATGTTATTATTAAAATATTTTTATAGTTATCACCCATTCATTGGAATTGAAGTTATGAATAAGATTAAATAAAATTTTAAAATAGGGTTTAAAAATTTATATAAAATTAATCCTTTGGTTTTCAATTAGTTATAAATGAAAGTAACAACTATTTGAAAATAAATAAATTCCTTTTCTAAGGAATTTTTTTTCTATGTACAAACACGTTTTATCTCAATAAATTAAACAAACCATGTTTGATGAATGTTTTTAATAATATTTATATATTATATATTAAATCAAAATTTTAACACTCATCTAATAGATTTTACAGTTATAAGATAAGAATAAATCCAATTTTATGAATAAAATGATGTATTTTTCTAGAAGGTAATTTTACTGCCTTTTAATGGTTCACCTATTTTAAATATAGTTTTGACACTTTTATAATTTTTATTTGAAAAAATAAACTTATTTTTAAAAATTGGAATATAAAAATTTACTTTGGGTGAATTTTTGGTTTTTTTCTGTGAAGTTTCATTTTTTTGATGAATAGAGAAGAATACTGAAATTTAATTGAAAACTGTATTTTTTCTAATTTAATTAAATAGTTAAATTATATTTTTAGTCGGTTTTAAAATAAATTTAGAGAAATTTTACATAAATTAATCCAATTTAGTTCATTTTAACCAATTTCAAATTGAAATTTAATATAAAAATATTTTAAATTTCTGAACATTTTCACTTTAAAAACCCGTTGTTTTGTCCCATATGCAAGATTAACATTAAATTAAATTCTTCCACTTATGTGATTTAAATTTGGAAAAATGGATTCCATACCTGTAATAAGAATAATTTATAATTTATATTAAGGTAAAATTAATTTTTGACCAAAAATATTAGTGAAAGTAATTAAAACTAATTACAGCGATTAAGCTAAAAATGAGTTTACTTAATGTTTAAACATTAATCTTAAGGGGAAAAATAAACTAAAAATTTGTCAAAAAGAAATTTTATGGACATATTTCGAACCTATAATCCCTTTTATAAAAAATTTACCATTATTGGAGGCACATTATGTAAGGGAGACCTCTCAATAGTGTTTACCTTTTTATAATTACCAGAATGCCACTCCTCCTCCACTCTAAAAGAGGACTCACCCCTCACTTATTCAAACCTATAAATAACTTTGTCTCATCCAAAAGATAACCAAATAAGATAAAAAATTCCATCATATAATCCTTGAATCATAACTTTTGTAATAAAGAAAACCAAGTTAGTCCTTTGGTGCAAACCAAAAGGAATTACCAAAAGAAGAGGTAATATTCTTCAATGAGAACTTTTGTTTCATTTATATCTCTACCTCTTAAATTATTCATATTAAAAAATTATACAATAAAATAAATAAAATAAATATACTTATATTATTTTATTTCAAGGTCAATACCTTAAATTTCCCACATTTCCATAAAATGAGATACACAATCATTGTTCGTGTGTACGATGGACTAGCGCCTTGCGAACCGATGTTGTTCGTTATTCCATTACCCCCTCTCAAGGTTGGGAATAATGATGGAATTGATATTTTTATATGATATATATGATATTTATAATGTATTTATTCTTATATAATTATTATATAACACATACCTTCATGATTTCTATTTTTTGAGAATATGATAACATCGTTTATGGATGTGTGGACAACCGCCTCCTTAAAGTGATGTGATTCGTTCACACTTTACATGGAATGCATTAAGGATGGGTTTACTAAAAATATGTGATATATATTATATAATAATTATATTGTAATTATAATATATATACACACACACACATATATATATCATTTACTTTTATTTCCTTAAAAATATGACAAGAAAACAAAAATAGCGTTCAAGCGTACGTAAGACCTACCGTCTCCATGAACAATGTGTTTCACTTCATGTTTATAATTTTTATAGATTATTATAAATAATTATATACTGAATATATATTATATTTATATTATTATTCACATTCTAGAAATAAGTAAATCATGATCTAAGTAAGAGGATCAAGAATAAAAAGTCAAAATATATACGAAAAACAAAGCGGTTATTAACTGAAACATAAATTTAACATGAAATTGTTAATAAAAAGGTAATATAAAGTCATAATAAAATCATATATGGTATGATATATAATAATATTTTTCTTTGGTAAATTTATAATAAAATTACATTTATTATAAAGGAGGTTTGAATGTGTATGCACAAAGTCAAGACTTAAGGTAATGGTTTCCTCGTCTTACTTTTATTTCTATGAGATATATGCTATATTCACCACAAATTCTTATTGTGTGGTGTTTATGATTCCATATGAAATTTTATATCATAAATTTTATTTACTTAATGATTTTAAAATTTTCAATTGATTTTATTCTTTTATGGATCTCATGATTCAAAATTTACTCAAGTAGTAAGGGGTTTTTTAGTCTCACTTTTATTTATACGAGGCTTATGCCATATTCAACACTCATTTATTTTTCATGGTGTATATAATGCTCATGAATTTATTTAATTATTATTACCATTAAATTTATTATTATTTATATATCCATTTTATTATATCTATTTCATGGGTTGTATGGTTTTAAAAGTTACCAAATCAGTAAAGTAATTTTTTCTCAACTTTCCTTCTTTGAGACACATGCCATGTTATGCAGTTATATTCATCTACATGGTATATATACTTTTATTTGACATGTTATATCATTAATATAATTCTTTTAATGATATTTTAAGATTTATTTAATGTTATTATCTCATGGTTATTATGATTCAAAGTTACCAAATGGGTAAGAGTCTATTACTGAAATCTTATCATTTATTGTGATTGTTTATGATTATGCTTCCATTGGTGAAATATTATGATCCAACTATCAGGAACACTTATTAATCCAATTATCCTCTGGTTATTCATGATATCCTCATGTAATGGTAAAATTTTACATGATTTATTACTTAAGATGATTAATAATTTTTTAAAGAATACCCAACCTTATTTCTCTCTTCAACCAGAAATAGGTTTTATTCAAAAACCATGTATTCTAAAAAATGTTTTCAAAAATGTTTTTAAATAAAGTTTTAATCCTATTTTCAACTAAGAATGATTTAAATGATTTTAAAATATTCATTTATATGTTTTAAAATATATTTTTAAAGAAAATGTTTTCAAAATGTTTTCAAGCTTCCTTTATAAGTTTTCGAAGTTATTTTCAATGAAAATATTTTCAAAACATTTTCAAGATTCCTTTACAAGATTTCAAAGTTATTTAAAAAAAAGGTTTTAAAAAGGTTTTAAAGACTCATTTATAATATTTGAAAGTTATTTTCAAAGAAAAGGTTTTCAATTTTTTTTCAAGCTTTATTTATAATTTTTCAAATTTATTTTCAAGGAAAAGGTTTTTGAAATGTTTTCAAAATTCCTTTATAAGTTTTCAAAGTTATTTTCAAAGAAAATGTTTTCAAAATCTATTCAAGAATAATTTATAAGTTTTAAAGGTTATTTTAAAAGAAAAAGGTTATAAAAATGTTTTTTGATTTAAAAACTATTTTTCAAATCGGAAAGAATATTTTTCTTAATAAATGTTTTAAATTATTTTTAAAACATAATTCATAAGTTTTAAAAGTGGTTTTCAAAGAAAAAGGATTTTGAAAATGTTTTATGTTTTTAAAAATTGATTTTAAAAGAATTTTTATTTACCTTAATAAATTATCCATGTGTTCTTTCAAAATAATTATCTATATAATATGATATAATTTTATATAGTTTATGATTTACTAGGGATATGATCAAAAACACCATTCTTATTATTTCTTTAAATGGTATATGATTAAGATGAAAAGTTTTGAATGAACCTTGGGAGTGAACCTTGATTACTAGGATCGTTTGGGGAGTGAACCCATTCCACTAATATGGCCTTGGTAATGATTCATTGACTACCATGGAAATAATTTTACATGTTTAGGTGTCTACCACAATTCCATGTCTTATTCCTATATTATGATTTCATAGATTATGTTCCCGATTCCCTTATGATTAATATCTTATGCACTGCCAATATTTATTCCATGATTCATATTTATGATCTTTGATATGAAGGGTATGATCTTATAATGTTATGATCATGTTCTCATACCTTTATTCACACAATTATGCTTACATATCTGATTTATTTACCCTTACTGAGCATCCGAGCTCACCCTTTCTTATGTTTCCTTTACCCAAGTTATTAAGAAAGGTTTTAAGTATGAGTACTAAAGGGAAATATCTTTATGGGAGATGTTTAAGATATTTCACCAAATTTGAAGAATGTGTTCCATGTTTACAAAGACACTAAAATATTATGGCCCTTAGGAATTTACTTTTTAATGTGCTGGATATTCATTTAAAATGATGTAATATCCATGTATGTTAAGCCTAGGTCACTATAGGTGTCTAAAGAATGTCTTGTATGAGTTATAGTGCATGTATATGTGTTGAAGTATAAAAGTAATCACAATAAGTAAAGTGATTTTTTGAAGAAATATATAAACTAAATATGTCAACCTCGATTTCTAAGGGGATTACCTAGGCCAACCATACCTTTTTTCCAGTGCCAGTTGTGTCTGCCCTTACACCCCATTGAAAATAAATAGGAAGGGATTCCATTTACTACCACAATAACTCCATAAACCACCAATTATAACCATTCATATCACCCTTAGGCATCAAGGAACCAAGAATCATACCCTCAAGCATCAAATAACCATACACCACACCCTTAGGTACCAAGAAATTACTCATATCTCCCTTAGAAATCAATTAACCATGAATATCACCCTAATTATTCAAGTAACAATACACCTTGACCTTAGGAATCAAGAATACATGTGTCTCACCCTCATATATTAAGTAACCATACACATTTCCCTTAGGCATCAAATAACAATGCATCTTATATAAAAAATTCTTTTTAACAAGTAATTTATTAACCAGTTTATCCATTTGTTAAATAAAATATTCATTGGAATATTTTGTAATCTTAATCATTATGTATAATCAAGAAACCATAATCAATTTAAATATAAGCACCAAACTAGGGTCCAAAATGTTATTCCAATAATTCAAACACCCTCAAGAGGCCCAATGATTAGAGTCACATCACCACCAAATCCATAGATACTCAAATATAGTCTAGGGAATTAATTTTGGGACCTAATAAGGGTATCTAGATAAAATAGTTCATGCACATGATACAACGGTTCCTTTATTTAACATGCCTACACTAGAAGATAAATCAAGAATTATAGAGATGTTAAAAGACCACCCAACTCAGGGCATAGATAAAGATAATCACATGAATCAAGCATCCAAACTATCATCACTAAAAAATTCCATAAGGAAAATAGTATATCACCTTTTCATGGTTATAAGAAGAATAATTAGGTATAAATAAAGAAGAAAACATCAAATACGGGAAAGACATACCAAAAATGGACATTTGGATCAAAAAATAGATCAAGGGATCAATTAAAGTCATTAGATAATTTAAGGAATACCTAGAAAACCATTCAAGATTTTAAATCATGAATTAGGGTCAAAAGGAAGGTATTAGAGGTGTTAAAATTTCCATAGGAGGAAATTTCTAGGTTGCACTCACTTAAAATTCCCATCAAACCCCACTAATTGGATGCTGTTAGAGTACCAACTATTTGAGGATTCATATATCCCAACCAGGCTACTTCCTAGTCCACTAGTTAACTAGTGGAACTACATAAGTCCTAATTATTCATACAACTTCTATCTTTTGCTAGTTCATCTCTTTAAAGACCCCCAAGCATCTCCAAAACACCTTTTAGACTAATAAAAAAACTCAAATACAAAATTTAAAAAGATCCAAATAAAAATTAAAAGAGAGAAGTTACAAGATAAGGATTGGATATTATAATATATACACCATATAACAACTCACCCCAAGTTTTTCTCCCATGAATCACATAGATATATCATCTCAGGCTACTACACTCATTCATTGGACTCTTTCTCCTCAGTCACTTCTTGAACACACCCATGCTTCCACTACACTTCTACCAAAGGCACAATCTTACCACATAGAATATTTTCACTATGGTATATGAAATATATTAAATACTCATAAAATTACCTATCAAAATCAATCTCAACATCATTAATTTCTAAAATGTGAGAAGGATTAGGGTGATATATCTAAAACTGTGAAATATGAAACACATCATGCATGGAATTGTATCACTGTGAAAGATAGATACAGTAAGCCACTAGAATGACCCTATACACTATCTTGAAAAACCTAAAATACATGGGAACTATATCTCTATGTTTTCGAAAATGACACTGGACCAACTTTGATGGATCTAATAGGTATACATGACCATCCATCTAAAAATCCAGAGGTTACCACCTATGATATAAATGAGATTTATGCTTGATCTGAGAGGTTATAAACAAATTATAGATTAAAAAAACCTATTAGGATGTCTCTTACACAAGAATAAATCCAATGAGCACTGATTAATATGTATCTTACTAGAACAAGGGTTAAAGACATGAACTACCATATAAGGAATCAAAGGGGCCATATGGATCGATGTTTGAAAACTATTATTATATGAGAACTCCACAAGAATAAGGTGTTTCTCCGAACAACCACTAAGTTTAGGACACAAGATCTCAACATGTATTCTAGGATCTGAATAGCCCACTCAGATTTCCCATCATTCTAAGGGTGTTACTTTTTACTGAGAAACACCTAAAAACCCAACACTTTTTATAACACCTACCGAAATTATGATGAAAAATAGAGATCCCAATCTAAGACTATACTCCACATAACAAAATTAAGCTGTGTGATCTCTTGTATATAAAGGCTACCTAGGTCACCAATAGAGAAAGTATCTTATATAGGTAGAAAATAGGATACTTTTTTTAGTTATTCCATGATCACCCATGATGAATCATTCCTCCAGGGTGTCCTAGGTAAATCTGTAACAAAGTCCATGGTGACATAATCCCATTTACACTCAAAAATGGGTAAATAATGTAACAGAAATATAGGACAATGATGATCAGAATTCACCTATTGATAGGTAAAAAATTAGGTCACAAATATTATTATCTCCCTCTTCATTCCTGACCACCAATACTGCATGTGGAGATCTCAATACATCTTTGTCAAATTGGGATGTATCACCCACCTAGAATCATGAAACTCTCTTATCAGATCCTCATGCATATCAGTGGAAACCAAGGCACACCCATGAATGAAAAAAATCCATCCTCATAAATGTTCAAGCTAGATGGCCTCTCCTAACCATTTAATTTCAACCTAATAGGAAAAATTCTAGATCCACCAACTACCTCCTCTTGATCCCATCGAAAAGAGAGGGAACAAAAGAGGTTAAAGTCAGAGTTACTCACCCATAGTACTCTTAGAAATCAAAATTAATCTCAAAAAATAGTCCCATAAACCACCATTCATCACTAGAATCTCATTCTACCTGAGTCTATGCCTTTCTTCTCTAGGTGTTGTTAATAATGTTACCCTTTCCGGGTGTGTATGCCAACTCAAAATCAAATGAACGCAAGTACTCCACCACCTCCTTTATTAAAGGTTCTGATACCTCTATTAAAAGATATAATTTAGGAACTTATGATATTTATATACCATGAAACTCTATCCCATAAGGTAATCCCACTAAAATATTAGAGCATGAACCACAAAAATTGACTCCAGAACATTGGTGGGAAAACTCTGATAGTATGGTCTCAAATACCTAGATATGTAGGAGAGCATGCATTCATCCTAGATAAGAACCACTCCCAACCCAATTACATAGGAGTCACAGTACAAGGTGTACTCTTTATCTAATTTAGATAAGGTTAAGATCAGTGTTATGTCAATATAATCTTTAGAAACTATAAATCCTTCTCAAATCCATTGGCCCATTCAATTCATACTCCCTTATTGGTTAAATTGGCCATTGGTGACACTATTCAAGAGAAATCCTAAATAAGTCTCTAATAATACCTAGCTAGACCAAGAAATATTTGAATCTCAAAATAATTCTTGGGATAAACCCAAGAAACTTCTGTAATAACCTTCTCTATATCTATAGATATTCCCACCTCTAATATAGTATGGCCCAAAAAGTGGACCTGGTCAATCAAGTAGTAACCCTTTGAGAGTTTGGTATAAATCCAATTCTCTCTCAATGTACTTAGTAAAATTTATAGGTGTATTTTATGATACTCTTAGAATTTAGAGTATATCAACATTTCATTAACAAATACTACCATGAACTAGTCTAGGAAAAAGTGGAAAATGTGGTTAATCAAAGCCATGAACACCTCCAATACATTCATCAGTCCGAATGAAATCACCAAAAATTCATAAAAACCATACCCACTTCAGAAGTTAGTACATGTTATGTCATATTTCCTCACTCTAAACTAATATTACCCTAACCTTAGATCAATCTTGGAGAAAATATGAGAACCAATCAGTTGTTCAAAGATATCATTTATGCATGGAAGAGAATACCTGTTCTGGAATATCATCTAGTTCAGCTTCTGGTAATCAATGTATAACCATAATGACATGGATGATTTCTTGGAAAATAGAATAGGATATCCCTAAGTTGATACAATAGGCTAGATATTAACTTTTATCTCTATATCCTCCAATTGAACTTTCAACTCTCAAATCTATACTAGTTCCATCCTGTAGGAAGGTATCTAAAAAGGATCGACTCCTTACACCAACTCAATAGTAAAATTGATCTCCCGCTATGGGGAAAATCCAAATAATTTCTCAAGGAATACATCCTAATACTAGTCTACCACTAGAGGAAATTAATCCTACTATAGTCCTCTATCATCTAACAAAAGCCTATCCACCTGAGTTGTAAGCCCATCCAGTCTAAGCTAGGGTGGTCCTACCTAACCCTCCTGAATATCCAATTCACCATAGTGGATGTAACTTTTACCCTCAGATGATGATAAATATTAAAAACTATCATAGAAATTAATATTATCCTGATACATAACTAGATAATCCATCCCAAATATTAGTTCTAATCCCATTATCTTAAGCAAAACCAGATCCTAGAGGAAATAATAGCTCCTAATCTCGAGAGAACACTCCTTGCCACACCAAATACCCTTTGACTGCACCCCTAACAGTGTGTCTATAAATATAAATCCAAATAGTTACTCCAATTTCAAACTAAATTCATGAAAAAATTGAGCAGATATAAAGGAATGTGATGACCATGTATTAGAAAGAGCACAAGAGAGGGTAGATACTACTAAAATCATACCTCAAATAATGGAAGGACCCATATCCATCCCAGTAGGTGTATAATATACTACATACATTTGGATCGCACCTCTACCCTAAGATCTTTCCTAATCTCAAAATCATACGCCACCCTATTGGTATTGTCATCCCTACCTTTGGGTTCCCTATCCTCTTCCACATCTTGTATAACTAATGGAAATCTATCTACTCATCTCATATTGAATAAAAAACCCCTTTCCTAACTTTGGAATCTGTCTCACGCTCCATAATTAGATGCATGTTGAGTTTTCCTACATAACCTCTATAGTGGTCCCATCCTTCCACATTCATGACACTCCATTTATGGTTGAGGGTACTGATCTCACTTGTGGTTGGACCTGCCACACTGAAAATAGTACCCTGGTTCACTGCCCAAAAATAATGACCAAATACATTGACTACTCTTACCAATGATGTACTAAAGATATCAATAAAAATATTAATTCCTACTACCAAAGGATGTGTTACCATAACACCTAGCTAAAACCTTTTACCCAAAACTTAGGTCCTCCATCAAGTTCCCTTAAAAAAATGAGAGGCTGGTTCATAATGTTTGAGAATTTAGTCAGCCAAAATACATTCACATGAGAATTTATCTCATAATGAAGACCCTACTAGAATTTATTTTCCCTATATACCTCATATCCATTCAACATTAGTGAAAAATAATGTAGGTCTATGAAACATCCAACATAATCCATCACTGCCATGTTCCCTTATGTGAAGTGCATGAACTCCTGAGTTCCCTCCTCCCTTGACATATCTGTGTAGAAATGGTCTAGGAACCTCATTTGAAAATTCTCACAAGTTATGCATCATGATAATTGTAATAAACTAGGATATCCCTCTAATTATTATCTACTCCTCACAATATGTACACTACAAGATTTACCCTCCTCTATTTGGGTGTCTCTATATGATTAAAGATTTTCTGGAAAGACTCAAACCAAAATTTTGCTTCCTAGGGGCCTCCCTCCTCTCCGATCATGGGGGGGTGCTTCATTTGGAACAATCTCAGGAGATTTTACATGTTTAGTCCTCCTTAGGGAACACACCTATATGTGGACCATTTCACTCATAAGAAACTATCCCATAGATGACTATCCATAAGGTTCCTTTGATCTGCTAGATTATCCGACCCCTCTATGTGTGGAGTGTTCTCTCCAGCACCCTCATCATGCTCTATTATAATACGACGTGGAGGCATATCTCTACATAAGGTAACAGAAAACTCAGACCACATGATAGGTAAAAAGTAAATGAGATAAATAATCATCTATCTATACTAAGAAAATAAAACAAAATGGATGATCAAAGATATCAACATAATCCTATCCAATTATAATAAGATCACAAATTATCTCAAGCTCAATGATTATATTCAAATAAAATAATGGTATAAAATTTAGTCTTAACTAATTAGGGAACATTATTTAAAAATATATCACCATTAATCATTAACCATACATCCTTAGAAATATTTTAAGCATGAATAAACTAAATAGTATGATTTTCATATGCATGTGAATGAGTTACTAGCATGACTGTGAAAATGAAAAACTCTCATAAATGCCTATAATGATGCATGAAAATACCTTTATTAGGCTATACTATCACATAAACAAAATATTACAATAATAAATATCAAACAACATGTACTTCACTCAAGGTGAAATCAAATCAATAGTAACAACGAACATGCATGAACAACAATCCATATCCTTACTAGCTTGGGTTTTCCCACATATGTGGGTTAGTTACTCCCAGGAACGAGATCATTTCCAAGACTCAAAACCTCATATTATCAATTATTAATTTCCCAAAGAGTAAATAAAAATAAAATACTTACTTTTATACCACCTTTTACTGTACCCAACTTGGTTCTCCCTCACATGACTAAGATGGGTTAGCACATGACCTCAGGCGCACCTCCCCATATGCCAGAGGTGACCAAATAATAGTAGGGGTTTAATAGTTATAGTGATAAGACTACACCCTATAGTAAATATTAGGAAATAATAGTGGAAACATAGATAAACAAATCAACCATCTCATCATTAGCAGATAAGCAAGAAAAATCCAAATAAAAAAAATACTCACCTATGTAATGCCATACTGAAATTATAATTTAATGTTACCAAAATCAAAAATAAAACCTAAAATAAAACTCATAAAAGGAAACCAACTAGTACTAAGGTTAATACCTATCTTGAAGTTTATGCTCCTACCCTAGAAACCCAGATCAACTATCGATCATCGATCCCTTTCCCCAATCCCGACCTGCACCCATGAAGTCTACATGGGTACCCAATTTCTCCCCACACAAGGTGTGGGTAAAACTTAATAGTCCCCCACCAATGGTTTCTAAAGTATGTACATTATAATTAATAATTCATGAAAAATTTAAGTATTATAAATAAAATCATTGTATGTAAAGTGAAAATTTTCAAGTAAATACACAAGATAAACGTGTTGAACTCAAGTTCCAAGGGGAGAACCTAGGTCAACCATACCCACTTCGGCTATGCCGGTTGTATTTTCCCTTTAAACCCAGTGAAAATTACTTGGAAGGAATTCCATGTCCTACCCCCAATCTATCCATTAGGAATCAAGTGTACCCATGAAACTCACCCTCAAGAACTAAGGAACTAAATATCTCACCCTCAAGAATCATGTAACCATGCACCTCATCCTCAGGCACCAAGAAGCCATGCATATTTCCATCAAGATTCAAGAACCCATAAAATTTTTCCTCATGCTTAAAGTTACCATAAAATTCACCCTCAAGCATAAAAAAACCATGAGTATCTCCCTTAATCATCAAGAAACCATACACCTTTCCCTCAGGTATCAAATAACCATGCATATTGTCTAAATAATTCACATTAACAAGTAACTCATTAACCAGTTCTGGCATTTGTTAACTGACATATTAATTGAATTTTTTTTCAATCTTAAAAATTGTGGATAATCAAGTAACCATAATCAAAATCTCTATAAGAACCCATCTAGGGGTCACAATGATATTACAATAATCCGCACACTCCTTAGGAGTCCTGAGGCCTAGGTTTACATGAAAACTAGATCTTGAGGGATCCATAAATAGTATAGGGAAGAAATATGGGGCCCTAAGAAGGGTCTTAAGATAAAATAGTCCAGGTGCACATTTCACTGGTTCTTTTTCATAGAATAAATACACTAGAATATAGAGAATAACTCCAAGAGATGTTAAAAGACCACATAACTCAAGTGCATATGAATATATTCACATGAATAAAGAGTCTAGACCATGAAAAACAAAAACTTACTTAAATAAAACATTAGAAAAACCCATTCAAGGATATAATAAAAAGAATCAAGAAGAAATCAAGAGAAAACATCCAATCTGGAAAAAACTTACCAAAACTATACCTCTAGATCGAATAAAAGATCTTTGGATCGAAGGATGTAATTAGAGAAGATGATGAATCCCTATAGAACCATTAAAGATAATTAATAAAAAAATAAGGTTGAAAGGAAGGTATTATAGTTTTTAAAATGGGTAGAGGAAATTATGGGGCTTATCTCAATTAAAATTCCCAACAGGCCCCACCGGCTGGACGGTGCTAGAGTACCAACTAGCAGGGGCTTTATCTAGAAAAAAAAGGCCACTACCCAGTACACTGGGTAGCTGGTGGAACTACAGTGGTTACCATGTTTCATTATAATACTATATATTACTAGTTTATCCCTTTAGAGTACCATGAGAATCTACAAAAAACCTTTTATTACAAGAACAAAACCCGACTTCCAAATTTAAAAAGTTTCAACTAAAAATTTAAAGAGAAAAGTTCCTGGATAAGGACAAGTTCTTACACTTTATGTCCCTTAGCACTATATCCAGATATGTTTCCATGTGTAATAAATTCCTTAATAGTGAACATTATCATATAACATAAAATAAAACACTGTTTATTGTATGCATAAAATACTGTAACACCTAGATCCCATATAAATTTCAAATAATTAATGAATGATGGTAAATAAATAATATCATTTATAGATTGTTTTGGTCTATAAATCATCAAAATCATCATAAAATATTTTCTATTCAAAAATATATATTGGAAAAAGTTGCAGAAAACCAACATAATAGGCCAAAAACTATTTTGGATACTTTTTAAATGATATAAATCCATTCTATTTAGGCACAATACCATTATTATATTTCTAAATTATTTTACAAAATTATAATTTTTTTGATCAAGTCTCTTATTTTGTGGTAATTTAGAAAAGTGATGCAGGTTTCCATCATAGATACACTCATATATATGTCATATTAGCCTCAATGGATCATTTTAATTTTTAAATAAATAATTTTAACCAAGGAATTCATAGAAGATACCAGATTACTTTAGTATGAGGTCTGTCATCTATTCTTGAGAATGAATCACAATTTTATTTTCATCCATTTTATATCATGATGTCCTATATTTAGGATATTATGATAAACTTTCATATTATTTCTTATACAAAAAATAATAATTTGGCAAGCATGTATCTTTTTATACCCCAATCCCACTAGGAATAATTTTTTTTACCTCATAATTAGATTATGGAAGCACGTTACCTTCCTGAAGTATCTCTTTTAAAAGTTCAAGAAATTTAGTGAAACTTTTATCACTCTAACAATTTCATTATTTCTAGTTAACTAATCACATAAATATTGATAACACTAAAAATTTAGTGCAACATGATAATAATGGTTCTTAGTATCTCTACAATCATTCAATAATTTTTGATTTTTCAATCATTTCAACACCTACATTATAAATTTGTTCGACAAGATGATCCTTTGCCTCATGATGAACATCTTCATCATAATTAAATCTTGACTTTTATCTTAATTTATTATGTTAGATCCAATGTGTATAATTATGATTAAAACTATATAAAATTAGATGGTCTTTGATTTCTATGTATACTATTTTTATCATATTCAAACACTTCATGCGTGAATAGTAAATCTGATATTTGATTTCAAGATTTAATTTATAAAATTACAAGAAATTATCAAACCCTTTCTCATATTTATCACCAGTTCATGGTGCATTTATCCAATTATGATATATTAACCACCCAAAGTCACAATATAATAGTTGAATATATCAAAACATATAAACATATAAACATATAAATAAATTGATAAATTTAAAATATAAAATCATATTAACATATAAACATGCATAGATTTTTACCAAATAAATTATATCTAGAAAAATATTTATAACTAAAAAAAATTTACAACTATAAAAATATTTATAACACAAATTTTTTTAAGAAAAAATGATTTTAACCACACAAAAATTATAAAGAAAAAAAATTATAAATATAAAAAATTATAAATAAAAATACTTACAAAAATAAATAAATTATAATCATAATTTTCAATCATAAAAAATTTATAATCACAAAAAAATCAACCATAAATTAATTATAGAAAAAAAATTACAATTGAAAATTATATACATACAAACAAATGAATGAATGAAATTTATAACAGAAAAATAATTAATTAATCTTAAAAAATAAAAAATTTAACTTATAATATATGGAGGCTGATGATGGAAAATATATATTAAAGTTTGAAAAATGTAGTTGACAGTGGTGGAAGTAGGTAAAATGATGCAATATCGAGGAGAAACATTTGAAAAAATGAAGTAGAAAAATGGTCACACAAAAAATTTGGAGCGCAGTCATGAGTCTCATGATTTGGGTTTTAGTGGACTGAATGAAGTTGAGGGATATGTGAGAATTATGAACTGTGGAATATTGATTAGAAATAATACAAAAAGAAGTATGGAAATCCCACCAACATAAAAGATTGAGTGCTGATGGAGTGCAGTCGCAAGTTGAGAGGATGAGGGTTTTAAAAAGACTATATTGAAAAAATGAAGAGAAGGTATTATGTATTAGATTTTTTGAAATATTTTAACATAAAATATGCTAAAACTAATGTTAAAAGTTCTTTAAAATGACTTTTAACACTAGTTTTAGCACACGTGATGTTAAAATCCTTCCCATGTCACTATTAACATTTGTAAAATATATCATTATTTGTGTTTGAATTAATTTTGAAAATAATATTTTATTCTTTAAAATATTCCACTAGTGGTGGATTAATCTCAAATCATTATATTTTAACAAACAGCTAGATAGACACCTTTATCCTGGATAAAACTATTTTATCCTTATCTTCTTATCAATTATGAAGTAGAATACAATGGATCATAAACTATGTGTAACATCTCATATTATTCATCACAAATATTTTCCATAAAAAAACTCCTCCTTCATGCAAGATAATTGAGATAAAGATACCCACCCTTTACTTATATCCATATAATATTGATATATTCTTTTGAATTCTAATATTTTATGTAACAACTCTTTGATTTATCACTTTAATACAAACTATATGATCTATAAATTATTTCCTTTGATTTTGAACTCATGTATACTCAAAACATTTTTAAAGTATACATTCGGTATCATATACTCTTCAAAATCAGAGAACCAATTTCTACAAAACTAATAGCAGACATGAAAATTCCATGGAGTTTTCAAAACTTCTTTAAGAATTCTAGATAATTACATATTATAGAATCATTACACCTCCTTTCTGATAATATCATTAGGTTTAGCTGACATTTACTGGCTACTAGAAAAACATTATTGGACTCTCCAACTAACTTTTCTTCTTCTAGTTTGAGCTGTTACCCCTTTGTATAGTCGACATAGCACTAGAACCTAGTCATCACATTCCTAGATCATATATCCTTAATGCTTTGAGAAAATTGAGTAAACTTTTCTTGATCTATTTCACATTTTCTAAACATTTACATATATTATAATAGAATAAATTCCTCAACTAGAACAATCCTTAGAGGATATCTTTAGTCTCACTTAGTCATTAGAATACTAAATTATATAGAGTATATGAGTAGAGACTAAAGTTCCTTTAATCATTTTTTATTTAATGACTTTTAAACCTTAATCAAATCATTACATGCTTCTCATAATAATATAGATTCATTTTTTGAACAACTGAAATATTTTACTACTTAAGAAAAGTTTCTCAATGACATATAATTTCTCTCACTTAAGAAAATTTCTTATGTTTCCATACTTATAATGTTTCTTACAATAATATTCTCCTTTCTAAAAGATTTATTTCAAAGAATAGTTTAATGACGATGATTATATTTATCTACAATATAATATTTTATCAAATGAGTATCATATTTTATATACATTTAACAAGTACTTTTATTAAAATTTCTCACACTAAAATGATGAAACCCCTTTAATATCATGATACATATTAGTGGGCCAAGATCCATAATTCATCATGAATTACATTAGTTATCATGTAAATAATACATGAATATATTTTTTATAAAACTATTGTTAAATATATTATATATGAATATTGGATAACTGAGTATATAACTCTTTATCCAATAAATCACAAGGATTATTTCAACATGATTATTCTAAAATCCAAATGTTTAGGGTTTTACAACTAGGTATAATCTAAATCTAATGAAAATAACAAGGCACCTAATGGTTAGGGTCACCTCATTACTTTATCACCTTACAAAAGATAATACTTGGGAACCCATCAATAATATAGCCTACTCAGCTGGATGATCATGGTCTTGATAAGTGTCACTTTGGAAGGAATCCGACACTTAATATTTTAAGGGGACATAATCTCACCATCTTAACTCATGTTATTCCCTTTAATGGCATACATAATTTTAATGATTTAGTTTGGAATATTATTCCTTCCACCAAATTAATACATTCAAACCATATTGATGTGTAACTCTTTACATGACTGATAACTTATGTTACAAACCTGAAATTAAAATCCAAATATATTCATACATATCTAAATTAATCCCATGAATAAGGTACATAATTTTTTATATATAAAGTCTTATAATTATATAAAATCAATAATCCACACATGAGATATCTTGGCTCCATACATAATCAACCCTCAAATTTTTAGACAAGGAAAAATAATCCAGGCTAGTGAGCAATCCGACCCAAAGTCCCTCTACCTAGGGATACATTACTCAAGAGATATTTCAATTATAACATATCTCTAACACCTAATATGTATAAATCTTAATTAAATGCTTAATTCAAGCCTAGTACTTAATACAAGACAAAGTCAAGGTTGAAGAAAACTAAATCCATTATGATACCTAACATGTAACTCCTTAAATACATGTATGATAATCTCTTGAAGCTGTTTAACCACCTTTAAAATAAATCATACATCCCAATTCATAATATACAAATTATATATATAAATAAGGGAATAATAAAAAAATGAACAATTCAAGTATTTAAACATTAGATAAACTATTTATGAACAATTCATAAAGAAAAGATAATTATATATATTTTATAATTTAGTTATTTGTTATAAAAATTCCATAATTTAAATAAATATATACATTTTATATTTATTCCCAATATGAAATCTCTCATATTAATAATTATATATAATTTTACTTAAATATATGATATTATATAAAATCTAAACATTTTATATTTCTATTATATTATGTAAACTATTTTCATAATATAAAAATAAATTATTTATATTATTTAAACCTTGACCATACCAATCATCAAAACTCATTTTGATGTGGTTTAATTAAATTATAAACAAGGCCTTTAATTTAAATAATTAAAATGAATATTTTTAACAATTGATAATTTTAAATATAAATACTTTATATTTTTTCCTTATTTTTTTAATTTATAAACAATTTATAATTCACTCTTATAATTTCCATATAAAAAATTTATATCTAAATTAAAAGTCATTATATATAATTGAAAAAAGTTATGTCAATATTAAAATTTAATATTTATGTATATTTATTTAATAAATATTGCATAAATATTTAATATTTAATTATAAACATTTTATAATTAATAATTTATAAGTACCTTTATAAATTAATAAATATTCCAAAATATTTTTTATTATAATTTATAAATAATACAATTCAATTCATAATTGAATTTTGGGGAATCATTTTTTTTCATTTTCTCTTTCTAAGTCGTATCTAACAACTTCCCTTATGTTCATAAAATTAACTAACATTGGATGAACTATGTAGGAATAACTGAGTGCACTGAGACCTCCCGTAAGAAGAACCTCATGCAATGTGGGTCAGTGTAATATTAACTTAGTGTTTTCATAACATAAGTCTCAGTGCCCATATAGGATTAACTTTACTTGAGTATTCCTCATATAACATTAAAAATTGATAAATATGAATAAAAAATCACACAATAACTAATATAGTAATACAACCTTATGATATAGTCACCACATAAGAACAAATCAACATCAATGGTGGACTGTATAATAATAACCAACACTAATATCACATAAAATAGGGCTATTCACCTTGAAATATGGGTGCACATTGAATTAACTAAGCAACACGTGTAATATGAAACCAATGTTGGACCACCTACGAATAAATCACGTGATATTAATCTAGTGTTTTCGAGTATGATTATGATTAACACATGCAATGAGTCATCAATAACATCCTATGATTTAGGTTCTAAAAACATTAAATCAAGCACTTTTTATGATTAATCTAGCATCTTATTAACCAATCGTATGCAGTAAAATCACCCCTATTCCTGGTTTCCATATATTATGATAGAAAATATATTGAAATTATGAAACATTGCTTCATTTTTTTCAACAATATGAACAATTAATTTTAAACGATGGTTTCATGGTTAAAATAATATGGTGAAGCTCTCATACCACTGATAGGTTCCTAAGGATATGTAAAAACTTAAACTAAGTAGTAAAGGTTATTATAAACCATTAAACAATATCTCCATGGATAAAACCAAAAAACTTGCTACTATATAAAATAAAATTTTTCTGGTATACCTTACACTATAGTATTTATGTATCCATATCTAGTCAGTATGAGCTTGATAAAAATCACAAGAGGTATCCAAAAGATACACCTCCTTTAGGGTATATCCATAGGCTAGACAAATCACTCGACAATAAGGTGTTAATATTACACTCTCTATAACATGATAGTGACTAATAGTATAAGAGAGAAAGAGGATGAGAGATGGAGTGATTCCATGACCCAGAATGCCTATCTGATCTAGAGTTTCGCATGACCTAAAGCATGACTCCCCCAATTCCAGAGGCAACCAACTAGTGGTTGAGGGAATAATCCATACAATGGGGAGAATATTACCAAAAATAAGAGTCATAAAATAGAATAAATTACTATACATCATACATCACAATCATTAGAGTATAAATAATCAAATTAACACAATGATATATCAAAATGTACTATGAAGAATCCATATATTCATACAAAAATTAATTCCCCACCTGGTATGATCACATATAAAAAATAAAACAAAAATAAAACAATGCACACTGGTCCTACTTCTATCCCCAGACCTCACACACCCTATCTCCAAATACCTAAATCTTCTCTAGCTTGATCTACTGCACATCATGTGCTGAACCAGAAAGTAGACATAAGGCCTTCAAGTAGGGGTTCCTATTTATGGTGTGATAAATACATCTTAGTATGGTCACATCAAGTTCCCTTAGTATACTCTATCATATACATGTATGCATGAGTAAATAAACAAATAAACATGACACTCATGTGTATCAGACATCGTGAGCTGACTAGACCACTATGAATCCTTGGGAATCATGTCTCCATGTTCTAACCAAGACACCATGAAACCTAATCATACCTAATTAAGTTCTATAAAAAATCCACATCTTCACCTCATTGTCTCATTCCATCATGCTCGATGCCCAAACCATACCCAAAGACTCAAGGTAGTGCATTATCCAAAACCTCTACCCATTTCCTGAAGGAAATGGGCACGATCATACATCCATATCTCAACCCACTTCTTGAAGGAACATGGCATGGTCATGCATCAACATCTTGAAACACTACCATATCACTTAAATCAGGGTCTATTTTCCATGTCTTGTGTCACATTATGGCCTAACCACTCACGGGCGATCCACTACCATGACCCAATATTATTCATGGTATGATCCTCAACCCAAGCCTTCTCACCCAAGGTAAGGTCCAATTTATGAACACTAGTTCCCATCACACCCATGGATATCCCTCCAACCATATCAATTATGATGAGGCTAGGCCTTAATATCAACTAACCCACTGGTATCTATCTCTTATCATAAGAATATTCAGATGCATGGAACAACAAATGCATACTGAAACCCATCACACAAGATCACCAGTTTGTCACTCGGGAACTACTCACTCAGACCTATCCCCTCATCTTGAACATGAATTAACATCTATGTACAACATGTTGATCCTCATGAAATCCTTATCCCACACATAAGGGTATCAATTGGGGTTCTCTAGAATCTCCTCAGTCTTTGTTCATCGATACCACCTCACACCCCATCACCCCTTGGTGACACCATAACCCTTAGGCTCATCCCAATATTCACCTAAAGGCATATTCCAAACTTGTTAAAACTCTAATCACTTTTATCCCTACTACCTAGGGATTATCTTGAGCTCTCTTTCTCTAAGCCCCTTAGAAACATGATGTTAAGTCCCAAAAACATCCCACAAACCCCTTCTAGGTATTGTCTCAAACCGATCTTGTAAGGGATCCTAATCCAATATTTAGTGGAAACTCCTCTCAATCACACCCCATATTATCCTAAAGAAATCATCCTATCCATGATTCCCACCAAGACCCAAAACACCCTCAATAGGGTGTCACTCAATTAGGCGTGATATCCATTACTATCACACCCATTTTCACCAAGTCACAAACTCTATTATGTATCCAACTAGACCTAAGGAACCCATAATAGGCTACTCACATCACTAATTGAACATCAAGACTAACCAAAGGTCTCCTGTCAGCTCAACCAATACCCTCTCCCCATGGAGACATAGTCTTCGAGAAATCCCAAATCACACAAAGTGATTAAGACCACTCTAACAAACTATAAAAGGATTATAACCATCTTACCTATTCAACTTGGGAAGTCTTAGTCCCAAATTACTATTCCCAAATGTATGAAACATGCATCCAAAAAAAGAATTCATAAACAAGAATATGATATTATATCAAAAGGACCACCTACCTTGAACATGGAGTTACCATACAATCCCAGATCCCCTAAGACTTAGCCAAACCCATCCATGCCTCGTCCAAGATCATACTACTACTTGAGAACCTATCCCACACCACATGAAATAAATAATTAAATATAAAAATTTATAATTAACTATTCAATTAAATTAAAAAATAATAATTATCATCATAAAACTCACCAAGTATCATCGTAGTGATAAAATTAAAAACAAACACCCACAAAAGGTCTGTGGAATACCCCCAACACAATCCAAACCAAAATCACCATTACACAACACTTGGTTAATAAAAAAATTCATCTAATCTCTTAAAAACCCTAAATAAATTAAGGGATCAGTTTACCCTTGAAAAAATGACAAAAGATGATGTGCGATCAAAATTTTGGAACTTCCACTAGTCCCCACACATGAAATCCTCATCACCCTTTTTTATTCGACCATGATATGGTGGAATCGACACAAAACCCTAGACCAAAACCAAACAAAATCATAGGTATATAAATAGGGGAATAATAATGTAATAAGAATGAAACATTTTACCTAGAATCACCATTGGAATGCACCAAAATCAATCCCTTTTCAAGGGGGATCAAAGGAAAATCAAGGGAATGGGAGATATAACTAAATAGATTATCTCTGATGCCCTAAACACCCCTAAAACCAAAGGCCCCAAACTAAGAAAATAAAAAAATGCCTCATCTAGAAAGAGCCACCTTGGAACCATTCATGGAATAAACTAGGGGGTTAATGGTGTAAATAACCTATAATAAAAATATTCATGGTTTGGAACCATTTTTAATAGAGTGAAATGTTCAAAGAAGATGGATTCTCCCCTCAAACACCGCCATTCATGATAGGAACTATGGTTCACAACATGAATGGCTGTAGGCTGCTGTATTTAAACCCCCAGTCACCCCAATCCTTCTCTGAATTCTACCTGAGCACCCAAACCACCAACCATGTTTCAAAACACATATAAAAATATCATTTATATCTATCCAAAAACTCATAATCCCAATTTAAATCCCAATTTGTGAACCAACACCCTCTCTAGACTGAAAATTAAAACTCACTTCAAAACATAATAACCAAATAAATCCATAGGGTGTTACAACTAGTTTAGAGATAGATTTAATAGGTATCTAGGAACACTTAAACACACAATATCACTAGAAGTGGACAGAAAATATATGCCTTTGGTAATATGGATACTTTTAAGGATATTACTCAAATGTTATGTAACATTTGAGTAAAGCCTTTGATTATGAATGCTTCATAAACAAAAACATGATCACTTCACACTCATTTAATCACATGAAATTATTATAATAGTGATGGATTATGTGGAGGATTTATTGAAAATTAATATTTAATGTTTACTACCATGAAAATCTAGTTTAAAGCATTAAAATATTCCTATACTGTAAGGTATGATATACCTAAGCATCTTGTTGTATTTAGGGATTGTTGGAGTTGATTACCTAGAACCAACTTCCATGTACTTTAGGATTACCTGGATTCTTGGTTTGAAATATTTAAATAAATTACTCATCACATCATGATTTTTATTCTATATGAAATTGTATGTGATAATTTCCTAAGGGTACCCATCACACTAAAAGGTCATAATAGTTACCCAATATTATGATAATCTTAAAGTTATATGATGATATTATTAAATATATAATCTATGGATATATGATATTGTCTAAAAAAATATAGACGATATAGGATATTCGGCGTGGGAGGCACATAATACATTGGTACTTCTTCTCATGATTCCCCCTTGGTAATCTCTAAGAGAAGGAGGTTATAAGAACTTGAATCGCTATTAAGAAATCCATATTTATATGTGTTATTGGATGTTACTATATGAATATGTGTTTAATGGTCCTAATAATTTAATATTATTATTAATTTAATTCGTGATTTGTGTAATTTAATGTATTAATGAAAATTTTGATGACATATTATAAAACCCTGGTTTTTTAGAATATATTTCTCTTTAAATAAATTGTAAGTGTTTGGTAGATTACTTGACATACAACATCGAGCGTAAAATGAACCATGATATATTATAACATAAACATTAGATTAATGGATAAGAATATTATTATCAACATTATGAAATATATATAGAAATGTTTTACTCAATTCAAATGTATTTTTAATGCATAATATATAAGTACTCAATTTTTAGTAGTCATTTTATGTTTCAAAAATATATTATCTTCAAAAATGGTTTTTATCACATTTTGTGTGATGACACTATAGTTAATTTGTACCAATTTTAAAAATTGTATTTTAAAAAATAGATATCATTTTTAGACTATGTATATCATATTTATGTTAGAGTTAATTTTTGATATTTCTCTAAAGATATTTATTTTTCAGTGAATAGTGAAAAATATTGATTTTTGTAAAACTATCATTTATTTTCATTGAAAAAGTACAATAATAATTTTAATTTGATACTAAATTATTATAATTATCCTTTATTTAGTAATAATATAATTAATTATATGAATTATCTTTATACTTTATTTTTTCGTAAGTTTATTTTTGAGTTTAAATTTTTTTCCTAAAAAACTATTTTTCATTGCATTTTATGAATTTATAATAAATGAATTTACAAAAATTATACAAATTGAATCTTAAAAGTTTAATTAAATATTTTGAATTAGAATAATTAATATAATTTAATTGGGTTAGCTTAATTTTTATTCATTATGAATAGTAACTATAGTAATGATTTGTCACCTGAGTAAAAGAGGTGAAATTGGGTTAAAACTATGGGTTAATGCTTCAAAATATCTCTAAAACTTTTATTTATCCTATTTTATGAGTTTTTTTACCAAATATATGTTTATGGAGTTAAATAATGTATTTTAAAACATCACATTGAAAATGGGAACCCAATATTGAATTTTGTGGAGATAATTTATATTTTAGTCAAATTTACAAGTATTTTTGGGTCTTTGAATTTAATGTCATGGTTGTAAGATTCCATTAAGTTTTGTATTAAAAAAAACTATAAAAACATTCCTTATTTTATCATTTAACCAATTTTTTTATGTAAACCAATTTATTAGTTTCTTCCAAGGTTAAATGATTTTTACTCTTAAAATATGATATTTTTTTAAAAACTGTTTTATGCATTTTTGTATTATATTAAAAGTAATTTATACCATATATAGAAATTGAAACTAATAAATTTTTTTCCAAATATTTAACCATAATTTTCATATTTTTTATAAGGACTCTTTTATTTTTTGTCATATAATTATGTTATCATAATAAAAAGTTAAGTTATCACGGTTAAGGTTAAAATAGTTTTTAAATGGTTTAACTAGAATATAAGGATTAAAATGTTTCAAAAAATTTCCCAAATGTTATTGGTTGAGTTTATTTAAACCATATAAAGTCTTATCCTCTAATTTGGTTTGCCTGTTTTTCACTTGACTTGATTATGATGTTTATATTATTTAATCTTTTAAGTAATTCCAAGTGTGTCCTTCCCCTCCCTTATAAAAGGATACCCTATTTTCTATATTATGCACACTTATTGAGACTTATATATCATAAAATTAATATCATTATACCTTCACATATTTATTAAAAATGCCCTATATCTTATATAATTTCCAAAATACAATCCTTTAAAGGCTTAAGGTGTAATCCAAAAGATAATTTTCAACAAAGAGGTATAACTTTTAACTAAGTACTTTCAATTTTATTACTTATTCAACCTCATATAAATAAATGGTATAAATTATAAAGTAAATAATTTAGTATATTAAATTAAATTAATTTTATTTTAATTATTTAACAACCACGATCCACTTCCTTTCCATCATATGGGAAAATAAAATATCGCTCGTGCATACATGTGGACCACCACCTAACCATTGATAATTTATGGTTATTATGATGTATTTAATGTTTATATATTATATTTTTGATATAATTATGGTTCTTTAATGATAAAATATTATTTATATTTCTTTCCTTCCTTTTTTAGAAAATGAAAACTACGTTCATGAGTATGTACGGATTACCATCTCCATGAATGGTCTAAATAAATATTCTATATCTAAATTTTATGAATGATATAAAAAAGTATATAATTAATATATAGGATATTAATATCATTATTAAAATTTTATATATGATGTAACCATGATCAAAGTACGAGGACCAAAACCTCCAAACTGAAACATGCGTAAAAAATGAATCAATTATCACAAAGAATAATGATTTTAATAAATAATTGTTAATAAATGAGTGATAAGATGTTATAATTAAATTATATACAGTATTATATACATGATTATGGTTCTTTAATTATGTATAATATATATATATTTATTATATATGAGGTTATAACATGTATGAAGCAAGATCAAACATGAGGTAATAGATTTCTCTTTTCACATTTGTTTCTATGAGACATATTCCATATTCACCACTTGTTTATTTTATGTGGTGTATATAAAGAAAATGAATGTATTTTATTATTATTATAATTAAAATTATGATTATTTAAAAAAACTTCTAAGGTTTTATCGTCATGAGTTTTTTAATATTATTAAGGCGATAAGGGAATTATGTTTCAATCCCATTTTTTTAAAAAGGGTGAGGGTCAAGCCCCCTTTATTGAACATAGAAATAAACCCCTTATGAGACTGGGAAAAGAGGGAAAACATTACATGAATAGATTAAAAACATCTTAAATAAAAACTAGACCAAAAGGGCCAGATATGACCCAAAATGTCCAAAGGAAACAAACATCATGACAAGTACTAGTCCAAATTCTTGTTTCACCCCCCAGTCAAAGAATGCAGTAGCGACTCCAGTCAAAGAAGATGTGTTTCCCCCTACCAGGATTGAGCCGTGCTGGTCAACCCAAAATGGAAGAGCACCCCTCCAACCCAAAAAAATATATGGGAGGAGGACCAGATGATGGGTTCCAGCACATCCATCTCTCTTTCAAGCCACCCACCTGACTTTGCATGTGAGGCACTCACAACACAATCAACCTGATGCGTCAATAATTATTCTAATTGTTTATGCTTGAATTTATATTGAAGAAATTATATGATAATATCTAATAATTACTCTAATTTTTCTTATCCTATGGTTATATGATAATACCTTATATGGTTTAAATAAACTCAACCAATCACATTTGGGAATTTTTTGGAAACATTTTAAGCCTTATCTTATAGTTAAACCATTTTAAAACTATTTTAACCTTAACTGTGATATCTTAAATTTTTATTATGATAACATAATTATATGACAAAAAATAAAAGGGGCCTTCTAAAAAAACTGAAAATTATGATTAAAAAATTGGAATAAATTTTATCAGTTTTAATTTCTATATATGGTATAAATTACTTTTAATATAAGACACAAACCACATAAAACAGTTTTTAAGAAAATATCATATTTTAAGTGTAAAAATAATTTAACCTTGGAAGAAGCTAATAAATTGGTTTCCATAATTTTTTTTGGTTAAATAATAAAAAAAGGAAGGTTTTTAGAATTTTTTATCATGCCAAAATTAAATATAATCTTCCAACCATGAAATTAAATTCAAAGACCCAAAAATACTTTTAAATTTGACTAAAATATAAATTATATCGACAAAATTAAATATTGGGTTCCCATTTTCAATATTATGTTTTAAAATAAATTATTTAAATCTTTAAAAATATATTTGGTAAAAAAACTCATAAAATAGGATAAATGAAATTTTTAGAGATATTTTGAAGCTTTAACCCATAGTTTTGACCTAGTTTTACCTCTTTTACTAAGGTGACAAATCATTACTATAGTTACTATTTATAATGAATAAAAATTAAGCTGACCCAATTAAATTATATTAATTATTCTGATTCACAATATTTAATTCAATTTGTAAGATTCAATTTGTATAATTTTTATAAATTCATTTTAATATAAATTCATAAAACGCAATGAAAAATAGTTTTTTAGGAAAAAACTTTTTTAAGCTCAAAAATGAACTTATGAAAAACTAAAGTATAAATATTATTCATATAATTAATTATATTATTTCTAAATAAGTGAGACTTATATTAATTTAGTATCAAATTCAAAGTATTATCGTACTTTTTCAATGAAAATAAATAATAGTTTTACAAAAATTAATATTTTTAGAAAAATATCAAAAATTCACTCTAATATAAATATGACATACAGATTTAAAAATGATATCTATTTTTGAAAATTCAATTTGTAAAATTGGTAAAAATTAACTATAGAGTCATCATAAAAAATGTGATAAAAACCATTTTAAAAAAAATATATTTTTGAAACATAAAATGACTACTAAAAATTGAGTACTTATATATTATACATTAAAAAATACATTTTAATTGAGTAAAACATTTATATATATATGTGATAATGTTGATAATAATATTCTTATCTATCAAAATAATGTTTATGTTATAATATATCATGGTTTATTTTAAGCTCGATGTTTTATGTCAAGTAATATATCAAACACTTACAATTTATTTAAATAAAAATATATTCTAAAATCTCAGGGTGTTATAATATGTCATCATAATTTTCATTAATACATTAAAGTACATGAATCATGAATTTAATTAATAATAATATTAAATTATCAGGACCATTAAATACACTTTCATATAGTAACATCTAATGACACATATAAATATGGATTTCTTCATAGCAGGTCAAGTTCTCATAACCTCCTTCTCTTAGAGATTACCAAAGGGGAATCATGAGAAGAAGTACCAATGTATTATGAACCTCCTACACTTTATAGACTATATCGTCTATATTTTTTAGATAATATCATCTGTCCATAGAGTATATATTTAATAATACCATCATAGCACTTCAAGGTTATCATAATAGCGGGGAACTATTATGACCTTTCAGTGTGATGGGTATCGTTAGGGAATTATCACATACAATTTAATATAGAATAAAAATAATGATGTGATAATTAATTAATTTAAATATTCCAAACCAAGAATACAGGTAATCCTAAAGTACATGGAAGTTGGTTTTAGGTAACCAACTCCAACAATCCCTGAATACAATAAGCTTCTTGGGTATATCATACCTTATAGTATAGGAATATTTTAATGCTTTAAACTAAATTTTCATGGTAGTAAACAATAAATATTAATTTTCAATAAATCCCCCACATAATCCATCACTATTATAAGAATTTCATGTGATGAAATGAGTTTGAATTGATCATGTTTTATTTTAAGAAGCATTCATAATCGAAGTATTTACTCCAATGTTATATAACATTTGAGTAATATCCTTAAAATTATATATATTACCTAAGGCCTATATATGTTGTCCACTTCTAGTGATATGGTGTGTTTAAGTGTTCCTAGATACCTATTAAATATCTCCCTAACCTAGTTGTAACACCCTACGGATTTTTTTGGTTATTATGTTTTGAAGTGAGTTTTAATTTTTAGTACAAAGAGGGGGTTGGTCCATGAATTGGAATTTATATTAGGATTATGAGTGTTTGGACAGACATAAATGATATTTTTAAATGTGTTTTAAAACATGGTTGGTGGTTTGGGTTCTCTGGTAGAATTCAAAGAAGGTTTGGGGTGACCGGGGGTTGAAATACAGTATCCTACAACCATTCATATTGTGAACCATAGTTCCTATCATGAATGGGGTTGTTCATGGAGAGAATCCATCTTACTTGAACATTTGACACTATGAATAATGGTTTTAAACCGTGAATATTTTGATTACAAGTTATTCACACCACAAACCCCCTATTTTATTCCATAAATGGTTCCTAGGTGGATCTTTTCAGATGAGGTATTTTTGTATTTTATTAGTTTGGAGCCTTTGGTTTTAGGGGTTTTTAGGGCTTCAGATATAATCCATTCAGTTAGATCTTCCATTCCCTTGATTTTACTTTGAACCCCCTTGAAAAGGGATTTATTTTGGTGAATTCCAATAGTGATTCCAGGTCAAATACTTTATTCTTATTACATTCTTATTCCCCTATTTATATCCCTCTGATTTTGTTTGGTTTTGGTCCAGGGTTTTATGTCGATTCCACCATATCATGGTGGAATAAAGAAAGGGTGATGAGGATTTCATGTGTGGGGACTAGAGGAAGTTCTAAAATTTTGATCACACATCATCTTTTGTCATTTTTCAAGGGTAAACTGATGCCTTAATATATTTAGGGTTTTTAATAAATTAGATGAATTTTATGATTAACTAAGTTTGTGTAATGGTGATTTTGGTTGGTATTGTGTTGGGGGGGGGGGGTATTCCACATACCTTCCATGGGTGTTTATTTTCAATTTTAGCACTATGATGATACTTGGTGTGTTTTATGATGATTATTCATATTTTTTAATTTAATTGAATAGTTAATTATAAATTTTTATAATTAATTATTTATGTCATGTGGTGTGGGATAGGTGCTCAAGTAGTGGTATGATCTTGGACGAGGCATGGATGGGCTTGACTGAGTCTTAGGGGATCTTGGATTGGGTGGTAACCCCATGTTCAAGGTAAGTGGTCCTTTTGATATAATTTCATATGATTTCTTATGAATTATTTTTTTAGATGCATGTTTCATGGGTTTGGGAATAGTAATTTGGGACTGAGAGTTCCTAGGTTGAAGAGGTAAGATGGTTATAAGCAATCTATAGTTTGGGAGAGTGATCTTAATCACTTTGTGTGATTTGGGATTTTCCAAAGACTATGTCTCCATGGGGAGAGGTTATTGGTTGAGCTAAAAGGAGACCTTTGGTTGGTATCGATGTTCAATTAGTGATGTGAGTAGCCTAGGATGGGTTTCTTAGGGCTAGTTGGATAGGTGAGAGAGGTTGTGACCTAGTAAAAATGGGTGAGACAATCATACATATCATGCCTGATTGAGTGACACCCTCTTGAGGGTGGTTTGGGGATTGGTGGGAATCATAGACAAGATTATTTCTTCAGGATTATATGGGGTGTGATGGATAGGGGTTTCCACTAAATGTTGGATTAGGATCCCTTACAAGATCAGGGTGATACAATACTCAAATGATGGTTGTGGGATTTTTTTGGCACTTAACATCGAGTTTCTAAGGGGATTATAGAAAGAGAGATCAATATGATCCCTATGTAGTAGGGATATAAGTGATGAGAGTTTTAACAAGGTTGGAATATACCTTTAGGTCAAGATTGGGATGAGCCTGTGGGTTGTGGTGTCACCAAGGGGTGACATGGTGTGAGGTGGTATCAATGAACAAAGACTGAGGCGATTCTAGAGAACCCAAATGAATACCACTACAGGTGGGATAAGGATTTCATGAGGATCAACATGTTGTACATAGATGTTAATTCATGTTCAAGATGAGGGGATAGGTCTGAGTGAATAGTTCCCGAGTGACGAACATGTGATCTTGTGTGATGGGTTTCAGGCCGCATTTGTTGTTACATGCATATGAATATTCTTATGGTAGGAGATAGATACCAGTGGGGTAGTTGATCTTAAGTCCTAGCCTCATTATTAGTGGTATGGTTGGAGGTATTTCCATGGGTGTGATGGGACCTAGTGTGCATAAATTGGACCTTACCTTGGATGAGAAGGATTGGGTTGAGGATCATACCTTGAATAAGATTGGGTCATGGTAGTGGATCACCCATGACTGGTTAGGCCATAATGTGACACAAGACATGGAAAATAGACCCTGATTTAAGTGATAAGGTAGTGTTTCAAGATTTTTATGCATGACCATGCCTTGTTCTTTCAAGAAGTGGGTTGAGATATGGATGTATGACCATGCCCATTTCCTTCAGGCATTGGGTAGAGGTTTTGGATAACACACTTCCCTGAGTCTTTGGGTATGGGTTGGGCAACAAGCATGATGTAATGAGACAATGAGGTGAAGATGTGTATTTTTTTATAGAAATTAAGTAGGTATGATCATGTTTCATGGTGTCCCGGTTATCACATGGTGACATGATTCACAAGGTTTCATGGTGGTTTGGTTAGCACACGATGTCTGATACACATGAGTGTCATGTTTATTTGTTCATTTCCTCATTAATACTTGTATATGATAGAGTATACTAAGGTAAATTGATGTGACCATACCAAGATGTTTTTATCACACCCTATATAGGAACCCCTACACGATGGCCTTATGTCTACTTTCAGGTTCATCACATGATGTGCAGTAGATCAAGCTAGAGAATATCTAGGTATTTGGAGATAGGGTGTGTGAGGTTTGAGGATGGAAGTAGGGCCAATGTGTATTTTTTTTATTTTTGGTTTATTTTTTATATGTGATCAGGCCAGGTGGGGAATTAATTTTTGTATGAATATATGTATTATTCATAACACATTTTGATATAGCATTGTGTTAGTTTGATTATGTATACTCTAATAATTGTGATGTATGATGTCTAGTAATTTATAATATTTTATCACTCTTATTTGTGGGAATATTCTCCCCATTGTATGGATTATTTCCTTAACCACTAGTTGGAAGCCTCTGGTATAGGGGGAGGCACACTTTAGGTCATATGGAACTCTGGTTCAGACATGCATTTTGGGCCAGGGAATCACTCCATCTCTCATCCTCTTTCTCTATTATACTATGAGGCACTATCATGTTTTGGAGAGTGTAAGATTACCACTTTATTGTCGAGTGATTTTCCTAGCCTATGGATATACCCCAAAGGAGATGCAACTTTTGGATACCTCTTGTGATTTTTATCAAGATAATACTAACTAGATATGTTTCAAATGAATATTTTTTTTCATTTTATGAATGAGGTACTTTTGAATTTTTATTTTAAATGTGAAAGGAATGTTTTTATTTAACATACTCGGCATAAAAATAATTTACCATCATCATAACCACTCAAATATTTGAAGATTACTTTAAAATTTTACATGGTTATTTTCAAAGATTTTTTTTCCTTAATATTTTATAAATATTTGGATTTTAAATAAGCGATTTCAAAATGAAAATGTTATTTTCCTCAAGAAATATTCTAGTGATTTTTAATGGATTTTTTTTATCTATGATAACATACATTGATTTTACTTAAGTTTTAATGGGGATATGATCCTATGATACCACCATTATTCTTCCTATTTATGTTTTATGAGTATGATGATGAGATATTTATGAAAACAATTTATTTTATATTTTTTATTCTATGATGAAATGATGAAGTGTTTATGAAACCCATTTCATTTACATGAGTTACAATATATTGATATGAGGAATATTTTGTGATATTTTGGCACACATATGTGTGGTTCTTATTATATAATGGGTGGGCCTGAAATTATATATCCCTCCAATTCATTGGATAAATCCTTATATATCATGAGATAATTATTGGAAATGAGTTGATGATGTGCATGATCCAATATGGGAAAATATTGGTGATTACTGATCCATTATGATATGGGAAATAGGTAGGGATGCCTAATAAACTATGGGAAATTGGTGGTGACTGATGATCTTTTATGATATGGGAAACAATAATTTATTCTTGATCCAATATGATATGATAGTCTCAGTATTTAACCTTGATATATGATTTTTTTATGAAAATTATGGTTCCACACTCTTTGACATGTTTTTATACTTATTATTTGAACTAATGGATCATGATTAATTTATGATGACTCCTCACTCTTATGATTCACATGTTTTTAAATGATAAATAGTTATTCCATGACTCATTTTTTATGATCTATGACAATTTGGGTATAATATTTGATTATGATCTCATACCCTTATACTTATCTTATTCTTTCATATGATCATCGATTAATATATCCTATGTTTACCCTTATTAATAATCTGAGCTCACCCTTTATTATGTTTACTTTCCCTAAGTATGAAGAAGAGTTTTAAGTAGGGTAAAATGTGAGAGGAACATCATTAGAGATGATGTAAATATTTTATGTACCAGTTTTTTTATGTATCCTAGTTTCCAAACACATTAAACCTTTATGGTTATAGCATGGATTAAAATTTTATGTATTGAATATTCATATAATAGGATATAATATTTATGTATGAAAAGTGTGGTTTTCTATAGTTGGTATCAAATAAGGGTTTAGTTAATATTTGGAGATCAGGGTTTGAAAAATTTAGTGAAAAACTTGGGGATATTTTTATTATAGGATAACACCCTAATGTTTTGATAAGGTATAGATTATGTGGTTTTCATATAAATAAATCAATTCCTAGATATATAAGGAGACATGGTTTTAGAAAATATTCATATAGGGGTAATAAACCCAAAAAGTATTGGTCAAGTATATCATGACCACCATTATGGTGAATGATGAGTAGGTCTAAGACTATACACCTATCTAGACACTTATTGGGGATATGATTGGGTGAATTCACATTTTATTTATGAAACAATATAAAGGATTGGAATAGATAATGACCATGGATAACGTAGGTTAAACTTAAGGTGTCATAGAGTGAAAAAAGGATTCATGATTTAGATATCCTATGAATGATTTTTCATGATTTATTACTATGATCATTGGTATCTCTTAAATTTACCCAATTTTTAGGGTTGAAGTGATCACATGAAGTGTAGCTTGGTTTTTCGAATCCTCAGTGACCTAAGAAGAAACCTAAATATAGACACATTATATAGGGGAAATTTGGCTATAAAGTGGAAAACTTTGGTTTGATTTTATATGGTTTAAATGAACACTAAGAGACCTAAGTGAATTTAATTTGATAGATTGAGTTGATGAAAGGCTATTCTTAAGTGTGTATTGGATTAATTTCATTTTAAATTATTTCAATTTTATTAACTCAAGAGATATTCATTTAATAAAATCAAACTAACCTCATCACTTACTAGTTTAAAACCTTCACAAACATATTCTAATCACCTATACACTTAGAGGATCATTTTCATGATAACTCCAAGGTAAATTATATTATTAACACATGAAATATATGGAAATAAAATTCAATAAGGATGAGGAAGAAAGAAAATCATTGAATGAAATTATAAAGTAAAAAATTATTAAACATTGATAGAACATGAAATAAAATCCAACCCTCCCCTTTATACTCCCTTGTATCAACCCATAAGAGGGTTATAACTCCATTGATGAAAATATATCAATGGAATATGGAAGTATACTCATAAGGGTGGAAGTTGAAGAAGAAAAAACAATGAAATTAAAAACACCCCACCAATGTGTGAAGGATTTCTATCTTCACTACATGAATAAATTCACAACTTAATGAAATGGAATAAATTTACTAAAAAATAGAATATAACATGAGAGTAAGAATAATTTTTATTATTAAACTAATGTGATCTGGACAAATTATATGAGATAAATTGAAATTGCAACAACAAAGTGGAGGAACAACATTAAATTTTAAATAAAATCCATGAATAATACAAATCATACACCAATATTTCCTTAAATAGTAATTTTTGTAGTTTTAGGTCGATAAAATGGTTTTTAAATTTATAAAAAATGAATAGGTAGGCTAAATGGGGGTGGAAAGCGGGTTTATAATTAATTTACTCTATTCCCAAGGTTGCATGCATCCGTTTTCCATATCCTCTTTGACACACCTAAAATGAATTTATGATGAGATAATTAGTCTTAGTTATAGAATAAAAAAGGTAGTTTTATATTTCATATATTATTTTTATAAATTTTATCCTAATTGGACAATCCATTCTAATGTTATGAAAAAAATGGTGGGATGACTTTTGGGGCATTGAAATATGGCCCAAAATCTATACTTAAACTTGATAATTCTGGAACACATTGAAAAATTCATAATTAGATCTTGAAACAATCTAATTAAATATTCCCCTTGATTTTATATATCTAAATTTAAAATTTTAGCTCCTTTGGGATTGTATCATGTATGATAAATCCATTTTAGTGGGACATTGTCTAGTTCATTTGGCCCAGAATTTTCTGGATTCAAGGCCCACTTTGATCATCTTCCTAGTTAAATCTCCTATTGTTATAGAAGGATGAAATGTTTCCCAAAAACATTTATAACCCACTATTAAAATAAAAAATAAAAAAACATGAGTGTTTTTTTACAATGTGAAAAATATACCGAATATTAGTGAATTTGAGAAATAATTACCAACATGATGTGAAAATAAGTTTAATTTGTAAAATTCACTGACACCCGAATTTTTGAATAGGCAAGAACATGAAAATAATAATATAAACAGTGAATATTAGCCTCTTTTAGTGGTTAATCACACCCCCCAACTTGAGTTTTTATATTCTTTAGCAAAAATTATCTCAAAAATATGAAAATTGAATTCTCTTTTGTTTTTTTAACACAAAATGATGACAAAAAAAATTATGCCAAAAAATAATTGTACCAAAAAAATCATTTAACACAATATAGGTTCATAATAATATCCAAATCCCAATCCCATTTCTTTGTTCAAATTCATCACCACATTTCATCCAATTTCAATTAAGTATGATGATGTTTTTGCTTCACAAAATACATGGGGGTTCTTTTTTGTTCAAGGGGATAAATGAATGGAAGAACTTGGTGGGAATTACATTCAACCATAATATAAGAATTGATTTTTTTGTTTCACTTTTTTTTTTGTTTTTTTAACCACATTAGAGATGGAAAGACTAACTCCAGCCAAGAAAACTATGGAGTTATGATCCCCAAGTTCAAAACACACCATATTTTGTCAATTCCATGCTCTAAATTATATATTTAAATCCTAACTCTGGGAAATAAAACTTTGGAGTCATGATCCCCAAGTTCTGAATTCCACTCATTAGGACAATACATTTATATATGTGTTCTTTTTTATTTTCTTTTTTTATTGGATACTCAAGTTAAATGTAAAGTTACCCCAAACCCTATGATATGAAGAATAGATGTTAGTAACTCAAACTCACACCCCACACTCCAAAATACATGCATTGTGGAACTTTTATTAAAATAATGAAAATATTAATGGTGAAAATTCACATCATACAAACAAATTTTACAAAAATTATGCTCATGAAATTAATATTGCATTAAAATCAGAATCAAGGAATAAAAAATTATTTGATATTCAATTTCAAAGTGTGAAAAGTGTATTATCATATTCAAGGTTAATGAAATTTATTTCCCATTTATGCACACAAAAGTTTCCCACTTTTTATCTTTCCTTTCACTTAATATTCACACACAATTTTTTTTTCTTTAACATGAAATAAACAATTTTTTTCCTTTTAATCCCCCAAATTATAATAATACTATCCCCAATATTTAAATAAAATAAAATTTATAAGGGGAAAGAAGTGGAGGTGAGGAGTCAAAAATTTAAATTTGAAATGAAAATATGGAACAATGTCACATAGTATCTCAAAGAAGAAGTACACATTGAATACAATTGATCTTTTTACATCCATGTCACATATATACTCATCATTAATAACATAAGATTGTGTTTGAACCATTGAAATAAATTTTATTTTCATAAAATTATATCAACCTCAATAGCCCCTGAATCTTACACACCAACATAATTAGAATCACAATGGAAACTCCTTAATGCTACTCGAAAAAAAAGTAAAAGGAAAATAAATAAAACAAAAAACATACCTATTTATTTGAGAACAAAAAAATATAGTCAAGGTAATGGTAGAAACCATGTTGCTTCCTAAAAAGTTCTTTTTTATAGTTGTTATCTTGATTTGGACCCCCCAAAATTATCCAATACTAGATTTAACATCTTCAAGATTTTACTTTTCAGTGATCCCATTAGATTGTCATTGAATATCCACTTGGGTTCATGATAGGGTTTATAAATTTATTTAAGAATAAACCTATGGGTACTGATGAGTGGTATAATCCTAGAAATAAAAGACATGGTCCATCAAATTTAATTTTTGTTCCTACTCAATAAATCTAGTAAAAACCTCTCTTGGTCGGATTAGAGAGAAGAAGATATGAAAATAGATAAGGATTGATTATCCCCTAATAATTTATACTTATGTGAGATAGGAAGGACTTTGAATTCAAGATTAGGATGGTTAAAACGTCTAGAAATATGTTGGAACTTTGAATCAAACTCAGTTTTATTTTCTAGATTTGTAGATAGAATTGGTTCCTTTATAGTAGATGTTTCATCCACCAAATTTATCGTATGAGTGTTATTAATGGGTGTGGACTTGAAGTTTGTTATTTGTCTATGGGTTACATTGAGTAGTGATCCTGAAATATCATTATTGGATCCATATAAAGGAGATTCAAACCATGGATACATGTTTATCTTATATGAATGAAAAAAATCCATTTCCTCTTAAATTAGATATCCATCAAAATTTACTTGATCATCATTAGGTTTATTTTTAACACTACCTATACAATTCACCTTGTGAACATCTTAATCATCCCCAAATGAGAATTTTTATTTTAAATGTTTAGTTAAAGTCTCATGTTTCCAAAGGTTACGGTCATGTTCCTATTACTAACTCAGATTATTGAGTTCTTTGTTGCTAGGAAGGGATGTCCAAGTATAATGGGGCTTTGTTCTATAAGACCTATGTTTCTATGATTTTAAAGGATAATGAAGTCATCAAGGTAAATGAAATTTTTAAATTTCACCAAAACATCCTTTAATATCCCCCTAGGAACTCAAACAATACAATCAATAAGTTGAAGAGTGACAGATATGGGTTGGAGTTCCTCAAGCCCTAATTGATAATACACTACATATAGAATGAGGTTCACAATGGATCCTGGAATACATACGGCCTTATTAAATTTTTTCTCTCCTAATTGAAAATTTATTAATAGACATAGTGAGTCTTTCAACTTAGGTGGAATGGTTCCTTGGACTGTGGTGCTCACATTAGCAGTTATAAGGACATGGTTTTTATGTGAGAAATTCATTTTGAATAAACATAGGTCCTTAAACTAGTTGGAGTATGAAGTTATGATTTGAATTACATGTATAAGGTTAATGTTAAACTTAAATTGTGATAAAATTTCACACATTGTTTTATTCAATTCAGGTTTATATTTAACTCATATACATTGAGGGAAGAGAGAAGATTGATGGATTTTTTGCTGTGGTGGTGGTTCTTTTAGATTCTCATAAATTTTATTAGTTCATGATATGGTTATTCATATTTTTTCTTGTGAAATTAATGCCTTTAATATTTTTATAATTATTTTTTAGATTTTTCAATGGTTTTAACAATTCTTAGGGCTGTCACCACTTTTAGTTGTTCAAGTGATGGTTGTGTGCAACTTGATTCTCCCCTCAAAGTTGGGAGAGGAAAATATTGAGTAGGATTGGGTGCCTTTACAATTTTTATTATTTGAAGTTCATGTTTAAGTGATGATACTTATGAGTTAATTTTTCCATTTGTGTACACAGTTTCTCAAGTAATAGTTTTGGAATTGATTGGGTAGGGTTTTGAGTTGGATGGTTTATCCGAATGGGATATTTAGGTTATGGGGTAGGTTTTTGTATGGGTTATTGTAATTGCATTGAAGGATGTTAGAAATGATCTACTTGGGATTGAAATTTGTTATAAGTTGGAAATTTTTGTTAAGGTTAAGGGTTAAAACCTTGTAGTTGATCGAGGGTTTTGATTATATCTCTAATGAAAGCTTGCATGGTCATTTTATCTTGGTTAGAAATTGTTTGTGTTCTTGGGATTTTGAAAATCTAGAGCATTGACATACATTTATGGTCCTATTAAAATAAATTCTTCTATTTAAGTAATGTTTAGGAAATTATCTATCTTATGGTTATATTTTTCACAAATTTTGAAAATAGGGTCAACAATTTGGATTTCTTGTACATTCTTAAGATCAATCTCCTCAACATTCCTAGAGAGTGAAACAAGTTTTTACCTAAGAATTTATTCTTCTATAAGATTATTTATTCCACTATATTTGGGTGGATTATCATAGTATGGTTATGTTCCCCATGTTAGGTTCTATTCAGCAGGATTTTCCAGATACTTATAAGCATCATTTGTGTCTTTGTTTTTGAAAGTTCCATTACACATCATGTTAATTAATTGTTTGTTTCATAGACTCAAACATTCATAAAAAAATATCAATTGTTCTAGAATTGAAAAACCATGATGAAATACCATATTTATAGTGTATTTTAACCTTTCACATGTTTTATAAAATGATTCTCCCGATTTTTCAAAAAAGTTTTGGATGCTCTTTTTTAGTGTACTTGTGTTGTGGCTGGGAAAGTATTTTTTGTAGAATTATCTTTGTAATTGGTCCCATGAATGGATTAATGATGGTTTCATATTTTTAAACAATTATTGGCTCTACCATTCAATGAGAAAATAAATATCCTAATCTTAGAAAACTAAATTTGATGTGGTGGGCACATAGTTTCAACAATTGCATTTAATTCCTTGAAATGAAGGTATGAAATTTATAAATCTATCCCATGAAAGGTTGGAATGTGATTTAATACACGAGGTTTTGAACACATAGTGGTAATATCTTAGAGAATCATGTCTAATTTAATATTGCGGATTGGTAGAAGATAGTTTGAGGTAGTCATTTATGGTTTTATTGACAACATTCCCCATGTTTGGGGCTACATGATTTGGTTTTTCATTTTGGTTCATGATCGGGTTAATGATGGGGTTTCATGAAATATCCACCATTGGAATTGAATAAAATTTTGAATATAGAGGCTTATTAATATTGGTATCTAAAATAAAAATTACCTTAGGTGTTATTTACTCCCCAACTCTATAATTATCCACTATAACTAGATGGTTTGATTAATGATGAGTGTAGGTGGACATACGATAGAAAATTGAAAAAAATAAAGGGGAAAAGATAAGATAAATTGGGGTGAGAAAAGAAGAATTAGGGGAGAATAGAAGGTGAGTGACTAACATGACTTACTTGGGTCCCTCAAAATAGTTTAAAAATTTGGTCTTTCCCAAATTTACCCAAGTTTTATGGTTAAGTCCATCGATTTAAGTGTATCCCTGGTTATCAAATAATCATATACCTAAGAAGAAACCTAAATAGAAAAACATTATACAGGGTGAAATTTGGATATTAAGTGGAAAAATTTGGTTTGATTTGAGATTTTTTAAATTAAAACTAATAGAACTAAGTGAATTTAATTTGAGATAATGAGTTAATATAAGGTTATTACTAAGGGTGTATTGGATAAATTTCATTTTAAATTATTTCACTTTCATTAACTCGAGAGGGATTCATTCAATGAAATCAAACTACCCTTGTCACTTACTGGTTTAAAACCTTAAAAAACACATTATAATCACTTATAAAATTATAGAATCATTTTCATGATAACTCTAATGTAAATGATCTTATTAACATATAAAAAGTGTGGTGATAAAATTCAATAAATAAGAGGAATAAATAAAACCATTAAATGAAAGTATCTGGATAAATAAATGATTAATAATTGAAAGAATAAGAAATAACATCCAAAAAATCACCTTTATACTACGTTATATCAAATCATAAAATGATTATCCCTATATTGATTAAAATGTATTAATGGAATATCAATGTAGACTCATAAGGGGAGAATTTGAGGAAAAAAAGTAATGAAATAAAAAACACCCCACCATTTTGTAATGGTTTTCTATCTTCCCTATGTGAATAAATCCACACATTAATGAAATGGTATCAACATGATAAAAAACAATATATTATTAGAATAATAACAATTCTTATTAATAAACAAATTTTATCCAAATAAATTCCATGAGAGAAATTCAAATTACAAAAAAGCAGAAGAGTAACATTATATTTGAAAGTAAAGAAAATAATCCTCAAAATACCTCAATATCACCACATTAAATTGGGATTGTTTGATCCTTCCTTCAATAAAACTGGTTTTTAATTTTTCCAAAATTATCAAGTAGTCCATATGGTGGTGGTAAGTGGGTGAATAATTAATTTCCATAATTACCAAGGTTGCATGTATCCATTTTATCTCTCCTCATTGACGCAATTAAATGAACATGATAACAATTGAATTAGGATTGGTTTTAAAATAAAAAAATATATGATTGGATTTTATATTACATTTTTAAAAATTTGATCCCAACTAGACAATCCATTCTGAAGTTATGATAAAAATGGTGGGATAAATTTTTGGGCCTTGAAATCTGGCCTAGAATTTATACTTCCAATTGGGATGCCTAGATCACATTGAAAACATCATAATTTTCTCTGGAAATAGATCAATGAAATGTTATACTTTATTTTCTCCATCTGCGATTAATGTTTTTCTTCATTTAACTTGTATCATGTTCGATAAAGTCATTTTAGTGGGATGTTGTCTAGTTCACTTGGCCCAAAAGTTTCTGGATTCAAGGCCCACTTTGACAATATTCCCAATTTAATCTCTTATTTTTATAGAAGGATGAAATATTACCCAAAACATTTATGACCTACCATTGAAATATTAAATTTAAATAAACACCAATGGTTGTTTTACAATGTGATAAAAAATGTACTGAATATATGTGCATTTGAGAAAGAATTAAAAAAAGATGTGAAAAGAAGTTCAATTAGTAAAATGAACTAGAACCATAATTTCTGAAAAATAAATTACATTAAAATAATAATATAAATAATTATTATTATACTATTTAAGTGGATAATCAATTATTTTTATCACACTATGAATTTTTTATTCAATGGTTGGAACCATGAGGAATCATGTTATCATTGAATGTGATGGTCAATGGAATGATTTTCCTCATGTGAAACCAAGTGAAACAGTAGCTAGAATGAAAAATATTATGATTATGAATAATCATATATCTCATTATTTGATTAATAATATCAACTTGTGCGAGTTTCCCAACAATTCTAATAAGAGAAAAATAGAGTTTCATGAATACCATTGAGGAAAGAAGATTTAGCTTCCTACATGTCATGAATGTGGGAAGAATCACACATGGGAATATCTTAAAGGAACATAAATATGTTTTATATGTTGTAATTAGGGGAATAAAATAATTAATTTCCATGTAATTATATGTTTTATATGTGGGTAACTTGGGAATTAACCAATTTAATGCCTTATTTCCTATACCAAGGAAGGTACCATGTTATGTCAATCGTTGAAGTGGAATAATTAAAGTGTTTATATATTGGGGTTTAATAAATATGTCATAAAAGTGTTTTATAAATGATATTTTGTTTATAATACCCATCAAACATATAATTATTATTCTGAATAAGTTTTTCATTAAGGATTTACAAGAATATGTTGAATGGTATTGATAATCTAGAAAACTGATTTAGTGGTAAGGAGAAAATTTATGAAAAAAATGATTGGGGGAAAGATAACCCTTAATATGTTACCAATGTTGATTTAATACTATTTAGTTGAGATAAAGTTATGTTTGACATTGATAAAGTAAATGGGATAGTATTGGTGACCTTGAAATTCATTATGGATTTGGCGAAAAAGTGATTTATGTCATCTTTGATGAAATTAATTTCATTTTTTTTGATTTATGGAATATATTCAATAGTCTATGATTTTATTTTAAGAATAAGGACAGTGTTAATTTTTGGAATCATATATGTTTTCATTGATGTTTTATGACAATTTAGGTTATTAGCATGTTTTAAGAAAATCAAGGTATTCACATGCTTGGTATATGACATTATTATCCACTTTATGTTGTTTAGGGATAAATATTAAATTTTATCTTGAAAAGAAAAACATGTTATCAAATATTTAATATTTTTGGGTTTAGAATTTGTTCAGAAATATTTTAGAGGATTATTAAGGTTAATTATTTATGTAATGGATTAAGTTGATCATTGGGTGTTATTATTGAGATTATAGATATTAATATATTGTATTTATCCATATTGGATAAATTATTCTATCTATTTTGGTTTTGGTAAATATTTAGAGGTAGAATAAATGAATTATGGATATTATTATTTATTAAAATTTAATTTCAATGCTTCCGGTATGAAAAATTCATCTTCAATATTCATTTCTTTGAGTAAGAGATGAGATAGAATTGGAATTGATTGAAGTGAAACCAAAGGATAGAATTGTACTTATGAAATAGTAATAAATCAAATAAGTATATTTTATCGTGGACTATATCTTTATAATAAAAGAATACCTCAACTTTAGGAAAATTATCTTGAAATAAAAATTTTCTCAGTTTACCTTCATTTATATCAAATTGATGGTCTTTTTACCCATCGTTGATTTATATTATTATGGCCATTAACTTTATCATGACCATGTTATCTATTAGTATATATTATTCCTTGAATTTTTTTATCCTCCATGTATATATTTTAACTTTACACCAATGTTACCCTTATATAGGAACCATATTATGTATTATTTTAGGTAACCTTTATGTTTCCCACTAACTATTTTCAAAGGAAGTTTCATTATCCCTCTGTACGACATGGGTTTTCAACAATGATATTTTCAAATTTTGAACCTTTTTTTACCAAGATAAAAATTTAAAGGGTGTAATTTATTTATGTAGGGGTAGAATTTAATACTCTGAGATTTTAGAATATATCTTTCTTTAAATAAATTGTAACTGTTCAATAGCTTTCTTGACATGCAACACTGTGCTTAAAATAAACCATGATATATTATAACATAGCCATTAAATTTATTGATATAAATATGATAAATTAAATTATGAAGTATATTTATAAAATTTTCACTTAATTAAAATTTATTTGTTAATTTATAATATATAAGTACTCAATTTTTAATAAAGTCAATTTTTTTCAAAAATATTTCTTATTGCATTTTTTGTTTAAATATTATAATTAATTTATAAAGATTTTAAAAATATTATTTTAAAAATTAGATATATTTTTTGGATTTAGTTTATCAAATTTATCTTAGAGTGAATTTTTGAGATTTTTCTAAGAAGATTTATTTTACATTGAATAGTAAATAATAACGATTTTTATAAAAATATCATTTATTTCCATTGAAAAATTCCCATAATGATTTTGATTTTATCCTAAATTAAAAAATATCATTTAGTTATAATTAATATAATTAATTACAAATTAATTTGTATTATTCTTGATTTTGGTATAAGTTTATTTTCACCCTTAAAAATGATTTTCCCCAAATAATAATTTTTGTTGCATTTTACAGATTTACATTAAAATAAATTTCTACCAATTATGAAAATTGAATATTATAAAATGAATTACATATTTGGAATCATAATAATTAATATAATTTAATTAGGTTAACGTAATTTTTGTTCATTATGAATAATAACCATGGTAATGATTTGTCACTTTGGTAAAAGAGGTAAAATTGGGTTAAAACTATGTGTTAAAGATTTAAAATATCTTTAACATTTGAATTAATCCTATTTTAGGAGTGGTGTTTAAAAAAATATATTTTTAAGGATTTAAATAATGTATTTTAAAACATTATTTTGAATTTGGGAACCCAAGCTCGACTTTTTTGGAGATAAGTAATATTTTATTCAAAATAAAAAATATTTTTTGTTCTTTACATGTAATGGAATGGTTGGAAGATTACATTCTATTTTGGTTTGATCCAAAAGTCTAAAAACCTTATTTTTTTTATTATTTAACTAAAAAAATTTATATAAACCAATTTGATAGATTATTTGAAGGTTAAATGATTTTTACTTTTAAAATCATGTATTTTCCTGAAAATCGTTTTATGCCTTTTGTGCTCTTATATTAAAAGTAATTTATGCCAACTATAGAAATTTAAATGGATAAAATGAATTTAAAATTTTTAATTATAATTTCCAATTTTTTAGAAGGAACCTTTTATTTTTTGGCCATATAATTATGTTATCACAGTTAAAAGTTAAGTTATCACGGTTAAGTTTAAAATAGTTTTAAAATGGTTTAACTAGGAGATAAGGATTATAATGTACCAAAAAATTGTAAAAATGTGATTTATTGAGTTTATTTAGACCCTATAACATATTATAATTGTTTTTTTTGTTCCTTGGTTCCACTTTACGTGATTATGATGTTTATATTATTTAATCTTTTAAGTAATTCAAAGTTTTTTCTTTCCATCCCTTAGAAAAGGATACCACATATCCTATATTGTTCACAATTTAAGAGCCTTATATATTAAAAAATAACTTCTATAATACCTTCCTATATTCCTTTCCCACTTCATAAATATTTTCCCTTTTCCAAAAGACCATCCTTTCAAGGCTTAAAGTTTAATCCAAAAGAGATTTCTCAACAAATAAGTATAACTATTAACAATGTTTTATTAATCCTATAAATATATGGTATCCATTATAAAATAATTATTTTTTTCAATATAATTAATTTTAATTATAATTATTTAACAATAATTATCCATCCCCTTTTCATCGTATGGGAAAATAAAACATTGCTTGTGTGTATGTGTGAACTGCCACCTCCACGAAGCAATGCGTTTCATTTTTCCTCACCATTTCACATTAATGGTTATTATGATGAATTTAATGTTTAAATATTATATTTATGATATAATTATGGTTTTTAATGATAATGTTTTATATTTATTTATTTTAAAAAAATGAAAACAATATTCAGGAGTACGTATGACTTACCATCTTAATGAACAGTGAAAAATAATTTTTACATATCTAAATTTTATAAATGATTATAAAAATTTATATAATGAATATATAGGATATTTATATCTTTATTAATATTTTTTATATGATTTAAATATGATTAAATTACAAATACTATAACCTCTAAACCGAAACATGCATGAAAAACAAAGCAGTTATCACCAAGAATAGTGACTTTAATAAATAATTATTAATAAAGGGGTGATAAGATGTTATATGTAAATAATATATTGTATTATATATATGATTATGGTTATAATATATATATATATATATAATAAATCTATTTTTATTATACAGGAGGTTCAAACATGTACGAAGCAAGACAAGACTTGAGGTAAGAAATTTCTCTTCTCAATTTTGTTTTTATGAGACATATTCTATATTGACCACTTTTTTATTTTGTGTGGTGTATATAATAAACATGAATGTATTTTATTATTCTTATCATTAAAATTATGTGTATTGAAAAACCCATATAAATTGATTTCTTTCATAAGGTTTTTATTCAGAGATTATCAAAGCGGTAAGAGACTTGTGTTTCAATCCCGTTTCAATCAGGATTATTTATGATTGAATTTACATTGAGAAAATTATATGATCATTATCTGATAAAATGATTTATTTTTTATTCACATCTAGATATTCATTAAATTTTCAGGTAATATTACCATTCTCCTCCCTTTGGTACTTAAAATGACTGGGAAATTATTTTTAATAAAAGCATACTTTATTTCCTCTTCAGTCAGAAATTTTTTTCTTCAACATCTATGTTTTATTTAAAATTATTTAAAGAATATTTTTACTATTCTAATATGAATATTTAAATTCATTTCTACCAATTTTTTAATTTATATATATGTTTTTCAAAGGAATATTTTTATCATTTTCCGAATGAGACACTTTTGAATTTTTACCAAAAATGTGAAAGGAATGATTTTCTTTAATGTACTTTACATGAATGGAATTTACCACTACAATTACTACTCAAAGACTATAATATTATGTTAAAATTTTCTAAATTTATTTTCAAATAAAAATTTTTCCTTAATATTTAAGAAATATTTTTATTTTAAATAAGTTATTTCAAAATGAAAAGGGTATTTTACCTAAGAAATATTCTAGTGATATTTCAAAGTAATTTTTCATTTTTGATAACATATTTTGATGTAATTTATATTTTTATGGGGTATATAATACTATGATACCACCCTTATTATTTCTATAGATGGTTTATGACTATGATGATGAGATATTTTTGAAACCCATTTATTTTCCATGGGTTATGCTATGATGGAATGATGAAGTGTTTATAAAACCCATTTCCTTTCTAAGGGGTGTGATATGTTTATTAGATGAATGTTTTTTAAAATTTTGGAACACATATGTATGGTTTTCATTATGTGATTATTGGACCTAGAATTATATATCCCTCTTATGCATTGGGTAAATCCTTATATTTCAAGAGGTAATTAGAGAAAAAAAGTTGATGTTCTAAATTCACTATAGGAAAAAAGAAGGAATGCCTGATCCGCTATGATATTAGAAACTAGTAGGGATGAATGATACACTATTGGAAATAGTTGGTGATTCCAGATCCGCTATGATATAAGAAATAGGTAGGGATCCCTGTTCCACTATGGTAAATAGGTGGTGCCTGGTCCATGATGGTAAACGAGTGGTAATTACTAATTCATTTTGATATGGTAAATGGGTGTTGATGCATAATCCACTATAATATTACGACCCTACTAGTTAACCTTGATGTAATGACCTAAACCATTGAGGCTAGACTGGTTAAAAGAAGGACATGCCGTCACAACCTCAAGCCTACCTCCAATAGGCTTGGGGATGTTGATAAGCGCTAAGAAATCATCATGTAAAGTGGGAGGCATTACCCTAATGCACTTGTACGCACATACCCAATGCTATCCATGAAATAATTTATAGGATTAATAAAATATAGTAACATCTAGAGTGTAAACATGCATACAATAACCTCTAATAAAATACAATAGAGTACGATAGTATAAACCAAAAATGAAAGGGAAAAAATACATGCCTAACCAGAAATGGATTACAAACTTGAAAAAAACTGGAATAAAGGAAAATTAAGAGAGCCTGACTCTAGATATCTAAGTCTTGACCATCATATGTGGTTAATTCACCAATATATCTATAAGATTTACTAAATTCACTGCCGATCTATCCATCGTGTGCATGAGACATAAAACATTTGGGAAAATACCATGCAGGGGTGAATATATAAAAACCCTATAGGACACCCTAAAAAGCACAAAGGGAGTGATGGGAAAATACAATAAAGGTTAGCTGAACCCAAAGTGAGAGATAAAAAAAACCTAATATATGAAGATATGCTCATAAAAAATCTTATTAGAGAGAGAAATGAGATCTCTATATCATAGCCCATACAAAGTCAACAAGTCTTCCTTAATCTAAAAAAGTGAATCTCTGATTCCTAGAATCAAACACAACCTCACTAGAATCTGTGTGGAGTGGCCCACTTCTTACTATTATGCTCTACAGTCGAGGGAGAAACATCTCTAATGGAGGACCTACATGCCATTAGAGCTCGGATACGAGGGAGTACCTCATCGTGGATATATGAATCATTCCCAATGTTGGGGAGTACCATATCAATATATATATAGAGTATGGGGGACTCATTACCTAGTGCAACAGGGGAGTGATAACCCCGACATCACTTTGACAATATTTCCATGATTACTACCATCATAAAGTTTCTTCTAAAGAAGATTCATGCCTAGAAAACCTCAAATAATATCTCTTATGCCACAAATAAGGACACCATCATGTTTTATATGAAAATAAAACTCAGGATAGGATACTCGTTGGACAAAATCCGAGTCCCAAAGAAGGAGATATGAGAGGAAGAAGTTCTGGAGGGAATACACAATGTTTATGGGGGTCTACATGGTGTGTGACCCCACCTTATCACCTGTACATGTTCTTCATTAGAAATGGATTTGGAATCCAATTCATACTACCCAACGTGTACAGGTGGTTCATGACATGTCTCAGCCACCCGAGGGCTACCCGTGTTCTCCTGGCCATGCCTGTGTACTTTAAGCTATGCCTATGTATCTAGTTGTGTACCCCTGGTCATTCCCATGTACTCCTAGAGTACATGACATGTCCTCTCACATGGGGTACTGGGTGTGTGTATTTGAAACTTGTCCTATATTCTTAAGTATGGTCCCATATCATGTGGGACCATATACATGGTGTGTGATCCTTAACTTGGTTGGAAACCCAAGCCGCCCTTAAATCTAAAGAATAGGTCATGTTTTCTTCTATACTACATGATGTATAGTCATGTTATTCCTAGAAATCATCGATCCTTCATGAGGTTTCCCAATCTATATTCACTACCTTAAAATCTTCCATTTGAACACCTGAAAATGAAGGGAAGTTCCTTTAGCCATCGATTCTTGGCCTCTGATGGTTATAAATTGGAATCTGATCCCTTTTCGGGATCCCCTTACAAGAATTGTCACCATTTGGGGTTATAAAACCAGAATACATCACCTAAAACCATGAATCCACAATGATCCATCCCCAAATTTCTAATAATTCCATCGTTCATATCTTCATCATGTATATGAGGGTCCGATCACACTTGTACCTAACATGGAAAGTTGAACTGTGACCATTGGGGCAAAAAATGAAGAATATGAAGAATAATTGGGTTGAAAATTCATAAGAAAAAAGGTGAATCCATAATTGGACAATCATTATCGGGAAATGATTAAAAATTCATGGATTCTAGGGTGATATCATGGCATATAAATATTAAATTAGATCAAACAATATAATTCATATATCAGGATCATGCAAACAACATGCGATTATAAATAAAAAATAAAGCAGATAAAACCCATTCTTTAAAAATTTAATAAAGAGGTAAAAATCCATAAATAATGAGCCCTTACTTTATTTAATATTGATCATTGGTGAAGAACGTGTTCAATAGAAATGGAGATGATCCAATGTGTTCAATGTCTCTCGATCAACCTCAATTTGATCTCCCAACGTCCTCTGATGTGTTCCACCAATGAAGAATGCCCAATCCTCCTATAAATCCTTCTAGGGTTATACAACTAACTGCATAGAATTTATATATAGGTGTATTTATAGAGTAATTTAGGTTGGAAAATAAAAATAATTTAATTAAATTAAATTGATTAATGTATACACCAATGAGAAACCTCCATGAAATGCCCAACACTGACCAAAATCTTGTCACACCTAGGGTAAACCCCACATTTCGGAATCAACCATGGTTCTGAGGTCCCAAAAAATGGAAAAATCCATTTAAACTTAAATGATGCATGTGAGTGCATTAAAATATATTAATATTTTTAATATATTAATTCCAAGGGTCCCAAGACACCCAAACAACATGCCAAATTCAAAGGACCAATCCAATAAAACCAAATTCATTACATTCTCCCCTAATTCAAGTATTTTGAATCCAAAAAGCACAAGCTAAAAAAATTTGGGGATACTAAACCTAAACATATCTCTCATGCTCATAGGATCTCTCCTAAACTCTCCTATTCTTCAAAAACACATGAACCAAAGGGATGATTTGTTCATGTAGGATCATCTCATGCCGATCCTAGATTTCTACTAAGTAATCAATGAAGGTGACTCCATTATTGATGTCCATATTTCCCTAGTCAAAAACATGCATAAGATCATGCACATACCTCCTCAGCTGTGAAACATGGAAGATATAATACACTCGTTCCAAACACGGGGGTAGGGCTAAGCACTAAGAAACATTTCCAACCCTCTATAGGATCTCAAATAGATCAATGAACATTGGGGATAGATTGAATCCCTAGACAAGAATTCACATTCTTTACTATGGGGAGACTCTTAGGAAAATATTGTATCCCTGCTTGAACTCCAAGGGCCTACGATGTCGATCTGTATAAGATTTATATCGGCTCTAGGATGTACTCTTCCAATCACATATCACCTGAACCTTCTCTATCATTTCCTACACCATCTCTAGACCAACTAGAGATGTCTCTCCAATCTTAGTATAGAAAAAGGGTGACCCAAAAGGTCTCCCGTACATGGAATTTAATGGTACCATACCAAAAATAGAGTGATAGATGTTATTATAAGAAAACTCTACCAATGGTAAGTGATTAACCTAACATCAAATGATGTATAGCACATAGCCTCTCAGTATATCCTATAACACTTGGATAATCTTATTTTTCATCCCATATGTCTAGGGGTGAAATACAGTACTCATCCTTAACTAGGTCCCAAAGGCCTCTAGAAAGTTGCTCCACAATCGTGAAATAAACTGGGTATAATGGTCAGAGACAATCATCAAGGGTACCCCATGAACCTGGAAGATATTCCACATGTAAAACTACCCAAGACTCTCCATCAAACTCCACTCCCTAATGGTAAGTAAGTGTGATGACTTTGTGAGTCAGTGAACAATCAATCTCATAACATTGTGACCACTTGATATCTGTGGAAGCCCCGTCACACAGTCTATGGATATGCCATCCCATTTCCATTTTGAGATATCAAGGGGCCATGTAAAAACTACCATAACCTGATGCTCAAAATTCACCTATTGACATGAGAGACATCTAGAGATTAACTTATCCATTATCATCCACATTCCATCCCACCAAAACATCTACTGAAGGTTCTTATACATATTTTCCACACCAGGATATAAAACCAAGAGTGATGTGAGAAATTTCATCATCACCTCCTCTCACAATGTGACTAGAACCACCATCCATCCTTGGAAAAGGATTATGTGCTCCCCTCTTTCAGAGAATCCATATGGTGAATATTCTGATGATATCTAGTCATATAGAGTCTTACTATCAATGTATCCCAATTAAGCCTCTCTCAAATGGTGAAGAAGTGGAGGAGTCACCACCATAGACTAAATAAAAACTTTTTAAATCTACTCTATTAGGATTATCTACAAATAGGAAAATTCCCCAGAATCCTCCTCCACTAAGAAATAATAGGACTTCCTGTTAAGGGAATCTTCTGCCACATTTCCCTTCCTAGGAGTATAGACTATCATAAAGTCATAGTTCTATAGGAACTCAAACCATATATTTTTTCTTAGGTTAATATATCTTTAATAAAATATTTACCTAATACATTTTTGGTATGAGTAAATAAAAAAACACTAGCCCAAAAGATAATTACTCAACATCTTCATGGTGAAGACTATCACCACCATCTTTAGGTTATAAGTGTCTTATTTCTTGTCATGGGGTTAAAACTGCCTCAACCCATACGTGATCGCTTCCTACCTATGTATCAACACACACTTGATCTCAGATCTAGAGGCATTGAAAAACACTACGTAATACATTCCCTCCTATGGTAGTCTCAACATATGAGTAATGGTCAGTCTCAGTCTTATCTACTCAAAGGCTCTCTGAACCTACTCATTCTAGATAAAAGATTTCCCTTTCTGCATTAGGGTGGTCATAGGGGATTCTAATCAAGATAATTCCTCCATGAACTTCTTTTAGTACCCCTCCAATCTAAGAAAACTTCTCACCTTGGTCACACTCTTGGGATTCTACTAAGAAATTACTACATCAATATTTTCCAATTACACAACTAAACCATGATTATAAATGACATTACCTAGAAGGTGAAACCCATGTATCCAAAACTAAAACTTTTAGATATTAACATAAAGTTGTTGCTCCTGGAGTAAGTTTAGGATCATCCTTAGATACTCTGCATGTTCCTCCTTTGAAACATAGTAAACGAGTATGAAGGCAACAAAAAATTGGTCCAAGTATGATCAGAATATCTGGTTCATCAAATCCATAAACACTACGGGGCAATTCATCACACAAAATGGAATTACCATGAACTCATAGTGTCCTTAGTGAAATTATTTTGCTGTATTCATAATATCAACCTTAAAAACCCTCAAATAGTTGTATAAATACACAAGATCAATCTTTGAGAACTAACTCATGCCTCACAACTGGTCAAAGATGTCATAAATACATAGAAATGTGTACCTTTTCTTTATTGTTACCTGGTTCAGGCGATGCTAATCAACAAAAAGACTAAAAACACCCTCTACCTTTTCCATGAACAGAATCATAGATTCCTAGGGGAAACACTGGGCCTGATGAAAACCTTCTCTTGAAGGTCCTCCGACTACACCCACAGCTCTTAGAGCTCAGTGGGGTCCATTTGATATGACACAAAGGATATCAGTGTGGACCCAAGGCACAAGTAAATGTATAATTCAACCTCTAACCATGAAGTTAGTCCCAGAACATCCACAATGAATAAATCCATATATTAATCCACTACTGAAAGAATTCAGATACCTAAAGAGCCTACTGTGCTAAGGGCCAAACTCTCCAAATGATGGGTGATGGGTTGTAGCTTCCTGCTTGCAAGACCCACCTGTTCCATAATGAGATCTATCTTTAACACAAAGGAGAATATCATATCATCTGTATGAAGGCATCTAAAAAGTATTAAATGATAGTAAATTTAGTTTTAAACCATGGATAAACAATATATACCCAAGATTATTTAATTAGGTTTAATAATGATGACTAATAGGTCCCATGAGAAACTCTCTCCACCAGTCACCATCTGGCATTTTTGGTAGATAAGTGATATCAAAGAATCCTTACATATAGGCACCTGAAGCCAAAACTATTGGGATTTGGTATCAACCGGTATATCCTTCTCTCACACGAGGTATAAGAAGATAAATGAATGAATCACACCCATGTCTAATAGTACTAAAGTATGAGTAGAATACAAATAGATCATACTATATATAATTTCATGTGCATCCTAGTCATAACCCTCCATGGCTATGAAATGTCCATGAACCAGACTTCCAGCACCCTGAGACTGATGTAGGAAACCTGGAAGTGGTGGTGGGAGTAGATCATAACATTTTACTCCACCAAATAATCCTCCATCTGGATATGCTCTTTCTCCTTTTCCATCACCACCTCCATGTGGCCGCCTTGGCCTAACCTAGGGGATCCATAATCATGGTGATACCTATTCTATAGTGGTCCATCCACTATCTGACTATCCTAATCAATATGAAAGGTTAATAAATCATGATCCAAGTGAACCCACCCATTGAAATCATATCATCACCCCTCACTAGGATGAATGGATCCTCTATGAAATCCCTAATCTATAGATCCTTGAATCTGAGTCCAAGAATGATTATGTCTCCTTTGATGAGACCTCGATGTCTAACGCCTTATGGACACTATAGATGAATCATACATAGGATACCCACAACCATCTCTAACAACCTTATGTACATATTCTAATAATCTCACAGTAACCAAAGCCCACTCTATCACTCTATCATAAATGGGTAGATATAAGGAGACAACATTGGAAAGAATGTATCTGTGGAGAACATTATATAATTTCCTCACCTAGAAGAATCCATATCATACCATATCATGGGAGTATCACATGAGGTCAGTGAACCTTTCAGATTGATCAGTAACTGATATAATACCCTACTGCAACCTAAGAATCCCATAGATCCATACTAAACATAAGAATGGGGACTAATAATCCTCACAAAAAATCATTTGGAAGTATTCACATTAGAGAATCATCTTTTCATGAGTCTGCACAATTCAAATCCACCAATTCCCAACTACTCCATAGAAAATATTAGCTTCTAGTGAAAATATATGATCTTTTGGGGTCCCAACAAGCTTAAGGACTTGAATAATTGACTCAATACATTCTTATACCACCTGAGGATTTTTATCACCACAGAACCTTAGCGATATATGACATAAGAACTCATGGAGTGCACTAAGCCTATACACATCACCATCCTAAACTGCTGGTACTATCTACTACTTTAAATGTGGTTTCACTACTCTCTTCCAGCCTGGAAGTAACATATTATGAGTAGGACCCAGAATTGAGGCCTTATCAATCAACTTATCATTTTCATGATCCTATCATGGAAATCTTTTTGGTTATCTTCCTGGAGGTATCCTAGAAATAATCAAGATGTAACATGTTTAAATGAGCATATATTTATGGGTATTTTACTCAAGAAGTCCAATCAAAGGAATCGATCCTATATTATGCATGTACTATTTTTCATTGAAACTGATGCATTGATATGTTGAATTAACTATCATGTAGTTAGATTCTTGGTGAATGGATACGTTAGACTCTACACCAATACCGGGTTTCCTTGCCTAGAAGCTACACTCAAAACACTATGACATTGTTTCCCTAAGTCCCAACCAATTCCTAATAAGGGAAAAAACTCCAAACACCATCCCAAGGAATGAAATTCTCTGATACCACCCTATAATGACCTCACCCATCAGGGCCCATCTGGACAGTGGAAGGCTGAGCCATTATAACCTCAAGCCCACCTCTAATAGTCTAGGGGCTAGAGACAAGTGCCAAGAAGACATAATTTAAAGTTTCAGGCCTTAGCCTAATGTATCTATATTGGCACACCCAATTATCGCCATGCAATAATAAAGAGGAATAATAAAGGATAGTAATATCTAGAGTATAAACATGCATATAATAACTGCTAGTAAAATAAAAAAAATTATAATAGTATAAACAAAATTAAAAAGTACATGCCCAACCAAAAATGAAGTCCCAACCTAACAAAAACTGGAATAAAGGAAAACTGAGAGAGCTTGGCTCCTAATCTCTAAGTCCTGACCACCATAAGTGGTCAATGAACCAATGTATTTCTAAGCTCCACCAAAGTCACAATAGATCTATTTGTCATATGAATAAGATATGACATGTGTTGGAAAATACCATGTAGGGGTGAGTATATATGTAGTGAGTATGATGCATCAAAAACCACAAAGGGAGAGACAGTAATATACAAAAAGGTCAGCTCAACCAAAAGATAGAGGGAAAAGGGACTCATGATATACATAAATGATCATAAAGAAACCCAAAAGAGAGATAAATGGGATATCCATCTCACAACCCAACCGAAGTTGACGAGTCTTTCCCCAACTCCAAAATTCTATCTCTCATGCCCAACATAAAATAAAACCTCACCAGAATTTGTGTGGAGGGGACCACTCCTCACTACTACACTCCACAGTCTATGGTGATACATCTCTTATGGAGGACCCACATGCTGCTGAAGTTAGAAGATCAGGGATTTCCACTCCTTAGACAGAGGAATCGCTCTTAGTGTAGGGAAGTACATTCTCTATCAGTATATAAAGTACATGGGACCTACTTCCTAGTGAGATAGGGGAGTACCAACCCTGAAATATCTTTGATGATCCTGCCTTGATCACTACCATCATCAAGCATCACCAAAAGAATAATCAATCTTGGAACCCATCATATCATATATCATATGCTATAACTAAGTCCAAAATCACCTTATACATGAAAAAAAATTCAGGATAGGCTACTTGTAGGCCAAAATATGAGTCTTGAAGAAGGATATATAAGAGGAAAAAGTTTTGGAGGGAATACATGATGTGTATGGGGATCTACATGGAATCTGACCCCACCTATTAACCTTTCAATGTTTTCCTATGGATATGGATTGGGAAGTAATGTCATACTATATGACATGTATAGGTGGTGAACAACATTTCTCAGCCACTCGAGGCTTACCCATGTTCTCCTAGCCATTCCTGTGTACTTTGGTCCATGCCCATGTACTTGGACATGTACTTGGCCTTTCCGAAGTGCTGGTCCATGCTTGTGTAACCCTGGACATGCCAATTTACTCTCATAGTACACAACATATTCTCCTATATGGGGTCTTGGGTGTGTGTAGTTGGCACACAACCTGACTACCCAAGTAGGGTCACACGATATGTGGGACTAGCCACATGGTGTGTGATACTTAAATCTTCTTGAAACCCTATCCATAACCAAATCTAAGAACGCACTATGTGTTCTTCTGCACTAAACTATGTGTAGTTGTGTTTTTCACAGAAATTCTAGACCCATTAAATAGTTTCCCAATCCAACTTAATCACCTAGAAAACCACCATTTGACCAAACAAAAATGAATAAAAATTCCTTTGACCATCAATTCTAGGACTCTGATGACCAGAAATTAGAATTTGATCACCCACTAGGATCCTATAGTGACCATAGCCTTTTTAACATAATATTTAATTATTTTTAGCATAATACAAACCAAGGATCAAATAGTCTAGTGTCTTTGGTAGACTAGGTTCATGATTATAAAAAAAATCTTTTATTTAATCTCTGTAGTGAGATACTAAATCCATTTGAGCTCTTATAACTTCATAAGATAACCTAGGTAATACATAGGCAGAAGGGATGAGATAAAAATCCCAGTAAGAGAATAAGCATGGAAATAAATCATAACATATGATTTAGAAGGCGTAATATGATAACATAAAAGAAATTTTTCATGAATAAACATATTAAAGAATAACATATATAACATATAATCATGTGATCATGGAAATATAGGAATCTAGAAATAACACATAACATGACATAAACATGACATAAACATGAGTCAAGGCTAACTTCCAAGATGGTACCACATGGTGTACAAAGTCCCATAATGGATTAGGTTTACTCCCCAATACCATAAATAGTGTCTCATGATACTAAAAATTACCCAATGCATTGAAGCATTATCTATTTTCACCTATCATAACATTTTCATGCATATGTATGCTGCATAAAGAATCAAATATAAGGAATAAACATAAGGGTTACCTATGAAAATAAATGGGTTTTATAATCATGTCATAAGGAAAAACCAAAGGGTGTATCATAATTTAATCCATAAATTAAGGTATTTAAATAATAATTGAATATTAATAAGGGAAAAATAAGTGTATTTTATGATAAATTATGTCCAACTAAAGTGTAAACAGGTAAAAATGGTAGTTTATTAACCTTCAAAATATGGCACTTAAGTGGGGTTTTAAGAGAAGAGGTAAAGAGTCTTTAAAATGGGTAAGAGAATAATAATTTACATAAAAAAGAAGTGAAATAAATTTTTTTTTCAAATAAGAAGGATTAATTTTATAAATCATAGATGTTTTAAAACATGTCATTTAGTGGAACCTAAAAAGAGGCAAAGAAAATAGAGAAGTTCTATTTAATCATATTTTCAAAAGGAGTTAAGAATGAAACCATTAATATATGTATATAAACATAAAATAAAGATTAAATAAATATGGTATATATGTATGAGAAATACATATATAATATTTAAGAAGTATATAATAATAATGAAGTTATAAATTGAGGTATATATATAGATAACATAACTTAAAGGAAATATGGAGTTTTGAAAAAATCCCTTACTTTATGTCCAAATGAATTCTACACTTGAAATTAATGTAATATATAATCAAATTCAATTAACTAATTCCTTAATTAATAGCCTATTATATATTTATTTGATTTATTATTATTTTATTTAGTTCATTTATGACAATCTCAATGATTTATAAAGTTCAATTTTGTCATTTCAGGAGCGTTTATTTCACGGTTTCATGGTCGACTCACTTGTGTAAAATTATGGAAGTTTTTATGAAATGGGAATAATTATAAAGTGAAATTATATAGTATTAATTCAATTAGATAATTTTAAATTTTCCCATATATCATTTTGTTTTCTGGTACGAGGATGATTCATTTGATAAAATGTTAATGATAAATGTTTATTTTGGCAGTTTTTTGACCATCATGAACTAGTTTCATTTTATTTAATATTATGTCTATATATTACTTCCAAAACATGAAAAACGTTATAATATAAATATTAACCACAATAATTGTTTCATTATCATCCTTGAAGGTTGTAATGGAAAACAAAAACTCATTATCCATGAAGATAGTAAACCGCCATAATTTGGACAATGGTTTCATTTCTTTGAATAAGAGGAGATGAGAAAAGAGGTGGAAATAATATATTACATTAAAAAAATAAAATTATAGTATATAAATTATACTATATTTATTATGATTTTGTGGATTAATTATGTGAGGAGAAGGTATAATAATAAATGAAATTAAAAGAGATAGTTTGAGAAGGTTACCTCTTGAATATCCCATCCTTGAAGGACCCCTTAAGGAACTTGGAATTGGTATTTTGTTGAGACCAGTAGATCTTGGAAATGGGGAAGAGTATTGGAAATGTAATTGAGAATAATATTGACAATATACAAGGATTAGAAGGTGTGAGGAGAAGTGGTGGCGAGAGGTGGTATTTATAGGGGGGGGGGCGATGGGTGTTTTTGATTATTATATTCATTAGTTTATTATTTTGGATCAAGACTATCAATAGTGTTGATTACTATGAATAAATACAGTAAATAGTAAAGTATGGTTCTATATAATGGGTTATTACATCATAAATAACTCAAAAATTCATGTATTTTTCTTATAATGTTAAATACTGTAAATTATCACATTTCACTATTCACAAAAAAATTCAAATTTTTTAGAAAAATAGCATAAATTCACCCAAAACATTTTTTGATATGTAAATTTTAAAAATGAAATCCATTTTATGAAATAATTTTCTAAACATGATAAATTTAATTTTTAAATAAAATCATCATTTATTCAAAAAATACCGATTTTAAAATTATAATTGATTTTATAACCCTTTTAAAAATTAATTAAGGTGTCATAAAATTATATCATAATTAAAATAAAAAATAATATTAATTTATGAATCTATTTTATGAAAATAAATATTATTTTAAATCATTATATTAATTATAAAGTTGTAAATAAACATTTACATTTTTTAAAAATACCGACACCTAATTTATCATTTAAAAAAATTATTTACTTATACTATGATATAAATATATTATATTTTTTTATAAGATACCTAAATTTTATTTTATACTTTTATAGGTGAATTTACTAGTTTAACAACCATATTACTATTCCTAATAGTCAGATTACCATTTCAACCGTATAGTTTCCTTAATTTCTATAAATACCACTTATTTGACTCATTCTTCATTCAATTATATTTTGTATTAAGGTTATATCTATAATATAATCTTCAAAATGAATATTTTATTATTATTATTATTCTTTATTTCTACATCTTTGTAAGAACCTGAACCTTTTTTTAGGTATGGGTTTTATTTTCTGGTGTTTTGAGAAAAAGAGGAGAATCTTGAAATTTAAGGAGTACACGCCGTGTACTTAGGAGTACATGCCATGTACCTGGTTGCCGTGGGTAGACATGTACTGGCCATGTAATGGCTGAGTACATGGCCATGTGGGGTGATCTGGAGACCGCCTAAAGTGGGGCCCGGTAAAGGCATATACATGCTGTGTACTTTTAAAAGACAAGCAGTGTAATTTTCTTTTTAATTGTTAAATTAGACCGGGGTCGCTTCTAATTGGAATAAATTCCTTCTTCTCAATTCATCTTGTCTAAGAGAGATCGTAGGGTGTGATTCTTCTCTGATCCCCTGATCGACCATTCGTTCTCCTAATCAACCACCGTCAATTGCATTGGAATCACCCCTGTGAGTTCTTCCTTCTTCTAGAGTCTCATCTCTTTATTCCTCCTCTTTCATGAGATATTCTAAGTTGAGAATTTTAGACGTTTTTATAGATCTATGAAATTATAGGTCGAATCAAAGCCTAGGATTCAACTATGTTAATCATACAATGTCGAGGTGGGTGGTTTGTTCCTTTCCTTAGTTAGTCTTTGAATATTGTGTGCAAAAGTGACTAATACCCTAGTTCGGGGTATTGCGTGTTTAGGGATTTTAACCCTGTTGATGTCTGCTATGCTTGTTTTCTTGATTTAGGGATATTTTTTGTAAATAGGATTATTTTTCCATGCTATGGAGGTGTTTTCCTAGGTTTGATTTGATATTGGCCATTGGGTCTAGAATTGCCTGAAAGGCATCTTGCGTTCCATGCCTAGTGTTGTTAGGATGGAGTGTTTTATCTGATGTTGTGATATGTTTTGTAGGTGTTTTATCCAAGTAGTTATTGAGGTTTACTTTGTCTATTGAACATAATTGTGCATGATTTAATTACATAGGGCTATGGGAACCTGGTGTAGTAGACCATAGGGGGAATGGATGCTGAGGGCTTCTCCAGAGTTTCTGTTTACTTTTACGTTGTGATACCATAGAGGGGTGGACTTTGTGCCCCCTCAGAGTGTCTGTAGTTCCACGTTGCGAGAACACATGGGGAATTGGATGTTGAGTGCTTCCTCATAGTGCCTATAGTTACCGATACAAGACCGCATGGGGAATGTATGGTGAGTGATTCCTCATAGAGTCTTTGCTAAAGCTGAACCAGAGGGGTTAGAGTATGGGTACTTCCCAAAGGGTTTCTTGTGTTTGATTGGTTGAACCATAGGGGTTGGGTTGTGAGCACTTCTCAGAGGGTTACTTGTTTTTGATTATATGGTTACTTGATATATGAAAATTAATGCAATTGAAACTGTAGGATTGTTTACTTTTGAGTACTTCCTTATTTACTGCTTCATTTTTCTTATTGCATGCCATATATATTCAATGACTATTAGGCACACATATTTGGGTGGTTTCCTACTAGGATTCGTATCAAACACTATTTGGGTCATGATTTTGGGACCAAATAGATTATATTACTACAGGTATAGATAAGGGAAAGTGCCCTTCTACTTTAGGTACTTGATTGATGTGGAGTTGGAGATAACAGGACCAAGCTGAGGCTTGTGATGCTGCTGAAGTTTATTTTTTTTCTTTGTATTTGATTTAGTACTGTATTCTAGAATTTTGACTTGTTTGGCTGCTTTCCTAGAAATATTTATCATGCATCATTTATATATATGTGCTTCTATTGTTTATTACTTCCAGTCTTCCGCTGTTTACTTATTGCATGTTATTACTGTTTCTGCTATTATTATATTTTTCTTTCCGCTGCATTACTCTACCAATGAGGGAATAGTTTCCCCACTATCATACCCAAGGCCCTCGCTACTAGTCAGTAGCCTCTGGGGTTTGTGGAAATGTGCTTGAGGACATGTGAACAACTATGTACAGGGCACCTCTGGGTGGTAGCCAGAACCGGGACATTACAAAGTGGTATCATAGGAATTATTTTCTTCTTGACTTACTGTTTGGAGCCTATAGTCAGGGATGGGAAGGAATAGGTAGTTGGTAATAAGCTATTCCTGGGATTTTCTAACCCTTGTACAGGGAAACAATGATTTACCTCGATTATTGCAATTTTTCTGGTTTTGTAATTTTTACAGTTGATTTGATTTCCCCATTGGGTGATTCACATGTTTTGTGTTATTATCATTGATATTATTGAGGTTCTATTTCTATTGCAACCCGATGAGATGAGGGTATTCTATATCATGCATCATATAGGCACTTTCTAGAGATCACTTGTCATGCATTATTTCTATTCCATTTAGAGTGCATTACTGATTTCCTATTGCTGTGACAGATATTGTGCTAGATATGAATGCTGTCGTGATAGATTCCTTGATAGAATACATACTATTTGATAAGTTGTTGGATTGTGTGAGGTTTCGTTTTAATAAACTCCAAACTTTGGTTCTTGAGGTGTTATGGGTCCTCATGGATCAGAATTTAGTGGATCATTACACTATTATGCTTGTATATGACATGTATAAGATGAAAAACTTTGATTCTCGAGGAGTATGAGCCCTCATGGATTGGAATTTGGAACTTTAATGTTTTTTTCAGTGTTTTTGGGAGTTATGGAGTAGTTTACAAGGATTAATATTTGGAAAAACCCAGAACACATGGTGTGTATTGATGAATACTTTCCATGTATCCTTCTGTTCAGGAAGGAATAAATTTTCTTAAGTACACGACTTGCACTTTGAGTATACGCCGTGTAGTCTTTAACCATGTCACTAACTGTGTGGGAAGAGACATGGTGTTGGGAAATATTTGGTGGAACATGTCGTGTACTGGACGTACACTCCATGTTGTATAGACCATGTGTCCACCTGTGTGACTAACGACACATATGTATGAAACTAACGTTATACATGCCATGTCATGTTTCAACATGCCGTGTAGTGTAACCCATGTATTCGGTCGTGTGAATAACAACACATGTCGGTGAAATTCTTCTAGTACACACCGTGTCTAGCATGAACACACCGTGTAGTCTCGTTCTAGGAGAACCATGTGGGTTAGTCATGTATAAGAAATCAGGTAGGGGAAAACGATTCAAGTACATGTCGTGCCTTGGGAGAACACACCGTGTGTATAGGGTGTTACACGACCAGGGTTGGTTGGAGTATAGGCCCATGTGAAGGCTTAAAGGAACACACCGTGTAGGGGTCATACACGCTGTGTATCCCTGTTTTGAAAAACTTGAATGATTTCCTTCTCTTGTTCCTTTATTTCACTTCTAAGTTTCAATCCTTTATAATCTTGAACTAAGGTGTGCGCTTAACCTTGTAGTGTCATTCCACCGAGACATCCTCCAGTTGTATACCAGTTACAGGGCAGTGAGCAGACACCGGACATGGAAAATTAGGAACTTCCAGTAGATACTCCAGTCATTCCCATCTTGGAACCAACCATTATCCCAGATACAAGTTCTGATGCACAATTCCGAGAGGGATTTATGAGGTTCATGTAGAAATTATGAGGATTACCACCTCCTGCCCCATCTATGGAAGATTTGATGCGGGTTTTTCAGTAGAAACATCCTCACACCTTCACAGGGGATGGAGGACCTAAGGCTGAAAAATCATGGTTAGAGGTTATACTTTCTATCTTTAAGCATTTAGAGATGCCTCCAGAGAGGAGGGTGAAGCTCACTACATACATGCTTCAGGATTCCACCAAGTGATGATGGGATGTGATATCTTAGGTGGGACGCCAATAGGTTATGTCTTGGGATGAGTTATAGTGTGTGTTCTACGATTACTTCTACCTAGATACTTTCATGGATAATCTAACCCAAGAGTTTATGAGTCTAGAACAGGGTACTCTCCCAATCATGGAGTATTCTTCTCACTTCACAGAGCTACAGTGTTTCACAACCATTACATGGGGAGATGGGTTATTTCTAGAGCTAAAGTTTGAGGATGGTATTAGGCATGAAATCCAATATTAGGTGAACATATTCAGGTTGACTTCCATCACCTCTATAGTCAACCAGGTGCTAATCATAGAACACAATCTGAGGGATTATGGTTCTATGATCTAGGGCGTCTTGACATCCAGAGTTGGTACCCCTCCTACTTATAGCAGGAAGCGCCTTATCGAGTCTACACACGGGGATCCGAGGAAGTAGGATACTTCTTCTGTTAGCCAGGTGGTGTGCTACTAGTGCAGAAAGAGAGGGAATATGAGGACACATTACCCGAGAGACCCATTGGAGTGCCGATCTTGCAGAAATATGGGTCATATTTAGCGGTTCTGTCAGTTTTTCTCACTGGTATCCAGTGAAAGGGGTTCTTCTATGACTCCTCGTTTAGGATCAGCACCACCGGTTTCTCATCAGTCAGGGAACTGAAGTTCTTCCGACCTTTTAGGAGGAGGTGGAGGTCACAGTCTTGGTAGCCAGTCAGCGTAATTTCAGTGATAATAGGGTGGATCAACTCAAGGTGGTCAGTTAGGGTCATAGGGCCGCGGTACAGGTCAGACTTTTTCAGTGGAGCAGACCCAACAGAAGCAAGATCCCAGACCCTCTACAGTTCACAGTACGATTCTAGTTTCCTCAGTTCTAGCTTTTGTACTTTTTGATACAAGGGATTCCCATAGTTTCGTATCTATTGATGTTGTGGAGAGACTTGGGCTCTATATCTTTACCTCTGCTGATATCTTGATTCTAGATACTTCTTTGGGGACTAGAATGACTAGTGTATGTCAGTGCAAGGAGTTCCCTCTTGAGGTTGGTGGATGTCACTTATTATGGGACCTTTACATCTTAGGGATGAAGGGGTATGGCGTCATTCTCAGAATGGACTGGTTAGTTCCCTTCCAATAATTTGTAGATTTTTATCGCCATAGGGTGAGTTTCACGTCACTAGAGGGTAAATTATTCTTATACAAGGGTGAATGGGATGTCCAGGCGAGCAGAGCGAGATCCGAGCATCATGGATCAAGAGGAATTATATCCCAGATTTCTAGTCTATATCTGGATGACCAGGGGACTTCATAGTTGGACTTTCCTCTAGTGGTCGATCATTTCTGGGATGTATTTCTAGAGTAATTTTCAGGTTTTCCTCTAAATCGAGAGGTTGGATTTTCTATTGAGCTTATTCTAGGAGTGGCATCGGTGTCCATTCTTCCCTATAGGATGGCTACACCGGAGTTACATGATCTCAAGAAGCAGTTAGAGGAGTTACATGATAAGGGTTTCATCCAACACAATACTTCTTCTTGGGGTTCGACTTTCCCATTTTCTAATAAGGTAGACGGTACCCTCAGACTTTTTGTGGATTATCGGAAGCTGAACTAGTTGACGGTCAAGAACCGATATCCCTTTCCAAGGATTGATGATCTCTTTGATCAGATTCGAGGAGCCCAGGTGTTCTCGATGATTGACTTGAGATTCAATTATCACCAGTTATGTGTTAGACCATCATATATACCTCTTAAAGCCTTTCAGAGCAGGTATGGTCTATAAGAGTATATGGTTATGCTGTTCGGTCTCACGAACACGCCTACAGTTTTCATAGAATTGATGAACTGATTGTTCCATCCATAATAGGATTAATTCGTGGTAGTCTTCGTGGATGATATCTTGGTGTACTCTCACACTCGACACAACCATGCTACCCATATTGAGATCATTTTGAGTACACTAAGAGAGCATTAGTTATATGCTAAGCTCTCAAAATGCCACTTTTGGATGGATTAAATTCACTTCTTGGGTCGTGTTATCTCAGAGACAGAAGTATCAGTAGACCCAGAAAAAGTGAGAGCAGTAGTTTCCTTGGTGAATCCAAAGAACATATTTGAGGTGCGGAGTTTTCTAGGGCAGGAATTATAATACAAACGTTTCATACAAGACTTTTCACACTCAGTAGAGCCACTGACAGGCCTGACTAAGAAGGGTGCGAGGTACTTATGGTCAGATTCTTGTGAGTCATCCTTTCAGGAGCTGAAAGGGAGGTTGACTTCAGCACTGATACTAGTATTTCCAGATTTGGGAAAGAGCTATATTGTATACTGTGATACACCAATTATCGGGATGGGAGCAGTGATTATGTAGGGGGAATGAGTCATTGCGTACGGGTCTCAGCAGTTGAGGCCACATGAGAGGAATTACCTGACACATGATCTCGAGTTGGTTGTAGTTGTTCATGCCTTACGCTGTTGGTGACATTATCTGTTGGGAGAGAATTTTGTGGTTTTATCCAACTAAAAAAGTCTCAAGTACATCTTTACTCAACACAATCTGAATCTGAGAGATTGAAGGTGGGTTGAATACCTTTAATCCTTTGAATTTGAGATTGCCTACATGCTTGGGAAAGGCAATGCTGTGGTTGATGCGTTGAGCAGGAGGACTCAGAAACAAGAAGTTCAGGAGGCCAGTAGTGAGTGGAAGCATATGTCTCTGTTCTCTGAGATGCATTTGGAGGTGCATGACAGACATGGGAAGACATTTATTTCTTCTGTGGTTGTTACCTATAATCTACTTGATCGAGTGAGAATGAGGTGACTATCAGATTATGAAGGCCTAGTCCTATGGGAGAGTGTGTTAGGGGAGGACCCTATTCCTGGATGGGCCATAGGTGAGGATGAGATCCTACGTTTTCATGGGTGCATATGGGTGTCAGCAGATATACGCGAGGAGCTGATGTGGTATTTTCATTCCTCAGTTTGGGCAGTTCATTCTGGTATCACCAAGATGTATCAATATCTACACCGTTAGTATTGGTGGCCTGGTATGAAGAGATATGTTGCTATTTTTGTGATGAGGTGTTCTACCTATCAGTAGGTAAAGGCAGAGCATTAGTGACCAGTAGGTCTTTTGCAGCAGTTGCACATTCCAAAGTGGAAGTGTGATGATGTTGCAATGGATTTTGTGATAGTTTTTTTGAGGTCTCCTCATGAGAATGATACAATATGGGTTTTCATTGATAGAATCACGAAGTTTTCTCACTTCTGGCCAATCAAGGATACCTTTAGTGTGGATGAGCTGGGAAGGTTGTATATATGAGAGATTTTACTTTTATATGGAGTTCTGAACTCCATTGTTTTAGATAGGGATTCCTATTTTACTTATCAAGTTTGGTAGGGACTACAGAAGGCTTTAGGTACATAGGTACTTCTGAGTACATCTTACCATCCCTAGATAGATGGCCAATCCAAGTGTACGATTCAGGTGCTAGAGGACATGATTTGAGAATGCGTCCTATATTTTGGAGGTTATTGGGAGAAGCACATAACTCTTGTGGATTTTTCCTAAAATAATAGTTTTCAAGAAACTATTCAGGTGGAACCTTATAAGGCTTTGTATGGTAGGCCATGATGATCACCCCTATGTTGGCTGGAGGCAGGAGAGGCAGCTATGCTGGGACCTCATCTTGTCCAGGAGACCACAGAGAAGATAGAGTTGATTTGGTAGAGGATGAATATTATACAGTCACAAAAGAAGTCTTATGCGGATCGAATAATGTGAACTCTCAAGTTTGAGGTTGAAGATCAGGTTTTTCTACGTGTCACACCGAGGTTTGGACACAGGAGGATTAAAAGACAAGGTAATATTTCACTGAGATATGTTGGACCATTTGAGGTTTTAGAGAGAGTCAGGATGGTTGCCTATCAGTTGTAGTTACCTCAGAGGTACCGGGATATACATGACACCTTCCACATTTCACATCTATGGCGTTAATTCTCAAACCCATATCTTGTTTTCCAACCCGAGGAGGTTGAGCTGGAGGTGGGAGCATCGTTTGAGGAGAATCCTATCTAGATTATTGATCGCAGTGCAAAGGTTCTCCATGGAAAATCTTCTCCTCTAGTACGAGTGCTATAGAAGTATGAGTGGGTGCAGGACGAGACTTGGGAGAGGGAGACCGATGTACGATTGCAGTGGCCAGAGCTGTTCGAGGATTCTTCTTCTACGCCGCCTTTCTAGGGAAATTCGGGGACAAATTTCTTTAATGGGGGAAGTTTGTAAGACCATAGACCTTATTTTTAGGTATGGTTTTTCTTTTCTGGTGTTTTGAGAAAAAGAAGAGAATCTGGAAATTTAAGGAGTACACACCGTGTACTTAGGAGTACATGCCGTGTACCTGGTTTCTGCGGGTAGCAGTGTACTGGACATGTAACGACTGAGTACATGGCCATGTGGGGTGACCTGGAGACCACCTAAAGCAAGGCCCAATAAATGCATATATACACAATTTACTTTTAAAATAAACGTCATGTAATTTTATTTTTAATTGTTAAATCAGACCAGGGTCGTGTCTAATTGGTAGAAACGCCTTCTTCTCGACTCGTATCATCCAGGAGTGACCGTAGGGTGCGATTCTTCTCCGAGCCCCTGATCAACCATTAGTTCTACGAATCAACTGTGTCAATTGAATTGGAATCACCATAGTGAGTTATTCCTTCTTCTAGAGTCTCATCTCTTGATTCCTCCTCTTTCATGGGATATTCTTGGTTTAGTGTTTTAGACGTTTTTGTAGATATATGGGGTTCTAGGTCGAATAAAAGGTTGGTATTCAACTATATCGATTGTAAAACATTGATTTAGGTGGTTTGTGCATTTACTTAGTTAGTATTTGAATATTATGTTCAAAAGTGCCTAATACCCTAGATTGGGGTATTGCGTGTTTAGGGATTTTAACCCCATTGATGCCTGTTATGCTTGTTTTCTTGAGTTAGGTATCTTATTTTTAAATTGGGTTATATTTCCACGCTATAGATGTGTTTTACCATGTTTTATTTGATATTGGCCGTTGGGTCTAGAATTTCCTGATTGGAAGCTTTCTTTTCATGCCTAGTGTTGTTAAGATGGAGTGTTTTATCTGATGTTGTGATATGTTTTGTAGTTGTTTAGCCAAGTAGTTCTTGATGTTTACTTTGGATGTTGAACATTATTGTGCACGATTGACTTACAAAGGGTTGTGGGAACCTGGTGTAGTATACCATAGGGGGAATGGATGCTGAGGGATTATTCAGAGTGTCTGTTTACTTTTATGTTGCGAGACTATATCAGGGATGGAATTTTTGGTCCCTTAGAGTGTCTATTGTTCCACGTTGTGAGTCCACATGGGGAATTGGATGTGGAGTGCTTCCTCAGAGTGTATATAGTTAATGATACGAGACCACATGGGTAATTGATGGTGAATGATTCCTCATAGAGTCCTTACTAAAGCTGAACCAGAGTGGTTAGACTGGGAGTACTTCCCAGAGGGTTTCTTGTGTTTGATTGATTGAACCAGAGGGGTTAGGATGTGAGTAATTCATATAGGGTTACTTTTTTGATTATATTATTACTTGATATATGAAAATGAATGAAATTGAAACTATAGGATTGTTTACTTTTGAGTACTTCCTTGTTTACTGCTTCATTTTTCTTATTGCCTTTCATATATATTCACTGACTGTTAGGCATAGATCTTTGGGTGGTTGCCTATTGGGATTCATATCACACCCTATTTGGGTCATGTTTTTGGGCCCAAAAAGATTATATTGCTATAGGTATATATAAGGTCAAGAACCCTTCTACTTTAGGTACTTGATTGCTGTGGAGATGGAGAGCATGGGACCAAGCTGATGCTTGCGATGCTGCTAGATTTTATTTGTTTTCTTTGTACTTTGGTTTAGTACTGTATTCCAACATTGTGACTTGTTTGGATGCTTTCCTAGAAATATTTATCATGAATAATTTATATATATGTGCTCCAGTTGTTTATTACTTCCAGTCTTCCGTTGTTTACTATTGCATGTTATTACTACTTTTGTTATTGTTATCTGTTTCTTTCCACTGCATTACTCTGCCAATGAGGGCATAGTTTCCCCACTATCACACACAAGGCCCTCGCTGCTAGTCAGCAACCTCTAGAATTTGGGGAAATGTGCTTGAGGCAATGTGACCAACCGGGTACGGAGTGCCTCTGGGTGGCACCTAGAACTGGGATGTTATAAGCTTTGTTTGTGAGTGAGGTCATTCTAGTGGATCGATTATATCCAAATTTTCCAATTTTTATTATCTTATTTTCTATTTATTATCCCACTGTAATATTTTTAATTCTTATTAGTTTATTTTTTTAATAATGTATCATTATTAATTTATTAGAATAATGTTTTTATTGGGTTCTCTATGTGATTATGTTTTTATGACATAATTATAAGAAGTGAAATTCCATTGATATAATTATGGGTCACTATATTCTTATCCCCTTACTAAATTTATCCCTTGAATTTTTTTTACATACTAAGGTGAACAAAGGTGAAGGTACTTCTCTTTTATTTTTTCCTTTGGTTACCATGTTTCATCTTGATACTTATGGTTTCTCCATATTACTTTTTCTAGGTGAGTGGTCTTGTTTTATAGAAATCTATCTCTACAGTCCAAAATCATCACCAGCTACCCCTAATAAGAGAGATCATTTTCCAGCTATACCACCTTTGATTTCAGTATATGTGAGGGATTTGGTATGTACTTCCTCAAGTGGGATACATATAATACATCATGTACTTGAGACATGGTTGGTGTAAGCTCTAGTCGATTATCCAAAACTCTAAAATAATCAATAATCTTGAAGGGGACAATGTACCTAAGAATGAGATTTCTTTTCCTTCCAAATATCATGACCCACTTCCATAGAGATATGTAGAGGAATACCATATCACCAACCTCAAACTCTAAGTCCTGTAGACGATTAGCTATATAACTCTTCTATCAATTTTGGGAAGCCTAGATATGTTGCTGGATAGTCATCACATTTTTTACCACATCCTCGATTATTTTTGGTCCTAGAAGCTTATGTTCACCAACATCATCCCCACATGAAGGTGTTATATATCATTTCCCATAAAGAGCTTCATATGGATCCATTTGGATTCTTGAGTAGAAATTATTTTTGTAAAAGAACTCGACCAGTGGAAGATGTTAATAACATCCTAATTTGAAGTCCATTGAGCATGATCACAACACATATTCTAGTTTCTGAATAGTCTGCTAAGATTGGACATCAATTTGGGGGTGATAAGCCATACTGGAGTTCAACTCTATTTTTAGATCATGTTGGAGACTTTTATAGAACCTATAGGAAGATCTCAGATAATGATAAGATATAATCGATAATGGTACTCCATTACAACTCACCACTTATATGATATATATACATGAGAGTTGGTCGAGTGAGAAGTCCTCTTGAATATAAATAAAGTATGAATTCTTTATGAGATGATCCAAAATTACCCATATATCATTATTTACTATACATGTCTTCAGAAGTCTAGTGATAAAGTAAATTATGATTTTTTTCCATTTCGATGTAGTTATGGGTAATGGTTACATAATCTCCTTATAATTTTTCATTTCAACCTTCATTTACTGACATAACAGACACTTTGATGTATATTTAGTGATCTCCTTATTCATATTGTAACACTAATAGTGATCTCAAAGATACTGATACATCATTGTGCTCCCTAGGTGAGTTGTCACATACATGACATATTTTAAAGGTATATTTAAATTAATTTCTATTATTTCATTATTTTGGGGGTTTTCCATGTATTTATGGAGGAATGGGTGAGTTTTCATGAATTGGGCCAAACCGTGAGCCCAATTCGAGATTTAAAAATAAATTTTGTTTCTTTTATAACTTCTTAATTTTTCAACATTTTTTATCCATTTTAATTCCTACTTGGCCTCCCCTGACCTATTAACACCACCATGTAATTTTGGTGCCTTTAGAAATCCATAACCAAGGTGTATTTGGGTTTTTATTTAGGGGATTGGGCCTGCCCGAAAGCTCATTTCCATTTTTAAAAATGAATTTGGTTTATTTAATAACATATTAAATTTTAAGTATTTCTAGTGATTTAAAGTCTCACCCAAGACCACTTAACCCATACGTGCTCCCATTATCCTCCTACACTCTTTGGAGCTCGTATTCATCGCGATTTAGTACAGAACATCATAGGGTTTCTCAAATCATCCAGATCTGAAGAGGTAAATTCATTCCTTTTAACTCTCTCAATTCATACTCTTTTTCCTCCATTATAGTTCCTAATTTGACCCTTCCTCCTCCTCTTCAAACCTAAAATCCAAGGCAGCCCTCCAAGTCACTCAAAACCTCTTTGGAACCCCATTTGAAGGGGGATTTGTTGGAGGAACTTCAAAGAATCTCAAGTAAATATCTCTCCTCCTTAGTTACTCCCATTTCCATGAAGTTTATTTCAATTTCATTGAAGTTAAAAATGAAAATTGGGTAGGTTTTCTAACCTACGGTTTATCCTTGGGGTTTCTTGTTCAATTATTTTGGTTTTAGTCTCTATCTAAGTCCCTCTTGGTGCGTCAGTGGTGCGACTTGATTTTCTTACGACGATTCAAGGGTTTCCTTTGTTTTGGTAGGTGATTCCAATGTTTATGAAATATTTGTGTATTATTATGCTGTATTTATCATATTTTCAGGTTTATCTCATTTTAATATTGCTTCAAAAATTAGTTTTAATGGTGTTTCTATTGCAATTTAATTTTAAATGCCAATTTGGTGTGAAATTGGGGGTTTTCCAATGAAATGTTTTATCGGTGTATTTGGGGATGCCCTATAAATACTTAGTTGTTTTTATTGAACTTTAATATGGCTTAAAATAATTTTTCTAATGTTTATCCCTTTTGGTCGTTGCTGCAAAAATGAGTTTTAATGGTGTTTGTAAAGAAAGTGAAGTTTTGGGGCCACTTTTGTGTGAAAATGGAGGTTTTACAAAGTTATCACTCCTTGTTTAAAATTGGGCTTCCCTAAAACTGATTTTATGTTTTTATTGATATTTATTGGGATTCCTTTACTATTTTTGTATCTTACAAGTTTTCACATGGTGTACAAGTGGGCTTCGTAAGGGGTTTTGTGTGCAAAACAGTACGAGATTTTGAGAAATTGTTTCATTAAAAATCAAAGTGTTTACTGTGTGTTTTAAGTGGTATAAAATGTGATAGATACTGTACTTGGTGTACGTTACCATTAGTGGTGTTTTACATAAAAAATGATATGTTTTTCATTATGAAATTGTTTGAGCACAAAGTGGGAGCCCGTGTACCTAGGTGGGGCGGATGTGTACTAGTACGACTAGTGGACTGGATGTGTTTTGTCCCTGTTCCACCTAGAATTTGGATAATGAAAACTCTAACTAAATTATTTGGATGATTATTGGGGACCACTAGGTTATGGGTATATTCCCTACTAGTGGCTCGTGCACGAGAATAGATTTTACTTTGGTTACTTTACACTGAGGTATGAGGTGCATGGGGCCCGAGACTATCTAGTGCCTAGGGGTGTTCCCAATTTTATTGATCATTTTATTTGTGGTATTTTCCATTTTAATGGGGTGTTTTTGGAATTAATTTACAATATATATCATGTATATTTAAATTTTTTAACATTCTGAAAATTTTATCTTGAAAACTGTTTTCAATTGATAGTTGTATTTCATGGAATTTATCAATGCTTTTCTTTGCGTATTAAAACTGCTTCCTTTTTCACATTATATTGCATGATATTTGGAATAATTTGGTGGTATCCTATGGGGATTAGGATCACACCCTACTTACACCTATTGTGTGTAATTAGACTTTATTATGATTGACTTAGGTAAAGAGAAGGCTATGGGTGATGGCAGTTTAGGGTGTTAGTTCCCATCCCTGGTGCAGAGTTGTGGAGACGACTTGTGGGTGATGACCCCAGGTCCTATGGATTCATTGGGTCTATTTTTATGTTGTTTCTTTGTGTTTTTGGACCTTTTGTAGTTCATTTGAACTTATGTATTTAGTTATGGATTTTTTGTATAAACGTTGTTTAGTATGAATTTTTCAGATTCAGTTTATCAAATGTTTTTGATGTTTTATGTATACATATTCAGGTAAATCATTCCCAAAACAAGATAAATGATACCTGGGAACTTTTTCCATCCTATGGGAATAGGGAATTCCCTTAGGGAGTTTCCACGAGCTAGGTTTGATGCTGGTAATAGTGGCGACCAGATTCGGTTCATGACAAAATGGTATCAGAGTAGGTTAATGTTTTTGGATTATGTTACTATTTTGGGATGAGTTGGGATAGACAAGAGATATGATTTTCAAGGATTGGGGTTTTGGTCATGATTAGGGTGCCTGATACACACCTCTCATGGCATACCTTGAGTCACTAGGGGACGTTGGAATTGTCTGATTGACTTCACTTCCTGGTGGGGCGTGTGGGCTGCAGATCACACGTGGACACCGGGTGGGGGTGGAGTAGTTGTTTATTTTATTATTGAAATGTGTTTTTTTATTTATATTTGATTAAAATTTTCATAATTTTGGTATTTATTATTATTTTGTGACTGTTTCATTTTGTAGAAACATGCCTCCCCGGAAAGTTCCCATGTTCCCATGGGAGGAAGCTGGAGAGAGTTCTCCCACACCGATTGATTAAAGGCTAGTCGAGGTTGTGGTCCGAGATGTCAAAGATTTGGGACAAGGAACATATTATACTTCTATTCCAATTAGGGAAGAATATATGGGTCCTAGAAATTATAAAGCACAAGAGTTTGTGAAAAACAAGCCTCCTAACTTCCGAGGTAGCTCAGAACCCCAGGAAAGAGAGGAATGGCTCGAGAAGATAGAGCGTAGTTTGAGTTCCTAGAAACACCCAAGGAAATAAGGGTGAAGTGTTCCTTATTTCTGTTAGAGGGTCCCAACCATAAGTTGTGGGAGTCAGTGCTTCATACTGGGAAGAATGAGAAAATGCACTGGGGAGATTTCAAGGCCGTCTTTAATGAACTGTACTACCCTAAGGTGTTGGCTTATGCTAGGTCCAGAGAGTTCATGGAACTTGTTCAGGGGCATCTATCTATGATGGAGTATGCCAAATGTTTTAAATAGTTGGTTTTTTATGCTCTAGAAATCATCTCTAATGAGTAGGTGAAGGCCCAAAGGTTTGAGAAAGGCTTGGGACCAGAGATATACTCCCAGGTGTGCTTATTTAAGCTGAGGACCTATGCTGAGGTTATTGATCGGGCATGATTGGTAGAGATTGATAGGAAAGGCAGGCCTGGTTTATCTGGTTCAGTATCATCAGTGGCCAATGGTAGCTCCTCAGATAAGAAAAGGAAGTAGGAGGGTCATGTGAAGAAAAGAGGTGGTAGTTCAGGCCACTCTTCTTGGAAGTTTTTGTCTGTGGATTCTGATGCGAGATCGGTCGTGTGAAAACAGTGCAGGAAGCCCGAGAACATACGAATAGAATTTATACTTCCTCCGAAGCCTTGTTATAAGTGTGGAGGTATGGGGAATTTACAGTGCTTCTATGGTGTGGCACGTCCACTCCCGAGTGGGGCAGGGTCAGTGGCTTCAAGAGGTGTGCCAGCACAGTCTGAGCCGTTGAGGACTTGGGGATCTCGATTTGGAGGACATGGTGGTAGGGTTGGGTCATCTTCTGGGAAGTTCCAGTTCATGGAACAACCATAGAATAGAATTCGTCCTCAGGCAGACATTATACATCTCCATGCGGTGGATCAGACACCAGCAAGATCAGAGGCGAGACCGTCGATAGTTCGAGGTACCATTTTGATCTCATCTTTTATAGCTGCTTCCATTTTTGATATCGGTGCCTCTATTTCATTCATTTATTTTCATTTTGTGGAAAAACTAAATATTCTAACTGATTTTTTGTCTTTTGCGATGGAGTTGGTTACACCGTTGGGAAAGAAGAAGGAGCAGGGTCTCAGGTGCCCATCGTGTGCGCTTTCTGTGTCAGGGGTCGAGATGGAGTGGGAACTTTTGGTCTTAGATATGGATCTTTTTGACATCATAATTGGTATGGATTAGCTAGTACACTTCCAGGAACACATCGATAGCTACAGGTGGCGTGTGAGTTTCACGGCATCTGATGGGAGTCGTCAGGTTTTTCATGGAGAATGGGATCCTCGGTCAGGCCGTGTCAGGCCTCCACTCCTAGAGTTGGGAAGTATTATCTTCTATTTTTTGTCAGTCACACTAGAGGATGATGATCTTTACCTTGAGGTTTCACTACCTCATGTAGTGAATGAGTTTCCGGAGGTATTCCTGGATGATTTTTCAGGTTTTCCCCTAGAATGGGATGTGGAGTTTTCTATTGATTTGGCACTAGGAACACAATAAATATCTCTTCCATCATATCTTATGGTCCCCACTAAGATGAGGGAATTAAAAATAAAAATAGATGACTTAGAATATAAATGATTCATTCTCCATAGTGTCTCTCCTTGGGCCGCACCTGTGTTGTTCGTGAAAAAGGCTGACAGATCCCTCTGATTGTTCGTTGACTACCAGAAGATGAATAAGGTAACAATTAAGAACAAATATCCTTTTCCTAGAATAGATGATTTGTTTGATTAGTTGAAGGTGGAAAATTTGTTCTCAAAGATAGACTTTCATTCGAGCTATCATCAACTAAGGGTGAATGAGGCATATATCCCGAAGAAGGCCTTCCAAAGCAGGCACAACCACTTTGAGTATTTAGTCATGCCCTATGGATTGACCAATGATCCATTGGTCTTTATGGAACTCATGAACAGGGTGTTCCATCAGTATTTTAGTTCCTTCTTTGTGGTGTTATTGGATGAAATTATTGTATACTATGGTTCTGAGTAGGAACACAAACATCACTTGAGGATCATCTTGGGCACTTTGCGGGATCACCGCCTCTATGAAAAGTTGTCAAAGTTCACTTTCTGGATTAGGGAAGTGAGATTTTTAGGGCATGTGATCTCTGAGTAGGGGGTTTCAATGGACCCTGAGAAGATTAGTGCAGTTATTTCATGGGAGCAGCTGAAGAATGAGTTCGAGATCAGGAGTTTCCTTGGCATGGCTGGTTATTACAGGCGATTCGTTTTGGATTTCTCTTGGCTTGCTTCACTGATGACCACACTCACTCAGAAAGGGGTGAAGTTTTTATGGGGCCCATAATGTCAAGAATCATTCATGGAGCTGGAGAGGTAGTTGACTACCACCCCTATACTGATTTTTACAGAGGATGGAAAGGGATATGTGGTCTATTGTGATGCTTCGGATATGGGTCTTAGGTGTGTGCTTATATAGGATGATCACGTGGTGGTGTATGGCTCTCTCCAACTCTGAACACACGAAAAGAACTACCCAACCCATGAATTAGAGTTAGTAGTGGTGATTCATACTTTGAAGACTTGGAATCACTACCTCTTTGGGAATATGTTTGTGGTATACTCTGATCACAAAAGCTTGGCCTATATCTTCTAGAAGAAGAACCTCAATTTGAAGTAGCATCGCTGGATTGAGTACTTGCAGGGGTTCGACTTTGACATTGTCTATACCCCAGGTAAGGGTAATGTGGTGGCTAGCTCTTTGATCAGAAGAGTTCTCATGTAGGCTTTAAGGAAGTCTAGTGATGAGTGGACTTTTATGGGGATCTTTTCTCAGATGCATGTAGAGACTAGGGAGTACACTGGAGGTGCGTTATTGGAGAGCATCTTGTTGAATCCTTCTCTATTGGAGTTGATTCAGTGGGAAATACCATGTGATGAGCTTTTTCAGTGGTCGAAGTAGTTTCTTCATGGTGGAGAGACATCCTCTGACTGGTCATCGTCTCACGAAGGCATCTTGTAAATTGAGGGCCGTTCAGAAGTGCCGTTATCTCTGCGAAAGGTGGTGATGGAGGACATCCACCGATCTCAGTGGGATATCCATACGGGTGACACCAAGATGTATTATGATGTTTGTCGGCAGTTCTGGTGTCTTGGTATGAGATGAGACATAACAGACTTTGTGTCGAGATACTACACATTCCAGCTGGTGAAAGTAGAGCATCAAAGGCCCTCCGGTTTTCTCCAACCATTACCCATTCCTACCTGGAAGTGGGATGAGGTCACCATGGAATTCATTGTTGGATTAAATCGTACACATCCGTGTAAGAATTCCATTTGGGTGGTGATTGATCACCTGACCAAATCATCCCACTTCATTCTGATTTGAGATACAACAAAAGTAGATGAGTTTAGCCTTTTGTATCTTCAGTATGTGGTGAGAATACATGGCGTGCCATCAGAAGTTGTCTCAAATAGAGACCCCCGTTTCACTTCTCATTTCTAGGAAGGACTTCAGAAGGCCTTGGGGTCTCAGATTAAGATGAGTAATACATACCATCCTCAGACGGATGGTCAGACAGAGAGGGAAAATCAAAATTTGGAGGACATGCTCCATGCATGTGTCCTGGATTTTTGAGGTTCCTAGGATAACCATTTGGGATTGGTTGAGTTTGATTATCATAATAGTTACCAATCCTCTATTCGAATGGATCCTTTTGATGCTCTCTATGGTCGGCCTTGTCAGTACCCCCTGTGTTGGGCTGAGGTAGGTGATACCTCACTACTGGGGACGAGTCTGGTGCAAGAGATTTCTGAAAAGGTCAAATTGATTAGGAAATACTTTTTGATAGCTCGGATTCATTATAAATCTTATGATGATTGGAGGTGTCAAGACCTAGATTTTTCTATGGGTGACATGGTATTCTTGAATGTGGCCCCTCGTATAGGCCATCGTCGATTGGGGAAGCAAGGGAAGCTGACACTGTGATATATTGGACCTTTTGAGATAACCGAGTGTATTGGAAAGGTGGAATATAGGTTGGTTTTACCTTCTCAGTTGACATCCATCCATGATGTCTTCCATGTCCCCCATTTGAAGAAAAACAACACGGATCCATCCCATGTACTGAGTTGGGAAGAACTGGAGATAGATCCTAACTTGTCAGTCTTTGAGAGGCCAGTGAAAATAGTGGACTCCCAAGATAAGGTGCTTCGAGGAAAGTCTATTCTGCTAGTCCGGGTTCATTGCCAGCATGGTAGTGAGGCACATGAGACCTGGGAGTGGAAGTCATGGGTTGAGGAAGAGTACCCATTCTTGTTTTCTGATCAAGTTTCAGGTTGACTTTCCGGGGTGAAAAGTCCTTCATGGTGGAAATAATTGTCACATAAATGACATATTTTAAAGGTATATTTAATTTAATTTCCATTATTTCTTTGTTTTGGGGGTTTTCCATGCATTTATGGAGGAATGGGTGAGTTTTCCTGAATTGGGCCAAACCGTGAGCCCAATTCCAGATTTCAAAATAAATTTTGTTTCTTTTATAACTCATTTATTTTTCATTATTTTTCATCCATTAAAATTCCTAAATGGACTCCCCTGACCTATTAACACCACCATGTCATTTTGGAGCCTTTAAAAATCCATAACCTAGGTGTATTTTGGTTTTTATTTAAGGGATTGGGCCTGCCTGGAAGCCCATTTCCAGTTTTAAAAATGAATTTGGTTTATTTAATAAAATATTCAATTTTAATTATTTCCAATGATTTAAAGTCTCACCCAAGCCCACTGAACCCAGACATTATCCCATTATCCTCCCACCCTATTTAGAGCTCGTATTCATCGCGATTTAGTACAGAACATCATAGGGTTTCTCAAATCGTCCATATATGAAGAGGTAACTTCTTTCCTTTTAACTCTCTCAATTCATACTCTTTTTCCTCCATTATAGTTCCTAATTCGACCCTTCCTACTCCTCTTCGAAGCTAAAATCCAAGGCATCCCTCCAAGTCACTCAAAACCTCTTTAGAACCCCATTTGAAGGGGGATTTGTTGGAGGAACTTCAAAGAATCTAAAGTAAATGTCTCTCCTCCTTAGTTCCTCCCATTTCCATGAAGTTTATTTCAATTTACTTGAAGTGAAAAATGACCAGGGTGTAGGGTTTTTAACCTAGGGTTTAACCTTTGGATTTATTCTTCAATTCTTGTGGTTTTAGGCTCGATCTAAGTCCCTCTTGGTGCGACAGTGGTGTGACTTGATTTTCTTATAGTGATTCAAGGGCTTCCTTTGTTTTGGTAGGTGATTTCAATGTTTATGAAATATTTTTGTATTATTATTCTGTATTTATCATATTTTCAGGTTTATATCATTTTATTATTGCTGAAAAAATTATTTTTAATGGTGTTTCTATTGCAATTGAATTTTAAATTCCAATTTGGTGTGAAATTGGGGGTCTTCAAAAGAAATGTTTTATTAGTGTATTTGGGGCTTCCCTATAAATAATTATTTGTTTTTATTGAACTGTAATAGGGCTTCCAATACTGTTTTTAATGTTTATGCCTTTTGGTTGTTTCTGCAAAAATGAGTTTTAATGGTGTTTGTAAAGAAAGTAAAGTTTTGGTGCCACTTTTGTGTGAAAATGGAGGTTTTACAAAGTTATCACTCCTTGTTTAACATGGGGATGAACTAAAACTAATTTGTTGTTTTCATTGAAATTTATTGGGCTGTCTTTAATGTTTTTCTAACTTACAAGTGTACACATGGTGTACAAGTGGGGTTCTTAAGGGGTTTTGTGTGAAAAATAATACGGGATTTTGAGAATTTGTTTCATTAAAAATAAAAGTGTTTGTTGTGTGTTTTAAGTGGTATAAAATGTGATAGCTAATGTACTAGGTTTATGTGACCAGTAGTGGTGTTTTACATAAAAATGGATATGTGTTGCATGCTGAAATTGTTTGAGCATAAAGGGGGAGCCCGGGTACCTAGGTGGGGCGGATGTGTACTAGTACGACTAGTGGACCAGATGGGTTTTGCCCCTGTTCCACCTAGAATTTGGATAACAACAACTCTAACTAAACTATGTGGATAATTATTTGGGACCACTAGGTTATGGGTATGTTCCCTACTAGTGTCTCGTGCACAAGAATAGATTTTACTATGGTTACTTTACACTGAGGTATGAGGTGCATGGGGCCCGAGACTGTCTAGTGCCTAGGGGTGTTCCTGATTTTGTTGCTCATTGTATTTGTGGTATTTTCCTTTTTATTGGGGTGTTTTTGGAAGTAATTTATAGTAGATATCATGTCTATTTAAATTTGTGAACATTCTTCAAATTTTATCTTGAAAACTGTTTTTAATTGAAAGTCGCATTTCATGGAATTTATCACTGCTTTTCTTTACGTATTAAAACTGCTTACTTTTTCACATTTTATTGCATGATATTTGGAATAATTGGGTGGTATACTATAGGGATTAGGCTCACACCCTACTTACACCCCCTAGGTATATGTATAATTTATTATGCTTGACTCAGGTAAAGGGAAGGCTATGGGTGATGGCGGTTCAGGGTGTTAGTTCCCGTACCTGGTGCAGAGTTGTGGAGACGACTTGTGGGTGATGACCCCAAGTCATGGGGAGTCCTTATGTCTATTTTTATATTGTTTATTTGTGTCTTTGGACATTTTTTAGTGCATTTGAACTTATGTATTCAGTTCTGGATTTTTTTGTATAAACGTTGTTTAGTATGAATTTTTTAGATTCAGTTTATCAAATGTTTTTGATGTTTTATATATACATATTTGGGTAAATCATTCCCAAACTAATATAAATGATACCCGAGAACTTTTTCCAGCCCGTGGGGATAGGGAACACCCTTCAGACCTTACCACGGGCCGATTTTGGTACTAGTAATAGTGTAAACCAGATTTGGTTTGTGAAATGTGTGGATAGGGTTAACCTAAGTACATAATTCAAAATATCCCTCTTTATCTCAGGATTTGATGGTACACATACTCATGCCCCAAATCTTATAACTACTACCTCATAAATTTTGAACTTTGAGGATTTCACCCTTTATTAAAACTTCTACATTTTTCTAAATTTCCACATTATTTCTTTGAGAAACCTTTATCTTCTATAAAAGGGATGGTTGAGAAATCACTTGTGAAAGGAATAATGATTTACCTTACTTTATTATTCTCATGTACATCCTTTTAAAGTTGAAGAAGAATGGATCCTTCTCAATTATAATCATTGATAAAGTTACATAATCCTTTCTACTTATAGCATATTCTAATTTATTTTCATTACCAAGAATATATTGGATTGAGCTTTCATAATCAATAATGAGTTCTAACCATCTTCATTGGAACATATTAAAATAATTCTATGTGAATATACACTTGAGGTTTCAATAATCATTATATATCTCACACTTCTCTCCATAGATATAATCCTTCTAGATTTTCAACGTGAAGATCACAACCTCCAACTCTAGATCATGTGTGGGATAATTTTTCTCATAAACCATAAACTGCCTTGAGGTGTAGGCTATCGATTTATCATTTTTCATTAGTAAACATCCTAACACCTTCTTTGAAGCATAGTTTTATACCAAATATATTTCTCCACTTGTGGGTAGTGTAAGTACTGGTGCAATGATATGCCTCTTTTTCACCTCTTTAAAGTAGCCTTCTCATTCAATGGTCTAGAAAAACTTTACTCCCTTATGAGTCATCTTTGATGGTTGGTTTTAAAATCACAATAAGTTCCTAAAAAATCATCGGTAATTCCCAAATAGAATAAGTAAACTATTGATCTCAGTTACATATGATAGTTTAGGACACTCCTCAATTGATTTTTTTAGAATGGTCTATAAAATTTCCTTTGCTGGCAATAACATGCCCCAAGAATGATACTTCCTCCATCCAAAACTCACATTTACTATAATTTACATATAGTTTCCCCCTTTTTAAAGGTTTTAGAAAAATATTAAAATACTACTTGTGTTCCTATTTTCTCTTAGAGTATATCAAAATATAATATATAAAGACTATAAATTTTTTAGGTAGTCTCTAAAGACTACATTCATTAAGTCCTTGAAAATTTCTAGAGCATTAGCGAGTCTGAATGGAATCTCTATGAACTCATAGTGTACAAACCTCATTCTAAAGGTGGTATTTGAAATATATTCCTTCCTTAAATTTAATTGGTGATATCCCAACCAAAGATCCACCTTAGAGAAATAATTGGCACCACGTAGTTGATTGAACAAGTCATCTATCCATGTAATTGAGCTTGTGATAATTAGTGCATATGTACATTTATCCATCCTTCTTCTTAAAGAAGAGTACTAGAGAACCCCATGGTGAAGAACTTGGGCTTATAAAACCCTTGTAAAAATTCTCTTGCAAATGTTTCTTTAGTTTCTCCAAATTAATAGTGGCCATCCTGTAAGGAGTCATTGATATGAGAAAATATCCAGGTATAAGATCAATTGAGAACTCGACCTCTTAGTAAATAGGAAAACCTAATAATTATTTAGGGAATACAGCAGTGTAATCCCTCACAATGATAATGTATTTAAGAATGATCCTATCCTTTTTATTAATCATTTGAGCTATATATTCTTGATTATAATGCAGTAATATCCACAATTTAGTTGATGATTTTGAAGGATATTCCTCCTCCTCCTCTGGTACACAATTAGGTGATTCCTCAAGATGTGAAGAGTGATACCCCTTTCCCAATAGTTGGTGTTGTCTTTGTATTAATATATCCAATCCATACCCAATATAACATAAAAATCCACCAAAGGAAGAAAGATGATATTTTTTGGGAGGCTCAGTACACAAAAATTAACTAGGGATGAGTTATATACTATAGATGCAATAATTCCCCCATTCACTATTCTTATAGATAAACAAAACTTCATATTTGGAGGTGGTTTTGGAATAGTTCTACTAAATCTACAAGACATGAAAGAATGAATAAAACTAAAATAGTTCAATATGTTTAATATTATTGAATGAATAACCAGAATCCCTATCACCACATAATTTTTGGGCTTCACCACAGTAGTAGTGAAAGAATATTCCCATCCTTGATGCCTTGGAGGTTGTTGTTGTTGATTTCCTCTGAAAACCTTCCCTTAGGGAATTGGATTTCATAATTCCCACATTCCTTGGAGTTGAAACACTTCACTATAGACTGATTTTTGATGTGAAACTTCCTTTAATATTATAAATTAATGGGATTCTTCAAATCTCTTCGATAATAGTTAGCATGATTTTCCTCTCTTCCACATTTGAATTCTCTCATGGTTACCTTTAGAAAGTTCCCAAGATTATTCTTACTAGACTTTTGACATTTGGGATGTTGGGTTTTATTCCCTTCATGGGATTTATCTTTTGATCCTACTATATTAAACTCGATTTTACAATTTTTATCTCCAAGACCATGAGATAAAAAAGAGTCACCAATCTCCATATCAACCTAAAGTGCACAATGAACAATATCCTCATATATGTCAAAGTATCAAATCACCAAGGATTTTTATAGACTTGGATTTAATCCACAAAAGAAGTGATCGAACTTTCTTTGAATGTTCATGAAAAAGCTAGAGGCATATAATGTAAGCATTGTAAAGTTTTCCTCATATGTCCTGATAGGTTCATATTCCTTTTTCTTCAGTCCAAGGAACTCCCTATCCATATTAAGATTTAGATTTTTGGGAAAATATTTATTGAACAATATTTTCTTAAATCCTTCCCAATCAATGGAATAAATTTACTCATTAGACTTTGTGTTTTTGATCAGTGTCCACCACTGATCAGATTACCCATAAAACCTATAGACTTCCAGTAAGAATTTAAACTCTTTTGATAATTGAAGGAAATATAATATCTTCTAAATGGAGTTAATCCATTGTTTCATGATGAGGGGATTATAAGATACACTAAATATAAGAGGTCTTTGTCACATAAAGGATTCGACCACACTTGATATTTCTTAAGAGAAGGAGGTAATTCCACATGATTAAAGTTATTATTAAAAACATGATCCAGTTGAGCTAGTACTATTATGAATTTTTGAGCTCCCATTCCCATCAGTTTTTTAAATTTAATTAGGGAAATAAACACATTGACTATCATATTTTTTTGTTAGCATGAGTTATCCTATTTACCACAATTAACTAAACAAAGAAAAAAATAATACAATTAGGGTGATTTAATACTTATCTAATGAGAACATAAAAAAGAAACCATAAAAATTGAAGGAATAATTTATAAATGAAAATTATATTACAACTTATGATTCCCTAAGTTTCAATATTGGTTATGTATGGTTATATAATTATCCATAGGGTTCTTACTAAAGTTTTCTAGTCCCAATAACCCCAAATAACTATATCATTATTTGATAAAAAATATAGAAACCATGATTATAAAATAAAAACAAATATGTTAATTACATTTTAATGGAATTAAATGTTCATTTTTGATCTTATGGGCCTGAGTTAGTGGATTTTAATTTTGAACACCCATTCTCGTCATTTGTGCACTTCATGCCTAATGTACACAAATTTAGGCCCAATGATTAATCTAATTTTAAGGAATGTAATTATTCATATTTTAATTTGATATTTCAGGAAATGGATATAAACTTAAATATGAACATTTTTCATTCAGGGATCAATGGAGGATGCATAAAGGATTATGGGGATATTTGGTGATGAAAGGAAACAATTCTGGAGAAGGCAGATTGAACACCAACCCACTTATGAGAATGCGAGGGACACAATACCGGCCCAATGAAGACCAAATTTCATTGAATTATAGGAGAAATATATAGTAAAAAATAATAATTCAGGATATAGTGATAATTCGTCCTCCATGGTTCTTATTAAGATGGCACAAATAGAATATCAAAATCTGGGCCAGAATTTGCGGCCCATAATGTTAGCCCACTAAATCGGACATAACTTCCGATACACAACTCCAAATGGTCCCAAATTTTACAGGAGGCTAGGATACATCCGGTGATACATTTATTATTTTATATACCACTCTAATTCTACTACCTAAAATGTCATTTTGATGCATCTGTTTGGTGGATGCAAGCTGACTTCCACTTCAGGTCAAAGGAGGGAATCAATTTTTATCCACAACTTTCCACCACCCTAAGTCCTAAATTAATTTAATAACTGGGCATACATTTATTGAGGCTTGGCCAAAGGATTAACAATTTCCTATTTAAGGTTGTGTTGGTGAGGGGGAAGAAATATCTCTTGTTTTGAATGTAATGTTATTATGCTAATGTTCCTTTGTAATGTTTTCAATTGCCATGTAAGTTTATTTTTTGTATTTCTATGTTCTTAATAAACATATTTCTATTATATTATTCCAATTTATTTAATTAAAACTATATAATCACAAATAATAGTTATATATCTGTGTTGTGGTGAATTATTTCACACATAGGTGTGAATTTCATTCACACACACAGAGGAGTGCTCGTTATTTCCGCGGTTTTTAATTTCTTCAATCCAATTATTGTAAGCCATATTCCAACCACCATTGAGAGTATACCATAAATGGAGGGATAACCCTTTAATGGGTTGATCATAGGAATATTCAAAGGCTGGATTTAATTTTATTTTATTAATGAATTTTTGTTAATTGGTTAACTAATTTAAGACTTCCATTCTTCAGTTATTTCCACTCTTCATCTTCACTATGTTTGAGGAAGCTAAATCCAAGTACTAAAATGACCATATACCTTGGAGACATCATGAATTTGGTTATATAAGTGTGTAGGTATTTATTAATTGAGTTTATTTATAATCAAACCAAAAAATGATGAAGTTAGTGTTATTTTGAAGAATGTATTCATCAAGAATTAATAAAACCAAAATTGTCTATAGAAGTAAAATTCATTCAATCCACCCCGAGCATAATCCTAAGATCAACCCAGTATCATTGAATTGAATTCAATTAGGTTTCTTAGAGTTATTTTAAAACATCTAAAATCAAAACCAATTTGGCCACTTCATATCCAGAAGACCATCTCATAGGTTGTGTATCTTAGGTATCTTCTTAGGTCTCAGTGGATTTGAGAACCCAAGATAGAGTACAAGGACTGTTCTACCTTCATCTCTTGGGTAAATTTGAGCGTGAATCAAATTTTGGTGTCATTTTTGGGGACGAAGTAAGTATCTTAGACCAAAACCTTATTTCCTAACCCAAATTATTCTATTCTCACCCAATATCTCTTATCTTGTCCCTTTCTCGTTTTTTTCTTTTTGGCGCATGTTCGCCTACACCCGCAATAATTCAAATAGAGTAGTTAGTGTGGAAAGTCCTAGGATAGGGGAGTCAAGTGAAACTAGGGGATTTTTTCCATTAGATCCTAATATTATTGATACTCTAGATTCAAACATTGATCCCATTTCAATGGAAGGTCTTCTAAGAAACCAACTCATAAACCCGGGTGGAAAATAAAATGGAAATCCAAATGAGGTAGCCCCAAACTTGGGGAATGTAGTCGATCAAACCATGAATGACTACCTCACACATGACTAGACCAATGACCCCTCATGCATTATACAAAATTACCTAGGATATTCTAACTATATATTTAAACCCCATGTCCTAAATCACTTTTCCACATTCCATGGAATGGAGTCCTAGATGCCCTACCTTCATTTTAAGGAGTTAAATGGAATTGTAGAAACCATGTATCCCCCACATCAACTAGAATCAGCTAAGATGAGGCTATTTTATTTTTATTTAAAATATCGAGCTAAAAATTGGATAAACAATTTGATATTATCATCCATTAACTCTTGGGACCAATTAAAAAGAGAATTATACAAAAAATACTTTCCCCAACACAAAACAATTTCACTTAAAAAGAGCATCCAATTTTGTTTTGAAAAAGATGGAGATTCATTCTACGAAACATGGGAGAGATTCAAAGACACCCTAAACAGGGTTCCACATCATGGTTTTTCTATACCTGAATAATTGAGATTTTTTTATGAAGGGTTGGTCCCAGGGAACAAACAATTCATTGACATGATGTGTAATGGAACCTGTAAAAACAAAGCCCCAAATGATGCTTATGAGTATCTTGAAAGCCCTGTTGAACAAAACCAACCATGGGGAACATCACCTTAGTATGAAAATCCACAAATAACTACTGGAATTCATACACTTAGATAATAGGAAAGACTTAGGGCTAAACTCACAACACTTTCTAGGAAGGTTGAGGAGATAAACCTTAGGAAAGTCCATGAAATCCAAAACTATAGACCCTGTTTGCACAATTTGTGACAAACATGACCACAAGACAGACAACTGCCCAACCATTCCATCCATCAAATAGGTTCTTTTAGGAGGACCCCCATCGAAAGTAAATGCTTTGAAGTTTCAAAATCCTCAATACCAAAACACCTTCAAACCAAGGTATAATGACCACTCAGGCTTCCACTGGAAAGATAACCAACAACCTAGACAACCAGAGGGACAAAATACTTACCCCCATCAGAACTACCAAACCCATAACCAGTTCCAAACCCAACCTATCCAATACCAATAGCCACTAGTCCATTTTCAATAAACCATCACACCTCCAAAATATACCCCCTGGGATAAACCAATCTTCTAAAGCACCGACCCAAACTGTTCCACAAAGCCTACTAGAACAACTGTGCAAATAGATGAACAAAATGAACTCAGAATTCTCTTCTATTAAACAAGATCTTCAAATCATCAAAAATATAAATTCACCCATGACTACACAAGCCATTATACAACAAAAAGTAAGGGGAGAGTCAAGTTTCACTCAAACAAATCATGAACTACTAAAGGTTGTGACTGTTTTAAGAAGTGGGAAATAAATTGATAAACCTGAAAAACTAATTCATAACCCATATGAAGATTCAAATTTGGATTAAAATTCAAATGAACCAAGTGATCAAACTAAAAAACAAGATAAAATTGTCAAAGAAACAACTCTTCAAAAAACAACCCCAAAACCTACACCATTTCTTCAATGCATGAGGGGGAAAACCAAGCCTGAATTGAGTGAAACATTGAGGGAAATCTTCTCACAAGTCAAGTTGAACATTCCCCTTCTCGATGAAATCCAAACCATACCTGCCTACTCAAAGTAACTTAAGGACTTGTGCACTTTTAGAAGAAAATTTTCACATAAAAACCAAGTCCTTTTGGTTGCTAAAGTGAGTACCACCATTCAAGGGACTATTCCTCCTAAGTTGAAAGACCCAGGTTTCCCTTACATCAATGTTAAACTAGGAGAGAGAAAATTTGTCAAGGCCTTGTGTGACCTAGGTTCTAGTGTCAATGTCATCCTCTATGCTGTGTACTTCCAGTTAGGCCTAGAATAGATCCAACCCACATCTATCACACTTCAACTTACTGATTGTAGCATTAGGGTTCCAAAGGGTATTTTAAAGAAAATTCTCGTAAAGGTTTAAAACTTCATCTAACCTCCTGACTTCATTGTCCTTGACAACTATACAAACTTAGTAAATAAGGAACAAACCCCAATCATTCTTGGACATCCTTTCCTTGAAACAATCAACTCTGTTATCCGAGTTCAAAATGGGAACATGACCATCACCTTTGAAAAAATGAGTCTAGACTTGAACATCTATAATGAAAGCTCACAATACGGGATGACGAGGAAATTCATGAAGTAAACATGATTGGAATCATTGATAATGAATCCATATAACATAAAGGAATATTTTATGGATGTTTAAGTCAAGATGAGATTGATTTAGTTTGTTCACATGAAGGAAGTTTATCTCCTTGGCCTGAATGATTTTCAAATTGCTCTTATGATGAAGTATTAGGTCCAATAATCAGTGAAACCTTTCAGGAAACCACTTTCATGTAAATCAATAAAACTTACTTCCCTAAATCTGATCAAACCAATATTGTATCTGAAACTTCTACACATGGGGATTCGATTCTATCTAAAACTCTAGGGAAAAAATTGATCTTGATCCAATGTCCCAATCTTCTGCTGAAATTCTGAACCAACCTGATCTTGAATTAAAGGAAATTCCCACTACACTCAAGTATTACTTCCCAGGGGACAATCAAACACATTCTATTTTCATATCTTCTTCTCTTGAAGACAATCATGAGAGGATGATTTTAGATGTCCTTAGGAAACATAAGAAATCCATTGGTTGGACCCTGTCTAATATTCCTGGGATTATCCCACTAATCGGGACTCATAGTATTGTTCTAGAATCTGATTCAAAGATTTTTCGTCAACCTCAATGGAGACTCAATCCTAATCTCATGGAGTTAGTAAGGAAGGAACTTCTAAATTTTTTAAAAGCTGGTATCATCTATCCCATAGCTGAGAGTGAGTGGGTGAGCTCAATCCAAGTGGTTCCCAAGAAGGTTGGAATCACAGTGATAACCAATAAGGATGGAGAGATTCTTCCAACTAGGGTGAGTAGTGGCTGGAGGGTCTGCATTGACTATAGGAAGCTAAACTCATTCACCAAGAAGGATCATTTACCCTTACCATTCATTGAACAAGTCCTTGAGAGAGTGGAAGGTCACGCCTTCTACTGTTTCTTAGATGGGTACTCGGGATACAATCAAATTGAGGTCTCCATAGAGGATCAAGGGAATACTACATTCACTGGTCCATTCATCACCTTTTCTTTCAAATGCATGACACTCGGGTTATGCAATCCCCCTGGAACCTTCCATCGGTGCATGATGGGAATATTCTTAGACATGGTAGGGGATTTTCTTGAGGTATTCATGGATGACTTATCTATCTTTGGGGATACATTTGAGGGATGTCTGAGGAATGTGGAGAGAGTCTTGTCAAGATGTGAAGAAATGAATCTGGTCCTAAACTGGGAAAAATGCCATTTCATGGTTAAATAGGGACAAGTTCTAGGCCATATGGTCTCAGGTAGGTGGATTGAATTTGATAAAGCCAAGGTTGACATCATTCATCACCTTCCATCCCCCAAAACTATCAAGGAAGTGAGGTCTTTCTTAAGACATGATGGTTTCTATAGAAGGTTTATTAGAAATTTTAGCTCTATTTCTTGACCAATTTGTGCTTTATTGGTGAAAGATGCTCCATTTTTATGGACAGAAATCTGTGATGAATCATTCTATACAATCAATTCAGATCTTATCTCTCCACCTATCATGAAATATCCAAATTGGAAACTTCCTTTTGAGATAATGTGTGATGCGAGTGACTTCGTTGTAGGAGCAGTCATAGGAAAACAGTGAGAGAAAAATCCATGTGTCATTGCTTATGTAAGAAAATAATTAAATGATGCACAAATAAACTACACCACCACTAAGAAAGAGTTGCTTACTGTTTTCTTTGACTAAGAGAAATTAAAGTCCTATCTCTTAGGATCACCCACCATTGTCTTCACTGAACATTAGGTGGGTCCTTCTCTTATAAGAATTTTACCTCACAATCAATGACAAAAAGGGTGTTGAAAATGTTGTAGGTAATCACCTCTCTAGGATAGAATTAAATGAAAATGTTTCTCACCTTTCTGTGTTTGATTCATTCCCTGATGAACACCTATACTCTATGAGTGACTTCCCTTGGTATGCTGACATATCCAAATTATTAGTTACAAGAGTCATTCCAAAATTCTTAGGGACTTAATCTTGAAGGAAATTCCTTTATAATGTTAGGTACTATGTGTTTGATGATCCTTAACCCTATAAGTTCTTCCCCGACCAAGTCATTAGGAGGCATGTCCCAGAATCTGAACAAGAGTCCATCCTTAAATTCTGTCATAGTGAGGCATGTGGAGGTCAATTTTCCTCTAAGAAAACTTCTACTAAGGTTCTTCATTATGGTATCTTCTGGCCCACCCTCTCAAGGGACTCTTACACATTTTGTCAATGTTTTCTTAAGTGTCAAAAAGTAGGGTCCATCACAAAAAAGAATAAAATACCACTCACTCCCTTCTTAGTGATTGAAATATTTGACTATTTGGGAATTGATTTCATGGGTCCCTTCCCAAACTCTAGGGTATATATGTACATCCTTTTAGCTGTCGATTATATCTCCAAATGGGTTGAGGCCATTCCTAAAAAATCCAATGATCATCAAAATGTTATTATATTTCTCAAGGAAAACATCCTCTCTAGATTTGGAATTCCTAAGGCTATCTTTAGTGATCGTGGAACTAATTTCTGCAATCGTCCTCTCTCATCACTCATGGAAAAGAATGTAATTTGTCAAAAAGTGTCCACTACTTACCACCCACAGACCAATGGTCAAGATGAGTTATCCAATCGATAAATCAAACAAATTCTTGAGAAAAATGTTAATCCATCTAGGAAATATTGGTCAAGAAAACTCTTAGATGCTCTTTGGGCCTATCGAACCGCACTTAAAACCATTTTAATAATTTCCCCATATAGGTTGGTTTATTGAAAACCATTCCATTTTCTAGTAGAAATTGGTCATAAGGATTTTTGGGCAATTAATAAAATGAATTATGACCTCTCATTAGTCATAACAAAAAGGAAATTAGATCTCAATGAACTTAAGGAACTTAGGATGGAGGCTTATGAAAATTCAAGGATCAATAAAGAAAAAGTACAAGCCTACCAATATCGAAACCTTAAAATGAAACATATTAAACCGATAAAACCTATTCTTTTGTATAATTCTAAACTTCACTTACACATGGGAGAATTAGAGTCTAGATGGTTACGCCCATACATAGTGCATAAGGTGTACCCCCATGGGGCTGTTGAAATTTAAGATCCCACCAATGGTCAAATATTTAAAGTTAATGGTCATAAAGTCAAATAATTCATAGAACCATTCCAAAAACATGAAGTTGATGAAGAATTGTGTAAACCTACCTTAGATGAAAAAAATAATTAATCAATTAGTGGTCCAATTCAATCTAACGATGTTAAAAAAAGCGTTGTATGGGAGGAAACCCGTGGTTTTCAAGTTTCCAATCATTTTTTTATTTTAATAAACTTTATATTTCAAATAGGATTAGTAGATCATTTTTATTTTATTCTACCTCAGACTGTTGACCTATTCTTATCTTATGAGTATGGATGGGAATGAAAGAGGAGCACTGTATTCATCCATGTCACACGGTGTTATCCCTAAGTACTACCTTACCCAGAAATTAAAAAGAAGACAATGTATCATCAATTTGATTAAAAAAAATAGAAAACCATAAAAATGATGAGACATGGTATTAAATAAGTTGTTGTGTTGTTTTTTTTTTCTGGTTTGTTCTTGTTTGTATGGTTCAGGGACTATTTTGGGTCATACATATTCAACCAATGATGTGCCTACATGTCCCATGAGAACAAAGAGTGATTTGGGAGCACCACGATCATCATTATAAAGCCAACAGGTGAACTTGTTCAATGACCTTTCCAACTCATTCCCCCCACCCACTTTCTCCTATCTTTTCTTTTTAAGAAACTATGGACTGTTTCATTCTAAGTTTTGGGGTGTGGAAACAAAATTTTTGTTAAAAAAAACAATGAAAAAAGTAAAATTCATTTATCATCAATATAATAACATTTTTCTCACATTAAAACTACATAGAAAATAATTTTTATTTCCTTGACTCTTAATTTAATTCATGATTAAGTTTACAAGAATTTATTTTGGAAGTTTGGTTGTCCAATGAGAATTTCCATCATTTTTATTTTCATCTATTAAATCAAAATTCCACAATGCATTCCCTCTAGAATGTGGGGTACCAATTTTAATTCTCAGGGTCCCATAATAAATAGAACATGCTAGTTTTATTTTTATGAATAATATGAGTATTTAAAAAAATAAAAAATAAAATAAAAAAAATGTAAAAATAAAATAAAATAAAAATTTGCATGTAGATCAAAGTATTGATAAAATTCGAGGCTTTCGGTACTTGGGGATCGTGACTCCAGAGTTTTCTAGCCCTGAGTTTTCAATATATCTCTATTTATGGTAATATGAATTTGTTTTCAATCAATTTAACTTGAGATAATGCCTGATTATGTGGGCTTCACTTAGTTCCCTAAGGCCTTTGATCCTAGGAGTCATCAGCAAAGTCTTACTACATGGGTTAATTTGATTAAACACAATCTCAATTACTATAGAAAAATTGAAAAAAAAATCAAAAAAAAATCAAAAAAATAAATGAATACTGAGGATTAAATGTGATTCCACCTATTTCTTCCATGATTTCCCCCTTTAATGAAAATGAACCCCCATATCTATTGTGATTCACAACACATCATTTCACCTAATTGAGTTGGATGAAGTATAATGATGGATTTGATCAAAGTAATGGGATTGGTATTGGGATATTATTTTAAATTTATCTTGTTTTAAATTATTTTTATAGGTTATAAAGATATATTTGTGTGTAGTTTACATTGTGAGTATTGTTTGTTATAATGTGTTTGAAAAAAAGAATTCAAATATAATCTTTGAATTATTTGCTCGGGACTAGAAAATATCAAGTTTGTGGGTGTGATTAGACAATAAAAAACATATGTTAATTACATTTTAATGGTATTAAATGTTCATTTTTGATCTTATGGGCCTGAGTTAGTGTATTTTAATTTTTAACATCCATTCTCATCATTTGTGCACTTCATGCCTAATATACACCAATTTAGGCCCAATTATTCATCTGATTTTAAGGAATTTAATTTTACATATTTTAATTTTATATTTTGGTAAATGGATATAAACTTCAATATGAACATTTTTAATTTAGGGATCAATGGAGGATTCATAAAGAATGATGGAGATATTTGGTGATTAAAGGAAACAATTCTGGAGAAGGCAGATTGGACACCAGCCCACTGATGAGAATATGGGGACCACAATACAGTCCCAATGAAGCCCAAATTTCATTATATTATATAATAAATATATAAGAACAAATAATTATTCAGGATATAGTTCTAATTCGTCCTCCATGGTGGTTATTAAGGTGTCCCAAATAGAATATCAAAATCTGGGCCAGAATCTGTAGCCCAGAATGTTAGCCCACTAACGTTTCCATAACTCCCAATAAACAACTCAAAATTGACCCACCTTTTACAGGAGGTTAGGATAAATCCGTATATCCATTTTCTTCTTCTATGAACCACTCTAATTCTGCCATATAGAAGGTTATTTTGATGCGTTTGTTCGGTGGATGCAAGCTGGCTTCCACTTCGGGTTAAAGGAGGGAATCTATTTTTATCCACTACTTTCCACCACCATAAGGCCTAAATTAATTTAATAACTAGGTATAAATTGATTTAGGCTCATTGTAAGTCTTCCCAATTTCCTATTTAAGGTATTGGTAGTGAGGGGGAAGGAATATCTCTTGTTTTTTATGTAATGTTATTATGCCAAAGTTCCTTTGTAATGTTTTCAATTGCCATGTATGTTTCTTTTTTGTATTTATATGTTCTTAATCAACATATTTATCTTCTATTATTCCCATTTATTTCATTAAAACTCTATAATCACAAAGCACAGTGATATCTCTATGTTGTGGTGAATTATTTCACACATAGGTGTGAATTTCATTCACACACACGGAGGAGTGCTCGTTATTTCTGCAGTTTTTAATTTCTTCAATCCAATTTTTGTAATCCATTTTCCACCCACCATTGAGAGTATACCATCATTATAGGGATATAAATTTAATGTGTTGATAATAGGAAGATGAAAAGGATGGATTTAATGTTATTTATAAACAAATTAATATTAATTGGTTAACTAATTTAAGACTTCCATTCTCCAGTTATTTCCACTCTTAATATTCACTGTGTTTGAGGAAGCTAAATCCAAGTACTAAAATGACCATATACCTTGTAGAGGTCATGAATTTGGTTATCTAAGTGTGTAGGGGGTATATTAATTGATTTTATTTACCATCAAACAAAAAAATGATGAATGTAGTGTTATTTTGAAGAATGGATTCATCAAGAATTAATAAAACCAAAATTGTCTAAAGAAGTAAAATTCATTCAATCCACCCTGAGCATAATCCTAAGATCAAACCATTTTAATTTAATTTAATTCACTTAGGTTTCTTAGAGTTATTTTAAAACATCTAAAATCAAAACCAAGTTGTCCACTTCATAGACAGAAACCCATCTCATAGGTTGTGTATCTTAGGTATCTTCTTAGGTCTCAGTGGATTCGACAACCCAAGATAGAATACAAGGACCATTATACCTTCACCTCTTGGGTAAATTTGAGGTTGAATCAAACCCCCACCTTTTTAACATAATATTACATGATTTTAATCATAATATAAACCAAGGATCAAATATTATAGTGTCTTTGGTAGTCTAGGTACATGATTAGAAAACATGAAACTAAAAATAAAACCATATTTTATTTAATCTCCGTAATGAGATCCTAAATCCATTTGATATCCTATAACTACATATGATAACCTGGGGAATACATAAACAAAATATATAATCTAAAAATCCCACCAAGGGAATAAACATGGGAATAAAGCATAAAACATGAGTTAGAAGGAATAACATGATAACATAAAAGGAATGGATCATGTATAAACATATGGAAGCATAAAATATATAACATGGAATCATGTTATAATGTAAATGTATAAATTTTTAAACAACACATAATATAACATAAACACGTGTCAAGGCTAATTTCCAAGATTGTATCACATGGTGGATAAAGTCCCATAATGGATTAAGTTTACTCCCCAATCACATACATAACATCTCATGAGACTAAAAAATAACCAATGAATTGGATAAATATTTAGGTGAACCCATAATAACATGATCATACATATGTGTGGAAAATAAATAATCAAACATAAGGAATAAACATATGGGTTACCCATAAAAAGAAATGGGTTTCATAATCATGTCATAAGGTAAAACCAAAGGGTGTATCATAGAATAATCCCTAAAAAAGGGATTTAAATCATACTTGTACATTTTTAAAGGAAACATAAGTGCATTTTATGATAAAATATGTCCAACTAAAGTGAAAACGTGTAAAAAGAGTGGTTTATTAGCCTTGGAAATGTGCTTCTTAAGCGGGGTTTTAAGAGAAGAGGTAAAGTGTCTTTAAAAGGTGTAAGAGAATAATAATTTAAATAAAAATAGAAGTGAACTAAAATGGTTTTCTAAAAAATAATTATAATTTCTATAAATTATATAAGTTTTAAAACATTTCATTGAGTGGTACCTAAAAATAGGAAAATCAAATTGAGAAGTTCCCTTTAATCGGCGTTTTGAAATGAATTAAGAACGGAACCTTTAATACATGTATATCCCCATCAATTAAAGATTAAATAAATATGGTATATATGTGTTAGAAATATATAAATAATATATAAAAATTATATAATAATAATTAAGTGATAAATTGAGGCAAGTTGAGAGAGAACGTAACTTAAAGGAAATATGGAGGTTCATAAAAATCACTTACCTTATGATCGAATGTGTTCTACACTTGAAATTAATGTCATGGATAATCAGATTAGATTAATTAATTACTTAATTAATCATATATTATATATTTATTTAATTTATTATAATTTTATTCAGTTCATTTATGACCATTTCAATGATTTATAAAGTTCAATTTTGTCGTTTTGGGAGGGTTAGTTTCATGGTTTCAGTGTCGATTCACTTGTTTAAAATTATGGAAGTTCTTGTAAAATGGAAATAGTTATCTAGAATTAAAATTATATAGTACTAATTAACTTAAATAAGTTTAAATGTTCCCATATATCATTTCATTTTATGGTATAAGGATGATTCAATTGATAAAACATTAAGGATAAATGTTTATTTTGTCATTTTTTTCAATCATCACGAAATAGTTTTGTTTTATTTAATATAATGTCAGTATATAAGTTATAGAATATTAAAAAAGTTATAATATATATATTAAAATATTTTTTAACCCTAATAATTTTTTATTACCATCCTTGAAGGTGGTAATGGAAATCAAAAACTCATTATCCATGGAGACGGTAAACCACCATAATTTGGACAACAGTTTTGTTTCTTTGAATAATAGGATATGAGAAAATAGGTGGGTAAAAGATATCACATTACAAATATAACATTAAGTTATATGAATTATACTGGATTTATTATTATTTTATATATGAAGGAGGAAACTAGAAGGTAAAAGAATAAATGAAATTAAAAGAGACGGTTTGAGAAAGTTACAACTTGAATATCACCTCCTTGAAGGACCCATTAAGGAACATGGAATTGGTCTTTTGTTGAGAAAAGTTTCTCTTAGATGTGGTTAAGAGTATTTGGAAGGTAACTAATTTGAACATTGGCAATATACAAGGCGTATAAGGTGTGAGGAGAAGGGGTAGTGAGGGGTGGTATTTATAGGGGGAGAAGACATGTGTTTTTGATTATTATATTTATTAGTTTATTATTTTGGTTCAAGACTATCAATAGTATTGAATCCTATAACTAAATATAGTAAATAGTGAAGGAGGGTTTGATATAATTGTCTCTTATATAATCCATGAATCAAAAAGTTATGTATTAAGCTTATAATCTTAAATACTATAAATTATCGTATTTCACTATTCCCCAAAAATTCAATTATTTTAGAAAAATCCAAAAAATTCACCCTAATTATTTTTCAATGTAAATTTTTTAAAAATTATTTCCATTTTATGAAAATAATTTTCTAAATATGAGAAATTTAATTTTTAAATAAAACCATCATTTATTCAAAAAAATACAAAATTTAATATTATAATCAATTTTATAACCCTTTGAAAAATTAATTAAGGTATCATAAAATTATCTTATAATTATAATACAACACAATATTAACTTATGAATATATTTTATGATAATATATTTTATTTTAAATCATTATATTAATTATAAATTTGTAAATAAAAATTTACATTTTACAAAAATACCAACACTTAATTTATCATTTTTAAAACATTTATTTACTTACAACATTATATAAATATTTCATATTTTCATTTATAATATACATAAACTTTATCTTATAATTTCATAGGTGATGTTACTATTCCAATGGCAAGATTACTATTCCAAACAACCATATTACTGTTCCAACAGTATGGGTTCCTTAATTTCTATAAATACCTCTTATTTCATTCATTATTCATTCAATTATATATTATATAAAGGTTATATATATAATTTAATATTCAAAATGAATATTTTATTATTATAATTATGTTTTATTTCTAAATTTTTGATTGTGAGTGTGGTCATTCTAGTGGATCAAGCAGATCCAAATTTTCCCAATCTTATTATATTTTTTCTATTTATTATCCCACTATTATATTTGGCATTCTTGTTGTTTTTTTACTGAATAATGTATGATTCTTAATTTATGAGTATAATTTTTTATTGGGTTATCTATGTTATGTAGGTGTCTTATTACATAATTATAAGAAGGGAAATTCCTTTGATAAAATTATGGGTAGTTACAGATATTGTTGTGCAAACCATCACCGTTCATGGTTCTGAAATCGAAATTCATCACCATCAACCACAGATCCAATAGGATTCGTCCTAAAGTTTATAATCCTTCCATTGTTCGTATCATCATCATGTATTTGAGGGTATTATCTCTCTCAAACCCAGCTTTAAAAGTTGAACCATGGCCACACAGGCCAAAGATGATGAAAGAAAATAATTATTGGGGAGAAAATCCACAAGATATTTTTTGAATCCATCATCACCCATGAATTCTATTCCAATAATTAAAAAGTTGAGTATTTATAGGGTGATATCATTCCATATCAAGATTAAATTGGATTAAATAATTTAATTCATATATAGAGCTCATGTAAAGAATCTGTGATTGATAATAAAAAATAAAGCAGATACAACCCATGATTTAACAATTTAATCAATAGGAAGGAATATGAAAATAGATATACCTACCTCAATTTAATATTGATCATTGGTGAATAATATGTTTTCCAATGATAAAGATGATCCATTCTATTCACTACCTCTCAATCCACATTATTCTGATCACCCGACATCCTCTGATGAAATCCGCCAATGAAGAATGCCTAATCTATATCCTAAATTATCATAGGGTTATGTGGATAACTAACTCGCTTCCCACAACTGGTCAAAGAGGTAATCAATCCCCAGTAAGTTGTACCTGTTCTTTATCATTATCTGGTTTAACTAATGATAATCAAAAAAAATCTTGAAACTCATATCTGCATTTTTCACAAACAAAATTGGAGTTTCCTAAGGGGATACATTGGGTCTGATGAAACCCTTATCTCAAATTTCCTCCAACTAAACCCTCAATTCCTAGAGCTTAATGAGGGCCATCAAATATGCCACAAAGTATATTGGTGAAGACCTGAGGTACAATCCAATGAAAAAGTTTATCTCTCACCATAGAGGTAGTACCAAAACATCCATAGGGAATAAATCCATACAATCCTACACTACCAATGGAATCTAGATACTTGAAGAGCCTACTCCAAAAAGGTAAAAACTATCCAAATGATGAGTGATGGGTTGAAGCTTCCTACTTTCAAGACCCACCTGTTCCGCTATGAGATCTGTCTTGCCCACAAATAAGACTTTAATTCCATTTTTCTGAAGGAATCTAACCCATCTACGATGATAGTAAATTTGGGAATGAATCATTTATAAACCATCCATACCCAAGATGATGTCATAAGGTTTCATCATGACAACCAAGAGTTCCCATGATAAACTCTCTCTACTGATCACCAGATCACATTTTCATTAGATAAGTGATATCGAAGAAGAGTTCCCCATAGGCACCACCATCCAAAATTGCTTGGATAAGGTCTGAAATAGTATCTCTAGATATCACACCAGGTATAAAGAGATAAATTAATGACTCAAACCTATGTCTAATAGCACTGAAGTAAGAGTATACTAAAAACAGATCATACCTTGGATCATCTCATATGAATCCTGGTCATAACCCTCCATGGCCTCAACTGTCCATGTCCTTGACTGCCATCTCCCAAAGCCTGATTTAGTACACCTAGTTTTGGTGGTAGGAGTAGCTCACAACATTTTCCTCTACTAAATGATCATCTCTCTAAAGATATTTTTTCTCCTTTTCCATCACCACCTCCATGTGGGATGCCTTGTCCCCACTTAGGGGATCCCTAATAATGGTGCTGCATCTTCCATGGTAGTCCATCCACTATCTACATATCAAACTCAACATGACAGTTCATAAAATCATGGTCCAAGTGACCCCTACCATTAAAGTCATATAATCTCACTGATTCGAGCTGACTGGATCCTCTACACAATCCTTGAGCCATAGATCCTTACATTTGTATCCAAGAATGATTATGTATCCTCTATCAAGAACATGATGTCTGACACCTTCTAGCTACTGTAGTTGACTCAACCATATGATTCCCATAACCTTATCTAAATGCTCAGTGTCTATATTCTAGGAAGATATTAGTAACTAGATCCCACTCTAGCATTCCAGCGTACATGAGAAAACATAAAGAGACCATATTAACATGAATGTATCTATAGAAACCCTGCATGAATTTTCTCACCCAGAAGAATCCATCTCAAACCATATCAATGGAGTATCACGTGAGTTAATTTAACCTCACTTATTACTTATAAACTTAATTAATACTTTTTATATCCCAAGAAACTCCTAGATTCATATTGAGCATAAGCATGAGGGGTAATAATCCTCATGAAAAATCTAATAGAAGTCTGTCCATGAGAGCATCGTCTCATTATGAGTCTATATAAACAGACTCCACCAACACCCAACTACTTCATGGAAAAGACTTGATGCTATTACGACCATATTATCTTTCAGGGTTCTAACAAGCCTTATGAATTAGATCATTGACTTAAGCCAATCCTCTACTTTCTGAGGATTTGGATCACTGTGAAACCTCAATGATCTATGATGTAGGAACTCAAGGAGTGCGCTAAGTCTACACACACCATCATCTTTAATTTATGGTACTATATACTACTCAAAACATGGTGTCACTAACCTCTATCCACCTGGAATTAATATCTTATGAGTAATACCATGAACTTAGGACTCATCACTAAACTGATCATCTTCACAATCCTGTCTCGATAACTTAGTTGGTTGTCTTCTCAGAGATATCTTGGAATTCATCAAGATGTACCATAGTCATATGAGAATATATATATATATATGGGGATTTGACTGAAGAAGGACAATAAAAGGACTCAATAATATATGATATATGTGACATTATTCCTTCCAAATGATGCCTCAGTATGTTGAGTCAACTATAAAGTAGTCAGAGTCCTAGTGAATGGATACATTGGATGTCGCACAAATACTAGGTTTCCTAGATAGGAATCCACACTCAAAACACTCTGACACTATTTCCCTAACTCCCAACCAATTCCTCATAAGGGGGAGAACTCCAAACACCATCCGAATGAATTAACTATTCTGATACCACTCTGTAATCACCCAACCAACTGGTTCCCACTTGGCTGATGGAAGGCCAAGTCGTTACAACCCTGAGCCTACCTCCAAAAGGCTATGGGCTGGAGACAAGTGCCAAGAATACATAGTGTAAAGTAGTAGGCCTTATCCTAATGTACCTATATGCACACACTCAATTATATCCATGAAATAGTGAAGAGGAATATAAAAATAAAGTAACATCTAGAGTATAAACATGCATGTAAAAACCTATAGTAAAATACAATAGAGTACAATAGTATCAAAAACAATAATTGGAAAAAATACAAAACCAACTAGAAATGAAGTCCCAACCTGAAAAAAATTGTAATAAAGGAAAAGTGAGAGATACTAGCTCCTAATATCTATGTCCTGACCACTATACATGGTTAATGAAACAATGTATCCCTAAGCTCCACTTAAGTCACCACTGATCTATCCATCATCTTCATAATACATGACATGATTAGAAAAATACCATGTCGAGGTGAGTACATACATACCCATTATGGAACCCCAAAAAAACCAAAGGGAGTGATAGGAATATACAATAAAGGACATCTCAACTCAAAGAGAGAGGGAAATGAGACCCAATATATACATATATGCTCATAAAGAAACCCAATAGATAGAGAAAGGGGATCTCCATTTTATAGCCCATCCAAATTTGATGAGTCTACTTGAAGATCCAAAATTCTATCTTCAATGACGAAAATCAAATGAATCCTTACCAGAATTTATGTAGAGGGGCCTGCCCCTTGTTACTTCACTACACAGTCGAGGGAGAAACATCTCTCAGGGAGGACTTGCATGCTGTCGAAGCTCAAACATGGGGGAGTACCACTCCTTATATAAAATAATCACTCATAGTATTGGGTAGTATAGACACTATTTTTATATAGAGTATGTGGGACTTACAACCTGGTAAAATAGAGGATTTCCAATCCTGAAATCACTCTGATGATCCTACCTTGCTCACTGCCATCATCAAGCATCACCTAAAGAAGCATCATTCATGGAAAACCTCACATCATATCTCATATTCCAAAACTAAGTGTACCATCATATTATATGTGGAAAAACACCCAGGAAAGGTTACTCACGAGCTAAAATCTGAGTCCCAAAGAAGAATACATGAGAGGAAGAAATTCTGGATGGAATGCTTGATGTGTATAGGGGCCAACATGAAATGTGATCACACCTATTTACATTTCCATTTCATCCTATTTACATGGATTAGGAATAAATTTCATACTACATGGAATATATATGTATTACATGGCATATCTTAGCCACTCAAGGCCTACCCGTGTGCTCCTAGCCAAGCCTGTATACTTTGGGATATTCTCGTGTACCTAGACGTGTACTTGGCCATGCTCGAGTACCAGTCTATTATTACATATCCTTGGGTGTGACTATATACTCTTGAATTACATGATGTGTCCTTTTTCATGGGTTCATGGGAATTTGTAGCTGACACACAACCTAGATTCCCAGTTAGGGTCACATAGTGTGTGGGACCAACCACACGATGTGTGATACTTAACTCGGCTTGAATCCCTAGCCACCAAAAAACCCGAATAACACACTATGTGTTATTCCCCACTAAAAGGAATGTATTTTAACTTTCATAAAATTCTATATCATTCTTGAAGTTTTCTAATTGGACTTCATCACCTCAAAATCCTCTATTTGACCACCCCAAAATGAAGGAAAATACCTCAAATCGTCAATTCCTGGCCTCCGATGACTGGAAACAAGAATTTAATAAATTTTCAGGATCCCATTGCACAAACCATTTCCATTCATGGTTTTGAAAACCAAATTCACCACCATAAACCACAGATCCATTATGATCAATCCCCAAGTCTCTAATTCTTCGCTCATTCATATCGTCATCACGTATTAAGGGGTCCGATCACTCTCGAACCCAGAGAGGAAAGTTGAACCATGAACACATGGTAAATAATGAAGAAAGATAATAATTATTAGGGAGAAAATGAACAAGAAAAAATGTGAATCCATAGTTGGAAATAATTATATAAAAAAATGCAATGTTTTGGATTTCCAAGTTGAGATCATGACATATAAGGATTGAATTGGATTAAGCAATTTAATTCACATATCAGGATCATGAAAAGAATATGTGATTAGAAATACAAAATAAAACATAAAAAAACCTTGATTTATCAATTCAATCGATAGGGAGGATTCCACAAATAACCAAACCTACCTTGATTTAAGATTTATCATTCATGAAGAATATATTCTCTAGTAATGAAGATGATCCATTGCGTTCACTTCCTCTTGATCCACCTCAATCTAATCACCTGATTTCCTTTGATGCATTCCACTAATAAAGAATATGTAATAGAAAAAACCATTTATACTAAAATGATGTGAACATGTGCATTAAAATACATTAATATTTTTAATATATCAATTCCATGGGTCTAGAGACACCCAAAAAACATGCCAAATCTGAGGATAAATCCACATATATGCATAGAAATATTCAAAGGGCTGATATAATAAAACCATTTTAATTACAGTTGACATATTATATGTTTTCTATGACAATTATGGTTCCAAACTCTTTGACATGTTTTTATGCATATGATTTAAACTCATGGGTCATGATTTATTTTTTTTGATTCTTGAATCTTTTGATAAATGTATTTTTAAATGATAAAGAGTTATTCTATAAATAATGTTTATGATCTATGCAAAATTAGTTATGATCTTTGATCATGATCCCATACCCTTTTTCTTATATTCTTCTTGCATATGATCATCGATTGATAATTACTATGTTTACCCTTACTGATCATATGATATCACCATTTATTATGTTTTATTTACCTTATAGAGAATGGTTTTTAGTAGGGTATTTCATATAATGGAATAATTAGAGAAGAAAATTCTAGGAGATGATGTAAATAGTTTATATACTAGTTTTTTATATCCTAGTTTCTAAATACACTAAACCTTTAGGGCTATGTCATGGATCATAATGTTATGTATTGAATAATCATATAATAATATGTAATATTTATGAACGAAAATAGCTGGTATCTATACATATACTTATAGTTAGGTAGGATATGTTGGGTGCATTATGAGTGATATTTCGTTATTGAATAAGCCAAGAAAGGATTTTCCCTTCAATTATTTAACAAAAGTTGATATCTCAGGACATTTAATGGGAATGGAATTGCTTTATTAGGTCTATGTCCATGTCGTTTTGTTATAAAGTTCATTTTTAGAAAGTAAAAAATAGAAACATCAAGCACATTGGTTGATTAAACCAATATCCAACCTATTTGATTCGATATATTGACAAAATAACTATATTAAAAAATACACATTTATATGAAATTGTATGTAATTGTGGAAATAATGCCTTTCTCTATGGGTTACTTGGAATTTTTCTATATGCTAACCTTGAAATTTATGCTTTTTTTTCTAATTCCACTAAGAAAGGGTCCTTGAGGGTCACACACTAAGTGTATGAAAATACTAAACTAAATTCTATATAAATTTAACATGATGAGTAAATATTACTCCCTTACATAGTTTAAGAATTATTCCTGTTTGGTTGATAAAAACTATCCATTCACTTATTATTCGAGATATTAAATGTGATTTGAATATCTAATAAATATTTATTTTCTATTTTAGTTAATATAATATTATTTATTTATTGGTGAATAATGCAGTGGTATTTATTTATTTAAGTAAATAGTCATTATTCAAGGTTTGATAAATATTGATGAGGAAATACATGCTGAGTTAATGGTCCAGTGAAAAATGGTATATTAAATATCATTTGAATAAATATTAATTTATCTATTCAAGAAACGATATTTATTTTTCTGTGAGTTTTGCTCATATCACATAAATAATAATAATAATAATAATAATATTTAGACATGGGGTTCACTAGGGATTAAGAAAATGGTAAGGGACCATGTGAAATTATTTATTATTTAACTATATCTCTATATAAACCTAATTATATCATTCTCAACTCTAATCATTATTGTGCACAATGAATTATAGAGATATTCCTCTCAATCCCTAGAGAGCTATTCCTTTATAATGTTATCAACATAGAGATCAATTATCCTTCTCCACTATCTTGACACTAGATATAATCAGAATAATCCTTTTCCCAAAATAAATTCTTGTAGTGATCAATGATAAATGAATCGAGAATTAGAATCTTCTATGCTAGAACCCTAGGATTTCTACAACAACGTTTGAAGGTTTTTGGTGCATGTATGTATCACATCTACAGGGATTCTACCCTTTAATCCTCTGATAAAACAATGATATGTCATATATATATATATCATACAACTTGAAAATGAAGAAATAATTCCAACATTATGGAATTATTAATTTACATAAATAAATTTTAAATTATATGTGATGATCATGTCTCATAATTATGGGGTTTTAATTCATATAGTCCCGATGATAAATCTAAAGAAGGTTATGAATTTACATTATTGAGAATGAGCCCAAACACTTTCGATGTTCCCTAGAACCTTTAAGTGGAATCATAACAACCACATAATAATTTACAATAATTTATTATTAATTGATTGATTATATGAATTTTTTTTATCTAATTATTTTTGGTTTATCTGTTGTTTAATATGAAATACAGTTAACTGGTTTCAATAATTTAAAATTATTTCTTCAAGTTCGTATGATATTAAATAGGTTAAGAATAGGAAAATAATGATTAGAGATTCCATCAGGAGGTGATAGAGGTTTAAGATAGTTGACATGATTACATAGTGTGTAACTAAAAGGTATAAGTTGTATACCAAAGTTCACCGCATCAGGACATGTTGTAGGATTCACAACTCACCTAATGAAAATTATGACGAAATAAAGTAACTGAACATCATATGTTGACCAGATATATTGGAACATGGTTTTCAGACAACATGACATGTAGCTAGCATACACATCATCTAGTCTACATGTTTTTATAGTGAGTTTCATGGAATCCATGTGATCAAATGTGCATCATGTGTTAATATATGACACATGAGTCTGAGAGTATAGAAACATGTAGGTTAAATACCATACATATGGATTAAATGGAATTCACATTGTAAATTTCTATGTTCAAAATTCACATTGGGTCCCTAGGTTTATTTTATGAACACATGAAAAGTGATATACAAATTATTTAGTTCACTAGTAAACACTATGTTTTCCAACCGAGATACACACCAAGTTTCTATTCGTATATCCTAGACACATGACATGTGACAAACAATGAGTGTAGCTCATTAGTACCTACCATGTAGTCATCCAGTAATTAAAAAATATATATTACATGAAAAATTATAATTAATTATAGTATTAAAATAAATTACATGGCTAATAACTTTTGCGATTACTATGTAACAAATTTTCCAGGATTAATAAATGATCAATTATTTTCATGTAATTATCTAAAAATATTGGTTAAGCTATTTAATTCCCTTATTACCACAAATAATGGGAATATCCAAGCTTGTTCAGATGGATTTTAAGATAAATAAATAAATAAATAAATAAATAAATTAAATTAATTCAAGCATGTTTGTATTAATAATATTGAATGGATTGAAGTGAATGCTAGATATTTCACATTTTCATATTTATTACACATTTGGATGATCATGAGATTATACTAACCTTTTTATGTGATTGGTTTCTTTTAAATTATTATTATCACATTAAAATGATGGCATTCATGTCATCCCCTCCTTTATACTATATAAGAATTGTGTGTACATGGATTATTTTATGTAAACCCCCTTAACCATTCTATTGGTTACACTAAACCACATGTGATTAGAATAAAGGATGGAGCTCGAAATCCATAGGAGGTGGTTTTATTTTGTATCTGAGGTGAAACCAACCTAGGATATAAATATGCACATTGATGGAATAATTTAACTCAAACCAGATGTGGTTCCAAGAGTCATTTCCCTATGGTTAAGGCTTGGTTTATTATTATCTATAAAAACTAACCATTATAAAATATTATGAATATTCCATTTTATTATTCTATTTCTATAAGTTTCATGGTTAATTATTTATGGATGCATTATTGTGATCACATAATAAATGAATTGAAATTCATGCAAGATGGAATTAAAATAAAATTGGATTATGTGTCAATTTAATTTTTACATGGTTAATAAATTTAATAAAATACACTTTAATAAAATACACTTAATATTAAAAAGAATGTAATAAAATAAAATAGATAGTTTACACATAAATATAAAAAACCCTTAAACTAACTATTATGTTAGAAAACCCTTCCACTATTTTGGTTGAAATCAAATCATAGTTCAAAGTGATTGAACAACCTCCACTGGGGTGATTTAAATTATTGTGGAATTTTTAACTTGAGTTTTGGGTTGAATTAACCCAGTTCATATTAAGGTTTGATTACCATTGTGAGACTTAGTTCAACTAGTAGGAAAGTTTTTAGGAAATACAAGTCTTTGAATTTTGGATTGAGGAGTCCAGTTAAAAGATCTAGGAGATTCAAGTTAATGAAGTTGAAATGTCATTCCTACCTAAATACCATCAAATAAATTGTTAGTCCCCTGTCTGGGTTTTGTGAATAGGCAAAGGATCTTTTCCACTAGAATATTCATGCGATAGGATATTCTAAAACTGATCGTGAGGGATATTGGGTTCTGATAAAATAGTTGTATATTAATAAAAAAAATTATTATCTATTTTTGAAATCAAAATAAAGCACTAAAACCTACTATTGTTATATAAATGGAAATCCATACGACATTGAATTTATCATTATGATCTATATTAGATAAGGATAACATTCTCACAGGTTCAAATTTATAGGAGTGGTATAGGTTCCTGTGCATTATACTACACCATGAATGAAATTTATTTGCACTAGAAACCCCTATTTGTGAAGTGCCTGGTAAAGAAGCTAGTGAGGAGGAACTATCTATCAACATGAAACACCAAGATGATGTAGTAGATATACATCGTTTCATGCTATCATCCATGTAAAATGTGCTCTGGAAGTAACATGAGGAAATGGATTCATATATCATATTGTCTCACCTTCATGATATTTATCAAGAGAAGATGATATAAGGGAGATATGAGATCTTCAAGGAACCATTCACATCAAATATTGGAGATTCAATTCCAGCCATTCCACATATAGTCAAAATGACTAGCCACATGGATCAATTAGATACATTGGGCTTTAATCTTAGTTGCACACATATATTGTCTTATCCTCACTACCTTATAGAATATCCCATTTCATTATGAATTATAATATGATAAATAGTGAGAGGAATCTATAGGAACTCATTAACTTGATTCACAAAACTGATAAGGACACGAGGCATGAGAAACTCACAGTCTTTATAGTGAACAAGAGGAATAAAAAGGCAAAGGACCCCAACACTTACTCCAAGTATAAGTATCTTGATAACAATACTTATAAGAAAAGAAAAATCCAATGTTTGGAAAAGGAAAAATATATTGTATTTTTTTTCATGTGGTAAGCTAGGTTATTGGAAGAAGAACTGCACCCTGTTAAAGAAGCATGAGGATGCTTCAGGTGTAACACCCCATCTTGGTTCACTCGAATGAAACCGAATTTGGGACACCACATGACCCCAGGTGTGCCTTCCTAAACTCCAAAAGCTGACGGCTAGTGGTGAGGGCCTGTAACAGTCATGGGGAGACTATTCCATCTAATAAATTCCATGTGGGTCATGCTTGAATCTACCAAAAATTCATCATGACCCATCCATTTAACAGACATCCCAAAAACCTATATACATAAAATAGAGAGCCTCATGACCCCCTATTATCCAAAATAGAAAGAATTAATCTATCTATAAAATAGCATAGTAACAAAAGATAAGATGAAATAATATATAAAACAAAACAATGGCACAATGTACCATACACATGTTGAATAATAACTAAAAATACAATACACTGGACTTTTTCCTAACTCAAATAATAAAACCTATCAAATCCTCATCCTCCAAAACCTTCTATACTTGTTCCATGTCCAACTCCAATCAGAACCTATTCCCTAAGAGAAAAAAATAAGGTCTAACCCCTTACATGGAAACCCATGTCCTGTACGTAGGTAGGGGGAATCCAGTGACCCAATAGGAATCCCCAATTCCTCAATAGTATTGAGGGTTTCTATGATCAAGTTTATGTGCATGAAATACATATATAAGGATAAATAATGATTGTGCAATGAACCCACCTGTAAAAGTAATGAAAAGGCCCAAAAATATACACATAGGGTCATTAGGTGTTATTCAAAGCACCAAAATCCTAGACCATACCTTCTTTTTCTCATGATAGAGTGTCTCTAAACTTGAGTGACTACACCAACCACTTGGGGGACAAAGTACTACCCCCAAAATAGTAGCTGAACATCATACTTTCTTCAACCAATGTCAGATTGTCTTTAAATGTAAGTAACCACCTGGGGGAAATATACCCATCCTTATAAAATAATAAATCACATGATATAAATATACCCATACATGAAACATCATATCCTACCCATGTGTATCTACGCCAAACCTTGGATCCATGAAAATTTCTACCCCTAGATGCAGCTCATCGGAAACCATATCTTGTATACACCCAGGGGCATAGTATCTCCCCAAAATCCTCATTTATCATATACCTGGGGGGTGAATCCTCATACCAAGAACAAGGTATCATGCCTCCATTATCTGAGGGTTATATCAATACCCTAACACCCGAACTCCCATTTCAAAAATCACAAATACATAGAAATAAAGAACATATACCCAGGGGCCATAACTCACCCTGGAACCAAGTACCACATGTACCCAGAGAATCCCGCCATGAAACCTCTGTTATATCATATATATATATAAATAAACTCATGGAAAAATATATTCTTAAAACCTCATATCACTTGAACTTAGGGTATTATACCCTAGAATCTCAAATACATCCCACACGTATCACACTTGTTTTCCATCCACTTGAACCATCTCATGTGATTATGGTCGGCCTCCCAAGTGGACTACTAATCCTTTCCACTGCAACTTTTTTAGGACCACACAAGTGATTTGGGTGTTAAAGTGACACCCATAATCATCACTATATATAACTCACACCAAATCTCTATGGGGTTAACATCATACTAGGGCACCCACTGGGGTCCCCTAGGTGACATCATAACACCAAAACCCTAAATGGGATCCTTAATCAAATCTCCATATCTCGACCCCAATAGGAAATTATAGTAATAATGACCCTAAAAATTTGTTAGGGTCTCTAATATTGTCTTTACCCTCTAAGGGGTCTATCACATCCATCCAGATCAACCCCCCACTTTATTAAAAAACAAATATCATTGATCAACATGTACAATATACATCACCATGAAATAAGAAGAACATAAGGAAATTAAAACAAGGGGAACATATAAAATAACTCGTGTTTTAAGAAATAGAAAATTTCCCTCATGAGGTCAAACAAACCCAAAAAACACAATTGTTATCTTCTATCTTTACATTGAAAATTAAATATCCTCTTTGTTGGTTTTGTAATGTTTTTTGTATTTTTTGTCAGCATCTTGTTTGTGAATATTTTTGTATTTCAGAAAAATGAGTTTCTTCTTATCCAAATAGTATTGACTTACTCTTCAATAGTTATATAATGCTATGATAATCCTCAATATTTCTAACATCATGATTACTAAAAGGTTCCCATGGTTCAATATGAATTTTCTATACAGATACAATCTGTATAAAGTTTATGTTATAATATGATAAAGTTGAAAATAGTAAATATTTTGAACTTATGAAGTCATGAAGTTCCAGATGTATGATGTTTGACCTCTGAAGTAATAATTGAATAAATTATTATAAAGATCATCATATGTATAATTTTACAAAGTTTATATAATTATTAGATAAATATTTTATAACTCTATCAAAATAAGAAATATTTGAAGGTTACCCGATATACATGGATGAAGTTACACTATATAGATAAATATAAAGTCCACAAGATAGAGTGGAGTTTTGAGGAATTCACCAGGATGAGTTTTAAAAATTAATCCGCTCAAAAAAATATGAACATAAAGAGGGAATATTTTGTTTTTACTAGATAGTTAAATCCATTTTTATCAAATGAAATTTTGTATAAGTTTAACAGACAAAATATGAGGGGTCATTAGATGTATGAGTATCATATAAAGAAATGTGATGTTAGTGGATTGAAAATTCTATGAATTTTTACCAGATGGAGAAATATGATAATCACCAAACAAAGTTCAAATGAACATAATATAAAATGATCATTAGACAAATAATTATTGAGATTACCAGAACATGATGAATAGACAAAAAATATTAGATTGAGAGGTGTAAAAGAATTTCCAGATGGAGGAAAGCTTGTCAATACTATCAGATGGAGAAACATGAGAGATTGTATGCTAGACAAAGACCTGATATTTAAATAATATTTGAAGGAGATCATTTATTCTAGGATTTAATGAAACATAAATGAATAATATTGACTCTTGAGTTTCATAAGCTTTTAATGTGGTCAAACAAAATTTGATTTGAGAAAGATATTCAAAATTAGAGCCCATGATTCCTCCTTAATTTTAGAAGTAAGCATGCCTATATAAAAGGGGTTTATGATCATTGAGTTGTTTATTTTTCCTGATATGAAGTGCTAAAGTTTTTCTAGTGTGATTATCTGACCAAGAAATCAATTGGTTTAAGAAGAGGAGTATAAGACACTGAGTACCAGAAAAATGTTCATCTAATAGAGCTTCATTAGACATAGGCACTGAATAGATGCGTATCATATTTATGCCTACCCGACATAGGTTCAATGAACCAAGTGTACCAGATAGGTAATTTATGGACAATGTTTTTAGTTATAAGATTTTTAATGTTTTAATATTGATTTGTCTATGAAGTATAATAAAAAATTTGAACTATTGGGAGCCAGTATAATTTTCTATTAGGACATAGAAGGATCTTGATGGGTGTTGGATTATTTATATTCACTGAATTATATAGTGTATATCCATGTATTTACAGTAGTTAACATGATAAGGACTAGGTACCCACATTGAGACTAAATCTTATAAAAATTGTGTGCCTTTATTTTTAATTTATCTTTTCATATGAGTGAGGTTGAGTTATAAGGTTAAGAGGATTGAAACTTTAACAAGTTGGAGGAGTTAATTTCATCAGAAATGAAATTTTAAAATACCAACACCAATTCAAAACACTTATTAGTGGTCTATACATTCTAGGGAACATCAAGTAGTAACAGAGCCTCTAGGTTCCCTCTACAAGATCCATTTATTCATTATCATGGATAATATCAACTCAGTTTATAGTAGAAGTATTATAACCTACAATTATAAAAAGTTACCATGGATTAAAAAAATATAATGATACCTTATCATATTTATCTTTTCATGGAGGTGATTGATGTAGTAATTATATGGTTTCAAACCACAGATAAAGACCATCCTTTGATATTTTCTGGAAAAAGGGATCTCAAGGTTGATGGAAAATACTATAATTCTATCCTTGTTTCCTTGTTAGAAAATGTTTGTATAAAGGTGTTGGGTCTCAAAACAATAAAAGTAACTTTAGAAAAAATCGAAAAAATATTTAAGGGAAATATAAAAGTGAAGGAAGAAAAGATTTAAATTTGTAGAAGCAAGTTTTAAGAACTCAAGATGGTGAAAGATGAAACTATTGATGAATACTTCACTAGAGTAAATGAAATTATTAGAAACATCAAAGGATTTGAGGATGTATTGGATGATTAAATTATTGTGAAAAAATTGGTGAAGAAATTTACTAATAGGTTTGATCCTATAGTCTTTTCTTTAAATGTTAAATATGATTCATCCTTTGATGAATTACATAACATTATTGTTGTGTATGAAATGAGTAAATCTTATGCAATTATAAAGAAGACTAAGTAATAGATATATTTTGAAGGTATGAGGAAAATAAAAATCATAGAACCTAAACATGAGGTAATTAGCCTCAGTGAATCAGAAGATAAGGAATATTATACTGATGTGAATGATATAATTATGTCCCTTATCTCTAAAAATCACTAAAATGATAGAGGAAAGTACAAAGGAAAACTCACACTTAAATTTTTTGAGTGTAGATTCATCAAACATTTAGCAATGAACTATCCAAATAATAAATAAGGGGAATATGATTAAGTCATTTCTAAAGAAAATCATCAGAGGGGGAAGTGGGATAAAACTTCTAAGGAAGTTAAACAATCCATTTAGAGAAAGAAATGGATCACGAGATGAAACAAAAAAGAATTTTGGGAAAACAGGAAGAGTATAAATCTAATGAAAATATTTCATCAGAAGATGAAAATCCAAAGAAGTTCAAGAACTTCATGGATAATGTCGAAATAAGGAAAGGTACATTAAATAGTGAATAATATGAAGTTAAAGAAACCTACAATGAATATCATTTAAGATTAGAACATGTGTCATGTCTTGAGAAAAACACAAAATTAAAGAATGAAGCTAGAGTATTTAATAAATAAAGTGATAATAAGAATAAAGGGAAAGAATAATTTTTCCAAAAGAAGATACATAAATATAATAAATTAAGAATGTTAAGTTAAAAGTTGAATAAAAAGGGAAATTTTTTAAAGTTATGATGAAAAAATTACTAATAAGGAATAAGATCAATGTAATACTCAATTAAGATGTCTCAAGGATGAAAAAAACATAAAGAAAGTGATTGTTAATTTCAAAAAATCATAAGAGGTAAAGGAAGAAACATCTCAAACCATTAATATAACTCATCCCAAGAATCAGGTAAAATATACACCTGCTAAAATTAAAATATCATTTTATTGTACTTACCATACAGGTTTAAGAATCAATAATGCTATATTTTGGTTTGAGAAAGAATTTGAGAAATAAATTACATCAATAGAAGTTAAAAGTTACCACTGGAAGAATAATTCCACATTCTATGTGAAATAATATGTTATAAAATTTTACAAATCTCAACTAACTTATCCCATGGAAAAATACTAATTCTATATGAAATAGAGATTAAATATATATTTTTGGGGTTTTAGGATATATTGGAATAAGGCATATAATTGTTTTTATAACACTTCTCTCCCTAAGAGTAGGAATGAACTATAGGTGATACATAATGGAATAAAAGAATGTAACTTTATAATGTTAAAAGAAGAGACAAAATTAAAGTCATTATAATTTAAATGGATCTCAAGGGAAAACTATTTTGACTTCTTTGAGGAATTTTTGGAAATATCTAACTAACCAGGTTACCATGCTAAAGTTTACATGAAAACAATTTAGGGGAAATTTACTTGTACTATAAAAGAAAACGAATTTAGGAAAAGGAATATTGAAGAAAAATATTTCATTGTTGGTACTTCTATAAAATCTAGAAAATGGAATAAACCATGAATTCTTAATAGTGGTTGTTCTTCACATTTGATAGGTGATGTGAAAATCTTAAAAAATATTGAAGAACATAAGGGAAGAAAAGTAACTTTCAAAAATGATAGTTCCTTAAAAATAATAGGAATTAGTATGACTCAGAAGATAATGTTAAAGGAAGTTCTATTTTTTATGGGATTATACACAAATTATTGAGTTTTATGAAACTTTATAGTGATTATAATAAAGTTAAATTTTGAAATGATTCATGTATCATAAAATGTTTGACAATTTGAAAAGTTTTTACTAAGGGATAAAGAACCAGAAATAATATATTATTGATGGGATATCCTAGAAAATTTTTATATTAATGATCTGAGGATAAAAACAAGATATGACACTGAAGACTTGAGAATATTTTCTATAAAAGTATGAGAATAATTTCAAAGGAATAAATTATAATAGATTTACAACAATTTAAAATGAAATATAATGTTATTTATATAACTTTCTTGTAAAGAAGGATGGTTATTGGAAGATATAAGAAATTTGAAATTCAATCCACCAGACCTCTTGAGATCATTCACTCTCATCCATGTGTTCCAATGAGATATGAATAAAAAAAATTTATTTTTACATTATTACTATCATTGATGATTTGTCTTGGATGAAAAATGAAATGTTCATGAAACATAAATCATAGGCTATAGAGTTTTTCAGGAGTTTCATAAGGTAAGTTGAAAAGGATATATGTGTATATATATTGAATATGAGAATAAAAAATTGATATGAGTACACAAGTAACTCTTTTGAGTCAAACCTGAAGAAAAATATAATTATCCACCAACACAGTTCTCCCTATACTCCTCTATAAAATGGAGTAGTGGAAATGAAAAATATAAGTTTAGTTGAAGTGGGAAGAAGAATGGTATCTGAATATAAACTTTCAAAATTATTCTATAGATAAGCTGTATGTATACCTATACATGTTAAAAAAAATACTTTGTTTGAACAGAATAAGAAATAGATCCCTATAAAATGTGGTATAAGAAAAGTAATAAAATGAAACATTTTAAGGTTTTTGCGATCCCTTTCTTGAAAAAGATAAAAAAATCCATGTTTAGTAAAGTTTTTTGAAAAATAAGAAGAAGGTGTATTCATGGGATATTCATCCGACAGAAAAAAGTTACAAGTGTTGGAATAAATAAAGATATAATTTAGCTGATTCCTTTGATGTAAAAGTCATTGAAAATCAGTACACATTAACAAAAGGTATTGAAGATGAGGATAATGGGGTAACAAAAGATATAATTATGAATTTTTGGGAAATTAATGATAAAGAAGATGACTTTGAGCTTAATATTATAAAAATTGATTCCAATAAGTTTAGTTATGTATAAAGTAAGATCAAGATAAAACCAAAAAAATAAAAGACTTTATGAAAAGAGGTTGAATATGATAATATCACCAGATATTAGGAATCTCTATTTTATACTAGATAGAAATTTAGGTTTTAAAATAAAATTTCACTTATTTCACAGGTGGGTCCATAATGAGTTTCATAAGTAATTGAGAATAAATAATGATTAAAAGTGATGAATGAAGAGTTGGATCAAATTGAGAAAAATTACACCTAAGATATTTTTTATCAAATGAATGGAAAAAATATTATAGGAAAAAATGGATGTTTATAAATAATATCAAAAAACGGGGAGAAATTTGGATAAATAAATTAGATCTTGTTTATAAATGTTATTCACATGTGGAGGGTGTTGATTTTGTATAAATGTTTTCCCATGTTGAAAGTCTTGATACTATTAGAAGGTTTTTGGAAGATACTGTTAATAAAAATTACAATGTCTATTATATGGATGTTGAGTCAGCATTCTTGAATATAGAAATTGAAGAATAAGTTTATATTGAGAAACACAGTTAGTTCATACTTTATAATTATGGAACCATGGTGTGTAAAATGAATAAATCTTTGTACAAGTTTAAACATGCCCCTCATTCTTGCTATTCAAAACATAAAATTTTTCTAAAGTAGTTGAAATTTTCTAAAGGAAAATTTTAAAACAACTCGTATGTGAAATAGATGAGTACAAGTACCATGATAATCATTGTTTACATTGGTGAAATAATTTTTTCTAGTGAAATGATTAAATATTGTGAATAATTTTCTTAAAAAATCAATATGAACTTTGATATATCAATGCCTGGGGAGTTGAACTTATTCCTCAGATTAAAAATTCAATAGAAAGTAAGATACTTGTTCCTATAACAAGAAAATTATGATAATGAGTTTCTATGAAATTTTGGAATGGTAGATTCAAAGGAGGTTTCTACACCTATTTCTATTGGTATAAATATGAGTAAAGATGATACTGGCCAAAGTGAAAAATAGAAGGATTTCCAAAAGATGATTAGAAGTTTAAGCTATCATACTAATTGAAGTATAATAATTTTATATCCTATTTTTTTTGAAATACATCAAATTGATATGAAGGAATAAAACATGATGATAGATGATGCACGCCTGTCGTAGGGAGTGGCAAAAACAATTTAATTTTTCCTAGTGCAGCATAGAAGCTGACCAGGGTCATCTCACTTGAGGAGCTTTCTCAATCGTTTACTTAATATAATTGAACTAAACTACTTGTTTTTTTGTATTTATATTATCTAGTAATGGAATAAAATCACATTAAAATAAAATATAAAACTAACATGCAATGACAAAATGCAATTAATTGAGAAAGTACTTGGCCTTTATGGGTTGGTTTGTGGGTTTCATCATTCTCCTTGTTGGTATTTAAATTAAGTTTGGTAATTCAATTATGAGATCTCATTCATGAATTACTATTATTTTATTTATTGGTGTGAAATATTGAATGCATTTAGAAATTTTAACTTCACCTCCTCCTATAATCAAGGTTGATGGCACACCTCGATCGAGAGTGTGACATCTTCCAAGACCTGGCTCCATCGTATTCCATTTCAACCACTGAATGGCTCAACTCCATCGTATGAAGAGATTGTATCTAGTATAAGGGAGGTAAAATATTTAATAAAAGAATAGAAATGAGTTTGATATCAGTGTTGTGGTGGATGATCACCACACCTGTGCACATCACTCTTGCTCATCACAAACTTAATAAAACATCGGAATTTAAGCACAAAATAAACGAAATTTCCACATACCTCCCCCGGTCCAAGTCTCGGGTTATCCCCTCATTTTTTAGGGTAATAGGTCACAATGGAGAATATGAGAAGAATAAAAGAAGAAAATAAGGAGAAAATATGAAGAATAAAATAGGGTGGATTGGTGGACACAAAAATAAAATCAGTGCACGAATTTTATTAGAAATCTAAATTAAAATTGAAAATTAAAACAAAAATAAATAAAATAAATAAATAAAAAAAGTGAAATGGGGAAGATTTGTGGCCGGACTCCCTCGGTGGATATCTCCTCCTTGGTTCCTTGAAGGAATGGATGGAGAATGTGATTCTTTGAGGAGGAGGAGCTCTCCTCCTTTTAGAGCCAGATTTCTGTCCTCCGAAAGTAGAAACGTTGTAGACCCCATTAATGACCTCTTCACGCATTCCACACTTCATGAATGTTGTTCATAAATATCTTGGACGTATCTCCTCAAACTTACAGCTAATTTGGACATCATATGAAGATGTTATGAATTTTTCATTCTTGGTTTCTGTTTTTGGACAAAACTTCCAGGATGGTTCCTCCAAAATTATGTCATTTAATTGCCACCTTAATGACTTTCAAACTCCCCAAAATTTGTTTTCAAGTCGGTCCTAGATGTAATAGTTCTATCCCAGGTGGAAAAACCTCATTTGGATATGTGTAGCCCTATTTTGGGTTTCGTTACAGTTGTGGGGTCCATGCTGTCTGCCCGAAAAAATATCCAACTTCAATGAATTTTTAGACCCTTTAGATGGCTGAATCAGCTCTTGGTCCAGAAGACAAAAACGGAGGAAATAAAATCAGGAATCTAATAAAATTTTAATCACAAAATTTGGACATTTATTTTCCATGAAATTACTAAAATACCGTTAATGTAAAAATCTATCTAAAATACAGAATTAGGCGTTTTTCACATTTAGGCTCAAAATAACACTAAAACCTAAAAACGTGACAATTACCCATCCAATAAAACTATAGTGGGATTATAAAAAATGATTTATAGTATGAAATATATGAAAATTTGAGCTTCATCACTCCCCCACACTTAATCATTGCACTCCTGGGAAATCATCTTACATCCAAATCAAAATCCACACAACTATCAAAAATGAGAAAATATCAATGATTTTATCCAAAAATAGAATTCCATCATGTCTCATATATGAATAATAATTCTATATTATTTTCATTTCAATCATTAAAATTTGTTCATCCTCATAAATCAATCCATGGCCCGATCACAACCTACCTCACATTGAATTTTATGTCACTCTTCACTCAAGATAAATTGATCTAGAGTTATACTCATACTAGAAAATCACATGTATCACCATAGGCTTGTGAAAATTATGATTTCTCCACAGTGTGAAACATGAAAATGAATTAAATCATGATGGATTTAATTAATGGTTCAAATGATTCTATGGCTTAGGGTTGGTGCGGAAATTATTGAAAAAAGTTCTAGGGTAGAAAGAGGAGGTTGGACTTTTAAGTACAATGCATGATTAAATAAAGGGAAAACACATGTAATTCCTCTCTCAATCCCGCTTGAAAATGTGAAAACAAAACCACCCCTCTTATGACATGGTAAATTAGCCAAGAAGTTATTATAATGAATGATATCATCTAAGTTCTCCTTTTTTTCAAAGCTCCAGAAAGGCACAACTTTATTTTCTTTTTTTTTCATGGAGGATGAGCTGAAAATTGAATACAATGAATGAATGAAAATTCATGACCTTGATTTTTGATAGGGACATGAGTCATATAAGATTTTACAATGAGGAATTCAAACTCATCTCCATTTTTTTTTCTTTTCTTTTTTTTTGAAGGAGAAATGGATGAAACAAATAAAGCACAATGAAATGATGACACATGCCCAATTATCTTGTTATCCACTACCCAAAGTATTGACACAATCCTCACATCACCAATAAATGATACAAATCCCAATTAACACACACTAAAGGCCCTTCCCCTACACTCAAACTTGAAATAACCATACAAAAATACTAAAAGTGCGAGTAGGTAAGGAAATTTTTTCTTGTAATGTGGATTAAACCTATAAGAAAATTCATGGAATCTAAGGGCTTATAAAGGGTAAATGTAAAGGTGAGTCTCAAGATAAAATGTGTTTAGAAAAAGAGATGCCTCAATCATTTCAAATACATTCCATGAAATCCAAAGCTTCGAAAGAGAATTATTCACAAATTCTGGTTCTCACAAAAAATTCATGTTTCCCACAAGAAAGTGTGGGTATTAGGAAGAATATGTAAAAGTGGTTTAGAATACCTCATAGGATTGGAAAAATATTTTGAGTTAGTGTTTCATGGTCATGGATTTCAAAAATCATTCAAACTCTTAAAAATTCTTGAAAATCCATTTCAAGGGAAAATAATTCATATCAACAATCATTTAAAATTCATTATTTCAAAAATAATTTCAACTCTTTCAAAATAAATTGATTTGTGAAAAGTGATAATAATATTAATTAAAGCTCAAAATATGTTTTGGACCAAAAAAATGAAAGGAGTTTAAATGATAATCATAAAAAGTGAACCCCCCTTTTGAAATAAAGATTTGGTCCTCTTCCTCTAATTATAGGGGCTTCCTTCTTCCTTCATGATCCTACAAAATAAGAATTACTCAATAAATCACAAGGATCATTTCATTTAAAATCAAAATGAAAATAGAGGGGGGATGCATTCTAATCTACTTCTATGAAAATAAATTGGAATCTAAATTCCTAGAAATCAAGTAAAGATAAGTCTTGGTATGATCCCCCATGTGGGCCCTGACATCTTTTACTGCCTCCAGAGCGCAGTACCAGCTTTTATCCATAATCTGTCAGTGGATGAATATTCTTTGATTTGAACCAACACATGTGGTTTTTCCTATAATCCATGTATGTGTTCTTCTTGAGGAGGAATCCAAGGATATATTACACCAAATCTTCCTCATTTGCATTGTGGTACAACTTACATGGCAGGGGTAGGATAAAGTATGGAGCATCCTCTCCATTGGTTGCTACTTGTGCAACCTTCTTATCTTCCAGTGCTGGCTTCATGGGGGATGCATGAAGAGAAGCCTCTTATCTGATTTTCTTAGGCTCACCTACCTAGATCTCTTAATGGGGCTCCTCCAATGCATGTTCATTGACATCAGGGAGATCCATGTGTTCCTCAACAGGTGCATGTCCACTGTATTCTTCATCTTCTTCTAAGTCATGGAAAAGAATATCTGATTCTGTATAATCAAAACAAGAGGGAGTGATGTACATATCTGTTTCAATAAAATCAGAAGATATGGGGTCAAAGAAAGGTTCCACTCCATGATTTGGTTCAGCTTCAATCTCTACCTCAGTGGTTAGTTCCTCTTGGAGTATGATGGTGGAAGGTGAAGGCAGGTAGTCGGGATCCTCCACCTCAAGTTTGGATTCAACTTTATGGATTTCTTCAGTGAAATTAGGGAAGACTTGTGGAAATTTCTTCTTAGCCATGAATCTTTGAATGTCAGTTTTGAGTTCATCAGCCATGTCCATCAAATATTCAAGTGAGATCCATGTTGCAAGTACTCTTTCCTTATGTTTGAACCTTATCATTAGAGAATCATCCCTTCGTTGGAGGGCCTCCTCAGTATAGTCTATTTCTTCCTCCTTCACTTGTGAGTAATTGTTCCATGCAGAATAATTTAAATTTGAATGCATCATGGAAAAAGTTTGTTTTTTGCAGATTTTTTTAATAAATGGAAACAATATAAAATTTATAAATATAAGAAGTTAAGTTAACAACTGATTAGCTCCACAGCAATGGAGCCATTTTTGGCGCACGCCTGTCATAGGGCGTGTCAAAAGTAATTTAATTTTTCCTAGTGCAGCATAGAAGCTGACCAGGGTCGTCTCACTTGAGGAGATTTCTCAATCATTTACTTACTTAATCTAATTTAACTAAACTACTTCTTTTTGTTATTTTTATATTATCTAGTAATGTAATACAATTAAATTAAAATAAAATATAAAACTAACATTCAATGACAAAATGCAATTAATTGAGAAAGTACTTGGCCTTTATGGGTTGGTTTGGGGGTTTCATAATTATCCTTGCTGGTATTTAAATTAAGTTTGATAATTCAATTAGGATATCTCATTCATGAATTACTATTATTTTATTTATTGGTGTGAAATCTTGAATGCATTTAGCAATCTTAAGTTCACCTCCTCCTATAATCAAGGTTGATGGCACACCTCGATCGAGAGTGTGACATCTTCCAAGACCTGGCTCCATCGTATGCCATTTCAACCACTGAATGGATCAAATCTATTGTATGAAGAGCTTGTATTCAGTATAAGGGAGGGAAAATATTTAATAAAATAATAGAAATTATTTTGATATTAGTGTCGTGGTGGACGATCGCCACACCCGTGCACATCACTCTTGGTCATCAAAAACTTAATAAAACATCGGAATTTAAGCTCAGAATAAATGAAATTTCCACATACCTCCCTCGGGCCAAGTCTCAGGTTGGCCCCTAATTTTTGAGGGTAAGAGGTCATGATGGATAATTTGAGAAGAATAAAAGAAGAAAATAATGAGAAAAGATGAAGAAGAAAATAGGGTGGATGGGTGGACACAAAAATAAAAACAATGCATGAATTTTATTAGAAATCTAAATTACAATTGAAAATTAAAACAAAAATAAAGAAAATAAATAAATAAATAAAGTGAAATGGGGAAGATTTGTGCCCGGCCTCCCTCAGTGGAGATCTCCTCCTTGGTGCCTTGAAGGAATGGATGGAGAATGTGATTCTTTGAGGAGGAGGATCTCTCCTCCTTTTATAGCCATATTTATGTCCTCCAAAAGTAGACACATTGTAGACTACATTAATGACCTCTTCACGCATTACACTCTTCATGAATGTTGTTCATAAATATCTTGTCCGTATCTCCTAAAACTTTCAGCTAACGTGGACACCATATGAAGAAGTTATGAATTTTTGATTCTCGGTTTCTGTTTCTGGATGAAGCTTATTGGATGGTTCCTCCAAAAGTATGTCATTTAATGGCCACCGTAATGACTTCCAAACTCCCCAAAATTTGTTTTCTAGTCATTACTAGATGTCCTCGTTCTATCCCAGGTGAAAAAACCTCATTTGGATATGTGTAGACCGATTTTGGGTTCCATTACAGTTTTGGGGTCCACGCTGTCCGCCTGGAAAAATGTCTAACTTCCATGAATTTTTAGATCCTTTAGATGGCCGAATCAGATCCTGGTATAGAAGACAAAAGTGGAGGAAATAAAATTTTGATTCTAATGAAATTTTAATCTCAAAAGTTGGACATTTATTTTCCATGAAATGACTAAAATACGCTTAATGTAAAAATCTGTCTAAAATACAGAATTTGGCGTTTTTCACATTTAGGCTCAAAATAACACTAAAACCTAAAAATGTGACAATTACCCATCCAATAACACTATAGTGGGATTATAAACAATTATTTACAGTATTAAATATATGAAAATGTGAGCTTCATCAATAGACAAAATAATACTCAATTATATTAAAGAAACATAAAATTATAAGCTGATATATAGATGAAGAAACTAGTTAAAATTTATTGGTTTCACTGATGTTGATTAGACTGGAGATTATAACGATAAAAAATAAACATCAGGAGGAACATTTTTCTTAGGATAAATTTTTGTGATATGGTATAGTAAATGATATGATTATGTTACTTTGAGTACAACATAAGAAGAATACATTTCCACCACACTAGCATGTACACAAATGATTTGGATAAAATTTCAGTTGGAATATTTGATGATGAATATTTAAAAACCATTAAATATTATTTTTGATAATCATAGTTCCATTGATCTATCTCAAAATTCTCTACAACATTCTAGATCAATGAACATTGATATTAAATATCATTTCATTAAGGATAAATTTTCTAGTGGAGGTGTAATTTTTGAGTATATTTCAATGAAAGATAAAATTGTATAAATTTTCACCAAATGTATGTTAATGTTAAGATTTGAAGAATTGATATTGAAACTACATGTTTATACTTAACCAATAACTTAATAAAGTTCTTAAGTTATCCCACATAATCTTTTATATTCTGTTGACAAATGGGGAGAAAAAGTATAACTATGTACTCTATCTATTGTGAATCTAATGCTAGTGTTATCATAAAAAGGGGGAGTAAAAGGTCCATAGGTTTCAATTATAGAAGTTGAGATGATTTAGGGAGAGTTTATCAATATCATGGCCACAAAATTTATTATCTCTGAGGTATGGAATTCCTTAATGTTTTTCTTAATCTGGCATTGTGGTTCCATGAAACACTCTATGAGAAAGGCTATGGTTTGATGAAATTTTAGAAAATTTTGTTATTAATGTTACAAATAAATCCAAAAGGGGAGTTTAAAGATGATTTAGGTTTATTTTTTAATTATTTTTGTATTTTTGTCAATATATTATTTGTGAACGTTTTGTGTTAAAAAAAATGAGTTTCTGGTTATCAGAAGAAGATTTAGTTACTCTTTAATAGTCAGATGACGCTCTATTGATCATCAATGTTTCAAAAATCATGATTACTAAAAGGTACACATGGTTCAAGATGATGTTTTTAGACAAAGATATTTTTTACAAATTTTATGTTATAATGTAATGATGTTTCAAATAGTACATAGATTGAAGATATGAAGTCATGAAATTATAGCTGTATAAAGTTTTATCTCTGAAGTAATCATTAGAAAAATTTTCACAAAGATCATCAGACATTGAAGTTTACAAATTTCATTGAATGATTGGACATATATTTTTTTAACTCAAGTAGAGAAATAAATATTTTATTGTTACCAAATAGATATGTACAAAGTTACACCAGACAGAGAAATAAAAATACCATCAGAAAAAGTTGAATTTTGAGGAAGTCACCAAGATGAGTTTTGTAAGTTAAACTGATTAGAAAAAGATGACAAGATAGAGGGAAGATTGTGTTTGTCCTGTACAATGAATTTAATTTCTATTAGATGAAATTTAATAGAAGTATGACTAGATATACTTCTCATGGGTCATCAAATGGATGAGTATCATTTTGGGAAATGTGATGTCAGTGGACATAAAACTTCATGAAGTTGTTTCAAATAGAGAAATATTATGATCACCAAACAAAGTTACAAGGGATAGACTCTTGAAATATCATCATATAGAGATTTTATGATCTTATTTACCCATGATGATCATATAAAGAAAATCAAACATAGATGTGTTGAAGAATTTTTTGATGGAGGAAATCTTTTCAATGCTACCAGATGGAGAAACATGAGAGTTTCTAAAATATAAAAATACCTAATATTTAAATAATATTTTAAGGAGATCATTGATATTGAGACTTGAGAAAAATTTAATGAATAATATTGACCTCAAAGTTTCATAAGAATTGAAGGTGGTCAAATTAAAGTTGAGTTGAAATGGGATTTAAAATTAGAGCCCATGATTCCTCTATTATTTTCAAAGTAAGTATGCCTATATAAATGGGTGTAGGATTATTGAGATATTGTTGTTGCTAAAGGAAAAGTGATGATGTTTTTGCAGCATGAGTATCTGACTAAGAAATCTATTGTTTTAAGAGGAGGAGTAATAGACACAAAGTACCAGATGAAGTTACATTAGAAACAAGTGCATTATATATAGATTCATTGGACAGAGGTTTAAGGAAAATTCATACTATACTAAGGTGTACTAGACATAGGTGATTTTTTCTAAGTGTACTATATAAATAATTTTCAGCCTATGTTTTTAGTGAGAATATTTTAATGTTTTAATATTTCTTTGTCTCTAAAGAATAAGAAAAATTTGTAACTAGTGGGGCCTATATAAATTTCTACTGGGAGATAAAAGAATGTTTATGGGAGTTGGATCATTTGTATCCACTTCATTATATACTGGATATCCATGGATTGAAAATTTTTGGCTTGATAAGTACCAGGTACCTATATTGGGACCAAACCTTGAATTTTTTTTGACTTTATTTATTTATTTATATTTATATATGAGTGAGGTTGAGTTATAAATACTAGAGGATCAGAAATTTAACAAGTTTTTATTTTAATTTCAAGAGAAAGGAAATTATAAAAGATCACCACTGATTCAACCACCCTTCTCATTAGTATACACATTCCTATGAACTTCAAAGACCAATTCAAAATCCTATTTTAAAATAATTTAGAAATGGTGTCACATGCCTTCTTCCTCAAACTAGGACCTTGACCTAAAATTCATTGAAACATTATTTATAAAACCTATTTCTATTTTGAAATTTATTTTCAGAACCCATTGTCAAATAATCACTCTTCCCATGAAGTTCCATTTCAGTTAAACCCTTTTTAAAACATATTTTAAAAAAGAAATCCTTTCTTCTTTGAAATCCAACACACACCACAATTAAAACAATAAATAGGGCCACCAACATTCATTTGACCAAGGTATGACCATCAAATCGTTTAGAATGCTAGATGGTCCTTGTTGATTATTAAGATGATAAAATCTTATCCCAATTTATAAAAGAGATCAAACAAGTCATACAATATGAAAACACATTCCATAATGACGAAATGCAAACATAAAATCAATAATAAAATAATATACTCAATTAAAGTCAAATACACCAACCTTATATAATTCCATTTACTTAGAAACCAATCCTAACAATCACTATCTAGGTTCATCAATACATATTATCAACTCTCAAGAACCCATCTCAATCCAGAGAATAAAATAATTAATTAAAAAAAATTATAACTAATTATTCAATTCATATAGAAAAATTTATAATTAATTTATGATTTAATAAAATTAATTTTAATAGGCATAAATGCCAAAAATATCACCAAGTCATCTGGGTCGATAGAAAAAGTGACTAATGGGTTGTGATATACTCTTGACATACCTCTGAACCTAATACATACAAAATCCCTATCACATGATAATTATTTAATTGCTAGATTTAATTAATTTAAGAAAAAATTATAGTAAAATTCACTATCAGATGTACCTCTACCCAAATGGAATGAAATGATGTGAATACTTCATATCAAGATTTACTTTGTCTATTCCATATTAAATCCCCATAATGTCAAGAAGAAGATGACATGATCTAGTGGAATCATCACTCAAATACTCAATTAGGTTGACCAAAATAGTATGGAAAAAAAAAGAAGAAAAAAGGAGGGATAAAAGTTGTGATTTCATCTTCAAATATTGAGGAAAACCAAAAACAATCACCCCCATTAAAATGGATATTAAAGAAGAAGAGAGAGGAGGGGGAACCTAGCTCATTTGGGAATAATGGAGGAGGATAGGAGGGATGAGTGATAAAATTCTGTAGGGGAATTTTGGTAAAATATCCCTTTTTAATGAAATTCGGTAGACTGCACTATTTGGACACATAGTTTGAAAAACCATGCACAAACTATGCCACCTTCACTATCTAAGGCCACACGCCCCGCATGGTTTTGCCACAGGTTTTCTAAACCATGTTCCAACTATTCAAATACATTTTTAAATAGAATTTTAGGGTTTTCATTGTTACATTGTAACCATGAAACAACCAATGACCACACCCCTATACAAAACCAAGCCACATAGTTTCCTCACATGGTTTCCGTTAAGGTAACTGTGCATAGGGTTAAAACCCTTTCAAAACCCCCAAAATTTGACCCAAAACTTCCAATACTCACCTAATAACCTGATATAACTCTTAGGAAATGATCCATAATAAAAGAATTAAGATTATATAACTCTAGAAATTCCACTTTGAATCTCGGTTCTCAAAATGAACCCTACTCATGAAATCAAAAAATTCAAATTTCCCCATGAAATTCATAACTCATAAAGGGGAAATATTTTAAAAACTACACACCGTAACACTTATCATACCTGATAAGTATTGATTTTATTTATAGAATGAGGAACTACCTACCTCATTCATCAATTAATTCTCAATTCATTGCGTTCTATACCAAAACTATGAATATGCTTTCAATGTGAGACTCCAACCACCATGCTCGAATACACCGAATTCTCCTGTAAAAATTGATATTATCCTCGAACCACCTAAATAAAATCCTAGGAAATTCTCCCATTGTAGTTGATACGTCACCATATCTATTTTGATTCCAAAGAATTAATACGTATTCTTTGGACGACTTCTCTAAAAAATATTCAACATCACCCACCTACACATTAACCCATCATCACACTAACTAATCATAATGCCTTCTCACCTGAGGGAATAATTAAATTTACTAACCACCTATAACAAAGCCTAAAAATGAATTATTGTAATTTAATTATTGGCTACTCAAAGAACCCATCCAATCATCATTCTATACCTACAGGCACCAACACATCACCAATTTGACTCACTCTCAGATCACACTACACTACTAGAAAAATACCCTATACCAACGGTTTGGAACCGTTGGTATAGGCTATACCAATGGTTTGGAGGACCGTTGGCAAGTAAGCCGTGACAATAGGTCTATACCAACGGTTTGGGGAAAACCGTTGGTATAAGTAATTAGAAAATCTATACCAACGGTTCTCAATACCGTTGGTATATGTATTTCAAAAAAGAAACATCCGGTGGGATTTGATCCCAGGACCTATAGTTTATAACTGAATGACTTAACCACTTAGCTAACATGACTTTTGTTAAAATAATTTCATAAATATATATATGTATTGTTCTAATTATTTTAAATTTTGATTTATATAATGTTCTCCGTAGTTAGATTCCAAAAAAAATCAAAGGACCTTTCCCAACAGTTTTGAAAACGGTTCGGAAAGACCTTTCCCAACGGTTTTCAAAACCGTTGGGAAAGTCTTGATTTTTTTTTTCGAAATTTTGGCTGAAGGTTGAATTCTGGACCCCCTTTCCCAACGGTTTGGTCAAACCATTGGGAAAGGCTAACCTTTCCCAATGGTTTGCCCAAACCGTTGGGAAAGGGGGTCCAGAATTCAACCTTTCCCAACAGTTTGGGCAAACCATTGGGATAGGCTAACCTTTCCCAACGGTTTGCCCAAACCGTTGGGAAAGGGGGTCCAGAATTCAACCTTCCCCAACAGTTTGGGAAAACCGTTGGGAAAGGTGGAAAAAAACGGGCTTTCCCAACGGTTTGGCCAAACTGTTGGGAAAGGGTACCTATACCAACAGTTTTTACAAACAGTTGGTATAAAAGCATTGGGAAAAATCATTTTTCCAGTAGTGCTACCACTATCACATTCCCATAAACAATAAAAAGACTCCATCTAACACCACACATGAATTATCAAATAGTTATATCTACTCACTAGAATTTTTCTATCATATCAAACATCCAATGACTGGTTCCACTACACCCATGACTTGATAAAAGGGTCATACACTCATGATTGATTGATGCTCCCCACTATAGAAGTATCCTTATTATTTCTTAAATGAACATAAATTATCTATCTTCACCACTCATTTATCATCCATCACTGATCACATTGGCTAGCCATGACCTCCCCACTCATTCTCGGTTCCAACATGAAAAAAATCACTAAACACTAATATGGTTCTCAAACTCACCTATCAATCCCAATACACCAAAGTGTCAATAACCAATTAATCTCGGGATCATGGTACTTCCCACTATACAAGTACACTAAAAAAGACTAATTATACATATTGGTACCACCCACTATAATAATATTCTATAAAAAATAGGCATTGATTGGTATCATATATGAGATCAAAAAAACACACATCAAGTGGTCTAATACCTAAACCCACCACTCAAACATCCAGACACTTTATCCCAACACCCATATCTATCCATGTTCCCACCATAAGCATCTCTCCTGAAACATCAATCGAATAATTGACCAATACATAAGAAAACACCCAAGGTTTTCCTAGTCCATCATAGAAAACTAAGTAAACGTGGTCAAAATAAAAACTAATTACCTATTCCCATCATCCAAACAAATAAGGTCCTCAATCAATTATCATTATTGGAAGTTCCCAATAAATATGTCACATCATTTAGACACAAAATTCAAGTATCTGGGTCACTCTCGATAAAAAAAATTAAATTAGTCTGTTTACATGTCATTGATCACATATTTAAAAAACAAATTCAAAACATTTATACACATAGAAACTTATCTAAGTTTTCCAAAACTCTCCTTGTAATTCTAAGGGCTTTCAAAAAAATATGAGAGAAAAAAAATCCCCATACTAGCTAGCACTTTTCCCAAAACAACCTCCAACTTTTAAATCCATTTGAAAATTCAACTTTAATAACCATTTTCCTAATTCTTTCTCAAAACTATAAAATTTAAACCCATATCAAAATTAATGGTTCCATGATCTATTTCGATTAGAATCAACTAACAAAGAAATTTCATGAACACCTCGCACCACCATGCGAGTTTTCTTTTCATAGTTGAGTTTTATTCTTAAAACCAACCATCTCAAAAAATCATTTACCTATAGCAGGTAAACATTCAAAATCACAATAAATAAAAAAACCTTTAATCTTTATTAATCTAATAGCCCCTTATAATATGTTTGAGAAAAAATCAATTATATTATAATTTTATTCAATTTATAATGGATTATAATGAGGCAACATGTCAAATAACACTACCCATAGGTATGTGTGTCATGCCCTAAGAATTTCATAGTCATTATTCATGAACAAATCACTATATCTTAGAAAATATCAATGACACATCCTAAGTTGCATCTATCAAACCTTGGGATTCTTAGTTCAAACTGACACCTCACTCATCCAGAGTGTTCAGTCCCAAAATTGGAAATCCCATAGAAACTTGGGTTTCAACTAATGTCATTATGTCCAGGAATTTATGAAATATACATCATAAGTCTTGAAAACCATATACACCTATATATAACACTATACCATATCAAAACATGCTTTGATACCAGTTTATAATGTCCCGACCCATATTGACTGAACAACACCCAGAGAAGAGGGATTGAAATAGTCATGAAGTTACTTTTCTATGTAATATAAATATTGAGGGTCATACTTGAACATAATAAAAACTTAGAATGAACCATACATATAATAGACATCCCAAAAACATATATATATAAAACAAGGATCTCCACATCCAATTGCAGTCTAGAATATAAATAAATAAACTATCTATATGAATCACTAAAAACAAACATAATAGTTGAAAATAACATGGAATCATATATAAAACAAAACAAAGGAACACTATCTATAACACATGCCAAATGATAACTTAAAATACACTAGCGTTCGACCCAACTCACATAATCCAACTTTCAAAATCCTCTACCTCAATAACATGATAAACCTATATCGTGTCTAGCTGAAAGCATAATCTATGCCCTGAGAGAAAACATGAAGGTCTACCCACATACATTAAAATACATACATTTTTTTATGGTTATGGGTTATTCCAACAACCTAATAGGACTCCCTAATGAATAAACAATACAAAGTATTACTGTGATCAAGTGAATGTACATGAAATACATGTATATAGTGCAATCATGCTCGTGCAATAAACCCGCCTGAAAAATTAACTCAAAGGAATAATAATATACAAGTTGGATCATAAAGTGTTAAAAAAATCACCTTGATACCTAACCATACCCGCTTCATCCCATTACAGAGTGTCTCTAAACACGAGAAACCACAACAACAACCTAATAAGACCAATTCCTTCCCTCGAACCAGTATCTAGATATCATACCGGCTTCAGCTAGCGATGAAGTATATTTGCACACAAGTAACTACCCAAGGGAAATATAAAAAACCTCATAACTTAAGAAATCAACCAAGGGAAATATTACCATCCCTATAACATCATATCCTACCAAGTAAATCCACATACAACCCTATAGCCATGTTAATTTCTACCTCAGGCTGTAGCTCACTTGGAACCATCATCTACCCCAGGTCATATCACATCAGAAACCATATACTATATACACTCAAGGGTATAATATCTCTTGGAAACCATGATATGTCATATATACTAGGGGTCAAATTCTCTACCTAGAACCATATATCATTACATCATTACCTGAGTGTTATATCCCACCACCGGTTTTGGGACCCTTATTTCATAAGTCACACATACATAGAAGTAAAGTAAAAATACCCATGGGCCACAACTCACCCCAGAATCGGGTACCATATTCACCCAGGGAATCCCACCTTGGAACCTCAGTTATATATATATATACACATATATATATAAACACACCTTAGGAACACTCTCTTCCTGAAAAATCATATGACATGCACATAGGGTATTCCACCCTGGAATCTTAGACACATCACACACATATTAAACAGGTTGGACATATACCCAACCTATATCACATGATAATGGTAAAACTCTCATGTTCATGACCTATACTTTCCACTATAACCATTCCAATATCATATAAATGATTTAGGTTCTAAGGTGACAATTATAATCATCATTGTCCACACACTGCACCAACTCTCTCTAGGGTTTATATGATACCGAGGCACCCACCACGGTTCCATAAGTCACATAATATCAAATAAACCCTACATGGTTTCCTCTATCACACCTACAACTCTTAGACCTATATCATCATTTTAGTCATAAATTCCCTCAAAGTCCGATAGGGTCCCTCCTAACCATATCTACCCTCTAAAGGGAATTCCACATCCATGTGGACCAACCTTACAATTTGATACAAAAAGAAACCATCATTATCTAAAATTCATAATATAAATCATCATTCAATAAGTATCACATAATTAAATCACAATAAGGGTAACATATAAAATCACTCATGCTTTGGAAAACATGGAATCTCCCTCATGACGTCAAACAAACTAGAACAACCCAACTAAGACCTTCTGTATTTCCTTTGGAAACCAACTGAAAATCACCTTTTAAAATTATTTATAAATAGAATCACATATCTTTTTTACTTTCAATATTCCCTCAACCCAAAATTTGTTTAAAAATTCTTTAGGAAAACCATTTCTATTTTGAAATGTCATTTCAAAACCTGTTCTTAAATCACCACTCTTCCCTTAGAAATTATATTCGAGTCAAATCCTTTTTTAAAAATATTTTAAAAAATAAATCCCACCAATTTTAAATCTAACAAAAACCACTAATAAAACGAAAAATAGGGACCCCAGAACTCATCTTATCAAGGTGATACTATTGGACCATTTAGAAAAGCTATGCAGTCCATGTTGACTATTACACTGATGCGATCCCATCATAATTTATAGATGAGATCAAAAATGTCATACGATCTTTTGACATATATAATAATAATGGCACCCAAACATAAAATTAGTAATCAAACAATAGAGTCAATTATTGTTAATGACACCTACCTCATATGATATTATTTTCTTGGAAACCATGACTAAATATCATGACCTAGGGTTGTCCAAGCATCACCTAAACTCCCGACCATCCATCTTAAGACATTATATCCAATAATTAATTATAAAAAATTAATAATTAATAATTTAATTCATTTATAACAATTTATAATTAATTTTTAATTTAATAAAATTAATTCCAGTAGGTATAAATGACTAAAATATCACCAAGTCATCTTGATGCATCGAAACCACAACCAACGGGATGAACTATACTCTATACACACCCTAAACATAACTCATAAAAAATACCTATCACTCACCAAAGATTCAAATACCAACTTCATTTAATTTAACAAATAAACCTATAAAAATTCAGTAGGTGATGAATCTTAATCCAAATGGAATGTAATGGTTTGCATACCTCATCTCATGACATCATATAGCTACACCATACAAAAGTTCCATCATATTAATATTATTCCACCATGATCCAATGGAATAATTTTTCAAACCTATAATCAAGTCACCCAAAATTTAATGGGAAACTAAAATAATAATAAAGGAGGGAGAAAGAATGATATTTCAACTTAAAATATTGATGAACACCAAAACAATTCTCTTATTTCAAGGAATATCAAAGAATAAGAGATGGGAGGGATCCCATGGATAACACACATGTGAGAGAGGAGAGGAGGGATGATGGGTAAAATTCCAAATGGGAATTTTGTTAAAATACCCATTTATAATGAAATTCAGCAAGATACATGAATTTACAAACCATGTAGCCTTCACTATCTAGGTCCACACACCCCACATGGTATTGACAAATTTGTTTTCCAAAACACACAACAACCATGAAAATCCCCTCGAAAAAAAATTTCAGGGTTTTCATGGTTTATATATAATTGTGAACCAAAAGTAAAAAACACCCATATAAAAAACCAAGTTGAATGGTTTCACAACATAGTTTCCCTTAACTCTATGGTAATAGTTTATAGGGGTAGAACCCTTTTCAAACCTCTAAAATTATACTCGAAGCTTTCAAGACTTGCCTGAGAACCTGAGGAAACTTTTGGGACATGGTCCATTTCTAAAATAATTTAATTGGGATGCTCTAAATCTTTGATTTCAACTCTAAATTTTGGTTCTTAAAATGAACCATTATCCATAAATAAAAAAAATCAAATTCCCCCTAAAATTCATAACTCATCAAGGATTTCGGTTTTATATCATGTGTTTTCATTATCAAGTGAAATCTTTCCATATCTACTAATTTAGTATTAGATACATCTTGTGTTTCTCATAGATATATCTAAATATAAGAACCAAGTAGATTCTAGAAGGTTTCTAAAGGACAGGTGGATCTTAGAGAATCCAAAAGATCATCAATTACTACCATGGATATAGTTTCTATCTCATTACATTACCAATATGGATGATCTTGGTTTTGAAAAACTATTATTATGTACCTAGTGTTACCAAAAACCTAATTTTTATACCACAGATAGATATATATGTTTTTATTTACAAATTTTGGAATATAAGTTGTTTCTTTTATGAAGAAAACATATGTTATGGTATTGTACATTGAAATAACAATTTTTATGTATTATATTATGGAAAAAAGTATCAGATATTGATAATAAATTAAGTTTTCATTAATCATATAATACCCAGATGTGGAATCATTAACTTATTCATGTAAACAATAAGAAGTTGAAAAATATCTATCATGATGGATATTTTGATTCTATTAAAATAGAACCACTTAATAGATCTATCACTTGTTTGTATGGAAATATGACCATAACACCTTTTGGTGGTAATGTTAAAAGAGCCACAATTCTTTTAGGATTGGTACACATTGATTTTTATAGAAATTTTTGAGTTGAATCTAGAGGTGTGTATTCTTACATAATTACTTTCATTGATGAATTAAGTAGATATAGATATATCTACTTAATGAGGTATAAATCTGAACCCTTTAATAAATTTAAAGAATTAAATAATGAAGAAGATAATAAACATGATAATACGATAAAGAAGCTTCGATATGATTGGGGTGGAGAGTATCTTAATGAAGAGTTCATCAACTATCTATGGAAGTTTGGGATTCTATATCAACTAAATCATCCTTATAAACTATAATGGAATGGTGTTAGTGAAAGGAGGAATCATACCTTTATTGACATGGTGAGGTCGATGATGAGTCATGAAAATATTCCATTATTCATTTAGGAATATGCATTATAGGCTATAAAACACATTCTAAACCGAGTTGAAACTAAGGCGGAAAATGAAATTATTTATGAATTAATGTATGAAAAGAAATATGTGTTGTAACATACTCATTTATAGAGTTGAGAGGCATTTACTAAGGCTAACTCCGGATACAAACTAGTACCCTAAGGCACAAAGTGTATATTTATAGGATACCCTAAGGAAATGAGGGGATATTATCTATACAACCCTTTATAAAATAAATTCATAGTGGAAAGAAAATCCATATTTCTTGAGATGGAGAACATATATAAAGAATATATTAGGAGAAATATTTAATTTGATGATGTTAATGATTAAGATGCACAAGATTTAGTGTAATAGAACATTCATAGGTCCTCATGAAAGATGTAATTCTTGAGACACAAGTATTGTGTAGGAGTATCAAAGTGGTGAGATAACTAGAAAGAAATGGTTTCTAGTAATTGATGATAACTAATTATTAGTTAATAATAATTATCCTCTTTCTTATAAGTAGGTAGTAGAGAGCTGAGAAGCTAGAAGATGTTAATAATCCAAGAATTCATAGATAGATTCAATGTATTGGGACTAAGTATGGGTTTTAGTTGATCCTATAGTTGATGTAAATAATATGGGGTGTAAATGGTTATTCAGGAGAAAACTATATATATAAGGTAAAGCGAGTACCTATAAAGTATGGATAGTGGATAAAGGGTTTAAATAATGACAAGGATAAGAAAAATAATTTTCTCTACTTTACATGTTTAAGTCTATTATAATTATAGATGCTATAATAACTTTCCATGATTATGAGATTTAAAAGGTGGATATAAAAACAACTTTACTTAATGGGAACCCTTATAAAGATTTATATATGAAATAACTATAAGGGTTTTTGGATTTAGGTAATTCTAATAAGGTATGGACATTACATAGATCCATTTATGGATTGAAATAAGCTTCTAGGTCATGGAACATTTGTCTTGATAAAGTTATAAGATAATTTGGTTTCATAAATAATGAATATGATCCATGTGTATACAAGTGGTTTAGTGGGAGTGTAGTAATTTTCCTATTATTATATTTTGATGAAATATTTATTATTATAAACAACATACTAGTCTTATAGTTAGTTAAGGATAGGCTAAACAAGTTCTTTTCCATGAGGGACTTAGGTGAAGAAACCTACATTCTTGGGATCAAGACCATTCATGATAGATCCAAGAGGATTATTGGGATAAGTCAGTATAAAAACATTAACTAGACACCAGAGATATTTATTATGGAACAATATAAGAGAGTATTGGTTCCAGTGTAACATGATATACATATATTTCAAAGAAAATGTGTCATCATACAAAACAGGGGAGAGGTAGGATGAGTGAGATCCTATATAATTATACAATAGGATCCATTATGCATCACATGTTATATATCTTGATTAATGTTTTCCATGACTTGAGAATGGTAGATAAATATGAATATTATACTAGTAAACAATATTAGATTTATATTAAGGTTATCCTTAAATATATAAGGTGTACTACGGATATATTCTTAGAATAAGGAAGAGATGAGGAGATAGTCATCAATGGATATATAGATTATATTATCTAAATAGATCAAAATGTTATAAAATATCAGCTGGGATATGTATTCAATATCAATAGAAGAGATGTGATCTCGAATAGTTCCATGTAACAAGATATTGATGATTCTACAGTGGAATTTGAGTATATTTAATATTTTAATGTAGTTAAGGAAGAGGTGTGGATACACAAATTCTTCCATGATATTAATGTGGTTCCAAACAATAAAGACCTCATCACATTATATTATGATAAAATTTTAGTGGTGGATCTAATAAAGGAGACAAGTTCACATCAAAGGATGAAGCACATACTTCATAAGTATCACCACTTTAGGTATTTTTCTCAAAGTGGCGAGCTTACAGTGAGAAAAGTTTAAATAGATGAGAATGTGCAAATCCCATTAACTAAATCCTTATCTCAGCAGAAACACAAACTTCATGTGAGAGATAGTTAACTAAGTGTTTTTAGTAGTTGGATCTAGTGAAAGATAGAGTTAGTTGGATTTGGTGACTTAGAACCAAATTTTATATATGTTTTATGATTACCCGTATTCATTTTTTGGAATATTAATAAAGTTCTTATAAAATCATTATTATGATATTATAGGAATGGGGATCATAATACATTGAAACATATTCTCATGATGTTCTCCCTTGGTAATATCTAAGAGAATGTGGTTATGAGAACTTGACTTTCCAATTGGAAATCCATATTTATATATGTAATTATATGTTCTTATACATGGATGTGTGTAATGATTTTTATAATTTAATATAATTATTAATTCATATACTGAGTCATGTACTATGTTGTATTGATGAAAAATGTGATGACATATTCTTGTAGTGAAGTAAGATACATTTAGTGTGTCATGAGTGATATTTCATTAATGAACAAGTTGAGGAAGTATTTTTCTCTTTTTTTCTTCAATGGAAGTTGATATCCTAAACCCTTTGATGGGAATGGAACTTCTAGATTATGTCTATGTATATAAAATTATATTTAAAATTTCATTTATAAAAATTCAAATATAGAGACATTGACCACATAGGTTAATGACACCAGTATGAAACCTTTATGATTAGAGATATAATGATAAATGTATTTTATTACATAGTATTTTTTCATATGTGGTTTTATGTCATTGTGGAAAATAATAAATTATTATAGAAATGCTAGGATAAATAATGAAAAATGATTCAAAAAGAAGACTTAAAGGTATAAAAACAAAATAACAAGAAGAAGAGTAAAAGACACAAGATTTATGTGGTTGAGAAAAAATCCATATTCCCATGGAAAGGGAGAACACTTCACTAAATTTTGGATACATAATTAGAAGGTACAATATTAGAACATGAAAACATAGCTCAAAACTAGATCATAAAGTAATGTAGTGCTACATTTACAATCAGTATAGTTGGTCAACTGTGCTACAATGAATGTTTTTAGGAAGTCTATAGAGCTACAATATCTCTATCTCGGAATTCCAAGATGAAAAAATAACAATGTTAAAGTATACACTCCTACAATAATTTTGTTGGTGTTGCTAGTCAGATTTTATATTGTTGGTTATAGTTGATACAATATATTCCACTATCAGTTGTCCCAACTTCATCTAAATAATTAGGCTAAACCATTCAAAAAATCTCCCATTTGGATCCTGATACATAAAAATGACCTCTTTCCAGGGTTCCAACTTTAGAAAACTTACTTAATATGAAATCCTCCTCTTTTTTCACTAAAAAATGGTAACTTTATTTTTAAAGATACAATTTAAATCTGGTGATTCATGAAATATCATCTTATTTCCATTCAATGCCCCTATTTTGTTCTCCCATATTCTTCATCTCATCCTTCATTTATCAATGAATACCAACACATGAACAACAATGACTCAACTTCTTAATCACCATAAACTTTGTCAACATGTTTTCTGGATTTCTGGTTCCTTGAATCTTTTTCATTATCAACAACCCATATTGTATTAAGCCACTAATAAAAATGGAACTTTAAATGAAAATGATTCATTCAGGAATAATTTTTTTGGTTCATTTCAATATGTATAATACTCTAACTATCATAGTTTAATACATTCTCCTCTTTCTTTCTATCCACATTTTCCAAGAATTTATTAACCCAAAACATACCATTATAGGTGTTGTTACAATAATGTATTATGCCTATGTGGTGAATAGTGACACCGCATTCTGTAATTGATATATCCATATCATTTAATTCCTCTATAAGTAAACACATAACCTATGGTACTCCTACTACTATCACCATCACCTTCAAGGTTGGAATCCAAATTCTCCTATAATGAATTTATTTTCCCAAATCATAGAGATAATTCATTAATTACATTTAGATACTTAGATATCCACTTCTTTACAACAAATTATGTGTATGGAACCTTATCCATGTAATCAACCTCTTCTGATGACTTTGGTTCTTGCTCGTTTGAAAATTTAAAATAGATTACAAGGGGAATTGAAATTGGATTTTCTTCCTGCATACTAAATCCACCCAAAACCTTTCCAATATAGTCTATATAAGATAAAATTAAGGTTCTAGATATGCAGTCTCTCTTGATATTATTCCATAAAATATTACTACCTTATCTAATATCATTAATTTTTTAACTCTTCAACCAACTTCCCTTCCATCTCATCAATCCGCTACATACATGATCCTGTAATGAGCATGTCATATATATATAGAATCAATATAATTTACCCATCTCCAAAAATTGAAATATAAGTATTGATCTATTCCATACTATTTTTATGATTTTTTAGTCATGAATTCATAAATATTATTATTCCACTTCTTAGGTTCCTTATTTAACCCATACAAACTCTTATAGAGTTTTCACACCATGTATTTCATTCTAGACTAAACATATCTCTCTTGTTTGAACATATAAATTTCTGAATATAAATCTCCATTATAGAAAATGGTCTTTACATCAAGCCACTGAAGATTAATATCCCATGATGGAATAATTCTATGAAACACTCGGATGGTGTTAAGGTTCATTATAGGTGATAAGATTTTAGTAAATTATACACATTACTTTTTTTAAAAACCTTTTACTACCATCCTTTCTTTGTATATAATCTTGCCATTATATTCTACCTTGACATAGTATAACCATTTGTTTTACAATGTTTTCATTCCCTGTGGTAAAGGCATCATATCTCAATCATTGTTATCATGTAATGAATAAATTTCCTACATCACAACCAACTACCAATTTCTCAAACCCTTTAACTACATTTCTTATTTAAAAAAATTCAATCTCTCCACCTTCATTAAATAATAGATAGTTTAATAATTATGAATAAATTTTCATAGGTCTTATCACCCCTGTTGATTTCCTTAACTCCACTTGTGGAGTAGGCTTGAATTGTCCTGGTGTAACATTCTCAAGTAGAATTTCTATCTCCACTTCATCCTAACACTCTAATTAGTTTTTTCCCACCATCAATTTCAACCACATAATGGTTATTTTATTCAACACATTCATTAAATTTAACATTATGGATTCATATAATAATCATTTTATTATCATCCTAGAACTGATAATCTAACTCCTAAATATTAAAGTCAATAAATAAACATGATTTGAACTTATCACCAATCATTTACCTTACATTATTATCTTTATTTACATATTCCAGATAAAAAAAGACTCATAAATTATAGAGTCTTACCTCCTTTACTAACCAGATATCCTCAGGTTGATATTCTCCCATTGGTACAAATAGGCTTTTATTAGTGAGATATTCTTCCATATTTAATTAGTCTACCAAGAAGGTCTTGGATAACTCTAAGTGTCACCTCATAATAATATAACATTCATTCAATATACAATTCATCATTTCATACACATCGTTCTATTTTGGTGAACCTGGAAGAGTCTTATCACACAAAATTCAATTGTTAGCATATAATTCCTTTAATTCCTTACTTTTATACTCTCCTCCATCATCAGAACATAAAAATTTCAGCTTTGATCCTCAGTCATTCTCCCCTATGGTCTTCCACTTCAAAAACATATTAAACACATCATATTTTATATTTAGAAAATAAACCCATACATTCCTTGTTGAGTCATAAATAAATGTCACATCATATTGCGACTCTCTAATGGAATATACTAGTGTATATCCCCAAACATTAGTGTTCACTAGATCAAGCTTCATAGCTGTTAGTATTAAACCTAATTTTACAAATTATACCTCATTTTTCTTTCCAAATATACAATCTCCACATAGGATAACTTCCACTAAATTCATCGCTAGTGGTATTCCTTTGGTTTCCAACACCTCCACCCCATGCTCACTTATGTGTTCTAGCAAGTAATTACATAGTTCTAGATCCCCAAAACAACTTATTATTTTAAGCATATCTATAAAAATTTTAGTCATATTTTATAGGGTTCTATTATATAGTCCATGATCTATGTCCATAGCCCCCTTGTTAATCTTTTTTGCACCACCAGTAAATGTGGTACTAAAACTTACATTATTAATATACCTAAAAAATATAATTCCTCCTCAATATAAGAATATATAAAAAATTCTACAAAATTAGAAAACTACCACTTTTGTTCTTGATCTATGCATCAACCTTCCCCATAATTTGTAAGGGATTATCATAAATAAGATGTACCTTTCCAAAATTTCTAGAAACATAATTATCTAGGAAACCCTTCAATTATAGTGACCTAAGATTAACATACATGGATATTACATCATTTCAGATGAATATTCAGTACATTATAAAAGTACATGCCTAAGTAATATAATACTTTAGTGTATTTGGAAACTTGGAACAAAAGATTCTAACTTGGTGAAATATCTTATATGTTTCCCAAAAAGATCTTCCCCTTTTGTACTTATACTTTAAAGATTTCTTCCTAACCAGGGGAAAGGAAACATAAGAAATGTGTGAAATTAGATGCCCAGTAAGGGTAAAAAAAGGAGATACATATTCATAATAAGAGAATAAGGGTATGATAATATGATAGTAACATTTGAAGATCATACCCGTTATATCAAAGACCATATATACAAATCATGGAATAAAGATTGATATTTCATAAGACATGAATCATAAGGGTTATAAATCATCATAAATCAATCATGAACTATAATATCATATTATATAAGTGTGTCGCAATCAAAAATATATAAAATCATTTATCGTTTCCAGTTTAACTATCAAGACCATAAACATAGTGGAGTAAGACGCACCTATTTCCCATACTAGACCAGGACACACCTATTTCCCATAGTATATCAGAGCACATCTATTTCCAATAGTGTATTCAGACACACCTAATTCCAATAGTAGATCCAAATTCACCTATTTCCATTTTATATCAAGAACATAAAATTGTTTCCCATCATTATCTCATGTGATATAAATCTTTAACCAATTCATTGGGGGGAGATATAGGTACCACCATATCATAATGAAATCATACATACAGGTTGCAAAAAACATTCGTATTATCATGACCCATAAAAAGAGATGGGTTTCATAAAAATCATATCATGAATCATGAACTGAAATGGGTATCATAAACATTTAATCATATCACAACATATGGAAAATAGATAGGTTTCATAATAATTTCATCCTAGAATAACCTGTTAAAAGAATCAAATTTCATAAGCATTAATCATGGTATAACGTGTTGAAGAGAAACTAGTTTCATAAATATCAGGCCATAAAATATAAAACATTCATATAAATAATATAAATGGTATCCTTGGATAATATCCCTAGTAAATCATTAACTATAACCAAGGATGTCATCTTATATAGAGAAGGATTTTGAAAGATCACTTGGAACATAAATTTTATTTGAAAATCACTTTTTAAAACATATAAAATTTTCAAAATACTTTTCCTTGAATCCATTTTTAAAACATATAAAATAATAATGAAGAAAATTTTAAAACATTTCTTGAGGAAAATATTCTTTTCAATTTGAAAAATAATTTTTAAAACATAATTTTTTTGAAAACCATTTCCTTTAAAATAAATTTGAAAAATATAAAGAAACTTGAAATTTTTTTGAAAACTTTTTTCTTTGAATATACTTTGAATACTTATAAAATAATATTTTAAATAATTTAAATCCTTTTTATTTGGAAACAACTATTTTATAACATATAAAGAAATCTTTGAAAATAATTTAAAACAATTTTAAAACATAAAATAATTTTTGAAAACCCTTTTTATTTGAATAACATTTTAAAATATAAAATTTCTAGAATATTAGAAAAATTTTTTCTATAAAAATAACCTTGTAAAATTATAAATTAATCCTCAAGGAAATTACAATCATGATGTTGGATAAGCCTGTACATTCCAAACATTCCTTTTTCTCCCAAAAATGTTTAAAAAAGTACCATGATCATAAAATTACAAGAATATTCCTTTTAAAACATTTTTTAAAAGTTAAAACATGGGTAAAAATTTCCGTTAAACATAACATGATAATAGAAAAACATTTCTGAAAGAATTTTTAGAAAACACGGTTTTAGAATAACATAGATTTTTGACTGAAAGGAAAAATATTGTCAGATTTTCATAAATTTTTTTTCTTAATTATATTAAGTACCAAAGAGTAGAAAAAGTGGTACATTTACTTGTATATATCATGAATAATAATAGGATAATAAATTCAATGAGATTTATTGAGATATGGATCATAATATTTCATCAATAGAAGCATAATCTTAAACAATTCAGATAAACGATGAAATTGTAGCAATAAACTCTTACCACTTTGGTAACTTGAAATCATAATTTCCATTATATAATAACATTACATAAAGCTTATAATATATTGAAAATAAAAATAATCATGATACACAATTTCAAAGTACAGTATATACATGTCATAGAAAAATATAGGTGCATAACATGGAATGTATCTCAAAGAAGGAAAATTGAGACAAAAAGTAGTTTACTAATTAGGCAAATTTTGAACCATAAACCCCATAAAATAAATATAATCAAATAGATTTTTAAATTACCATAAATATAAGTATAAGAATAATAAAACAAATTATTGGGAATTATATACACCAAATAAATAAATTAGTGGTGAATAAGGCATAAATATCATAAAAATAAAATTGATATTAGAAAACCTTCACCTTAAGTCTTTACTTTCTTCATACATGTTCAAACCTCCTCTTCTTTGGGTAACTCCTTTTGGTTTGAACTAAAGGGATTGATTGGATGGATTTATTCCAAAATTATGGCTTCAAGGATTAAGTGATGGATGTTGGGAGTTATTTGAGAAAAGTTTGGGTCATCCAAAGGGCTTGAGAGGTGTCAATAAGTGGGAGGGGTGAGTACCTTTTTATAGTGGAGGAGGAGTGGAGTTCTTGTAAATTTGTGAAAATGGAATTCCATCCATGTTTTTCCAATATCAAGTGTCTACAATAATGGTCCAAATTTGATAAAAGGGAGGATAGGGTCAAAATACAGACATAATATGTATTTTGGACAAGTTTCTAGGTCATTTTGCCCCTTAATTTTAAGGTTTATTCATTTGTTAAGCTAATTTTTCTCTTAATCGTTGTAATTAATTTTGATCACTTTCACTAAATTTTTTGATAAAAAACTACGTTGAATTTATTAAACATTATAAATTATTCTAATTCCAAATATGGAATCCATTTTTCCAAATTCTAATAACATAAATGGCAGACATAAATTTAAAGTTAATCCTGTAGATGTGATGAAAAAGAAGGTTTTAATGTAAAAATGTTAAAGTATGAAATATATTTATATCCAATTTCAATGTGAAATTGATAAAAATTAAATAAATTTGATTAATTGATTAAATATTTATCCAATTAAAATTTAAAACCAAGCTAAAATATAATTTAATTATATAAATAAATTAGATGAAAAAGCAGTTTTGATTTAAAATTTAGTGTTTTTTATTATTCATCAAAAAATAAAAATTCTCAGAAAAATTCCAAAATTTCACCCAAAATAAATTTTTATATTAAAATTAAAAAAATGAATTTTATTTTTTTCAAATAAAAATTATAAAATTTTTAAAAAACATATTTATAATGGATTCTCCATTAAAAGGTGGTGAAATTAACTTTTATAAAAATACATGTTTTTTATTCAAAAAATTGGATTTATTCATATATTATACCTATCAAATATTTTGGGTGAGTATCAAAAATATTGATTGAATATATAATATATAAATTTTATTTAAAACATTAATCAAAATTGGTTTTTTAATTTATTTAGATAAAATTATATGTGTATATAAAAAATAGTTTTCTTAGAGAAATAATTTCTTTATTTTCAATAGTTCTTACATTCACTTCTACTAATTGATAACCAAAAGATTCATTTTATATACATGTTTAAATAAAATTTTCACAATTTATTTAATCTTATTCATAACTTCCATTCCAATGGCTTGGTGGTAGCTCTAATAATATTTTAATAATAATATTAATAGTACATTATAGTTCGGTAAAACTTGGTCTTGCGTGTTACACAAACTGTTGATGGAACTCATCACTATGTGTAACACATGCCAAATATAGTTATATGTGTATCAAAAGTTAATCTAAGTGTTGTGTATAGTGAAATATTAACTTGGTGTTGCATATAATTCAATAGAAACTAAGTGTTTTCATATAAAAAAATCTTTATTCTGTGTTCTGTGAAATGAAAAATGTCAAAAAGATTAAAATAATTCAAAAAAAATAATTTACAAATTTCAGGGTGTTACAATATACCCCCCTTAAAATGAATTTCACAATTGAAATTCATTTGGGGTATCAAAGGTTTATTACTTGAAAGTCCCATTCATATAATCCCACAATGTAAAAATAAATAATAAAACTTCCTTTAAAAAAGGAAAGTTGGAAATATAATAGTTACCCAAAGTAACATATAACTTGGTTTCCACATAGGAGAACATAAGTGGGAAGTGAAAACATGTAAATGGAAGAGAAATGTTACTATCATGTTTGGATGGAGAGTGATAGAGAAATGGTGAGGATAAAGTTAATAATAAAAAATCCACAACCCAAAAAGGCTTGAAAAAGGTCATTGATATCATTAGAAATGATGATATCTTGAATTTTTTTTTTATTTTAAGACCCTTTTTCCGAAATTTTAATAATTTTCATGAAAATATATACTTACATTATTTCAATACAACCTTACCCTTTTTTTTGCCTTGATTAACTTCTAATTCATCTATTATTCCATGAAATGAAGGTGAATTTGTCATTCCTAAAGCATTAACAGATCATGAGATCCATATATAGAATGATAATTTATTCTATTTGTCTTTATCACAAAAATAGGTTATCACAAGTTATCAAATATGAATAAATCTTCATATGGAAATATAATACATTAATTTATAAAACATCATCCAAAGTTTAACTTAAACCATTCCATAAATGGTTAGCCTTATAAACCTTCCAAAATATAATTCACCCTTATATTCCTCAAATAAGCTCTTATCTTGCAATAAAAACATTTTTATTGGAAACTTGGGTTCATTATTATACCAATATAATATTCAATTCAAAATCCATTTAGAGGGAGATAATCACATGAAACTTCACTAAACAATGAACAATAATATTTTATAGGGATTATTCATAAAAAGTCAAATATAAAATTCCCAACTAAGGGGAGAGGATAAGTTCTCCCTAATTATTATGATTCACTTCATCCATTATTATTTCATAGGCTTTAACTTGATCATTTTCCTCTATGTTTTATCATCCACATTCTCCCTTGGATTAAGGAATTGATTCACATAATTCCCAAACTCATTTTAGTTGATACATTGGAGTGTGGGTGGTGCATTAGTTGTAATTGTATTCTCTCCCATTACGTTAACCATCCCATTAATTGTATTTCGACTTTCATGGATTATATGAACCAACCTTCCACATTTAAATCACCTCTCAGTTCAATTCAAGCAATTCCCTTGATGCTTCTTCCCACATTCCTAGAACAATGATGCCCAAAATTTCTTTCCACTATTTGAGTTTTCATGAGACTCGACCTTCCTTTTCTTATCAAAACCATAGGAATAATGGGAATATACAATTTATATTTCTAACTTATTTTCCAATCAAATAAATTATCTATAACTTCTAAATTATCTTATATCAAAGGCCTTTTGAAAACTTGGTTTGAGGCCCCCAAAAAATAGATTGATTTTTCTTTTAGGGATAATGATCAAACCAGAATAATACCTTGCAAGTCTTGTAAAATTAGCTTCATAGGTACCAATAAATTAATAAACATTTTGATTCAACTAAAGTAATTCCTTATAAATAATTTTTTATAGAATAAAATGGAAGTAATTACTGAAAAAGTTCCCCTTAAACTCTTCCCATTACATGGATTAAAATTCTTATTATTCTCTCATGTTCATAAGAAGAGTCCACCACTGATTCGTTTCACCTTCCAAACGACATGCATCCAAAATTAAATTTTCATGCACAAAGCACTGAAGAATGGAAAATATCTTTTCAGTGGAAATAATCTATTTCTCAACTACTAGTGTATCAGTGGGACCACTAAAAGATGTTGGGTGTTTCTTCTTGAAGGACTCAATAGAATGTTGTTTCCTTATTTTCTCGTTTGGAAGTTCAACATGATTAATTGCTTTGGAGAGTTTTTGGAGAATATAAATAAGAATTTTCATTATTTATACTGTATAATTTGGTATCTCAGGAGGAAAATAATCACATTCTCCATTTCATTCATCATTGACATAGTCACTGCGATTTCTATCCATTTACTAAAACCAAAAATTATAGTGAGAGCATCACTTATCCTAGAAGAAAACCAAATAATCATGAAAAAGTACTTATATAATGTATAAATTATAAAACCTAATCCTTTAATATAACACCTTAGTATTATCCTTAGAGACATACTTAAAAATATCCTTAGAAATATCCCTAAGGATCTCTCTAAATTTTTGTCTTCCTAGTTTTCAAAGGTTGACTAAACATTTTCCTTGATTCCAACTATAGCGATCTAGGATTAAAATGTATGTATATTACATAATTTTAGATGAATATTCAGCACATTAAAAATTACATTCCCAAGGAACATAATAGTTTAATGTTTTTGTAAACATGGAACAAAATATTCTAATTTGGTGAAAGATCTTCAATATTTCCACAAAGATCTTCCCCTTTTTTAATTATAATTAAAACCTTTCACTACAAGAAAAATAACCTATACCAACAGTTTGGAACTGTTGGTATAGGCCTCCAAACCGTTGGTATAGCCTATACCAACGGTTTGGAGAACCGTTTCCAAGTAAGCCGTTGGGATAGGTCTATACCAACCGTTTTCCCAAAACCGTTGGTATAGACCTATCCCAACGGTTTTGGAAACCATTGGTATAATTAATATGAAAATCTATACCAACGGTTATGGAACCGTTGGTATATGTATTTCAAAAAAAATATTCACTGGGATTTGATCCCAGGACCCCTAGTTTATTATTCAACGACTTAACCACTAACCTAACATGACTTTTGTGAATATAATTACATAAATATATATATGTATTCTCATAATGATTTTAAATTTTTATTTATATAATGTTCTGGGTAAGAAGAAATGATACAAAATCAAAGGATATATACCAACGGTTGTCAAAACCGTTGGTATAGGCCTATACCAACGATTTTGACAACCGTTGGTATATATCCTTTGATTCTAGATTTTGATTCTGAGGAAGGTTGATTTATGGGGGACCTTTTCCAATAGTTTTGGAAAACCGTTGGGATAGGTATACCCTTTCCCAACGGTTTTGGCCAAACCATTGGGAAAGATGTCCACAAAGTGGACTTTTCCCAACAGTTTGGCCAAACCTTTGGGAAAGGGTATACCTATCCCAACCGTTTTCCAAAACCGTTGGGAAAGGTGGCCATAATGTGGTATTTCCCAACGGTTTGGCCAAACCGTTGGGAAAGCCATACCATTTCCCAACGGTTTGGCCAAACCATTGGGAAAGGTGGCCTCAAAGTGGGATTTCCCAACGGTTTAGCCAAACCGTTGGGAAAGGGAACCTATACCAACGGTTTTTATGAACCGTTGGTATAAAATCATTGGGAAAGGTCAGATTTTTAGTAGTGTTTCTTTATAACCTTGGGAAATGAAATATGATAAAAGGGTGAGTTCAGATGTTCAATAATGGTAAACAACAGAGATATATATGAATAACATGAGCATAAGGTTAAGAGAACATGAGAATAACATTTGAAGATCATACCCTACATATCAAAGATCGTATACATGAATCATGGCATAAATATTGGAAATTCATAAGAAATTAATCATAAGGGTGATAAATCATCATAAATCAATCATGAAATATAATATCATGTAATATAAGTGTGGATGCATCATAAATATATAAAAAAATTTATGTTTCAAGGTTAAATACTAAGACCATCAATATAGCGGATCAGGACACACCAATTTCCCATAATGGATCAGGACACACATGTTTCCTATAGTGGATAAGGACACACCGATTTACCATAGTGGATCAGGACAATATTATTTCCCAAAGTGTATTAGGACACAAATATTTCCCATTTTTTATCAATCCCATTGACTTTATTACTATCATTATATCATGAGATATAAATATTTACCCAATGAATTATAGGTAGATATATTTTCCACCCATCTCATAATGAAATCATATATACATGTTCTATAATTCATTCATCTTATCATGACCCATAAAAAGATATGGGTTTCATAAACATCATATAATAACCTATGAAATTAAATGTGTATCATAAACCTTTAATCATATAATAACTTATGGAAAATAGATAGGTTTCATAATAATTTCATCCTAGAATAACCAATGAAAGGAAGTGGGTTTCATAAGAATTTTTCATGTTATAACCTATTTAATAGAAAATATTTCATAAAAATTAGGCCACCAAAAAAATATACCATTAATATAAATAGTATTAACGGTATAATTGGATAATATCCCTAGTAAATCATAAACTATATCCAAGGATGTCATCTTATGTGGAGAAGGATTTTGAACGATCACTTGGAATATAACTTTTATTTGAAAATTAATTTTTAAAACATATGACATTTTCAAAATAATTTTCCTTGAAAACAATTTGAAAACATATAAAGGAATCATTAAAAATATTTTAAAACATTTCTTAAGGAAAATAACATTTAGACTTAAAAAAAACTGTTTAAAACATAAAACATTTTGAAAACAATTTTCCTTGAAAATAACCTTGAATACATAAAATAATCTTTTATATCATTGAAATCCTTTTCATTGAAACCAGCCTTTTGATAACATATAAAGGAAGCTTTAAAAATCATTTAAAACACTTTTTAAATATAAAACAGTTTTTGAAAACCCTTTTTCTTTGAAAAAAATTTTAAAATAAAAAAAATTCTAGAATACTAGGGAAAAATTTTCTTTAAAATTAACCTTATAAACTTACAAAGGAATCATCAAAGAAGTTTTTATCATGATGGTAGGTAAGTCCGTACAAACGGAACATTCCTTTTGTACCTTAAAAAGTTTATAAAAGTGTCTTGATTGGAAAATGATAGGAATATTCCTTTTAAAACTATTTTTAAAAATGAAAAAGCATCATTAATAATTTATTTTAAACATCATAGGATCATAATAAAACATTTTTGAAAACATTTTTAGGAAACAAGATTTTATAAGAACACATATTTTCTTCCGAAAGGAAAAATAATGTCAGATTTTCATAAAAACATTTTCTTAATTATATTAAGTAACAAAGAGTGGAAAAAATGAAACAATTACTTGGATATAACATGAATAACTATAGGGGAATAAGTTTCATGATATATCTTGTGATATGGATCATAAAATTTCATCAATAGATGCATAGTCATAAACAATCCAGATAAGCAATGAGATTGTAGCAAAAAACTCTTACCAGTTTGGTAACTTTAAATCATAATACCCATGAGAGAATAACATTACATGAACTTGTAATATACAGAAGCTAATAATATTCATGATATAACATTTCAAAGGGTATTATATACACCTCATATAAAAATATAGGTGCATAACATGGTATGTATCTCAAAGAAAGAAAATTGAGAGAAAAATTACTTTACTGATTTGGTAACTTTTGAACCATAAAACCTATGAAAGAAATATAATTAAAAGGATGCGTAAATAACCTTAAATTTAAGTATAATAATAATATAATAAACTCATGGGAAGTATATACACTATAAAAAATAAATTAGTGGTGAATAAGTAATAAGTCTCACAGAAATAAAAGTGATATTATAAAACCCTTACCTTAAGTCTTTAATTTCTTCGTACATGTTCAAACCTCCCCTTCTTTGGGTAACTCCTTTAGGTTTGCACCAAAGTGATTCCTTGGATGGATTTATACCAAAAGGGAGTCTTCTAGGATTAATATAGGTATGTTGGGAGATTATTTTAGAAGAGGTTGGGTGAACCAATGGGCTTGATGGGTGTCAATAAGTGGGAGGGGTGAGTGCCTTTTTATAGTGGAGGAGTGTCATTCTTGAAATATTTTGAAAAAGGAATTCCAAACATGTTTTTCCCATGTCAAGTAGCTCCAATAATGGTCTAAATTTTATATAAGGGAGTACATGGTCAAAATATGGCCATCCAATGGATTTTGGACAAGTTTATAGGGCTTTTTAGACCTTATGTTTAATATTTAGTCCTTTGTTAAGCTAATTTTTCTCTTAATCGTTGTTTTTAAATTTAATCACTTTCACTAATATTTTTTGTTAAAAAATAAGTTGAAAAAATTAGACATTATAAATTATGCTGATTCAAAATATGGAATCCATTTTTCAAAATTATAATCACAGAATTGGAAGAAATTACTTTAAATTTAATCCTACAGACGGGACAACAAATCCGTTTTTAACATAAAAATGTTCCAATGTTTGAAATGGGTTTATATAAAATTTCAACGTGAAATTGATTTTAATAACCTAGATTGGATTAATTTATGAAAATTTATCTAATTAAACTTTAAAACTAAACTGAAATATAATTTAACTACATAAATAAGTTATACCAAAAATTAGTTTTGAATTAAAATTTAGTGTTTTTCACTGTTAATAAAAATATGAAACTTCTCAGAAAAAAACCAAAATAGAACCCAAAAGTAAATTTTTATATTTCAATTCCAAAAATGAATTTTATTTTTAAAATAAAAATTATAATAGTTTCATAAATCATATTTAAAATGGGCTCCCCTTTAAAAGACGTTAAAATTATATTTTAGAAAAACACATATTTTTATTCATAAAATTATATTTATTCTTATCTTATACCTATAAAATATATTATATGATTATAAAAAATATTTATGGAATATATAATATATAAATTTTATTAAAAACATTAATAAAAAGTATTTTTTGAAATTTATTAAGATAAAATTCTTTGTGTACATAGAAAAATATATTTTCTAGAAAAGTAATTTATTTATTTTGAAATAGTTCTTACATTCACTTATATTAATTGATAACCAAAGGATTCATTTTATATACATGTGAAAATAATATTTTCAAAATTTTATTAATATTATTTGTAACTTCTATTCCAATGGCTAGGTGGTGACTATAATAATATCTTAATAATAATATTAATAGTATATTGTAGTTCAGTAAAACTCAGACTTGCATGTTACACAAGCTATCAAAGGAACTCAAAATTCTGTGTCACACAAGACAAACATGGTGTTGTGTGCACCAAAAGTTAATCTAAGAGTTTTGTGTGTATCACAATATAAACTTGGTTTTGTGTATAATACAATCCAAACTTAGTGTTTTCATATAAAAAAAATCTATATTCAGTGTTGTGTGAAATGAAAAATATAAAAAATATTAAATTAATTAAAAAAAAAAATTCTAAAAATCTCAAGGTGTTACATATATGATGTGGAATGAATATATTCCCCTGAGTGTGACATCTAAACCTGGGTGCCACGTGCTGGTGCCCTGAGCTAGTTGGCCACAGAACCTCAAGCACACCTTCCAATATGCCAGAGGTTTTCAACTAGTAGTGAGGGTCTAATATGAAATGTGGGGAGACTATATCCTCTTTATCAAAGTATAAAAATAGTGTAAATAAGTAAGAAATATCCAAATAATAAAGGTAATAAATAACCAATAAAGACCAAGGTACTACAAAAATGAATAAGGACCAATATCACATTATAAATCCCAAAATAAGGAAATGAACATAAAACAAAGTAGTAAATATGTCCTGTCATATATGTGTCAAGTGTCAAATGAAAACCCAAAATAAAGACACATCGACACCCCCAAAAAGGACCTAACATCATGTATGATTTTTTCATCCAAGTTCCACCCTAAATCCCAAATAATCCAACTAACATAGAGATCTTGTAATTATTATGAATTGAAAACATGATGCCTATTCAAGTACCAATTAGGAATCTGGAGTAGGGTGTGAGAATAACTTAGTAGGCCACTCCCAACAATGTCTAAAGAAATATATAGTCTATAATAGTTTATGTATTTGTATAAATATTAAAGATATATGTCAAAAGTAAATAGGTTTAAAATTTATTATTATTTATTCAACCACATCATAGCTACTTCGGCATATACTAGAGTCTAATCCATATACCATAGGCATATCACAATTCATTATTTCATGGGATTTAATTAATTATTTAATTACAATTTTAGTTTTGTACCCTGGACCATCATGTCCAGGTACCATTATCACGACCACTTGAAATAATAGTCCAATTCAAATTTCTCAAGGCCTAGAACATCATGTTTGGAACCCCATGGGTATTTGGAGCATCACTACCTGACCAAAAATTCATTGTTAACATGTATGTTTTGGGGGCCTAGAGCATCAGTCCGACACCCCATGGGTATTTGGAGCATCATTACTTAACCCACAACTCATTGTTCAATTACATATATCATAATATATAATTCAAAGTTCAACATCATTAATTATCTTATCAAAAAAGAACATCATGATGAACCATTTAATTTATCAAACATAATCATGGATCTTTAGTTTAATTATATGGAATAACATGAATGATTCCCATTAACCCATTTATCATCATTTATTCAAATATCATTAACCCTTCTGGGTTAATCCAAACAACCCTTTAAACCCTATTTTTAATCATTCAATAAGGATTTAGTTCAATTTCACAAACCAATAATTTCCCTTTTTACATTTCATAAATCCTCATTTCAATTATATTGGCACACCCCATGGGTTTCTATCAATCCCAGTCTCAATTATCCAATGGGTCGAATGGGATATGTGGAGGGTCTAACAATTACAAAGGAATCAATTATTTAATTAAATTTAAAATGAAATTTCCCTTGGTGGAAACACAACAGAACAACTATAACACGATATCAAGATCAATATTATGGGAATTATAAATTAGAAAACCTAACTTAATATCATTGATGGATGCTGACAAAACAAAAACCCTCAATTCGAAGTAGAATAGTCAATTTCACAATAGTGAAGAAGATATATGATCAAAAACTAGGAACAAGATACATCAAAACAAGATCCATAAAAACCTAGATCTAAACCATAGAAAATGAAGGAAAAATCCATCCCATCCCAAAGGGGGAAGAAATATGGGAGATAGAGGAATCTAAATGGGAAATAAATCACTTACCAAAGGGGAGTTGATCCATATACAAGTTCTTCAATTTGATAAGAAAAGGGGTTCTAAGATCCTAGGAATCCTCTTATGAGGTTCCAAGAGTGGAATAAATCATGTTATGTTGAGATGAGGTGATTAGGGATATAAACTGAGTGTTTGGGAAATTTTTATAAAATTTTTAGGGGTTTAAAATCCTGCATGCATGGTTTCTTGAGTAGGGTGCACAATTTTCCAAAATGTTCACCCTAATCATGTATAGTTTTCCAAACCGTTCACCCTAATCGTGCAACCATATTTTCTAGGGTTCATAGTTAATATTAGATGGGTTCATGGTTTGAAAAACTATGAAAACCCCTTTGCCTCGTGGTGTAAGGTTTTCTATGGGTGGGTGCACTGTTTGTGTAAACCGTGCACCAACCATGCACTACCCAAAACCCCTAACAAAACCTCCAAAACTCACCCGAAAACACCCAAGAAAAGCCTCAAGAAATTTAAGACAAAAGAGGGTAAAAATTATGTAAAAAATCATGATATATATCCAAAATGGCCTTGATCTTATAATCTAATCACCTTATAGCATCTCTTCATTGAGATGTATTCCCTAACATCTCTATGTTCAGAGGTGAAAAGTTTGGGCAACTAGGTCCACATATATTCTTCCCACTCCCATTTTTCCTCCTAAAAATGACCATGCTTCCACCTTACTCAAACCAATTACATAGACTTTCCCCACAAAACTCTCTCACTATGATCAATAACATGAATCAAATTCTCTTCAAAGGACACATCGACCTACATCTCAACATCATCAACATATATCACATAATAAGGGTTGGGGTGATATCACTAAAGATGCGACACATGAATAACATCATGCATAACACTATAAATCTATGGAATAACCAACTGATACACCATCGATTCGATCCTCTCCATAATCTCAATTGACCCTATATACCTCAGATCCAACTTTACCTACTTTCATATTTGATGGATATCCAATATTGATGAAACACGAAGGAATACATAATATACCACTTTAAATTCTAGAGGCTATTGATTCTTATTAGAATATTACTTCTTCCAACTATAATCCATATATATACATTTTAAAATCAACTAAACTTGATAAAATGTCTCCTATATAAGACTCGATCCCAACAACTTAGACTCACCCACCTCTATCCAACATAAAGGTGATCTACATGGGCTACTATAAAGTGACTCATATGGTGCCATATGAATAGTCACCTATTAAATGCTTTCATAGGAGAATGAAATGAGTTCTAAGTTTGTCTTCCAAGATCTACAAGAATCTAGGGAACATGATCGCAGCATGTCCTCCAACACCTGAATAATATGCTCTGATTGCCCATATATTTGTGGATAAAAAGATGTACTCAGAAACACATAGGTACCCATCACAATCTATAATCCTTTCTAAAATCATGAAGTAAAGAAAAAATCATGGGGAAAAAATATGATATGTTTCACCCCTTGAAAATAGATTATCTCCCATACATACATTTACCCTAACTAACCATCCTTGGAAGTTTCCATAATAAGAAATAAATAGGATACTTCATCAACCAGTACACAATTACCCATATCGAATCATTATTCCATGGGATCCTCAGAAGAATTACTATGAAGTATATGGTAACATCATCCCATTTTCAATCCATAATGGGAAATAGTTATAATAAGCCACTAGGTTATTGATGCTCAACCTTCACCTGTTGACATGTGTAGCATCATGTCATGAAACCTAAAATCTCATTTTTTATGATCAACCAAAAATACTGTCAAAGTAGGTCATGGTACATTTTAGTCAAACCAGGACACACCACCCATTTAAAGACATGAAATTCATGCATCATCTCCTCACAAATACATGTTGGAACAATAACATGGCCTTAGACCTAGATGATCCCATCCTCATCTATAGTCCAATCAGAATGTGACTCACCACATTCAAGGTTGTCCCACAATACAGAACACTCAAGATCATTATATTTCCTCTCCCAGATCTAGATCATATGTTTGAAATTAGTGATAGAGATATAAGGTTCATCTTCCCCAGGCCCTCCTGAACCTCAGTTTGTATCTAAGTCAACTAGGTCATCATCTTCCACTCAGAACTGGACTCCAGGACTGCCTGAGTATGCATCTTCCAACTCAAAGAGTCAACAATACTATTTACCTTCCTAGGTGTATATACTATATAAAAATAAAATGATTTCATATTATCATCCTATCTATACTTCCATAGGTTCAAATATAATTGTGAGAAGATATACATTAATATTTTGTGATCGGTATACAAAATAAACCTTTTACAAAAAAGGTAATGATACCAACACTTTAAGGAATAAACCATCATGGAAACCTTGTGATCATATATAAGGAAATTCCATTAAAGTGGCCTAAACTATCATAATTAATTCACTACGAATCAATCAATCCACATCAAAACAACCCCAATTCTGATCCCAAACGCAACACAAAACATGATATAATCCTCACCCAACTGAGGTAGGATAAGAATTAGTGTGGTATTAAAAATCTCATTCAACTATTAGAAAGCATTATCACATGATACAAACTATAAAAACTTGATCCCTTTATTAGTCAAGCCCTAAATTGGTTCTGTATAATAGAAAAAGTCCTGGATGAACCTCAAATAACATCCTACTAAACCAAAAAAAATCGAATATCAAAAAATACTTAGGATACACCTAATAAAAAATTTCTGGAAAATTATCTGGGTCTACTAAAATTTTTTTCTCAAAGATGATGTGATATAAGAAATGTATTCTATAGATCTAGAATTAACACTTAGATAGCTTAACATATAGATAATTCTCTCTAAGTGTACACATGATAATTTAAAGATATCGGGAATGATCGTCATGAGTCTTAGAGTACACCAAGATGTCATCCAAAAATACAACAACAAAATGATCTAGGTATAGGTGAAAGATTAGGTTCATCAAGGACATAAACACAGGTAGAGAATTCATTAGATTGAATGACATCATGGTGAACTCATATAGGCTATACCTACTTCTGAAAGCAGTATGTGGTATATCAGAAGGTGTAACTCTCAACCGATGATAACCAAATATCAAGTCAATATTGGAGAACACACAAACTCTTCTCAAATAGTTATAGATATTGTTGATATGTGGAAGAGGGTGCCAATTCCTAACTCTCATCTAGTTCAACTTTTGATAATCAACGCATAAATGCAATATTCTATTAGCCTTCTTAGAAAATAAAATCAAAGAATACCAAGGAGACATACTTGGATGTATAAATACCTTATCCATAAATTCCTATAACTGATACTTAAGATATTGAAGATCTTTTGGTTCCATTTGGTAAGGTGGAATGGAAATTGGATCAACTCCTAGCATGATATCAATTGTGAACTCAACATCTCTCCCATGTGGCATCCCTAAGAAGCCCTCAAGAAACACATCCTAAGACTAGTACACCATGGGTTGAATGACATAGTATGTCACACCCCTATCATCCAACAAAAGATTTGAAACCTAGGTGGTGAGATCCCCTAGTTTCTAATGAATTGGCCCTGAATGACCTACATGGATATCCCATTATCTATAATTAATATAATTGTTACCCTTAGGTGATGTAATAGTTACTCCCCTATAGTAACAATAGAGGTGGGATCGATATGATACTAGATAGTCTATAACCAAAAATCAATTTGAAACCTGACACGTTAAGAACATAAACATCCTAAAAGAAATGATACTCACTAACCTTGAGAGAACAACTCTTTTATAGATAGATGCCCCTTAACTGTACACCCAATGGTGTTTCTATTATCATCACTACACTCAAAAACTCCACTTACAAACTCAAAAAATTTACAATTTGATTAGATATAAAAGAATTTGGGGTTCCTATATCAAATAAAGTGATAATAAGAAAATAAGTTATAATAATAGTACCTTTGACTGTCGATGACCCATCCTCACTATCCACAAGTTCAGGATGTACTACATATAACTGCCCCATCCCTCTACCCTATGTTTAATTCTGATTCCCATGTGTTTCACTAATCTACTGATATGGGTACTATTTACTTAAAGGACCACATCCTCTACCCCACTCATCATGGACCATAGATATCCAACTACCCATCTGGTATGGGTTAGAATATCCCCTTTCAATACTCAAGTTTTTTCTAGCTCCTCCATCACTATCCATCTATATTGGGTTACAACAGAATCAATGTTGATGTCCCATTATTCCATAAGATCGAAATTATTCTAGTGGTTAGGGACACTAGTTATGATAGTGACCTGACCTACCACCCTAAAGTAAATATCTTGAGTATTGTACTGAGTAACTAACCCCCCTAGTCACTCTGATTTATACTATTCAGGTTAATGTTCCCATAGCAACACCTACTACCCTCAGAAGATGTACCACTTGGTAATCAAGAAGAAAAAACCTTCCCTCCACTATAATCACCCTTCATATTCCTCTAAAAATGAGAGCCTAATCAACTACCTCAACAAACTACTTTAGATGAATGATATTTTCCTAGGACTTAATCTCACATTTAATCCCATCCTAAAAATGTATCACCTCAATTGCCTCATCTCCTACCAATAATGCAACAATGAACTAAAAATTAGTAAACCAGATATCATAGTCCATCACTAACATGATTCTTTGGGTTATCCGTATAAAATATTCTTCCCTTTCCTGTCTCAATGTCTCTGGGTAAAAATTCTTCAAGAACTTATCCTAGAAATCCTTCCATACCATGACTTCCAACTAATCATCTCAAGCCTGAATATCCCACCAAAACTTTATTGATCCTCATAACATATAAGTATAAAAATTTAATCTCTTCTTAGTAGTAATCTATAAGTGGTAAAGAATGGTTTGTATAGACTCAATCCAGAACACAACTACTTCAGTTCTACCCTCATTGGTAAAGGTCATAGGATGCTGTTAATGGAACTCTTGGGTCAAATCAGAAACATTCTTCACAACTCTACCTTGGTCTCTATACATGAACTATATAAGGTGAGATAAGTTCTCATGGAACTTCTCTCCTAATCCTTCACCTGGAACTATTAGGGCCTCTTGTCCCACATCCGGATCATTCCCAGTAATTTCCTCTTATCAACCTAACAACAAAAATCATCATGGAGGAGTGTCAATAAAATTCCCAACACATATCTTAGGATACATAACACATCATTAAAAAATTAATAGAAGAGGGACTCACATAAATCTATAACAAGTCATCCCTCATATACCACTACATGATCAAAAACCATGGCACTATCACTACCCACAACAATCTCTCACCTAGTTCATGGATAATATAGGGTATAACACTTCTATATTTCAAAATTTTTCATTATACACCCATTTTATCCATTTAAAATTTCCACATTTAGCATCATTTACAATTATAAATTCATTATTATACACCATTTACTTTAAAAAATACTCAAAAATATAAAAGTATTTCCATTTTCCATAATCCACTCATTACTTTCTTTTTCGTGCATGCCTAAAATGATTCATGTCAGATGAAATCCCAAGTACACAAAATGAGGCATGTATACTCAACTCCCATGCAATACTGGTCAACAACTGAAATCTCAGAAAACAATTACATCACACAATAAGTGCATCACCCAAGGTGGAATAACATTCAACTATAATATATAACATCAAGAATAACAATCCATCCCTAGTTACTTGGGTTTCCCCATGCACATGGGTTAACTACCCCCATGTGCGAGCTCATAACCAAGGATTGAATCATCCTAGTATATTATATACCATTAACAAAAAATAATACAACTAAAAAAATAAAACCCCTTTAATACCACTTTGTGACATCCCAAACTAGGTTCCACATGCCAATGCCTCGAGTCGGTAAGCCACATGACCACAAGCATGCCTCCCCATGTACCAGAGGCTGCCGACTTGTAGGGAGGGTCTAATATGTAATGTGGGGATACTATACCCTATTTATCAAAGCAGTGAAACAATGAAAATAAGTAAAAAATAGTGAAATAATAATGATATTCAATAACTAATAAAGACCTAAGTACTATAAAAATCAATAAGGACCAACATCACATGATAAATACCAAAATAAGAAAATGACCATAAACAAAAGTAGTAAATATGTCCTGTCATATATGTGTCATGTGTATACTAAAAACCCAAAATAAAGAAACTCTAATACCTTCCAAGTGGGTCCCGATATTATGTTCGGTTCCTTCATCCAATCTCCATCCGGAATCCCAACTCAAATATCTAATATAGAGATCTCACCCTTATCCTACAAAGACCTAAAATTATATCAATGAAATTTATATTCTTATAATCATGTTAGACTGTATAAATCACATAAAATCACTTATAGAGTATAATAAATACTTTATAAATGAAAAATTAATGAAATAAGAAGTGTTTATAGAAATTAAGGAACTTATACAAATAGAATTGTAACATGACATTTGGAATAATAATATGACCCTTATGAATATTAAACCGACCAATTAAATAGTAAACTCACCAATGAAAGTATAAATAAAATGTCACGAACCATCCCCTGGGGCCTGTGTCGTGACTACCCCATGCCCGCCTTCCATAGGCCAGGGGTTGATGACTTGCACCGAATGCGTATTACCTAAAACTGGGAAGGCATTTCCTTTATAACCTGTAAACCCATGCAACCAAGCACATAAAAATATATGAACACGAGTAAACTGAATAGTAAAAAAAGTGAGTATAGTAAGAAAAAGGGGCCATAATACAAGCCCAACTGGAAAAGTACAAGAAACTGAAAGTACAATTAAACTGAAACAGCTCCTGTGAACATCTTCCAAGGATCCCACCTGAAGGGTAGGTACAACATTCGAAAGGTTTTCTCTACGGTATGACTCTTCTAAGGTCGACCTCTAAGCTACCTCCAGTCCTGGTACCCTCATCCTCAGTCAGCGCTGTCCGTCGTCTGCACCAAACACAACAGGGTGCAGACATAACACGTGTAGGGGTGAGTATAATGATACTCAGTAGGGACCTTGATACCCTCAAGGTCTCAAAAAATCCACAAATGGTAAACCAAAAAACATGAAAACAACTAAAAACCCTACTAAGGTATATGCCCATACATATACCTAAGTTATCAAGTATACCCATCTCAATCATGAGGAAACATAGGGTGAAACTAAAAATCCCAAAGCTCAACTGTTCCACAAAGGAATAAATGCCACAAAGGTAAGTACCCCACATGTATGCCACACAGAAGAATACCACCAAGGTATTACCACGAAGGAAAGTATCACATAGGTATGCCACACAGAAGAATACCACAATGGTATCACCATGAAGGTAAGGACTCAACTCATACTAGGTATAACATAGGTATAGTAGTAAAGACGACTAGATGTAACTACTGAATCATCCTACTCCGTTAAGAGGTAGACCCACATTGGATCCTAAATCATCATCAGACCTACATAGGATCGTAGAACATCGTTATACCCACACAGGATACTAGTACGACATCAGACCCACACAGGATCCTAGAACCTCATCAGACCCACACAGGATCCTAGTACATCATCAGACCCACACAGGATCCTAGAGTAGCCCCACATGGATTCCTAGAGCGGTTCCATGTGGTACCCTCAATCATAGACCCACGAAGGATCCCAAAGCATAGACCCACATATGATCCCTTTCTCATGTCATAGCTAGCTACAGGGTTCCCGCACTAAGCTTTCTTGTCTCCAGGAGGGTCCGCTCTTCAAGCCTCCGGTTGGTACTCCAACTCTTACGAAGTCCCATGAAGAAGTATCCCAAAGGACCACCACATAATAGGGGTCTCAACTCAACAGACGGTGCATCAATTGAACACCCGGTCTGTAAGTTATTAACCTTTTAGTCCCAAGGGCTTGGTTGGATTTGTGCTTGGTCCAACCCGACCCTACCCCAACTTTATCCAAATCTCAAGTGGGGTATACGAAAAGGATCATCTTTCTCCAAGGCTTCTGGAGCTGTAGACAATTCGTCAAACGGATGCTCGGTGCCAAAGTTATGGCCAAAAGTGTGGATTGGGTTGAAACTAGTCCGGGTCCGGTCTGACCCAGCCCAACCCGGCTTGGTCTAACATGACTCGGTTCAGGTCGACCCAACCCATTGGGTCCTTACTGGATCACACTGGGCGGCATGGACTAGCCACATGTGGGGGTGAGTCATGCAACCCCGCTTCCACTCACCAAATGGCCAAAGCCGTTCGGTCACCAGCGGCTCGCAGGACCCACTGCAGGTCCCGCTCGGTCTAGCACGGCCAGCCGTAATGGCCAGCCCCTTCTCCTTCCAGTGGCGCCTCATGCACCACCCCTTCGCAGGCGGCTGAACGAAGACACCCTCCATTTTCCACCACGTCACAAGCCGTGACCCTTGATCGCCGGGTGGCGTGGACGCGCGTCGCTGCCCCGTCATGCAGTCGGCCTCCGCTGGCCGTCACGCTTGCTCCGCCGCGGCCTACATGCCACGACCCTTCTCTGGGGGTGCGGTCGTGCCACCACCTTTTTCATGGCTGACCGTGGTGCCGACCACCGCTCTTGAGTCCCATCGGTGCCAATCACCAGCACCGGTCACCGTCCTCTTCCATCGTGAAGAACACAATAAATATTACACAAAGATTTGCAGAGTGGTCGGGCCATGTTCGTTTGGCCCACACCCTCTGAATTAGAGCAGTAGCAAGCGGCTCAATTATTTCTTGAATCACGAAGAATTTTCAAGAATGGGTAAGGGGGAAATTCAAAACAACAATCCCTACCTCGAGGGTTCTATTGGAGATCTCCCGTGGTTGATGATGGATTGGTGTTTGTCGATCCCGAAGAAAGACTCCTCTAATGAGGCCACTTTTTCAACAATCCCCATTCTTGTTCTTCATTGGAGATGGTGCGTTCTTCATTGGAGATGAGTTTCTCCATGTTCTCCCAAGCCTCTACCTTTTCCAATGATTTCTTCCAAGGAATAATGAGGAGCCAATAAAATATGTTTTATCAATTTAATTGTTTTCAGAAACTAAGTGTGCATCAATAATTATGATTAGGTTGGCATAATTAATTTAAGGGAAACCTAAAGTCACCTCCCTCATTAATGATGGAGTTCAAGAGTCAGGTGGTCCCCACCTTTAAGAATTCAAATAGGGGGTTTTAGTTTGGGTGGTCCCCACCTCCAAGGATTTGAATTGGAAGGATAAAAACAAAATAAAATTTATTTTATATTTTATTTTTATTCCATGAAAAACACGAAAACTAAATTTCACCCTCGACTAACTATCGGTGAGGTGAAATTCTACTTAAGTGAATACCGGTGCTGCGAGTTCAACGGTTCCCTCAGCTTTTAATTCCGAGCACTGGTTCAAAAGTTACAAAAAATCGTTTGCACGTTTACTGAACATACCAGAAAAAAGTTCAGAAATTCATTCCGGGCACTTCGTGCCTCAGAATCACGCGTCGCCAATTTTCACGGTCTCGTAATATTCTATAAAAATTAAAATAAATTACATGGAAAATTTGGGTCTTTACATTCTCCCCACCACAGGCCTTTGCATCCCCATAAGCCACAACTCAAACTAAGGGAACAAGTGGGGGTACTGAGCAAGTATCTGAGCCTCCTGCTCCCATGTGCTCTCCTAGAGGTTCCCGTGATACCAACGAACGCGCACCAGAGGTATCAAACACCCATAAAGGACCCGCTCCTGTTGATCCCCAATCTCCACTAGGACCTCCGTAAACGTTTCCCCATCATCGATGTCCATCTCATCATGGTCGATGAAGTTGTTAGAATCACACACGTATATCCTCAGCTGGGATACGTGGAAGACGTCATGCACGCAGTGAAACTAAGGGGGAAGTGCTAGGTGGTAAGCCACCTCGCCAACTCTGCTGAGGACCTGAAAGGGTCCGATGAACCTCAGCGATAACTTGCCTCCCCGACCAAATCTCCACAAACCTCATTGAGGTGAGACCCATAGAAAGATGTGGTCACCATCCTCGAACTCCAGATTTATCTGTCTCTTGTAAGCATAAGACTTCTGTCTACTCTGTGTAGTCTTCATCCACTTCTAGATGATCTATATTTTCTCTGTGGTAGCCCGTACCATCTCTTGTCTCACGAGTGCTGACTGCCCTGGGTTGGTCCAACACAAAGGTGATCTGCAAGGTCATCTGTACAAGGACTCAAAAGGTTCCATCCCAATGGTGGAGTGACAGATTTTGTTGTATGAAAACTCCACCAAAGGAAAGTGATCCTCCTAGTTGTGACCAAAGTTGAGGGCGCAAGCACGCAACATGTCCTCAATGTTCTGAATGATCCGCTCGGTCTGGCCATCTGTCTGAGGATGGAAGGCGGTGCTCAAACGAAGATATGTCCCAAAAAATCTTGAAACCCCTTCTATATATGGGAAGTAAAATGTACATCATGATCGGAGATAATCATCAGGGGTACTCCATGTATCCGTTCAATATCCTACAAATAGAGGCATCCCAAACTCTCTAATGAACCCTGCTCTTTGATCGGTAGGAAGTGGACCGACATGGTGAGTCGGTCGACAGTCACCCAGATAGAATCATGACCTATGGATGTATGTGGAAGTCCTATCATGAATTCCATGGATATCCTATCCCACTTCCACTCTGGGACCTCTAAAGACTGAAATAATCCTGCTGGTACCTGATGCTCCACCTTCACTCACTGACAAGTGAGGCACCGAGAGACAAACTCTGCTACTACTTTATTCATTCCCAGCCACCAGTGTTGTCGTCGGAGATCCAGGTACATATTCGCCACTCCTGGATATACCACTAGAGGGGATGTGTGTAACTCCCTCAACACTTCCTCCCAAAGTGACACCGGTACCATGGTACGTCCTCTAAAGAGGAGGACGTGCTCCCCACCTTTAGAAAATCCATCAGGTGCCTATCCTGTAGATATATGATCACGTTGAGTCTCGCAGTCAGCGTCCCCATGCTACACCTCCCTGACTAGCTAAAGAAGTGGGAGAGTGACTATAAGAGACTGATGAAAAGCTGCTCTATCTCTATCCACAAAGGATATTTACAAAGCATCCAGCTGCTCCGTCGCCTCACCTAACAGCTGAATACCAGATCTCTTGCTGAGTGCATCTTCTACAATGTTCCGCTTCCTAGGAGTATAAACTATCTTGAAGTCATAGTCCTGGAGGAACTCAAGCCAATGCCGCTGCCTCAGGTTCAGGTCAATCTGAGAGAAGATATACCTGAGACTCTTATGATCCGAGTAGACTGTAAAATGTTCACCCATCAAATAATGTAGCCACATCTTCAAGACGAAGACCACTACTGATAAATCCAGGTCATGGGTAGCGTAGTTACGCTCATGTTGTCTCAGCTAACGAGAACCATATGTGATAACTGCTCGCTCCTTCATCAGGACATATCTGAGCCTGGTCCCTGATGCATCATAATAGACTACGCACCCTACTCCCTCCTCCGGTAGCCTCAAGATGGGTGCACTAGTCAGCCTCTATCTCAGCTCCTGAAAACTCCACTGGCTTATTTCCAACCACACAAAGGGTTTTCCCTTCTTCGTCAACGCAGATAAAGGTGCTGAAACTATGGAGAAATCTGGCACAAACCTCCGGTAGTATCCGACCATACCTAGGAAACTCCGTACCTCCATCACACTCCTGGGTGGCTCCAAAGAAAGTATCGGCTCAATATTAACTGGATCCAATGCAACTCCAGCCTCTGAGATGACATTTCCCAGAAAGTGAACTTTTTGGATCCAGAACTAGCACTTTAAGAGCTTACCATAATGCTAGTGCTCTCTAAGTGTGTCCAGAACTATCTGAATATGATAGGCATGCTCCTCCTTAGTAGCCGAGTAGATTAGAATGTCATCAATGAAGACCACCATAAAGCAATCAAGATATGCCTGAAAGATCCCGTTCATGAGTCCCATGAACACTACTGGAGAATTAGTCATGAAGAATGGCATAAAAAAGAACTTGTAGTGGCAATACCGAAATCTGAAAGTCGTCTTCTGCACATCCTTGTCTCGTGCTCTGAGCTGGTGATAGCCTAATCTGAGGTCTATCTTTGAGAACTACCATGCTCCCTTCAGCTGATCAAAGAGGTCATCAATCCTCAGAAGTGGGTACTTGTTCTGAACGGTCACCTGGTTCAGGTGCCGATAGTCAACAAAAATTTTCAATCTCCCATCTGCCTTCTTGGTGAACAAAATCAGGGCTACCCAAGGAGAAACACTGGGCTGAATGAACCCCTTTCCCTATAAGTCCACCAGCTGTACTCGCAGCTCATGCATCTCCACGGGATCCATCCGATACGCTGCTGTAGATATCGGTGCCATTCTAGGGTACAATTCAATGTAAAATTACACCTCTCTGTGAGGTGGTAGTACCGAAACATCATCAGGGAAGACATCTGCATACTGGTCCACCACTACAGGATAGCTCAGACTCTCCACATCAACCGCTCTGATGGTAAGGATAGCCAACTGATGAGTGATCGACTGCACTCTCATATGGGTAAGTCCATCCTGTGCTGCAAAGGCTCCCTTCTCACTGGTGAAGGTAAACCTAGACCCATCAGTGCAAACCCACCGCAATTTGTGCCTAATACATTCAATCTGAGCAATGACTATATATAACTAGTCCCTACCCAAGATGATGTCCTAAGGCCTCAACACCGCTACTAGGAGATCCCGGCCGAAGAACTTGCCTCCTAGAGTAAGCTCACACTTCTAGAACTAGTGCGTAATCATCGAATCTGCTCCCGTAGGAGTCTTTAGTCGTAAGGATTGAGCCAACGGCTCTGTCGGAATCTCCGACCTCCAAACGAGGGTAGTGGCAATAAAAGAATGACTGGAACCTGTGACTATAAGTACTGAATCTAAGGTGGAGTATATAATGACCCATACTTTACATACATTGTTAGTACTTCAAAATTGAAGTACACTTATTAAAACATATAACAAAACCATGAAAGGACCGTATAGGTATAGTGTCTTTAGAAATTGGGAAACATAAACAACTCGTTCATAAAGCATCTACACTGTCTCCCATTTATTTCATCGTATCTATAGTCCCTTTTGGCATATCTTACTTAATACCCTTCTTCCTGACCTGGGGAAAGAAAACATACAAAAGGGTGAGCTCAAATGCTCAGTAATGGCAAACAAAAGAAATATCAATCACATAATATTCATAAGAACATAACATTTTGGAAATCTTACCCTGCAAAAGAGATCATAATTTCATAACATGAGATAAATCATGGTAGGTAAATTTAATCACAATAATCATAACTTAAAACATGGAACTTTGTGGCATACACACATAATCATAGAGAATCATTTCTTAGTAGTCAAGACTCATTGCCAAGACTATCTTAGTGGACAAAGTCCATTTCTGAACCGAGTTCACTCCTCGTTTCAGTCCTGTTTCACTGAACCGGTTTAACCTGCCGTTCCAGCCATGTCTATATCATGAGATATAAAATATTTAACCAATGAATTGGAGGTAGATATAGGTCCCACCCATCTCATAATGATACCATTATTATGTGTGCCACAAAATCATAAATCATACATCATTGCATAACCCATGTAATAAATATGGGATTCTTAAACATCGTGACATAATAAAACAATTCATATAAGATAAAGGAATTCATAAAAATAATTCCAACACAACATAATCAAATCAATGTAATAATAGGGATAGAAACAGAACCCCATATTATCTTAGATGGAAAATAATTTTGATAAAACACTTGAACTCCATTCTTGAGGAAAATATCCTTTCTACTTCAAAAACACTTTTCCTTTCTTAACATGTCATATAATTCTAAACTAAAAGAAGTTGATTAAAAATAAACTTTAAAACTTGTAAAGTAAGATTCTTGGAAATAATTTTTTAAAAATCCATTCATGCCGTATAAGTTAAAAAAACATTCTTCTCGTACTTTTGTCGGGAAAGTCAAAAAGTACATCGTACGAAAAATGACAAAAAATTCCTTTCATATCTTTTAATAAAAACTCACCTAAGGGTAAAATTGGATTTAAACAATTTTAGGTGGATGGAAATAACATTACATATTTAGGAAACATGGATGTGGATGATAAAATACACCCTAGTAAATTCCAAAGTATAAACAATCTCGGATAAAAATGAGATTGTGATATTTCCATTACCTTAGGTCCAATTTGCTTTGTAAGTGTCCGAACCTCCTGTATAATGATTTAAATAATGTTATTGACTTATTCCAGAATCATACTTATTTTTATGATATCATATATGGTCATATTCTTAGTAATATTCCATTACTACTTGTTATTCGAGTGTTTATTACTTTTTGTTCTTATGCGTGTTTTGCCGAATAAATTATAATTCTTCTTTTTAGGTTATAGATACCTCATTTACAGAATGGTATTAGTTTAATATATATCATATTCATTCATTAAATTCATTTATATAATCATTATGAAATGAAGATTATGTAGAACGAGTCGCATCACATAGTGGAGACGGTATTCCGTACGTACGCACGAGCGATGATATCGTTCCCATGATCATGAAATTGTAATGGAGTATATGTATACTATTTTAGAATAAATATAATGTTACAATAATCATATATATTCATTCTTTACACCATTATACCCATCCATGTAAGGTGGTGGTGGAAAATAGATTACACCACGACGTGGAGACGGTAGGCCGTACGTACGCACGTGCGGTGATTTCGTTTTCCGTAGGATGGATAAATGGTGAAATAGGGTTGTTTTATACTTACAATAAAATATCAGTATATTATTGATACTGATGTTATTAATTCATAATTAAAAAACTAAAGAAGAAGAAGTGGAAGAAGAAATAAAGTTGAAAGAATCGGCAACAGACATTAACTCTTCTTTGAAGCGCTTCTTTGAGACCTCCTTTTAGGGCACTAAAATTGGTCTTTGAAGAAGACCATGACCTCTAGGATGTTTCTAGGGAAGTGGAGAGGAGAAATTGGCAGGGTTTGGCCGAGATTGAAGGCTCAAAGTTGTGTGAGGAAGAGAGGGAGGAGGTTCCCTTTTATAAGGGAGAAGAGGGGCACCTTTGGAAGAACTAAAAATATTATTTTATTATAAAGTAATATTCGGTTTTTAATAGCTAAAAATTGATTTATTTCTAAGATAAGGTGGGTATGGGTCTAAATCATCTCATCCAATAGAATTTGGACAAGTTTAGTTTACTATTTTAACATTATCATTTAGATTTAACTTTAAGTTAGATAATTTTACTTTTACCGTGTCTTTTTGTGTTCTTACACTATAAGGTTAATAAACTTACTATAACAAGCCAAAATAACCCCAATTTGTTTATTAGTAATATATATAGCCTTATCTAAGTCATTTGGCCGAACCTTAGATTTTTAGGAATAAAATAACAATTAATAATATAATATTTGTTTTAAAAACTATTTTATGTCAATTTTGACACTATTTAGTGATTTATTTTTGTGAAAATCATAACAGAATGATTAGTTCAAAAAAAGTTAATTAAATCAATACTAACATGTCATATTAACCTTTAAAATTAGTTTAATTAATAAAAAGTCTCATATTACATTTATTTGGGTATTTATAACATCAATTATGTCAATATTTTATTAATAAGATAATTACTTCATCATCATTGTGTCATAAATAAATTAACTTATTTAAAGTATAAAAATTATAAATAAAATATCATTATGTAGGAAATCGTTTTAGATTTCTAATGAATATTTATAGTCTAATTTATCTTATGTATAACCCTATATTAAAAATTATTTACTTATTAAACTTTGATTTTAACTATTTTAACCCTTCTTTAAATAAAATAATAAATGTCCTAATCTAATCCATGTGGGCCTAAATGGTCATATATTATTCCTAAGGTTGTTTTTTTTCAAATTATACTTATCAAATAGAATTAGGACATGTTTTAGGGTAATAATAATATCATTTTTACCCTAAGTTACCCTATTTACTATTAACCGTGGTAAAAAAAAGTAAAAAGTTACTATTCACCAAAAATTATTTTCATCTCATTGAATCACATTTTACTTATTGAAATCAATCGTTTCTCTCGTATTTTTGAAATTCCACTCACAGAAGCAGTAAAATTAAGTTTTATGTAAATTTGCAAATTCTCCTAGGAGGTGGGTAAAAGACGGTGAAAAGTTCAATAAAATTTTTATATATCTAAAATTATTATAAAATTACTCCAATGAATTACATTGAACTTATATAGGTATTATGTATCAATTTTTACCTAAAATAAATATAAATAAAATAAATAATCAGTTAAATAAAAATTTGGTTTTTAAATAGTAACCCAGTGTTTTCACTATTCACCAAAAATTGAAAGTTTTCAGAAAAATACCAAAATTTCACCCTAGGCTAATTTCGATATTCCGAATCCAAAAATGAAGTCCATTTTGAAAAATGAAATTTACAAAATTTCAAAAAGTGGTTATTACTATTTATAACAGCTAGTTTTAATAATATTTTAATAGCATATCGTTGTTTAGTGAAAATCGGTATTGCGTACGACGCAAGCTATCGAGGAAGGTCGCGGTTGCATGTAAAGCAATCCAAGATAGTTTTGTGTGTAATGAAAGGTTCCTTTGATGATTTATATAACATAAAAACAAAATATTTCTCATAAAAGTCTCGGGTGTTACAGAGTAGACACAGATCATAACTTGTATTATCTCCGGAGCACCATGGTCATAGGCCTCAACTGCCTGGAGTTGAGATCGCCCCTTTCCACCTGACCCAGGTGGTTGGGGTGGACCACCTGGTGCTGGTGGCGGCAACATATCAAATCGTCTCCCACTATCAGCTGCACGACAAGCTTCTCTGCCACGCCCGCCTACTCCCTATAGACCTCCTTGGTCAAACCTCTGTCTCTACCTGGGCGGTACCTCGACCATCTTCTGATCATCTGTATGGTGGGTCAGATAGTCACGAGCCATGTGACCCTGCCCACCGCATGTGAAACACTACCTGTTCCTCGCATGACTGGCTCTGTCTCCTGTTCCCCGCACAATTGACCCCGAATCCTGCGGTCGTCCACCCGTAGGTCTGGTCATCTTGGACCTTTGTTCCATCTTTCTACTGCCAGCTGTAGGATACTCTGATACATGATGACTGGGGGTGGGTCTCACTACTGGTGACTGCTCATCAAGGAAAATCTTCAATAAGAGGGCTCACTCAAATACCCCCACCTACGTCGTGATGTTGAGAGAAATAATTGAAGCCCTGATCTCCCACCTGAGGCCCTGCTAAAGGGTCCGGGACCTGAAGAATGGGTCCCACACCATATCAGTGGAGTAGCGTGAGAGGTTAGTGAAACTTTTTGAGTACTGTGCCATAGTCATGCTGCCCTACTGCAGATAAAGAAGCTCCTGAATGCGCACTGCGTGGAGGGTCGCTAGGACAAACTCTACCCGAAACAGGCTCTCAAAGTCTGCCTAGAGAAGTGTCACCTAATTGTGAACCTGGAGCATCAAGATTCACTATCTTCCTACTGCTTCCTGTAGAATACTGGCAACAAGAATCACCATGATATCAGCTAGTGTCCCTACCAGTCAGAAGACTCTCATCACAGCCTCCAACCAATCCTCAACTACATGTGGGTCTGTCTCTCCCTAGAACCTCGGTGGCCTTTGACACTAGAACTCATGCAATGTGCTCAAGCGGCATGGACTCTCAGCTGCTGGGACTGGTGGAATCGGTGACCCAATGGGTAATGATACCATCGGTACCTCCTCTGGTTCTTCTACTGAAAGAGGGTCCTGCATCAAGGCCTCATCGCTCGGTGGGGCACCATCGCATACTACACCTAGAACCCCAGATGGCTATCTACGTGGAGGAATCCTAAAAAGAAACAGGTGAACCAAGGTCAATAAGTTATACCTGGTGAGCTGACTCAAAGAGATTACAAATAAAACTCTCGAAAACACACACACAATCAGTGTTTTTGTGCACTGAGTCAGAAATCAGAAGTCAGGGTCCTGGTGTATGGATACGTCAGCTGCTACACCAAAAATGGATTCCCTAAACGGATAACCACACTCACTACACTTAAAACTATTTCCATTAAAGATCAGAGTCCAATGTTCTACAGTATAACCGAACACCCTATGATACCAATTTGTCCTGATCCGTCCCCCATGGCCCATGCCATGACTACCCCAAGCCCGCCTTCCATAGGCCAGGGGCTGGTGACTAGCACCGAAGGCGTATTCCCCAAGACTGGGAAGGAATTGCCTTTATAACCTGTAAACCCATGAAACCAAGCACACAGAAAGATACGAACATTAGTAAACTAAATAGTAAACAAAGTGAGTACATTAAGAAAAAGGGACCAGAATACAAGCCCAACTAGAAAAGTACAAGAAAATGAAAGTACAAGTAAACTGAACCAACTCCTGTGAACATCCTCCAAGGATCCTACCTGAAGGGTAGGTACAAATATCGAATGGTAATCTCTACGGTATGACTCGTATAAGGTCCACCTCTGAGCTACCTCCAGTCCTGGTACCCTCATCCTCTATCAGCACCATCCGTCTTCTGCACCAAACACAATAGGGTGCGGGCATAGCCCATGCAGGGGTGAGTATAACGATACTCAGTAGGGACCCTAAGACCCTCAAGGTTTTAAAAAATCCACAAAGGATAAAACAAAAAGTAGGATAAAAACTGAAAAACTACTTAGATATATTCCCATACATATTCCTAAGTAATCATGTATACCCATCTCAATCATGAGGAAACATAGGGCCCAACTCAAAATACCAAATCTCAACTATTCCATAAAGGAAGGAATACCATGAAGGTAAGTACCACACAGGTATGACAAACAGAATAATACCACAAAGGTATTACCAAGAAGGAAAGCACCACACATGTACACCACACAAAATAATACCAGAAAGGTATCACCATTAAGGTAAGGACTCAGCTCATACAAGGTATAACATAGGTACAGTAGTAAAGATGACTAGATGTAACTACTGAATCATCTTACTCTGTTAAGAGGGAGACCCACGTTGGATCCTAAATCATTATCAGAACCACATAGGATTTTAGTACATCGTCAAACCCACACAGGATCCTAGTACGACATTATACCGACACGTGATCCTAGTACATCACCAGACCCACACATGATCCCAATACATCATCAGACCCACATAGGATCCTAGAACATCATGAGACCCACAAAAGATCCTAGTACATCATCAGACCCACACAAGATCCTAGAGTAGTCCCGCATGGATTCCTAGAGCAGTTCTATATGGGACCCTCAATCACAGACCCACGAAGGATCCCAAAGCAGAGACCCACAGAGGATCCCTTTCTCATGTCATAGCCAACTATAGGGTTTCTGCACTTATATTGCTTGTATCCGGGAGGGTCCGCTCCTCAAGCTTCTGGTTGAAAATCCAACTTCCTTGAAGTCTCACGAAGAAGTATCCCAAAGGACCTCCACTCAATAGGGTTCTCAATGCAATAGACGATGCGTCACTGAGATGCATGGTCTGTAAGTTATTATCCCTTTTGTCCCGAGGGCCCGGTTGGATTTGTGCTTGATCCCACCCAACCATACCCCAACTTTATCCAAATATCAAGTGGTTTATACCAAAATTACCTTCTCATCCCAGGTTTCTGGCACCACAGACGGTTCGTCAAACGGATTCCTAGTGCCAAAGTTATGGCCAAAAGTGTGGAATGGATCGAAACTGGTCAGGGTCCAGTCCGACCCGGCATGGGCCGACCCGACCCGGTTCGGGTCAACCTAGCCCATGATAGGTGGTCCGTACCCGCCACATGGGTGGGGGGGGGGGGGAGTCTCGCGCCCCCCGCTTCCACTCACCAAACAGCCGAAGCTGTTCGGTCGCCAGCAGCTCGCGGGACCCACCAAAGGTCCTCCTCGGTCCAACTCGGTCAGTCGAAATGGCCAGCCCCTTCTCCTTCTAGTGGCGCTTCATGCACCACCCCTTCACGGCCAGCCAAACACCGGCTTCCATCCCTTCCCCGCCGCGGCACAAGCCGCAACCCTTGATCGCAGGGCAGTGCGGGCGTGCGCCGCCGCCCCGTCGTGCGGCCGGCCTCCGCCGGCCGCCACCCTTGCTCCGCCGCGACCGACGGGCCACAACCCTTCTCCGGCGGCACAGTCGGTCCCCCACATTCGTCGTGGCTGGCCGTGGTACAAGCCGCCACTCTCGAGTTGCACCGGTGCCAATCACTGGCACCGATCACCTTCCTCCTCCATCACGAAGAACACAACAAATATTACACAAAGATTTGCAAAGTGGTTGGGCCATGTTCGTTTGGCACGCATCCTCTACGTTATAGCAGTAGAAAGCGACTCAATTATTTTTTGAATCATAAAGAATTTTCAAGAACGGGTAAGGGGGAAATTCAAAACCACAATCCCTACCTCGAGGGTTCCGTTGGAGATCACCTGCGGTTGAAGACAGATTGGCATTTGTCGATCCCGAAGCAAGCCTCCTCCAATGACGCCACTTGTTTGACGATCCCCCATTCTTATTCTTCGATGGAGATGGCAAGTTCTTCATTGGAGATGATTTTCTCCAAGATATCCCAAGACTCTACCTTTTCCTATGATTTCTCCCAAGGAATAATGAGGATCCAATAAAATATGTTTTATCAATTTAATTGTTGGCACAAATTAAGTTGGCATCATTAATTACGATGAGGTTGGCATAATTAATTTATGGGAACCTAAAGTCACCTCCATCATTAAAGAGGGATTTAAAGAGTCAGGTGGTCCCCACCTTTAAGAATTCAAATTGGGGGTTTTAGTTTGGGTGGTCCCCACCTCCAAGGATTTGAATTGGGTGGATAAAAATGAAATAAAAGTTATTTTATATTTTATTTTTATTCCATAAAAAACACGAAAACTAACTTTCACCCTCGGCCAACTGCCATCGAGGTGAAAGTCTTCTTAAGAGAATACCAGTGATACGAGTTCAACGGTGCCCTTAGATTTCAATTCCGAGCACCAGTTCAAAAATTACAAAAAACCTCTCACACGATTACTGAACGTACCCGAAAAAAAGTTCAGAAATTATTTCCGGGCACTCCAGGCCTCAGAATCACGCACCATCAATTTTCACAGTCTCGTAATATTCCATATAAATTAAAAAAAATTACATGAAAAATTAGGGTATTTACATAAAATTTAGGTATATTATGAACAAAAATATGATATCTTTTATTTCACGGTATAATTAAATAAACGTTTCAAAAATGATAAATTAAGTGTTGGTATTTTTATAGTTTGTAAATATTTAATCATAATTTTATAATTAATATAATGATTTCAAATATTTTTTTTATAAAATAAATTCATAAATTAATATTTTTTGTCTTATTTTTATAAGAAAATTTTATGAGACCCTAATTAATTTTTCAAAGTGTTATAAATTCAGTTATAATTTTAAAATTGGTATTTTTTGAATAAATTATGATTTTAATTAAAAATTAAATTCCTCATATTTAGAAAATTATTTTCATAAAATGGAGTTCATTTGGGAATTCCTCTTGTCAAAAAAATTTCAGGGTTATTTTTTTTGGATTTTTCTAAAATTATTGAATTTTTGGTGAATAGTGAAATATGGTAATTTACTATATTTAACAAATTCATGAATTGTTGAGTCATGGATGATGTATGGATAATTTAAGACAATAATATCAAACTTTAATTATCCCATTACTATATTTATTCATGGTAATCAAGAATATTCATATTCTTAACCCAAAAAAATAAAAAAAATAAATAAAATAATAAAAAACACTCCTCTCCTCCCACTATAAATACTACCCCTCACCACCCCTTATGATCACACCTATTAAACCTTGAATATTGTCCAATTTATTACCAATACACTTACCAAGAATATTCTCCAATCCCATGATGATCTATTCTCCACAAAAGACAAAACCAATTCCCATAAGGAGGTTCTCAAGGAGGTGAATTCCAGAGGTAAAAATATCCTTCCTTTTATTTTAATATCTTTTTAATTTCTTCTATTTTATTATTTTATCCTCAATTACCCTTGTACAAGTGACATAATAACTCCAGTATATTTTATATACTATAATTTTATTATGTTAATGTAACAACCAATCATCATTCCTCTTCCCCTCTCCCTTTGTACTAAAAATGAAAATATCGTGTGTGATGTGTTGATTTTTTCGCATTCAAGGATGAAGAGTTTTCAATTTACAATATCACCTTAATGTATGGTCATAAAACCATTTTATGGTTAAAGAAGATTATAATATATTTATTATATCCTATGTAATGTTCTAGAATTATTATATATACATGATATTAATTAATAAAACAAAACTAGTTCCTGATGATAAAAAATGCCAAAATAATTGAAACAATTATCATTAACCTTTATCTAATGATTAATACTCATATCTGGAAAAAATACATATAATACAATTTAATATTCTTTAAGTTCATTAAAAAAATATAATTTAAATTCTAGACAACTTTTCTCATTTTACATAATTTTCCGTACATATATATAAGTAAACCGATCACGAAATCCAAGGAAACCAACACTCCCAAATGATATAATCGTTTCTTATAACTTCTAAAAGAGGATAAAAATGAACATAATAAAATTATTCTAAATCAAATAAAATTTTATAAGGTTTTGAATTAATTAATTAATGGATTTAATTTGATTATACAGGATATTAAGATCATGTGCAGAACACTTTCAGACATAAGGTAAGGGATTTTTTCCAAACCTCCATTATTTCCGAACCTCCATTTTTTCCTTTAGGTTACGCTTTCTCTATCTTTACCAAAATTTAACTCTTATTTATTTTTATATACTTATTATAAATTATATATATATATATATATATTCCGAAATCATGTATCTAGATCAGTACAACCTTCTTTTATAGGGAAATACAAGTTTTAAAATGGTTCCCTTATCAATTCTTCTCGACAAGAAAGCCCAATTAAAGGTAACTTTTATATTTATCACCTATTTTAAAGTGAACACCATAATATTTGTTAAGTCCCATTATTCTTATAAAATAAATAATTTTATCATTAAAATAATTCTTAGTTTATTTTTGGTTTTATAGAAAATTTTATTCATTTTTTTGATTTAAATGATCTTTAAAATTTTCCTAAAACCACACTAAACTGTTTTATTTCTAAAGTTTCATAAACACTCTATTTACATTTATTCACTTCATTTTGAAAAAATTTATCATGAACTATTCCTATTTTCTCTTATGAATGTCCATGTATAATTTAAATCCATTCTTTTATGGACTCCATTATGATATTACCATTTTTTGCCTTATGATATGTTTATTATAGCCAATTATTTCCATGGGTAACCCTTATTATTGATTCTTCATGTGGAACACATATTCCTGAACATGTTATGATGGGTCCACCTAGATAGAAATCCAATTAATTAGGCAATGTTTAGTCTAATGATACATCATGCTAGGACATGGAGTGAACCTGATTTGTTTATGGGACTTTGTCCACCATGTGCATTGATCTTGGTAGTTATACTTGACTCATGCTTATGTGATGTTGTGTGTTGTTTCCAAATTCCTATGATTCCATGATTACTTTTTCCCATGTTATACATGTTATTCTTATTTATTTATATTCATGTTACATGAATTTTATGTCATCATGTTATGCCTTTTAACCCATGTTCTATGTTTTATCCCTATGCTTATTCCCTTATTGGGATTTTTAGAACATCCCTTTTGTTCATGTATTCCATAGTTTATCCTATGAAGATATAGTATATCAATGGAAGTTAGGATCTATTTATGTATGAATAAAATAAAGGAGTTTTATTTTGTTTCCACATTTTTATTTTTATGTACCTAATCATCCAAAGGCACTAGACTTAAAAATCCTTGGTTTGTAATTTGATGGTTAATTATGCTTAAAATCATGTAATAATATGTTTAAAATTATAAGTCCATTATAGTTGGTATTAGATAAAGGTCTAGTTATTTTTGGATATTAAGAGTTATTTCACATTAGTAAAATTCTAGGGATAGTTCTATAACTATAGATAACTTATATTAGAACTTAGGGAATCCCAATATAGGATATAATTTCCATCTATAAGTTTATCCTTTTATTTTAAAACCTTCTTTTATTATTATTATTATCTAAGTATTCAAGCCCCTTAATTTTAATTTATTTTTCTTAGTTAATAGATTAAAATTGAAGAACCTGTTATAATAATCAATGTGATATCCAATGTGATGATTTCCATAATGATATGAAAAATATGATGGTAATGAGTGCTAAAAACTTCATGACCGCACTTGCTCAACTATCTCATGTTATGAATAATAACTTGAATCTCATGGAACTCCATCCTTCTCCTATGAAAGAGAAATTTGCGGTAAAATCCTTCATGCATCAATGGACTCCCATGTTTTCTGAATCTTATAATCTCCTCATTGAAGAAAAATTTATTAATTCCATTGAGAATATATTCTCTATACTCTAGTTCTTATAAGAAGAGAAACTTGTGCTGGATGTTTATTTTTTTGATGTGGAAGATGATCAGTACTGGACACTGTTCACGAACATGAATTATAAGGAAGAAATTTATTCTATGGAATGGGAACATTTCAAGATAATAATTTTGAATAAATATTTTCCCCAAACCCTTCTTCTTAAGATAAAAAGGGAGTTCATCAGACTAAAGAAAAATAAAGATGAGTCTATCTGGGCATATGAAGAAAAATTCACAAGGCTTGAAATATATTCCTTCAGCTTTTTCATGAACACCAAAAGCAAGGTGGATTGATTCTTTAGTAGACTAAAGCTAAGTTTATAAAAATAATTAGAGATTCAAGACTCTAAAATCTATGAGTATATTGTATATTGTTCCCTTAAGGTTGAAATGGGGATCAGATACTCTAAGTTTCCTCATGGGGATAGGAAAAAAAAGCATAAAATGAATTTAAATATGGGTGGATCAATAGATAAATACCATGACGGAAAGAAGACCCAACATCCCATGTGTCAAAATTGTGGGAAGAATCATCTTGGAAACTGCTTAAAGGGAACGAAGATATATTTCCAATGTTTAAGAGAGGAGAATATGGATAATAAATAATGAAGGGATATAAATAGTCCCACTAATGTGGAGGAAGAAAGGAAGGTTCATATCAACACTCAACCTGTAGTGTAGTGTTTCAACTATAAAGAATATAGGCATTATGCAATCCATTTTCCTAAGACAAGGGTTGTTGGAGTAAATCAACAATAAAAACCTAAAAGGCAGCAAGGAAGGTAATATTCTATCACTACTACTATGGTGGAACTAAAAAATTATATGGTGATAGGTATGATGGTTATTTATTAAACCATAGAGAATAGACTATTTGATTATGGTTCTACACATTCTTTCATATCTTAAAATATTAGAAGAACTATTCAAAAACGATATCAAAATATGGATATTGAGTTATCTATGAGAATAGAAAATGGGGAAATTATTGTATCCAAGGTATATAACTCCTCCTCGGTTAGTGTTTGTGGAATAAACCTCCCAAAAAATCTCATCTTACTTCCTTTGGTGGATTTTGATTCTATATTCGGCATGGATTGGTTATCTTTATAAAAATCCAACATTAACTATTGGGAAAGGGAGTTCACTCTTCACATCTTGAGGCATCCCCCAATTCTATAAAAGTGTAAGGAGGATGATGTATCTCCTTCAGAATCATCGAATCAAGGGTGGATATTACTGATTTATGAGCAAGAATATCTTGTTCAAATGATTTAGACAAAGGAGAGAATCATGATTTAAGACATGTCTATTATGAGGGACTACATTGATGCGTTCCCAAAATAATTTCATGGTCTTCCTCTTGATCAACAGGTTGAGTTATCAATTGAAATTATTCATGGATCTCTGCCTATACCAAAGAAACCTTATAGAATGGACACCATCGAGTTGGAGGAACTAAAGAAGTAGTTTCCGGAGAATATAGACAATGGTTTTATATGCTTGAGTGATTCCCCATGGGGGGCACCAATCCTATTCATCATGAATAAGGATGGACTAATGTACCTCAGAATTGATTATTATGAGCTCAATAAAATCATGATAAAGAACAAGTATCCCTTACCTTGGATAGATGAATTGTTTTATTATCTATGTATGGTCGATTATTTCTATGAGGTGAAATTGCTGTTAGGATATCGCCAATTAAAGGCGAGGAATGAATATATTCCCAATAATACCTTTCTAACGAGGTATGTAAACCATGAGTTCACAATGATTCCCTTTGGAATTACTAATTTTGCAGAAATTTTCATGTATTTAATGAATAGAGTCTTTAGAGATTACCTTGAAAAATTTGTGTTTGTCTTTATTGAGGATATTTGGATATAATTTAGGAGAAAGGGGGGACATGAGGAGAATTTGAATACTATTCTAGATACTTTACGAAGGGAGAAAGTTTATGAAAAGTATAGTAAACGTGAGTTTTGGATGGAGTAAGTGTCATTCGAGGGCCATGTTATCACTTAAAAAGGAATATCTATGGACACTTCCAAGAAAAAGATAATTAAGTAGTAGCCCCGATCAACATCTATAATGGATATATGTGATTTCCTTGCTCTATATGGGTATTAAATATGATTTGTGAAGCATTTATCATGATTTTTGAACCCACAAGCCAAGATGACTCATATGGGAGTGAAGTTTGTCAGGATGCAAGAATGTGAGGAAATATTTAAGGAGCTCTAAAATAGGATTATCACTACACCAGTGATTAAACTAAAAATAAGTGGGGAATTATTTTCGATACACAGTGATGATTCAAAGAAGGGATTAGGTTATTTTATGATGAAAAATGAAAAAGTGATAGCATACACCTCAAGGTAGTTGAAAATTCATGAGAAAAACTATCCCATGCATGATCTAGAGTTGAAAGTTGTGATATTTGTGATGATAATATGGTGTAATTATCTCTATGGGGAGAAGTGTGATATATATACTTATCATAAGAGCCTCAAATATATATTCAAATATATGAAGATTAATATGCTCCATTGAATATGGTTATATCTCTACTCAATCTACTACCCTCATAGTAAAGAAAATAAGGTGGAAGATTCTCTAAGTAGAAAAGATCCAAAATATTTATCAATGATGATAATTGAGAACAATCCAATATTCTTAGTCCTACAAATGATAGATGTGGGAATCATTAATAAAGGAACATCATCAATCCATTCTCAAATGATTACTCAATCACCCCTCATGGAGAAAATAAAATATGCTTGAAGAAAGGAAGTGGAAATTTAGAAGAAGGTGGAGGCCATGAGAAAGGGGAAACCCTAAGAGTTTAAAATTTATGAGGAAGGAGTTGTGAGATTTGGGTCATGATTATGTGTACCATATGATCCAAATATAAATAAATATCTTCTAAATGATGCACATAGCTCAAATTTATCTATTCACCCAGAAAGAAAAAAATGTATCAAGATCTCCAAGGGCACTATTGGTGGTATAATATGAAGATGAAGATCACTGAATATACATCAAAGTGATTGTTATGTCAGTAAGTAAATTATGAGAGAAAAAAGTCTAAGGGGATGATGTAATCATTACCCATACCAACATGGAAGTGGGAAAACATCACCATGGACTTTTTCACTAGACTTCCAAAGACATCCAAAAAAACAATGCTATATGGGTTTTTGTGGATTGTCTTATAAATATAGATTACTTTATCAAACTTTTATATTACTTCTCACTGGATTGACCTGAACAGATATACATTAGAGAAGTGGTTCGACTTCATGGAGTACCACTATTGATTGTATCTGATCGGGATCTGAGATTTACCTCCATGTTCTAGAAAAGTATCCAACATGCTCTAAACACTAAGATGAACCACAATATGACTTATCATCCTCAAACTGATGGAAAATCTGAGTGGACTATTCAGACACTAGAGGTCATGTTGAAAGTGTGTTATATGGACTTGAATAGAGGATGGGACTAATATCTGCCTCTGGTTGAGTTCTATTACAACAAAAATTTCCACTCGATCATGTAAATGGATTTATATGAATCACTTTATTTTAAAAGATACAAAACAATGGCATTCTGGGATGAGGCCGGTGAACTTAAGCTGCTAAGACCTAAAATGGTCAAAGAAATGGTGGAAAAGGTGAAAACCATTCAGTAGCACATTAAGGTAGATTAAATTTGATAGAAGACCTATGAAGACAATCATTGACAAGGCCTAGAGTTTTTCGGTTGTAGATATGGTATTCCTCTACATATCTCCATGGAAGAGGATCATGAGATTTTGTAAGAAAGGAAAGCTAAGTACTATGTATATCGGCCCCTTAGAGTTTCTTGATCGTGTTGGAGCTGTGGTATATCAACTAGAACTTCCACTTACCATATCTTAAGTACATGATGTATTAAATGTATTCATATTGAGAAATTATATACCAGATCCCCCACATGTACTAAATTTAGAGGTGGTATAGTTGGAAAATGATCTCTCTTACATAGAGCATCCAGTGAAAAATTATATACCAGATCCCTCACATGTACTATAAGACCACTCATCTAGTTAAATGACTATGGAAGAACCATAAGTCTAAATAGTCAACATGAGAACCTGAAGAATCAATGAATGACAATTACCCTCACATGTTTTCCCCTTAGTTTCAAAAATGAAATTTTGAGGGTGAAATTTTATAATGGGGGAAGAATGTAACGACCAAGAATTCTCTCAATGAAATTTCCCATCAAATAATTATGTAATATAGTATAAATCATATAAAATCTCTTATATAATAAAATACAAACTTTATAAATGAAGAATGAATTAAATAAGAATTATTTCTAGAAATTAAGGAACTTATACCAATATAATAGTAACTAGAAATTTGGAATAGTAATATGAACCTTATGAATAGTAAACTGGCCAATTGAATAGTAAAATCACCAATTAAAGTATAAATAAAATTTATTTATCTTATTAATGAAAATATGATATATTTATTTCATGGTATAATTAAATAAACGTTTTAGAAATGATAAATTAAGTGTTGGTATTTTTATAAGTTATAAATATTTCATTATAATTTTTTAATTATTATAATGATTTAAAAGAAAATTTATTTTCATAAAATAGATTCATAAGTTAATATTTTTTGTCTTAGGATTATAAGATAATTTTATGAGACCCTAATTAATTTTTCAAAGTGTTATAAAATCATTTATAATTTTAAAATCACTATTTTTGGAATAAATGATGATTTTAATTAAAAATTAAATTTGACACAGTTAGATAACTATTTTCATAAAATGGAGTTAATTTTTGAATTCTACATGTCAAAAAATGGTAGGGTGATTTTTTGGTATTTTTCTAAAATATTTGAATTTTTGGTGAAGAGTGAAATATGACAATTTATGGTATTTAATAAATTCATGAATTATTTAGTCATGGTTGATGTAAGGCTTATATAATACAATAATATTAAACCCTAATTCTACATTTAATTTATTTAGTCATGGGAATCAAAACTATTTATATTCTTGAGCTGAAATAATAATCGAATGAAGAAAATAATAAAAATCACTCATCTCCTCCCACTATAAACACCACCCCTCAACATACCTTATCCTCACACCACTTACGCCTTGAATCCTATAAAATTTCTGCCTAATAACCTTACCAATACTCTTACCCATTTCCAAGAGGTTTTGGTATCAAAAAAAAATACCAAAACCATTTCAACTAAGGAGGTTCTCAAGAGGAGAATTCAAGAGGTAAAAACCTCTTTATTTTTTTAATTTATTTTCTTTTATTATTTTATACTCACCTACTCATATGCGAGGGACATGATAACTCTAGTATGTTTTATATAATTTAATTTTTTTGTGTTAATGGAATAACCCATCATCATTCCTCTTCCCCTCTCATTTTTTACTAAAAATGAAAACGTCTTCAATGATGTGTTGAATCATCTCATTCAAGGATAAAGAGTTTTCAACTTCCATTGTTACATTAAAGCATGGTAATAATAAATTTTTTATGGTTAAAAAAGATTATAATATATTAATTACAGACCATTTAATATAATTTTACTATTATATACACATGATATTAATTAATAAAACAAAACTAGCTTGTGATGATAAAAGACTCCAAAATAATATAAACGGTTATCATTAATGTTTATCTAATGATTCATTCTCATATCTAGAAAAAAATGACTTATAAGACGATTTAATATTATATAATTTCATTAAAAATATATAATTTTAATTCTGGACAACTATACCCATTTTACATAATTTCCCATACATGTATACAAGTAAATCGATCATGAAAACCAAGGAAACAAACACCCCCAAATGATAAAATTGATTCTTATAACTTAAAAAAAATCCATAAATGAACTTAATAAAATTATAATAGATAAAATAAATTTATAAAAGGTTATTAATTAGTTAATTAATTAATTAATTTAATTTGATTATCCAGGACATTAAGATCAAATGTAGAACACTTTCAAACATAAGGTAAGAGATTCTTTCCAAACCTCCATTTTTCCTTAGGGTTTAACTTTCTTTCTATTTACACCAATGTAACTATTCTTTATTTTTATATACTTATTTAAAATTACATCTATATGTTCCAAAATCATGTATAAAGATAATTAATTCCTTCTTTTATGGGAGTGTAAATGTTTTATAAAGGTTCCCTTCTCAATTCTTCTCGATGAGCAATCCCGATTAAAGGGAACTTCATGATTTATCACTCGTTTTAAAGTGAACTCCATAATCTGTTTTAAGCCACATTATTATCATAAAATAAATCATTTTATCATTAAAATCATTATTTTTTTTATTTCTGATTTTATATTAAAGGTTATTGTTTTTAGTTCTTTAAATTCTATTTAATATTTTCCTTAAACCATACTAATTTTTTTGTTTCTAAAGTTTCTTAAACACTCTCTTTATATTTATTTACTTTGGTTTGAAATAATTTATCATGATATATACTTATATTACCTTATTAATGCCCATGTATTATTTAAATCCATTCTTTCATGGACACCATTATGATATTCCATTTTTTATGCCTTACGATATGTTTATTATACCCAATTCTTTCCATGGAAACCCTTATGATTGATTATTCTTCTGGAACACATATTCATAAACATGTTATGATAAATGAAACCAGAAATTGATACAATTAATTTGGTAATGTTTAGTCTCACGATACATCATGTTGGGATATGGAGTTAACCTGATTCATTTACAGGACATTGTCCACCATGTGCAATGGTCTTGGAAGTTAGCCTTGAATCATGCTTATGTCATATTGTGTGCTATTTACACATTCCTATGATGCCATTATTACATGTTCCCATGTTATACATGTTATTCTTCCTTATGTTTATTCTTTTACCATTACTTTTATTTCATCATGTTATTTGTTCTAACCCATGTGCTATGTTTTATTTCTATGATTATTCCCTTATTGGGTTTTTAGCTCATCGCATGGGTATTTGGAGCATTGGTCCTTGACCCACACCTCATTTTTCACATGCATGTATCAGGGTCATGGAACATCATTACGACACCCAAGGGTATTTGGTGCATCATTCCCTAACCCAAACCTCATTATTTAATCACATATATCATAATATATAAAGCAAGGTTCAATATCATTAACATTCTTTTCAAATGTTCACATTATAGTGCAACATTTCATTTATCAAATACAATCATGGTTATTTACTTTAATCATATGTAATAATATGAAAAATTCCCATTAATCTATTTATCATCATTTATTCACATATCATTGAACCTTTAAGGTTAAGCCAAATAACCCTTTAAATCCCATTATCAGTCATGATATAAGGATTTAATTCAATTTCACAATCCCATAATTACCCTTTTTACATTTTTTAAATCCTCATTTCAAGTATATTAGAACACCCCTTGGGTTTCCCTTAATATTTTTATCAATTCTCCAATAGGTCCAATGGGATTTATAGAGGGTCTCACAATTACATGGGAATAAATTATTTAATTCAATTTAAAATACAACTTTCCATCATGGAAACACAATGATACAACTAAAACATGATGTCAAGATCAAGACTATGAGAATTAGAAATTATAAAACCTTCCTCAAGATTGTTTATGGATGCTCATCGAACCAAAACCCTCAATTATATGTTGAATGGTCAATTTCACAATGATGGAGAAGATCTAGGATCAGAACCTAGGACCAAGACCCAATGAAGCACGACCCATCAAAAGATAGATCTAAACCATATACAATGTAGGAAAAATCCAACCCTCTCCAATGGGGAAGAAATACAAGATAGAGAAGAATCTAAATGGGAAATAAATCACTTACCAAAGAGGATTCAATCATTCTATCAAATCATAAATTCGCCAAGAAAAGTGTTTGAGGAGGCTGTAAATCATATCCGGAGCCTCAAAGAGTAAATGAAATTGAGTTAGGTTGATCTGGGATTATTAGGGATATAAAACGAGGGTTTAATAATTTGTTATAAAATTTTAAAGGGTTTAAAATCCCATACACATAGTTTCCTAGGCGAGGCTCACACTTTTACAAACTGTGTGCTCTAAAAGTGAAACACTACTATATAGGGTGTATAGTTACTGAAAGATGAGTGCATGGTTTGAGAAATAATGAAAAAACTCTCTTCCTTGTGGTGCATAGTTTTCTAGTGGTGGGAACATGGTTTGGGAAAACCATTCACCAATTGTGCACTACGCAAAACCACTCGAAAAACCTTCAAAACTCACCCAAACACACCCAAGAGAAGCCTCAACCAAATTCAGACTAAAATAAGGGTAAATGTATCTAAAAATGGGCATGATAAATATCCATAAAGGTTTATATAAAACATTATGTCTAAAATCCAAGAATCTATAGGGATATCCATGCCCAATAACAATAAAAAATCATATCCTTTAGCTACCATGTTTGTTGTATTAGTTTCAGATACCTTTTACTTTTCTTTTCACTTCTTCTTGATGTGTCATTTCATCCCACAAGTCAAGAGGTAAGTAATATGACAATATTATTTATCTTAGATCTCTCCTCTTGATTTTGATCATCCTCTATGATTATATTGTTATACACATATACTACTTCCTTCTACATACAGAGAAGAACCATAGAATATTCTTGATTCTCTTATATGAATATCCCCACTATGGATAAATCCTCATAGACTAGGTCACTTTACCTTGTCTCATATCTCTCCTATTTATTTTCATAATCTTCTATAATTATCTCATTGCATGAATCCACCTATTCCTTCCACATGTAGAGAAGAACCTGATAATCTTTTTAATTCTCTTATATGAATATCCTCACTAAACATTAGGTCTCAAAAATCTTTCATAATAAACTTTTTATTCAATAAATAAATGATCAAGACTATTACAGTAGATCCCAAATTTTTAGGTAATGAAGATAATAAAACTAGTACACATACCTAATAATCTATCATAATTATCACGAATGAAAAATAACTTGTGATGGTGTTAGATTTATCGACATGATCAGTAAAAATATTCCCTTTAATCATCTTTAAATTGAATAAGCATCACATCTGGTACACTTTGTTTGATTCCTAATGATTATCATATATATTCATGAGCTCCTTCATCAATCCAAACATTTTCTTCTTATATCTGATGCCGAACACCAAATGTTTGGACAATATGAGGTGTATAGATCAGAGAACCTATTGATCCAGTAGCTCCCACTTGGTCTTCTCAATCGCTATTGGTTTTTCATCCAGAAGTGGTAAGTGTATCTTTTTTTTGATAAATATATTATTTTATATTCATCATATAGTATCTAAATTCAGATCCATTAAAGAGATTTATCTTTATATTTCCTTATTCTATATCCATATTTCAATTTTAAAAACCCAACCTAAATCCTCTGAACTCAGGTGCTGATAATAGTTTTTATAAAAACACCAGGAGTAATAATGAAAAATGATTCCAGAAGAAGAGTAAAAGGGAGGAAAAAATAACAAGAATACGATCACAAGACATAGAATTAGGCAATTCAGAAAAAATACCTATATCCATAGAGAGGAAAAAAAATTACTAAATTTTAAGAGTAGAATTATAGGGTATAACCTGTGAAGATGAAAACCTAGCTCAAAATAAGCTCATAAATAAATACAGTTTTATAGTAACACTCATTTATATAGTTCCAATAAACATAGTTGGTTCATGGTGTTATAATGACCAATGGAAATAATCCCATAGATCTACAATACCACTTTATCCAAATTCTAATCTTCTACAATAAACATGTCAAAGTCCACCCTGCTAAAATACCACTGTTGGTGTCATCGGTTAGTTCTCTTATAGTTGTTTAGAGTCTCTATAGTATGGGCCTCTAGTAGTTGGCCCAAATTCATCCAAAGGGTCAGGCTACACCATTCCAACATGTTTTTATCCATGGGTTCGTTGGCATGTTTCTAGATTATATCCTTTTACTTTAGGTGGTTTTTCTTAATGCCATTGATAAAAGGGCCTAGAAGCATAGAAATTATGTGTATCTATAACCTTAAATAAATTATATATAATTTTAACTTGTTGAATAAATATTATTACCATACATGATTTACAAATTATTTATATTCTCTTTTTCAAAAATATTTAGTCACCAGTTATTCAAGAGAATAAATGTGAGTATAATATTTAATAAATATTTATTTGTTATTATAGTGAGTATAATATTTATTTATTTATCAATGAATAATGAAATTAGATTTATTTATTTAAATAAATTTGTATTATATAAGGTTTGATAAATAATGAGGAATAAACATGAACTAATTAAATAACCCATTGAACATTGATTTATTAAATATCATTTGAATAAATATTAATTTATATAGTCATGAAATGATAATATTTATTCATGAGTATTGTGAATGTTAAGAAAATAATAATATTGTTATTATTTAGACATTAGTTTCACCAGGTATTAAGGGAATGAAAAGGGCCCATGTTCTATTATTTAGTCTCTAACCCTAGATCTATATAAACTTAATTATATCATCCTCAAACCTAATAACTATATTAAAGAATGAATTATATATAGAATACTCTAAATACCTAGAGAGATCTTACACTATAATTCTATAATGAATAGAGATTTATTCTTCTACATCCTCTTGACTCTAAAGAGTACTAGATGAATCCTTACACTTTGAAGCAATTATTTTAGTGATTAATGAAAAATGATGCAAGTGTGAGAGTGTTCTATGATATCACCCAAGGATTTAAATGATGAAGTTATGAGGTTTGTGGTGAATGTGTGGATCATCAAAAGAGGTATTCTACCATAGAATCCTCTAACACAACAATGATATGAAAATATATATTATTTAACTGGATAAAAAAGAACAAACTTTGATGTGAGGTAATTATTAATTTACATAAATATATTATAAATTATTTTTGATGATCCAATCTTGCGGATTATTAGGATGAAATTAATCTAGTTACAAGGATAAATCTGAATAAGTTGAATAATTTACATTATCAGGCATCATCTTGTCTACTTCGGTCATGCCCCAGAACCTTCAAGGATATCATACCATAAGATATCCTATATCATCACATACGATATGTTCAAAGTGCATCATATAAATGATATTTTATGAAATATCACTTTCACTATGAATGTTTATTAAAATAAATATTTATCAAATGGATAAATTTATTACCTATAACACCCCAAGATTTTAAAAGAATAAAATTAAGTTCAATAGCATACACAACACACAACATCGATCTTAAACAAACCATGAAATATTATCATTTAAATATAACCGTTATAACATAATCATTGAATTAGAAATAATGAACCTTATTAATTGAATTATGAAATATATATAGGACTTAATAAATATAATTCATTGATTAATACTTAATAAATAAGTACTTAATTTTTAGTAAAGTTATTTTATGCTTCATAAATTTGTTTTCTTCAAAAATGTTATTTATTTATTTTTTTGACAAAATATTATAACTAATTTATATAACTTTTATAAATATTATTTTTTAAAAATATTATCACTTTTTAAAATAGCACATAAAATTTATTTTAGGGTGAAATTTTCAAATTTTTTTGAAAGATTGATTTTTCAGTGAATAGTGAAAAATACCAATTTTTGTAAAATTATCTTTTTATTTTCACTAAAAGGATCATTATGAAATTAATTTGACATAAAATTAAAATCATAATTATTTAATTATATCTAATATGATTAACTTAATTTGAGTTATAATTTTACCAAATTTTGGTATAAGTACATTTTTGGGCTTAAAACAAATTTTTCTAAAAACTATTTTTCATTGCGTTTTACATATTTATATTAAAATTAATTTATCAAATTTATAGAAATTTAATCTTAAAAAATTTACTCCATATTTGGAATCAATGTTTCAATTTTTTTACATATATCCCTTCTATTTTTTGACATTATGAATAATAACTTTAGTATTTTTATTACCACGATAAAGGGTAAATCGGACAATTAAGGTTAAAAATAAAATAATAAGGACTAAATAATGACCCTAACACATTTAATTTTATTTTATGAGTATAATTCATAAATAATGATTCAAAATTCAACTGTAAGTTCTTTTTTACATTTTTCCATGATTTCGACCCTTTATATTATTTTATATAAAGAAAAGTCAAAAATGTCATTCTCTCTGTTTTATTATATTTAAATTCTTAACATATGGATAAAAATAGGATATGTTTAGTTATAAATATTAATTTAAAATATAAATTATTATTTTTCCTCATGGTAATTTATATTTAAATTTTAGTGAAGAAATAATTACCTTAAATTCTTGAACAACACGAATACACCCTTTATATAATTAGTAGAAATTGAAAAAAATATTTTAAAAATACTAAAACAAATATAATTTGAATGAATTACTGTGTCCTAAGAATATTTTAGATCTATATGACATGTTAGGGAACTATTAAAGTATTATATTCAAATTTACCCATTTTTATTACTCATTTAATGTCATATTAAATGAACAGTATCAAAAATATCATTAATAATATTTTGTAATAAATAATAATTTATTAAATAATTTCAAATTCATAAAAAATATTATATTTTAAAAAATTAATTATATATATATATTAAAACATAAAATATAGTACATTTTTTGTTTTTTCCCTCATATGGTAATAATCACGACTCTTAAAGGATGAAAAAAATTAATATTGTGGTAATTGTCCAAGGGGTTAACAGGGGTTAAAACTAAGAGGTATGGGTAAAACACAAGTAAAACTTGTCCAAAATTTATTGGATGAAAATATTTCGACCCATACTCATTATATGTTATAATTATAAAAAATTGGATCTATTTGGACATGAAATTTAATTTATATTAGTTTAATACTTTAAGAAATTCCAAGAATGCTCCTCCCCTCACTTATAAAATGACACCCCTTCTCTAAATTATTCACGCCACTTTGAGCTATAACATTATGAGACACTAAAAAATTATCTTACAAAAACCCTTATAAAATTTCTAGATGCCTTTTTCATTCCAAAATACCTACCCTAGGCCCCATAAGAAGAGGCCTAAAATAATTTTCCTGAAGAAGAGGTAATCATCTTTACCGAGTCCTTAAGGTTTATTTATTATTATAATTTATTTTATAGTATTTTACCCACGATAAGATAATAAATATAGTATCAAAAATATAATAATATTTTATTATTAATACTGGACAACCATATTCCATCACTTTTCAATCATATGAATAGAGAAAGCATCGATTGTGTGTATGTAATACTTACTGTCTCCACGTAGCAGTGTAATTCATTTTCATCACAATTTCACTTGGATAGTTATAAAAATGGAAATAATGAATATATATTATATTTATAAAATAAATATTATTTTTTTAATTATAATATCATATATACCTTCTTACCTTCAAATACGTTGGAAAATGATTTGCTTGTGCGTACGTGTGGACTACCACCTCCATGGAGCGACGTGATATGTTTCTCATTTTTATTTTATATGGATGGTAATTAGTTTATATTTAATTAATAAATATGATGAATTTGTTATTATATTTATTCTTTAAATTTTAATTATTATTATTACAGTTCTTTTTTTCTATCCTTCGAAAAATGAAAACAACGTTCATGCGTATATACAACCTACCGTCTCTAAGAACAATGTAATTGATTTTTCTATATATAACTTTTATATATGACTATAAATATGTATATAATGAATATATATAGTATTTATATATTTATTAACATTATAAAGATAATTTATCCATCATATTAGTATAAGGATTGCAACTACTGAAGCAAAACATACATGAAAAACAAAATGGTCATTACCCAGAACAACGATTTTAACAAATAATTGTTAATAAATGGTTGATAAAATGTTATAAGTAAATAATATATAGTATTATATATATGATTACGAGTTTTTAATATATTTATAATTAAAATATATTTAATATATAGTAGTTTCATACACATACAAAGAAAATTGGACCAAAGGTAAGGGTTTATTTCACAATCTCATCATTATTTGGGATTGAATATGTTTAAGTGTCCCTTGGGGGAATTGTATGATAACACTATCGTAAAAAATATATATTTTCCTATTATACGGGTTTTTCATGAAACATTCAATTAATATTACATTTTTCATCTATTTGGAACTTAAAATTGTTGAGAAAATAGTTTTAAAGAAAGTTGACTATATTTCTCTCTTCGATTGAAAATATGTTTTCTAAAAATATTTTCAAAAATGTTTTAAAAATTATCAAATTGATTTATTAATCATATTATAATTTTTAAAAAAAATTTGTAAAGGAATATTCTTTCCACTTTCTAAATGAAGAACCTTTGACCTTTTTTCAAAAGTGTTAAAGAAATTTTTCTAACTTATATGACATGTATGAAATTATCCAATATAATGAATTCTCATTTATTTGAAGATTTCCCCACAAGTTTCCATGATTGCTTTAAAATTAAATGTTTTTTATAATATTCTATAAATTTTTAGTTTTTTAAAAGTTATTTTAAAATTTTAAAGGGTATTTTCCTCAAGAATGTTTTTAATGAAAAATCTATGGTATTTCTATTAATCAATTACAAAAACCCTTATTTTTTACATATGATCCAATAGGGATATGTTGTAATGAAGCCGTAATTATTATTTTTATGGAAGGTTTATAATATTTTTTTCTTCTGGGGATGTACTACTTGGTTACCATTCAACATATTACCCTGGATGGTTTATGATTATGTTTATTTATTGGGGAAAGTATTAAAATCTCTTATAATATTTTTAATACAAATGTTTATGTTGATTATATTTCATCCACTTCATATGAGAAATGCATTGGAATTAGTAAGTGATGGGTGGGGCCCACTACATCCCCTTGATGTGTCGGTAGGTCTCATGAGACAGACTAGATTGGGTATTTGGATGAGGCATTACCTATTTATGTATGATTTTCCACCTGGAATTGAAGGTATGTCTATTATTTCTATAATTTTGAATTAATTTATCATTAGATTACTTATTGATGTCCATGTGATTATTCTATTAGTTATGAAATCTATGGATAAGTTTCAAGCACATATGATTATTTATATGTCATAATTTTATAATTATTTATTACTTCCATATTATTATTCATGGTCCAGTTATTGATTAAATGAAATTTATTTTATATATTAAACATTCTATATTCATTATGTCTTATTTATTAAAGATAGATTCCACTTTTTTAATAACCCGACTGAGTATTAAATATCACCCATTCCTTATGATTCATTACCCTAGGATTTCACAAAATGTATTATGATTGATATGTAGGGATATAATAAATGTAATAATGGTGTTCTCAAATAAAATACTTTTTTTTATTTTATGTCTTCAAATGTTATGTGAGATTCAAGTATGTATCTAGTTTACTAAGACTACTAAACTTTTTGGTCCTTTGGGATGTTGTCACTTGTATCTAGTTCTAATGTAATAAATTAACCAATAGCTCTAGAATACTATGTTCAGGGTATTTAAAGTTGGTATTAGAGAAATTTAAGTAGAAACCATGGAAACGAGATTTATGAAACCATATATTAGAAAACACAACCCTATGAGTGAATTTTATGATAATTATAAGTATATAATAACATCCAAAATTTTTGGAAAGGTATATATTGTGTAGTTTCTGACTTTGATTATTATTGATCATATTATACTTTTTGGTCTTAGTCAATGGATGAAACCATGTGGAATATTTTTAACAATGAATTTGATGAATAATGTGGTGATTATGAATAAAAAAATTAGATGAAGTTTGGATTAAACAATATTTTGATTATGCAAAACCAGTTATTAAAATATATGATTAAAAACTTTCACCTTAACCAACTCTTAGACTCACCAAATAAGAGGAGGATAGATTTTTTTAAGATCTTGAGTGGTGGAGACCATGGAGGAAAGAAAGATAAATTTACTTTATGTCATAATTGTGGAAAGAGACACCCAAGAGAATGTCTCAAAGGAATGATAAAATGTTTTATGTGTGGGAAATAATGGAATAAATTAATGAATTGTTGAATAAAAATTGAGAGTTATATATATGGTTATGAATTTCATCCTAAGTAACCATTTATAGTTCAATGTATTATATGTGGATAATATGGTCATTATCCAAGGATATTACCTTATCCTAGGTTTAACTCATAGACCAAATTAGATCCTATGCGATATCAGTTGTTAAAGTGTAAGGATTAAATTTGTTAAGCATCAGAATATGAGGATTATGTTGTAGAGTTAGTATTGTGGATATAAGAATCATGAGAAATCTAAGGAATGTTCCATAGTAGATCTACTTTATGGTTTTGAAAACATATGTTTAAAGGTACCAATAACCAAAAATTATTTTACTGGTAATGTCATGGTTGACATTGATAAATTAAATGGGATAGTTTTGGTGAACTTGAAATTGGTTAGTGATATGATGGAAAAGTTATTTACATCATCCTTGATGATATTTATTATATTTATATAAATCTTCTATTATTTTATTTGACTAAAAAAGATTATTTTAGTTTTTTGAAGCACATATTTTTTCATATAAGGCTAACTTTAGGGACATATATATCATCATGGGTTAAAAAGTTAATGGTTTCCAAAAGTTTAAAGGAATATATACCCCTTTTAAGGTTTTAAGTGATGAGATTTTGAGGTGATTTGAAACTTTTACTCATTTTTAGGAAGAATACACCATTGAGTTCTAAATAACACTTTGGGTTAGCATATGATTTGTTATTTTATATTGGATAATGGGATATAAATATTCTTAAAAAGAGATCAATGGAAAAGGTGCTATTTTAAGAAATATTTATGGTCAATATAAGGATTGCCATTCATGTTAGTATCTAAATTTTATTCAGGATATTATGGTAAAGTTAACTACAAGATTATACAGTAATTTATCATGAAGATTAATTGTCACAACCCGTCCTCGGGACCCATGCCATGACTACCCCAAGCCCAACTTCCATAGGCCAGGGGCTGGCGACTAGCACCAAAGGCGTGAATACTGATAAAAAGGGAAGGAATTGACTTTATAAAGAAAACAAACACAACAGAGTACGGAAGATGAAGTAAAAACTAAGTAAAAAGAGTACAAAAGTAAGTGCTGGAATGTAAATGGGCCAGTATAAAAACCCAGCTGAATGTACAGTACAACTGAGAAAAGAAAGTACAATAGCTAAAAATTAAAGCAGAAACCACCAAGTCGTCCTCCAGAATTCCCACCTGAAGGGTGGGTACAAATAGTCTCGTCGGCTCCTCGGGTCCGGCTGTCCGCTGTGAGTATGTCCCGCTAAGTGGTCCACCTCCGGGTACCGTCCTACTCCACAATCCTCAACCATGATCAGTGCTGTCCATCGTCTACAACCAACACAACATAGTGCGGGCATAGCCCGTGTAGGGGTGAGTATACGATACTCATTAGGGACCATGAGACCCCCAAAGGCCTCCCAGAATCCACAAAGGATATACCAAAAAGGAAACATAAAAACCTGAAGTATCAACCAACTTTACTTAGGTATATGCCCATACATATACCTAAGTCATCAATTCCAGATCTACTCCAACTCACGAGCCCAAGTACAACCCAGTCCACACGAGAAAGCATAACCCAATCCACACAGGAAAGCACATCCCAATCCACACAGGAAGGCAAGTCAATCACATCAATGATAATGATTGGAAGTCAAGACTCAGCTCACATAGGTATACTACTCACAAAGAGGGATAGAGATGATTAGATGTAATCTCTGAATCATCCTCTCTGCCGAACCCACGTAGGATCCAAGTATAGAAGTCGTCGGTGCCGAACCCACGTAGGATCCAAGTACAGTCGTCATCGCTGCCGAACCCATGGAGGATCCAAGTACAGTTTTCCTCGCTTCTGAACCCACATAGGATCCAAGTACAGTCTTCCTCACTGTCAAACCCATGTAGGATCCAAGTATAGTCGTCATCGTCGTCGTGGTCGCAGCCAGCTCTAGGGTTCCCGCACACAACACGCTTGATTCCGGGAGTGTCCGCTCCACGGTCCAAGAGGTTCGACACATCAACTATCACGAAGTCCAGAGTTAATGTATCAAAAAGTTTTGTCTCGTCAATAGGAACTCAACGCGACAGACGACATGTCAATCAGATGCCCGGTCTGAGAGATATTGGCTTTTCAGTCCTAGGGGCCCGGTTAGTTTCTAAGCTAAAACCAACCTGACCATGCACCAGTTACATCCAATACCGAAGTGGATTAATCCAAAAGAACTGTCTCAATAAGAGGAATTAAACATAATTGACTTCATGTAAATCGGACGTCTGATCGTCAAGTTATAAGTGTTTCCGCTACAAGGGCCCGATTGGTTTTGGGTTCGAACCAACCCGGCCATACACAAACATTGCCGAAACCTTGAGTGTAATATACCAAAACGACCATCTCGATCCAAGGATACCTACGCAACAGGAGATGCATCGATCGGAGGTCCGTTTCCCAAGTTACGGGCGTTTGAACAAACCTGGTCCGAAAATAGGGGGTTTGGGCTCGGTCCGACTCGGCCCAATACCCCCTGGGTCGGCCCGAACCAGGTCGACCCGACCCGGGCGTGGCCCGACCCATGGCGGGGCGCGGCCTGTGGCCCGGCTCGGAAGCCGGCCCCGGCTCGGCTCGCGCCCGAGTGGGGTGCGAAGGGGGGGGGGGGGTGCCGCCCCCTTGTCTCCGAAACGGCGGACCCAGTGTTGTCCGCCCTATTTGCTGGTTGGGGGGGAGTTACACCCCCCCGGTTTTTTCGGGAAACGACCAACCTTTATGGCCGGCCGGTTTTCTTGAACTGCCGCGGGACTCTGAAGGGCCCCACCTCCTAGAGCACCGGTGGCCGGCAGAGCCCGACCGCCCCTACTGAAGTCACGCCGCGGCCCCCTTGAAGCTCTGGCGCGGCGTGACGGCACCGCGCACCCCCTCCGCGGCCCACTCCAGCCGCGGTCCTCTTCTTTCCCGCGCGGTGCAACAACACCGCACTGCCTTCACCGCAAAGATCAATGAGGATAAACAAGAAAAAGGGGAGGAGGATCGGCCGTGTTTGTGCAGTCCGATCTCCTCCCATTATGACGATAACAAGCGGCCAAATTAATCAATGAAGAACGTTAAATTAAACTTGAACGAAGATAACCCCTACCTCGATAAACGATGATTTTTTCCGGTGACGCGGAAGATGGAGTCACAGGGTGAGGTTTCGATTACGACGTTGGCATGCGTCCAAAGAGGGAACGACATCTCACACTAGCTGCGGAGAGAAAAGGAATGGAACATCGGTTCTCCTTGTGGTGACAACGTTCTTCGTCGAAGGGTGTCGTTCTTCACAGGAGGATTAAGTTCCTCCAATAAAGCTAAAGCTCTCTCCCCAATTCCCAACACAACAAGCTAACCCCAAAATAAAATAAGCTTTCCCTTATTTTATTTTACCTTTCCATGCATTTGAAAAACTCAAAATTCAAAACCTATACCAATTAATTGAAGAGGTTCAATTAATTAAATTAATGTGAGTTGTCATTATTAAAGAGGGAGAGAGGGGAGTTACTCAAATAAAGGGGGAGTTATAGAGTTAGGGAATGTGAAGTGTTGGGGCTCATGTGGGCTCCACCACACCTTTATCCTCTCAAGGGTAGTTAGTAACTAGTGGGTCCCACCCCAACTCCCACACCTAGGATATAACCACTTAGAATAAAGTATAAAAATTGTTCTATAATTTTTATTCAATTCTTATTTAAACCACAATATTAAACTCCTTCTCCCATGCAAACACATCTACGGTAAAAGTCATCTTAAGAAATTACCGGCGTTGTGGTTCCATCGGTGCCCTCAAATTTCAAATCCGAGCACCGGTTCAAAAGATAGAAAAACCCGCTTGTTCGTTCACTGAACGTACCCGAGCTAATCTTTGGAAATTGATTCTAGGCACACCGGGCCTCGGAATCAGGTTCTGTCAGAAACTGTGTACTCGTAAAATCCCAAAGAATGTAAGAAAAAAATATTCCTTGAAATTTACAGGTCTTTACATTACTCCCACCTCAGGGTTTTACGTCCCCATAAAGATACTTCATAAACTAGGGAAACAAATGAGGGTACTGTGCACGCATCTGAGCCTGACGCTCCAATGTGCTCTCCTGGAGGTTTCCGTGCTACCACCTGATGCGCACTAGAGGAATGAACCTTCCACATAGGACTCGCTCCTATCGATCCTTGATCTCCCCCGGGACCTCCACAAAATTCGCCCCATCATCGATGTCCAACTCCCCATGGTCAATGATATGCGTCGGGTCGTGCATGTATCTCCTCAGCTGAGATACGTGGAAGACGTCGTGCACCCGATGCAACTGAGGTGGAAGAGCCAGGCGATAAGCTACCTCGCCTATCCTTCTGAGAACCTGGAATGGTCCGATGAAGCACGAAGATAACTTACCACCCCGAGCAAATATCCGTAATCTACGTTGAGGTGAGACCCATAAGAAAAGGTGGTCTCCATCCTCGAACTCTAGTGGTCTCCGCCTCCTATCAACATAGGACTTCTGTCAGCTTTGGGCAGTCCTCATCCTCTCCTGGATGATCTGCACCTGCTCCATCGTGTCCTGGACCATCTCTGGTCCTAAAAGTGCTGACTCCCTAGGGTATGTCCAGCACAGAGGTGATCTTCAAGGCTGGACGTACAATGCCTTGTATGGTGCCATATCGATGGTGGATTGGTAACTGTTTTTGTATGAAAACTCCACCAAAGGTAGATGATCCTCCCAGTTGCGACCAAAGTTGAGGACACATGAACGGAGCATGTCCTCTAGAGTCTGAATGGTCCTCTCCTTCTGACCATCCGTCCGAGGGTGAAAGGCGGTGCTAAGGCGTAGATGTGTCCCAAATGCCTCCTGCAACCCCTTCCAAAGCCGAGAAGTAATGAGAGCATCTCGATTAAAGACGATAGATGATGACACACCATGAAGACATATGATCTCCTGAATGTAGAGGCATCCCAAGCTCTCCACTGAGCCCTGCTCTTTGATAGGTAGGAAGTGGGCCGACATGGTGAGTCAGTCTATAATCACCCAGATAGAGTCATGTCCTCTGGAAGTACGTGGAAGTCCCATCACGAAATCCATAGATATCCCATCCCACTTCCACTCCGGGACCTCTAAGGGCTGTACCAAGCCTGCTGGTACCTGGTGCTCTGCCTTCACCTGCTGGCAGGTGAGACATCGTGAAACGAACTCTGCCACAACCTTCTTCATACTCGGCCACCAATGTTGTCATTTGAGATCCTAGTACATCTTCGCTACACCTGGATATTCCACCAATGGGTAAGTGTGAAACTCTCTCAGCACCTCCTACAATAATTCAACTAGTACCATGGTACGTCCCCTGAAAATAATGATGTGCTCTCTACCTACAGAAAATCCATCAGGTTCCTGTCCTGTGGATATCTGTGCACGTGGCATCTCACAGTCAACATCCCCACACTGTGACTCTCTGACTCGCTGAAGTAGTGGAGGAGTAACTGTGAGTGACTGAAGAAAGGATTCTCAATATCTATCCACGAAGGATATCTGCAACGCGGATAGATGCTCTGTCGCCTCTCCAAGTAGCTGGATGACCAACCTCCTACTGATAGCATTAGCTACTACGTTCCCCTTCCTAGGAGTATAGACTATCTCAAATTCATAGTCCGGAAGAAACTCGATCCATCCCCGCTGTCTCAGGTTTAGGTCCTTCTGCGAGAAGATGTACCTGAGACTCTGGTGGTCAGAGTAGACGGTAAAGCGCTCTCCCATCAGATAGTGCCGCCACATCTTCAAGGCGAAGACCACTGCTAATAACTCCAGGTCATGGGTAGCATAGTTCTGCTCATCCTGCCTCAACTATTGTGATCCATAGGTGATCACTTCCCACTCCTGCATCAGGACACACCCGAGTCCGGTCCCTGATGCATCGCAGTAAACTACGTACCCTACTCCCTCTTCGGGTAGCCTCAAGATGAGTGAACTGGTCAATCTCTGTCTCAGCTCCTGGACTCTCTGCTGACATCTATCTGACCACACGAAGGGTTACCCCTTCTTCGTCAAAGCTGAAAGTGGTGCTTCCATTCTGGAGAAGTCTGACATAAATCTCCGATAGTACCCAGCCAGACCTAGGAAACTCCGCAGCTCCGTCATGCTCCTAGGTGGATCCCAAGATAGTACTGCCTCGATCTTTGCAGGATCCACCGCAACTCCCAGCTCAGAGATGATGTGTCCCAAGAAGTGGACCTCTCGAATCCAGAATTGACACTTCGAGATCTTACCATAAAGTTGGTCCTCTCGGAGTGTATCCAGTACAACCCGCAAGTGGTAGGCGTGCTCCTCCTCAGTAGTCTAGTATATCAACATGTCGTCGATGAACACTATGACAAATCGATCGATGTAAGGCTGGAAGACCCTGTTCATGAGACTCTTGAAAATTTTTGGAGTGTTGGTTATGCCTAAAGGCATTACCAAGAACTCATAGTGGCCATACCGACACCTGAAAGACGTCTTCTACACATCCTCGTCTCGAACTCTGAGATGATGATAGCCTGACCTGAGGTATATCTTCAAGAACCATCATGCTCCCTTGAGCTGATCGAAGAGGTATTAAATCCTCAAAAGTGGATACTTGTTCTTCATAGTCACCTGATTCAGGAGACGGTAGCCGACACATAGTCACAAGCTCCCGTCTGCCTTCTTGGCGAACAAAATCGGGGAAGCCCAGGGTGAAACACTGGGTCGGATGAATCCCTTGCCCTTCAAGTCTTCCAGCTGTACCCATAGCTCATGAATCTTAGCAGGAGCCATTCGATATGATGGGGTAGATATCGGGGTTGTCCCGGGGTACAGGTCAATATAGAAGTCTACCTCTATGCGAGGAGGTAGTCCTAGAATGTTGTCAGGAAAAACGTTTGCATACTGATCCACCACAATTGGAAAACTTTTTCTTCTCACATCAACTGCTACCAGGATGAGACTAGACAACTGATGAGTGATCGACTGTCCTCTCCTATGTGTGAGTCCATCCTGCACTGTAAAGGCTCCCTTCTCGCCGGTGAAGGTGAACCTGCTCCCATCTGTGCGGACACACCGCACCTTGCGCCTAATACCGTCAATCTGAGCAAGGACCGTAGATAACCAATACATTCCCAAGATGACGTCGTAAGGCCTCGACGCCACTACAAGAAGATCCCAGCTGAAGATCTCGCCTCCTAGAGCAATCTCACACTCCCGACACCAGTGTGTAATCGTCGAGTCTGCTCCCGTAGGAGTCTCTATCTGTAAAGATCGAGCCAACGGATCCATCGGAATCTCCGATCTCAAAACAAGGGCAGAAACAATGAAAGAATGACTCGCTTCTATGTCTATAAGAACTGCAACAAGGGTGGAGTAGACACAGATGGTACCTCAAATCATCTCAGGTGCGCCATGGTCGTAGGCCTCCAATGCCTGAAGCTGAGCTTGCCTCTGTCCGCCGGCTCCCTGTGGCCGGGGTGGACCTCCTGGTGGTAGTGGCGGTAGAGCCCCAAAGCGTCGTCCACCACCTGTTGCTCGGCTAGCTCCTCTACCTTGTCCGCCTGTTCCCTGCAGACCACAACGGTCGAACCTCTGCCTCTACCTGGGTGGTCCCTCAACCGTCTGCTGCTCCTCTGAATGGTGGGTCGGGCAGTCACGAGCCATGTGGCCCTACCCGCCACATGCATAGCACTGTCTACCTCTCGTATGACTGGCTCTACTGCATGTGCCCCGCACCTCCGAACCAGTATCCTGAGGTCGCCCACCTAATGGTCTGGTCCGCTTGGACCTCTGTGACATTTTTCTACTGCCGGCTGCAGAAGACTCCGCTACGTGTTGCCATGCGGTAGGTCTCGCTGCTGGTGTAGGCTCAGCAAGAAATATCTCCACAATAAGAGCTCGCTCCAGTAATCCTACCTGCATCAGAATGCTGAGGGAGTTCATCAAAGCCCTGATCTCATGCCTTAGTCCCTGCTCGAAGTTCCGGGCCCAGAAGAATGGGTCCCGTACCATGTCCGTGGAGTAGTGCGAGAGGTCGGTAAATCTCATCGAGTACTAGGCTATTGTCATGCTGCCCTGCCGCAGCTGTAGTAACTCCTGAATGCGCACCACATGGAGGGTGGCTGGAATGAACTCTGAGCGAAAGAGGATATCAAAGTCCATACAAAGGAGAGAATACTTGTCGTGCACCTGGAGCATCAGGCTCCACCATCTACCTTCTGCTACGTGCAGGAGAATCTTCGCAAGAATCACCATGAGGTTAGCAGGTGTCCCTACTAATCTGAAGACTCGAACAACAGCCTCCAGCCAATCCTCAGCTGCCTGAGGGCCTGTATCCCTACGAAACCTGGGCGGTCTCTGATGCTGAAACTTGTGCAGTGCACTCAGTTGACGTGCACTCTCAGCAGCTGGGGCTGGTGGCATCGGTGGCTCGGTGGGTAGAGGTACTGCAGGTGACTCCGCTGTAATGGGGCCCTGCACCGAGGCCTCGTCACTCAGTGGGCTTTCGTCTCGCACAAAGATCGGAACCCTAGCTGGCTTCCATCATGGGGTCATTATGAAAAGAAACAGGTGCGCCATGGTTAATACAATATACCTGGTGATCTGACACAAAGTAATCACAAAGAAAACATTTGAAACACAAATGCAATCAATGTTTTCGTGCATGGAGTCAGAAATCAGAAGTCAGGGTCCAGGTGTAAGGATACGTCAGCCACCACACCAACACTGGACTCCTTGGACTGATAACCAAACTCAATACCATAAACACTATTGCTTCACACAGAAGAAATTATCAGAGTCCTGAGTTCTGCGGTAGAGCTGACTCCTCTAATACCAATTTTTCATGACCCATCCTCGGGACCCATGTCGTGACTACCCCAAGCCCGCCTTCCATAGGCCAAGGGCTAGATACTAGAACCAAAGGCATGAATCTTGATAAAAAGGGAAGGAATTTCCTTTATAAAGAAAACAAACACAACAGAGTATGCAAGTTGAAGTAAACACTAAGTAAACTGAGTACAAAAGTAAGTGCTGGAAAGTTAATGGGACAATATAAAAACCCAACTAAAAGTACAGTACAACTGAGAAAATAAAGTAAAATAGCTGAAAAGTAAAGCAGCAACCACCAAGTTATCCTCTGGAATTCCCACCTAAAGGGTGGATACAGATAGTCTCGTCGGCTCCTCGGGTCCGACCGTCCATTGTGAGTATGTCCCGCCAAGTGGTCCACCTCCGGGTACCGTCCTACTCCAAAATCCTCAACCATGATCAGCACTGTCCATAATCTACAACCAACACAACGTAGTGCGGGCATAGCCCATGCAGGGGTGAGTATACGATACTCAGTAGAGACCCCGAGACCCCCGAAGGCCTCCCAGAATCCACAAAGGATATATCAAAAAGGAAACATACAAAAATGAATTATCAACCAACTCTACTTAGGTATATGCCCATACATATACCTAAGTCATCAATTCTAGCTCTGATCTAACTCACGAGCCAAAGTATAACCCGGTTCACACAGGAAAGCATAACCCAATCCACACAGGAAAGCACATCCCAATCGACACAGGAAGACAAGTCAATCACATCAATGATAATGATTGGAAGTCAAGACTCAGCTCACATAGGTATACCACCCATGAATAGGGGTAGAGATGATTAGATGTAATCTCTGAATCATCCTCTCTGCCAAACCCACGTAGGATCCAAGTATAGAAGTCTTCGCTGCCGAACCCACGTAGGATCCAAGTACAGTAACCATTGCTGCCGAACCCACATAGGATCCAAGTACAGTCGTCATCGCTGCCGAACCCACGGAGGATCCAAGTACAGTCTTCCTCACTACCGAACCCATGTAGGATCCATGTACAATCATCCTCGCTATCGAACCCACATAGGATCCAATTACAGTCATCATCGTCGTCACGGTCGCAGCCAGCTCTAGGGTTCCCGCACACAGCATGCTCGATTCCTGGAGGGTCTGCTCCATGAGCCAAGAGGGTCGATACATCAACTGTCACGTATTACCGATTTGATGTATCACACAGTTCTGTCTCATCAATAGGAACTCAACGTGACAGACAACACATTAATCGGACACCCGGTCAAAGAGATATTGGTTTTTCCATCTAAGGGGCCCGATTGGTTTTTAAGCTAAAACCAACCTAACCATACACCGGCTGCGTCCAAACCTCAAGTGGAGTATTCTAAAATAACTGTCTCACTAAGAGGAATTCAACGTAATTTACGGCAGGTAAATCGGATGTCCGGTCGTCATGTTATAAGCGTTTCCGCTTCAAGGGCCCGATTGGTTTCGGGTTCAAACCAATCCTGCTGTACCCAAACTTCGCCTAAACCTCGAGTGTAATATAACGAAATTACCTCCTCGATCCAAGGATCCCTATGAAACTAAAGGTGCATCGATCGGAGGTCCGTAGCCCAAGTTATGGGCGTTTGAACGAACCCGGTCCGACCCGGACCAATACCCCCTGGGATGACCCGAACTGGGTCGACCCGACCCGGGTCCGGGTCCAGCACAGATGGCGTGGCCCGGACCGGCTGGCGCGGTCTGCGGCCTGGCTCGGAAGCCAGTCGTGGCTCGGCCCGCGGCCGAGCGGGGTGCGAAGGGGGGGGGGGGGGCTGCCCCCTTGTCTCCGAAACAGCAGACCTAGTGGGGTCCTCCCTATTTGCTGGTTGGGGGGGAGTTACACCCCCCAGTTTTTCTAGGAAATGGCTGGCCTTTATGGCCGGCCGGTTTTCTTGAAACGCCGTGGGACCCTGGAGGGTCCCGCCTCCTGGAGCCCCGACGGCCGGCCGAGCCCGGACGCCCCTGCTAAAGACTGTCGTGGCACGATGGCGCCTCACCCCTCCGCCGCGGCCCACCCCGGCCGCTGCCCCCTTGAAGCTCCGGCGCGGAGCGACGACGCCACACACCACCGCCGCAGCCCACTCCGGCCACGGTCCTCATCGTTCCCGCGCGGTGCAACGGCACCGCGCCGCCTTCGCCGCAAAGATAAATGAGGATCAACAAGAAAAAGGGGAGGAGGATCGGATGCATTTGTGCGGTCCGATCTCCTCCCATTATGATGATAACAAGCGCCCTAATTAATCAATGAAGAACATTAAATTAAACATGAACGAAGATAACCCCTACCTCGATAAACGATGACGTTTTCCGGTGATGCGGAAGATGGCATCGCGGGGTGAGGTTTCAAAGACGACGTTGGCGTGCATCCAAGGAGGGGACGACATCTCAAACTAGGTGCGGAGAGAAGAAGGAATGGCACGTCATCTCTCCTTGTGGTGACGACATTCTTCATCGAAGGGTGTCGTTCTTCGCGGGAGGATAAAGTTCTTCCAATAAAGATGAAGATCTCTCCCCAATTCCCAATACAACAAGATAACCCCAAAATAAAATAAGCTTTTCTTTATTTTATTTTACCTTGCCATGAATTTCAAAAACTCAAAATTCAAAACTTAAACCAATTAATTGAAGAGGTTTAATTAATTATATTAACGTGAGTTGGGATTATTAAAGAGGGAGAAAGGGGAGTTACTCAAATAAAGGAGGAGTTTTGGAGTTAGTTAATGTGAAGAGTTGGGGCTCTTGTGGGCCCCACCTCACCTTTATCCTCTCAAGGGTTGTTAGTAACTAGTGGGTCCCACACCAACTCCTACTCCTAGGATATAACCACTTAGAATAAAGTATAAAAATTGTTCTACAATTTTTATTCAATTCTTATTTAAACCACAAAATTAAACTCCTTCTCCCATGCAAATGCATCTATGGTAAGAGTATTCTTAAGCAATTACCAGCGCTGCGGTTCCATCGGTGCCCTCAGATTTCAAATCCGAGCACTGGTTCAAATGATAGAAAAACCCGCTCCTTCGTTCACTGAACGTACCCGAGCTAAACTTCATAAATTGATTCCGGGCACAGCGGGCCTCAGAATCAGGTGCTGTCAGAAACTACGTACTCGTAAAATCCCAAAGAATTTAAGAAAAAAATTTCCTTGAAATTTACGAGTCTTTACATTAATTATTTTTTTGGGATGCATCATTTGGTTGATGTTTATGTAACCTTTAGGTTTAACATGCTGTTTAACATGAAATATCATATCAGAAGAATGAAATTAAATTTTGGAAATGTATGTTAAAATATATGAGATCACCATTTAGGATACCAAATTCTATAATTTTGATGTATGGATTATTTATTTGTGGAATAATATATTTTTACCCTTTGGCGTTATTATGGAAATTTTTGAAGTAAAATGTATAATTTATTCATATTAAATATTATAAATTTTTGATATTATCTCACTTTTTGGTAAAATTTTTAGGTTTATTTAAAATTTAAAGATAATAGGAATAACTTGTTATACTTTTTTAGATTATGTGATCCATTATAAGTTTATTTTAGTGCTTTAGGCATAAAAATTCATTTTTATAGTATTTTCTTAGAGTAAGAAATCAATTATAAAGGTATCAAGTAAGAATATTTCCTTATGTTGTTAGTCTTGATGCAAAAGTAATTCTTAAAATATAGGAAAAGAATCTTGGAAAAAAATTTATCCTATTACAATCAATTTCAATGAATTGATGGTCTTTTCATCCATTACAAATTTATGGTTTTGTGGTTGTTAAAATTCTACTGACCATGTTATCTATAAATATCAATTTGTCTATAGAAATTAGTTTTATCTTCCATATCCATATTTTCACTTTCCACTTATTTTATTCTATTTGGAACCTAAGATATGTTTTATTCTAGACGACCTTCATATTTCTCTTTCCCTCTTTTCAAGAGAAAGTTATATTAACTCTTTTTCTGATGTGGTATTTACACAAATGAATTTTCATATGTAAAACCATGATTATAAAATGAAAATGTAAATTTTTAAGATTATATTTATTAGGGGGAAGAATGTAACACCTAAAGATTTTAAATGGATAAAATTAGGTTTGATAGCATACACAATACCCAACATTGATCTTAAACAAACCACAAAATATTATTATTTAAATATGTCCCTTGTAATATAGTCATTGAATTAGAGGTATGAATAATATTAACTGAATTATGAAATATATATAAATAAAATACTAAATAAAAATTCATTTATTAATTATTAGGAAATATATACTTAATTCTCAATAAATTTATTTTATTCTTCCAAAAATACTTTTTCTTCAAAAATAATTTTTATTGTTTTTTGTGAGTAAATATTATAATTAAATATTATAACTAATATAAATGTTATTTTATAAAAATAATATATTTTTTTAAATCAGTATATAAAAATTATATTAGGGTGAAATTTTTATATTTTTCTACAAGGATTGATTTTTAGTGAATGGTGAAAAATACTGTTTTTTGTAAAATTGTCATTTTATTTTAGCTAAAAAGTATCATTATGATTTAAATTTTATCTCAAATAAATATAAATATTATTTAATTATATTTAATACAATTAACTTCATTTGAATCATTATTATTGCTGATTTTGGTATAAGTACATTTTTAGGCTTAAAAACACATTTTTTTAAAAACTATTTTTCGTTGTATTTTACGCATTTATATTAAAAGTAATTTATGAAAATTATATAAATTGAAACTTGAGAAAATTATTCCATATTTGGAATCAGTGGTTCTAATTTTTTAAATAGGTACCTTTTATTTTGGGACATTATGAATGGTAACTTTAATAATTTTATTACCATGATAAAGGGTAAATCAGGCAATTAAGATTAAAATAATGATAAGGGATTAAATTTACCCTAATACATGAATTAATTTTATTGTATGAGTATATATCATTCATAATAATTAAAAAATTGAATATAAGCCCTTTTTTCCATTTGGACATGATTCTGACCCTTTATATTATTTTATATAAAGAAAAGTAAAAAAATGATATTTTCTTTGTCTTATTATCTTTAAATTTATGATATAGGGATAAAAAGAGTATATGTTCAGTTATACATATTAATTTTAAATATAAATTATTTTTTTAATCATTATAATTTATATTTTACTTTTTGTTAAATAAATAATCACCTTAAATGCTTGCGCAACACTAACACAACATTTATTTAATAAGTAGAAAATTAAAATAAATGATATTAAAATTAATAAAACTATAATAATTTGAATGAATTATTGTGTACCATGATTTTTTTTGATATATATTACATCTTAGGGAAGTATTAAATGATTATATTCCAATACCCCCCATTTTCTTGATTCATTTAAATTCATATTAAATGAATAACATAAAAATGACATTAATTATTGTTTTTAATAAATAACATTCTATTAAATGTTATAAAATTAATAAAAATATTATATTAATCCAAATTAATGTAAAATTATTTATAACATCAACCATGGTTTATTTATGGTTTATTTTTCATCATATGGTTACATTCATGACACTTAAAAGATAGAAAACCTTAATACTGTGATAATTATCAAAAGTGTTAATGGGGAGGTTAAAACATAAAGATAAGAGTAAAAATACACGTAAAACCTGTAAAAATTTAATTTTATGATATTATTTAGAATATTACTCATAATAAAATTTAATCATGATAATTCTTATCCATTTTTACCTGAAATAGAAATTATATTAATTTAATACCTTAATAAATTCAAGAATGGCCCTACCCTCACTTATAAAAGGACACCCCTTATCTCAGTTATTCATATAAATTTGAGACATATAGGTCAAATAAACCCTTAATAATTTTATTATAAACACCATTATAAAATTTATATAAGTTATGGTCACTCTAAAATTCCTACCCCAGTCCCCTTAAGAATATATCGAAAATAATTACATCGAAGAAGAGTTAATCATCTTTAACGAGTCCTTTATGTTTATTTATTCTTCTACTTACTGTTAAATTATTGTATCTATCATAAGATAATAAATAAAGTATCATAAATATAATTATATTTTATTATGATTATTGTAAAACCATATTCTATCTTTTTTCTATTCGAAGAAAGGAAAAAACATCGCTCATGTGTATGCACAACTTACCGTCTCCACATAGTAGTGTAATTAATTTTTCATAACCATTTAACTTGGATGGTTATAAAAATAAAGATAATGAATATATATGATATTTATGACATAAAAATTATGTGGGGATTATAATATCATATATACCTTCTTATAATTAAATCCATTGGTAAACAATAGCGTCGCTTGTGCATATATGTGGACTACCACCCCCACGAAGCGATGCAATCTATTTTTAATTTCTATTTAATATGGATGGTAATAAGGATGTATTTAATAAAAATATATGATGTTTATTTTATAATAATTATTCTATAATGTTTGATTATTGTTTAAGCATTTTTTTCAATCCATTAAAAAATTAAAATAGTGTTCATGCATATGTACGGCCTACCGTCTCCATGGACAGTGTAATTAATTTTTCTATATAATTTTATTTATAAATATTATGTATATAATGAATATAAATTATATTACTATCATTATTAAAATTATTTAGATGATTTAACCATGATCAAAGTAAAATGATCAAAACTACTGAAACAAAACATATATGAAAAACAAAGTAGTTATTACCCCAAATCAGGATTTTAACAAAGAATTGTTAATAAATGGGTTAATAGAGGTTATAAGTAAATAATATATGGAATGATATATATTATTATGGTTATATAATAAATTTATAATAAATATATATTTATTATACATGAGTCTTAGACGCATATGAAGGAAATCAAATGGGGGATATGAGTTTATTTCCCAATCTCATCTTTATTAAGGATTGTTTATGTTTAAGTATCTATTAGGGGAATTATTTGATATTTATTTCTTAAACCAAATATATTTTATTCTAATATGGTTAATAATAAAATTTTCTAGTAATAATACAATTTTACTCTCTTTAGTATTTAAAATTATTGAGAAAATGTTTTTAAGAAATGATAACTTTATTTCTCTCTTCGGTCGAAAATATATATTCTTCCAAATCCACGTTTTTTAAATATATTTTGAACCATGATTTAATAAATATCTAAATTATTTATTAAATATTTTTTTACTCATATGTTTATTTTTTTTCCAAATGTTTTGAAAGTAATATTCTTTTCTCTTTCTGAATGAGGTACTTTTTGACCTTTTAACAATAGTGTGAAAGGAATGTTTTTTTAATTATATGAAATGCATAAAATTACCTATAATCATTACCACTCATTACATGGAATATTACTTTAAAAGTTTACATGATTACTTTCAAAGAAAATATTTATCCTAATATAATAAAAAAATTAGTTTTTAAAAAGTTGTTTTCAAATTGTAAATTTTGTTTTCCTCAAGATTGTTTTTAATGAAATTATTATGGTATTTATATTCACCAATCATATAAACCCTTATTTTTTAGTTATTATACACTAGGTATTCATTGTAATGATAAAATATTTATTATTTCTCGGGATGTCTTATGATCAGTTTTAATGGGGATATACTACTTTGATACCATTAACCATATTAATCTGGATGGTTTTTTATTATGATTTATTATTGGGGAAAGTATTAACATTTCATATGATAGTTTTTCAATAATAATTTTTAAATTGAGTATTTTTCACCCATTTCATATTAGTAATGCATTATACTTAGTAACTGATGATCAGGTCCCGCTATAGCCCTTCCATGCATCGGTAGGTCCCATGAGACAAACTAGATTGGGTTTTTGGATGAGTCCATACCCATTTATATTATATGTCTTGGAATGAGGACTTTATGATATGATTAAGTTGTATTAAATTATGAATTATATCTTTATGAGATTACTTATTGATTTCCATGTGATTATTTGATTAGTTATGACTTCCATAGATAATTTTTAGGCTTATGTGATATATTTATATAGATTTATAGGATCATAATTTATTGTTACCTTATTATTCTTCATTCTCAAGTTATTAATTAAAAGGAATGTGTTTTTAGATATTTATCTTTCCATATTGATTGTATCTTATTTTTTAATTATAGATTATATTGTACGAATACCCTTACTAAGGAACTGAGATTACCCCTTTATTATGTTTTCTTTCCCAAGGATATCGGGAAAAATATTATGATTGATATATAGGGATATTATATATGGAATATTGGTGTTATAAAAGACAATACTATGAATTATATTATATTTTCAAATTTAATGTGATATTAAAGTATATATCTATTTTACGAAGACTAATAAACTAATCGGTCCTTTGGTATGTGATCGCTTGTATCCAGTACCAATGTAATAAAGTAACCAAAAAATCTTGGATACTTGGGTTGGTGTCCTTACATTACCTATATATATTTTTATTTATAGGATCAATATTAGAGGTCACTTTGTATGCAGAAAACAAAGAATATATATAGACTATAGAGAGGGGATTTATAATTTTAATGAATTTTATTCAAGTTTCACCTATCTAAACGGTGGGTCAGACGTCTCATTATATAGGCCTCTGTGAATAAGTTACTTGAGAAACTGTCTCACTATTCCATTATAATACACAACATAAAGTGGGAATCTTATATCACACACCATTGAAAAATATAAATAAAAATTAAAAGTGAAATGATAATAGAAAAAAATCAAAAACTTAATAAGAAGCGCACAACCATGAATCTTCCACTATGATAAAAAAAGATAATGATATGTATAATTTTTTCATATAATTCACAAATAATATGAAACATGTCTGTATTAGTGCCTAAAATCCCACTAAGTCATAAAATGATGGATTAGTGAACTAAAATAACAACTATAGTGTGGTAGTTTAGACCACACTATAGTCTATTCTTATATGCACCATGACATAGTGTGAGACAATATACTCTGGTGGTTATTTATTAGAATTATTATTTCATGATATACTGTGAAATAATTGATCATATTCACATCCTTTGGATATAAAATTTTGTTATTCATCACTTGATGATGAATATAACTATGTTAAACAATCATTATAAGATTTAAGATGAACATTTCAAAATTTGAAACATTAGAGAATTTTTGTGAAACATATTATAAATATGAGTGATCATTTGATACTCTTTGATACTTATTCAAATTGAATTGATCCTTAGAAAATGTTTTGTTGATTAGAAATCACTAAGGCCAAAATTATCAAGATATCATTTCTCTCATACCTTTCTTTAAACAAGGTTTTATAATATTTTGGTAAGGAGGGAGATCTTTCTAAAGCATCGAGATATTCCCATGATCCATTTTGATCCCCCTTAGCATTAATATATTCCCAAACTCTGTGGATTCCCAAGGGGTGATAAACCCTTTATTTTATCCTTAGTGAAATTGAACGAAATTCTATTTGAGCTTGGATAGGCCAGACCATCAAGGTGAAAGGTACACATTATTTTCTTCATTATTCATTCAATTAAATACTCATATAATACATTAAGGACTTAGATTTCAATTTTTAATTATTTAACTATGTTTAGTTAAATATTTTCCCTAATAAAACTAGAAAAGTGAGTTTCTTAAGTGACACAAAATAGCCTAAACCTAATCGTTTATTTTGTTCCTGTTGGTGTTGGATCATGAAATAGAAAAAATTGAAAATAGGTATTTTTTTGAAATCCAAGAGTCCATGAAAAAATAAATGAAAAATATCCATTTCAATAATCAATAAAAAATCAAGAAAAATAGAGCATTGTATAAAAATAATATACACCATGGTCTAGTGTACACTAAAACATGATGACCTATCACGATATAAAGACAAGCCATTTTAATCTTTTAATTTCCATCCTAAAATTGATATCCCACTAAAACACCATAGACACCCTGAAACATCTTCCAGAATGGTTGTGGTGTATCTAATAATGAGGTTTATCACATTGGGAGTCACTAAACCAAATCATAGACCAAAGAAACCACGAATCATGGTATTTTAATTGGAAAAAAATTTCCTGCAACATACCATTGTGAAATCCTTTTATAGTATTTTTTTAAAGAAAAATATTTTATAAAAATTATTAAAAAAATTCATCTACTTAGGCCTAGACGGTTTATGCCGAATCCAATAGGAGATTTAAACTAAACCGAAATTTTTTGGTAGATTTTATCTAGGTTTAAGGTGAATTTATATGGTAAATAATTTATAAATAGTTTTTAGAATATAAAATAAGGTAAAATAAAAAATTAATTATAAAATTTTCATTATTATAAATATAAAATGTTTATATTGAGGCCTTATTTGGGAAATTGTTTTAACTAATCCAAAAGGTGTTTTGGATGATATGATTGATTGTTTAAATAAAATTAATTATGAGTTGTTTAAATTATGTAAAATTTCTATATAAAATATGTGATATCAATTATTCAACAATAAATTTTTTCATAAAAAATATCTTAGATTTTGGAATGTGAATGAGTTCATATTAAATCTATGTGAATGATAATATGAAATGTTTATATTGGATAAATGTGAATTGTTCATGTTTATCTATACCTAAATTATAGAGCGTTTGTAACATGTTTATAAATTGTTCATAAATATTTATCTCATATATAAATTTTTGAATTATTCAGTAATTTAATATTATTACCACATTTATTATTCATGAATATAAATTTTGTATTATGAATTATTTGGTATTATTTAGTTTAAAAGTGTATAAACCACCTATTTAAATTATCATACAAGAATTTTAAGATAAACCATTTGGCCTAGAACTACTAATCTAGAAGTACCCATTGGGGCCTCAAGTGCGAAGCATGGTTGGGAACTTATTGATTTAGAACGAACCCAAAATAACGATGTATCCAAACCAAGATGCAACAATAACCCCAACCATGAATTGAATCACTCACACTAAATCACTCACAAATCTTTGAACAAGCACTCAAGAAAAAAAACTCATGGAACACCAATAAGAAATGATGTGTTTTAGACTTAGTCCTAATCCATGGGAGGAAACTAATTCTTTCTTTTAACTAAAATTAAGAAGAGTATAATTATATCACTTCTCCTTAAATTAACAAGTTACATCACCCCACCTATTTATATTAGGTCGTAGCTAGTTTCTTAGGTTCCAATGCCTCCTAAACATCATAGATATCCCACTATTAATTAAGTCCACCCTTAGTTTCTTATATGCTCCATTTCCACAACCTCTATCTTCTAGTGAATAGTAAAATCTATTCTTACACATCCCTTTGAAGTATCTAATATAGCCTTTGGAAACCTTTAGTTACTCTGAAACATCATTAGAGTTAATCTTACATAGTGTCTACTTCCACAATATTATCACCTAGGAAAAATAACATGCTAACTAGTTCTATAAAATTGAAATTTGGACCATTCCTACCTTATCCAAACTTTCGTTTCTTCAAGCTCCCACAAGATCAAAATCCTAAGTCCCAAATTCTATCTTTCCATAATCAATGAAACAAAATCCTAAAAGGAGTCTTCATACTTTACTAATAATATCCCACTTAAATAGTTCATTCAAGAACTTAAGGTAACCACCAAAACATAGGGTAAATTTTTAACACATCATATTTCATAGAAATAGTTATAATTTATCTATTTCTCCTTCTAGTCACATAATTCATAAGGAGGGATAATGTTTCCTCATAATTTCACAGACTAAACCTTGGTAAACATGTCAGTTGAATTATGAATTCTAAATATCTTACATATTTACTTCACTACATCCTAAAAAAACTTCTAAATTAAATGATACCTTATCTCAATGTGCTTAGTTAATTAATAAAACACTATATTCTTCACCTGATGAATCATGCTTTGAATATTAGGGAAAAATAACTCACATTACTAACTCCTTTCACATTCTTACAAAAAAACATCAACCATAAGAATTCATTCCATGCATATATGATAAAAAAACACTTCAATTTAGTACTTAAAAGTGAATCCAATAGATTTAGTATTGATATAAAACATGTGGTCATCCATTCAAAAGATAAAAAAATATCATGTTAATATTTTATGCATCCATATCCCCTCCAAGGACCTCATCAATATACCCTTGTAATGGATCATCCATTTTAAAATATAGGGATATTTTTTATATGACTTTAAGATATTAGAGAATCCACTTCACCACTTCTTAGTGATCTCATCCTTTATTTAACATAGATCACATAAAAAATTTCATTTTATAATAAATTTTCTACCTCATACGAACCATCACATAATTAAAAATTATAACTGATTATGTGTATATGAATTTCACTGTGTATGTAATCTCATATTTTATTTTAAGTGCTTTCTCCTTGTATAACATGAAATTTACATCCAATGGGGTGATCACAAATTTTTATATGGTTATTCTAAATATTTCAGTGTTCTTTTGGATTTACTCATTCTGTGACACAAAAAGTCTTGGACTTCCCATTCATTTCAATCCATATCCCTAAAATCTGATTGCATTCAACAAGATCCTTAATATCCAATATAAATCCCATTATTGAACACCTTTTTGTAAAAAATGATCAAAATTTCTCCATAAAACTCTTCTTAGTCATAAAGATATGAAAATTTTGGTTCCACTTCCTTGGTGCTTACTTCAAATCATACATTCTTCATTATAGCATATAAAACAAACCGTCATTATTAGTATTTTGTGAGAATATATTTTATAGTTATGTACTGAATCTTACAAAAAAGAGGAGATCTTGAAAGTTTATACTAGTATCAGATGCAGGGAAGTAGTTGAACCAAAATTTTCAAACTAGTAATAGCAGTGATGGGAATCCCAATTATTCTAATGGAGGCTATATCAGAATAATATATCAAGTTAGATGATTTCAAATCTAGGAAGAATATTGGAAGTTGGTGGATGTGTTAAAAAAATATCACATACATGATAATATATTTGGGAAATTCTAAAATCCTATACTATTCACTAGGGAGTTTTTTAAGGTGGTGGAATTCAATAAATATTCAAGATCACATGGTCCGTAGTACATGAATTTTGAATGGTGGAAGAATCAAATTCACTATAAGTTAGTTTCAATAGTTTCTTATAAATTGGTAGTAGGGTCATTTATACTATATATAGTTTTATAATTAAGTATAAGTTATTTTATCATGTTCATTAGAGTTAGTTATTTTGTTATAATCTCTTGTTTAATGTTCTAGAGAAGTTGTTATTTCCCATGGATTTGTAATTGTTTTGAACCATGTAAAATCCTTATGATCCTTTGTCATATTCTTTATTTTTTCATTTTGGATTTTTACTATGAGTTCATGTTGAGTTTAATATGATGCATGGATGTAGTTTGTGGGTTCTTGATTTCAAATACATTAGTCCAAAATGATGAGTTTTTCTATACCTTTCAATAAACATGTTTTTCATTTGAAGTTATATAAGTTAGGTCATTCTAAAAATACTTCTTCTAATGAAACAAGTGGTATTAAATCTTGGTTTAGAATTATAAATTATAGCTCCCAAAATTAATTTTTTTAAAAATGAGATACTTTTCCTTTAACCATTTTTAATTACTGAGAGATTTATGTTTTAGAATATAGTATTATAAGAGGAAATGGTGAGTCTGGAGAAGGTAAATGGATTGAAAACTAGTTTATATAAGATTAATGTGGATTAATAACTATTTAAAAACAGATATTGGTCTTCCATTTAATAAGAAGAATCCAAAATCAATATATAAGATAAATTAGGAAAAAATTCATAGGATGGAACCAGGTTTTTTCCAAATGATTTTGTCCTAAAACATGCCTTTCAACATATTTGATGTGAAAAACAACAAAAATTTATATTTAAACTTTCTAACATGTATGGGAATCCTTCCATAATGAAAAAATTATTCTTATTGTGGTGAATATTTAGCTTGAGAATATTAGAAAAAATATTGGGAACTAATCATAAAAATAAGTCCAACATAACTAATAGTTAGTTAGATTAAATTATCTTGGAGTTCAATAAAGGTATGTGTGAATTAATTATTCTATATTCACTTCAAGAATAATTAGATGTGATAATGAACACTATGAGTAATTCTAGTGTAAAGTATGAATTGTTCTTCAAGAATATCTAGTATTTAATCTTAAATGAAGATGTCCTAGAAATTGAGGTTTTAGGTTCTTTCAGAAGTTTGTTTAGTATGGAAGTTGGGGGACACTCTACTCAAGTAATTTAGAAGAAATTAAGGGAAAAAAGATATATGAGTCATGGGAAGTTAGATTGTTTTGGTGACTCTATAAGTTATCACTATTAAAATAAAGGATACTTATGGAATTATTATCTCGATTGTAATGTTAACTCTGGAAAAAATGATTTTTCCTTATCCTAAAACTTCATATCTAAATGGGATATTGTAATTTTGGTTATAAGAATCAAAAGTTCAAGGGAGTAATAGGTTATTGATTTTAATGATTCATTTAATTCCACTTATTAAAGTGGATACATATATAATTGTGTGTTTAGAAGCCTTGTAATGGTTCAACTTATGGAAAATGAGGCACTTGAGTTTTTTTTCAAAGGATATTTGAGAGTTCATATAAATAATCGATGTATGCAGAATTTACCAAGTGTCTAACACATCCGAGATTTACTAAAGTACTAAATTTCCATTGGTCAACTTGATAATGAATGATTATATATTATCTTTGAATATAGTTTGGGTAAAATTATATAATCTTCTATGAATATGGCCTTTAGCATGATGGATAATTTTTTTTACCTAACCACCACCTTAAAAGTTATCATGAATGTGATAATAATAAATTTCAGGAAAATAATGTTGTGGCATGACCATATTTGTTGCATTAGTGATAATGGTTTATGGACCTTAGTAGTTAAAGGATTGTTGAAGCTATATTGATTTTAGTACATAAAATATGTGAGTTTCATCCATGGAAATAAATGGGTAATTCATTCAATACAGATGAAATGTCACCTATATATAGGAATGATGAGTTGGTTCATATAGATTTAGCGGTAATGAAACTGGTTCAATTTCTTGAAGGTGTACAATACTATATTACCTTAATTGATGATTATATATGGAATGTGTGGGTGTTTTTACTTAAACAAAAGTTCAATATTTTTTTTTATAATTTCCCAAGATGAAGACCCATGGTGGAATTTAGGACCATAATGAAGCACACATGCCTTAATTTTGATAATAGTGGTGAGCGTGGAGGAATAGAGTTTTCGACATTACATTGGATAGAAATTATTAAGATGGAGAAATCTATTCCTCAAACTCTTGAGTAGAATGGTGTTGTGGAATGGATGAATTAAACACAGAATGAGAGATCCAAAATCATGAGGTTAAGTTTCTATTTTCCAAAGGAATTTTTGGATTAAGTATTCAAATTTTCATATTATCTCATGAATGAATTTATTTATAAACCTTTGGAATAACAATATCTAAAGGAAATATAGTCTTTATGTGTTGGTTGTAGTGGATTACTCAGAGGGGGGTGAATTTATTATCCAATAGTTTTTAAATTTTAAAAACAATTTAATAAAAAATAACCTTATTTAGAAAAAACATAGTTAAATAATATAATAGGTATATCTAATTAAATATTTTGAAAAAACCTCTAATAATATTGATTATAACACAGTTATAATAACTTGTGGTTATTCTCATCTTTTGAGAATATTTGGATTATATTTAATAATAAATAAATAACTTGTAAAATTTATCTATCAAAATATATTTTTACAAAAGATATTTTAAAAATAGTTATAAAAATAGAGTAATAAAAACTTAAATAACATAATGAAAATAAAATAAAATAAATACAATATTAATACAAGACCTAATTCTATTCACTTGATAGTCAGTTTTTGTTAGGTATTCTTATTAAATAATAAATTTATTCACAACTTATATTGGGTATACATAGTCTAAGAACACATAGGGGTTTTTGAGCTTATCACTAGGACTCTTCCATAGTTTATGCGGGAGTATAAATTAGAGGAAAATAAATAAAGTGTAACTGATTACTCTTATATGATTTATAGGACTTTTTAATTTAACTTATTTACAAATTATTTTATATAAAACTCAAATATAATAAAAATATATAGATAGAGAAATGAAAGTTTTATATAGAAGAAGATCAAAGTATTAGTTGTTCTACATGGGATATTCTCTTCTTGATGTATTTATTTATTTATGAGATGAGATGTGAAGACATGATTATGTTCTCATATCATTTGTTGAAATTTAGATGAAAAACAATATTGATATTCCATGAATAGAGTACCAATTTATGATTTTACACACTTATAAAAATACACACGCATCCTCTAACTTCAGTCCACTTTAAAAATGAAATCTTCCCCTAAAAATATTTATTGGAAAACAATCATTATGAATCCTTGTATTTGAAATGAAATCAGGGTTAATTAAATTCTTTTAAACCTATATTTAATTCTTCACATATGGTGGTTTGGATATATTATTAAAATATAATCATACTTTTAGACATGATCTCTTAAGGTGTTCCACATCAGAATCTCCATGGTCACTTCAACACTTAAAAAAATTATGAGGTCAAAACCCATAGAAGATCATACAGTAGATCCATTGATTATATAGTATCTTCTTCAATTTTCCAAAATTGAACTCTTTCATATGGTCACTTGACCTCATCATTCTGTTGATTGGAAGAATCTTATGGTCACACTAATATTTTTTTTGTTTTTTATATAAGGATATACCATATAGACACTTAACTTCAACATGTGGTAACTCATATTCATGTGGTGATTTAAACACATAGTAATAAATCTGATATAATATCACTATAATACAATGTTGAATCACTCTAATTGGTCTTTGGTAGCTTTATTACCCAAGCAGTTAGTTGAGGAATTTTTGAGAAATCCAGAATAGTTAATCAAACAGTCATGTAGTAAATCCATTTTCCATGTGGTCACTTCAACCCTTTGTAAATAAAATGGTGGAGTTATAAGAGGCTTCCTCTGGTTAATTAAATCCTTCTTGATCTGATCGATTATACTTATGAAAACTTAAGAAGTTTGATAATTTTTTTACTCTTCCCAACTTACATTTGATAATCCAACTTCACAATCGATCATTTTCCATTGAAAAATAAAAAAAATATATTTCTAACACAAAACACAAAGTACTTTAATAATAAAGGAAAAATTATTTGAGATCATTAAAAAGTAATTTATAGACAAATCCAACAATGTATCCATTTTTTATGATCACAAATGATGGAATAAATAAATAAAAACAATAAAAATATGCTATAACCTTTTATATAACATTTACTAATTATTTTGGGATTATAAAAAATATAGCATAAAAGAGGGTGAGAATATAAAATTCGACATAAAAAACATGATATAATGTAAGTAATAAAAAAAATATAAAGATACAATAGAAAAATAAAATAGATTTCATTGATATCCAAAAAGTGATAATGATTTAAAATATTCCATATCATTGTACCTAATTATAATTAGAATCAAAATGGTCTAAAATAGTATAAGGGTTAATATGGTATTTTAGTTTTCCAATAATAGGAACAAGACAAGGTACAAGGTAAGGAGAAGAGTCAGATCCTATAATCACAATGGTTTTGGAAACATGCATAATCTATTAAATTGGTTGATGAATGATAATACCAAAAGGTCCTATAATAGTTGTGGTAGAAGTAGTGGATTGAGTGGAAGAACCTAAAGTAGAGGTAATAGATGCAGCTGTTGTAGGAGAAGGAGATATTTTGGGTATAGAAAGAGATATATGTGCTAGAACAGGATCATTGGAAACATAAATATAAGGCTCCAAGATCATGGTAATGTATCACACAACTATAGAACCATTCTCAATAATATAAAATAACTCATCCTTATTTGGTACCAATTGACCTATAAGATGAGCCATAATCAATAGATTTTACACACTATATTTAAAGTATTAGGTTAAGGGAGGAATTTTTATATCTCTTTACAAAGATCTAAACCAAGATGTCAGATCTACCTAAGTGAAAATCCTACTAAGATAATATATTATATCTCCCTTAATGACATCTTTATCCTTTAAAGTATTCACTCTTTTAACTTTAACCATTCCAACAATATTTTTCTCAATGGACAACTACATCCATTTGGACTTGATTATTTATATCAAAATTGTCTAGTAGAATCTATATTTCCTCACACACAATTATTTTTATAAGATTTTAATTTATGAAAATAGGTGTAGGAGGTAAAACATGGCTAGAAGTGGAAGTTCTGGTAGAAATGGTAACCACATATAAATATATTTTTCCAAGAATAATTCTTAGGTCTATTAGATATGCCTGGAGAGCTCCTATATATTCTATGAATCCTTCAATATGATGAGATATATGATCTAATTTTATTAGTATATTGGGATGTATATGAGAAACCATTGTTTCAATGTTAAAGGAAACATATTCTTGTATATCACATACATTATCAGTGCTTATACTATTAAATACTTCATTTAACACTTCTAATAGATCATTATTATATTTGATTAATTTTAATGAGGTAATGAATGAAGTAGAAGAAGATGTAGCTGGTTGAGAAGGAGGATGGCTAAGGCTAGGATTTGAGTCACATAAGACCATCTATGAAGGTATCCACATGGATCCTTTATTATCTAAGGATTCACACTGAGGCTTCTCAATCTCTTGAATTGAATCATAATAATCTTAAACAAATACAACTATACTTTAAGAAGAGGATTCATGTATAGTATCCCCTTGAAATGGGTTATATGATTCATGTCTTGGAGAAGAAGTTGTAGATGTTTTTATAGGGGTTGAAGAAAATATATTATTTAGGATATCATTAAAAGAAATATTAATACCACGTTTATCTACAATAATAGGGGACGGGGGATTTGAACAATAGTTTCTGGAATTATGAGTATAATATGTATAGCATGTTCATTCAGCATGGGTGGAATGTCATCATTCTGATCATCTTTATCATCACCATTATTAGGATAAAGTGGATCCAAGACTAATACAAGGATTCCCATGAGATAAATCCTACCTAGGAGATGTATAATAAAATATTGATGCTCCCACTATGTCAAATATGGGAGGACTTCATGCAACTTGAAGCCCATATTCATCACTCCTAGTGCTAGTAATATTCAGTCCAATTATTAGAGATCCTGGAGACTTCTACCCCTCACAAGTTTCCACTCCTTCCATGGATCCTTATGTCCTTGCAACTACCAGAGACTAATCAAAAACACCTTTATAATCCCTCAAGAATTTCTCATTAAGATACTATTCTACATATTCATCACTATCATATGAAGAGTAGTATGACTCAACTACTTGATCATGTTCTAAACTAGGATCAATTGTAACTTTAGGTCATATTAGGTTATTTTGTGGATTAAATATTTCATATAATTTTTTTATCACCAGTAACCCACATTTTTCTTGAGGGGTTCCACGCTAATTTTATTATTTTACAAGAGGGTTGGTTTTGGAAAACACCACTTGAAGTAATAGAAATTTACTCCTATTGATAAAATAATCTTTTAAGATCTAAAATGAAAAAAATAAACATAAGATAGGGTAGATAATTCAATCAAGAAGAATTCTTACTTAGCTCATCTTTGTGTCTCATGAGAAATATAGGTAAAATTATCTATACTCTATTCAATAATAAATAGAGAAATTATATATCCTAATGAGTAAAAATATTAAACTCCCATTTTCAATTAAAAATAGCATGTTGGATGAATTTGAGAAACAAATGACATTCACGACTAGATTTAACTACATTCAGACTTCCAGGGGCTCTATTTACAACCAACTCTTCTAGGGATTGTACAAACTTGAAATGAGTATTATTGATGGGATAAAAACATTTCAAATATTTTAACTCACCATTTTTATGTACATAAAGACACAGATATAATAAATTCAAAGAAAATATTTAATCCTTAAAATCAGCAATCATCTAGATATGGTCCCACCTTTCTCCATCTTCAAAGCCCTTATTCAGATAAAACTCTTTTACCAAACATGGGTATACATGTTTTTCATTTTCCATAAACCACTTCGTTCATACCTTATTTATCACAAATATACACAAAATAGAACAAATTGACTTAAACCACTTTGTTTCCACTTTATTACCTAGAACTACTTCTCACAAAAAAATATGTGGCCTCAATAGTCCCACGATTCCACTGGTGTTGACTTTCGATCTTTTGGAAGTGTTTGAAGCTTCCCAAGTAGCTTCCTTAATTGATCACTTTATCTTATCAAATAATAAAGGGTTTAAAGGCTAGTGTTTGGTTGAGATTGGGATTGTTTTATGATATAAATGAACAAGTTGATTTAGATTCTAATTTGGGGGGTATTAAAATCATTTTGGGATCGATATATCGTAAAGTGTAGCAAATAGTTAAAAATAAACCTAAAATGATTAAAAAAATTATAGCTTGAAATATTATGGATAACAAATGTATTCCAAAATGAGAAAGGAAAATTCAATAAACCATATACACATTTTGATTGAATTCATGATGAACATAAGTTGAAATTTAATATTATAGACTAATTAATTAAATTTCACAAGATAGTATTAAAAATAATATATGAAAGATTAAGCATAAAATAAATTATAAAAGGTTAATCATTCCTAATTCATGTCGTATATAATTCAATCTCTCACAATTCACAGGATCTATAAAAAATTCAACAAGATGATTTTTTGTGACATTGACATCAAGAAACATATCTCATTTTTGAGAATGATCTATCAAAAAGCGATGTATCATATAAATGTGTTTATTTAGGGAATGAGATACAATATTCTTATAAACTTTAATTGCACTTATGTTGTCAGGATTTATAAGGACATGTTTGAATTGATATCTATAGTCTATTGATGTGTGTTTCATCCATATAATTTATGGAAGAAAACGCCTAGAAGCTATGTACTTAGCTATAATAGTGGAAAATACAACAAATTTATCTTTCTTACTCCACCAAGATAATAGATAGTTGACTGAAAATTGAGATTTTCCAGAGGTTATGTTTTTATCTAACTTATATAAACTAAAATCAACATTATAATAACTAATTAAATCAAATTTATACCCCCTATAATAAAACAATCATATTTTATTTACTTTTTAAGTATTTAAAAATTATTTTAACAATAATTAAATGAGATTCCCGGGGATATTTTTTGAAAATGTGCACACATACACACACTAAAGATAATTTCTATCTAGCTAGTTATTAAGTTAAATTAAAATCATATCTCTATAAATGGTTTGATCAACTTGTTTCATCAAGATCTAATTTATAAGTGGTGATCATTGGAGTATCACATCCTTTTGATCTATCCATTATAAAATGTTTTAGACGATATTTAGTTTACTTAATTTGATTTAAAATAATTCATTATTTATATTGAATTATTTGAAAAAAATAGAATTTTACTTTACCCAAAAAACTCTTTTTAAATTAATTTTTCATTAGTATTGAAAATTCATTACATAAATAATTTCTTAAAAAATAAAATCTAATATCATCAACATATATTTCTGCAACCAATACATCATTTGAAGTTATTTTTATAAATAAAGTAGGATTTTAAATACTTTTTTAATAACATTTTAAATAAGAAGAGTTATATTCTTATCATACCAATCTATTAGCACTTGTTTTAGACCATAAAGTATAGAGACCATTACTTTTCATATATAAATATTACATATTATTAGATGAATATTCATTACATAACATTATTAACCATGATATAACCATATAGGCTTAGTGTATTTGGAGACTATATACACAATATTCTTATTTAAAGAAATATATTTAACATCACCCATAAATATCTACCTACATAGAAATCTTCATAGACATACCCTACTAAAACTTTCCATCAAAACTGAGGGAAGGAATACATATAAAAGGGTGAGATCAAATTCTTGGTAAGGGTAAACATGAGAGATATCAATCATTAGAGTATTAGATGATAATAAGGGTATGATAAAATATTCAAGTGAATGTTATCAATGTAAAATATTCATAATTATAAAATATTAGATCATAAGCTATAAAATAAATTCATTTTTAGAAGAGTGATCAATAAGGATCTCAACGAAGTAATCATCATTCAAGAGTCATAAAATGGGAATGTTGCATCATAAGAATAAGAAATAAAAATCTTGTAAACATATCTAAACAAAATAATGTCCACTCATAATCTTGTATGAATATCTAGAAAGTGATCATAATCACACATAAAAATGTAAACAAAGCTTTTCAAAAATCATATCTATGTATTTTCCCCTGATCAAAACTAGAAAGAGATCATAATCACATATAAATATGTGAAAAATATTTTAAAAATAATGTACACACTTATCATCATAATATAATAATATATTAATATCACTTTACCAAATTCATTGAAGGGATATAATAGACCCAAACATCACATAATCATAATTTATTGAATAAATATCATATGATCATAAAACATTCGTCATATAACCATAACATACACAATTTAAAATAAATGGGTTTTGTGAACATATCATCATTATAATAATATAACATATATAGAAATAAAAAGGATGGTATAATTAGATCACATCCCCATTAAATCATAAGTAATATTAAAGGACATTATCATAGATGAAAATTTCCTTAAAAAGATCACGAAAATATTTATTTAGGAAGATACCCATTTTATTTTAAAATCACACATTAAAATATTAAATTTTTCCAAATACTAAGGATAAAATTTTCTTCGAAAATAAACTTGGGAAATTTTAAATGAAGATTAAAATACTTGATTATTCATGAAAGTGGTAAATTACTTTCATATTGTATAAGTTAAAAGAAAACATTCCTTTCACAATTTTATAAAAAAGTAAAAAAGTACCTCATTTGGAAAATGATAAGAAGATTAATTTTAATTTTTTTAAAAAATAATGGGTAGAAAGGAATATAAATAATCATATTATAATAGTAAAAAAAATTGAATTTTTTTAGAGAAAATATGGACATGGAGAAAAAGGATTTTTAACCAAATAATAAATCATAATCGATTTTCCTTAAAAAATTATTTTGATCTCTTGAGTACTTAAAGGGAGGATAATTAAAGGAAATAATGTATTCTCTATAAATATATAGATAATAATAAAAATTAAATGGATTAATCAGATAATGATCATATAATTTTTTCAACATAACTTCAATCATAAATAATCCATATTAAAACATGATTGAAAAATAAATCCCTTAGCTCAAGTATCATTTTTATTCATACATATTAAAAAATCATATATAATGAATATATATTTATCATAAATTTATTATAGATCCATAATAATATCAATAATACCATTTATGATTTAATTATAACATCTTATAACCTATTTATTAATAATTTGTTATCAAAATCAATATTCTGGGTGATAACTTCTTCGTTTTTCATGAATATTTCAGTTCAGCAGTCTCGATTCAAGTACTTCAGACATGGTTCTATCATATACCGAATTTAAATCATGATATAAATATAAAATATATTCATTATATATATTTATAGTCATCCATGAATGGTAGATATAACAAAAATGAATTACACTGTAAATGGGGATGGTTGGCCGTATGTACACATGAATACTATTTCCATTTTTTAACGGATTGAATGAAAGAAAGATAAATAAAAATTAAACTTAAAAAATAATTATTATATCATATATATAATATATATTCATTAAATCTATCCATATTACCATTCATTTCAAAATAAAATTAAAAAAATAATCACATCGCTTCATGGAGGTGGTACTCCCATGTACCCACAAGCCATGTGAAAGGTAAGAAGGAAGAAAAGTTATTATAACTAAAAAGAATAATTATGTAATAAATATAATATATAAAATTTAAATTAATCATTATAATGTTACATGAAATATGATAATGAAAAATTAATTACATACGTGGTGATGATAAGTTGTACATGTTCTCAAGTGATGTTTTTATTTTCCATAGGGTGAAGATGAGGTTAAAAAAGGTTGTTACATAATCATAATAACATCTCAGTATATTTATTATATTATAGTAATTATTTTATATTCTATAAAATATATTTATAGAATGTATAAGAAAAAATAAAATTTAAAAGTCTCGGTTAAGAGTTATACCTCTTTGTGGAGGAACCATATTTAGATTACACCTTAATCCTTGAAGGGATGTTATTTTGGAAAGAAATGAAGCACAAGAATATGGTGAAGGAATATATGATGATATTATGGTAGGTTTTTTCGGATATAGATGACTCAAAGTGGTGTAGATAAAAGATAAAAGGGGTGTCTTTTTATAAGGGAGGGAAATGAAACACTTGGAATTACTAAAAATATTATAATATAACTAAGTAATTATTAATAAAAAAGGATTAAAAATGGTTAGAGATTAAAATAAAAAGAGTATAAGGTTAAAATATCATAATTAAATGAAATATAGATAGTTTTTTTAGTCTCTTTTGAAACCTTATAATTTGTTTTAACTCCTTGGTTAACCAAATTTAATCATAACCATGATAATGAATTTTTTAATATTAAAGGGTTATAATTTTACTTATAAGGTATCAATTGACTGATAAAGGAAAAAGTGGTGAAATTTTATCCCCTTGATCATCATAATTTTCTTCATTCATTTTTTAAGATTTTTTAAATATTTAATAAAATATTTTTATCATAAATGACAATTAATTTTATTTTAAGAACTATTTTTATAATTTGACTTTGAAAATAACATAAATCAATGTAATTTGGATATAAAACTTTTAAAAATAAATAATATTTTATATTAATATATAAAAGTCATGTAACAAAATTATTCTCACTAATTATATTACTTTTATTATTTTTAATATTTATTTTTCGATTAATTGAACAAACATTGTGTCAGCATTGCGTAAACCTTTAATATAATTATTAAATCATAAATTATAATGAAATTAATTTTATAAAATAGTAAATTTATCTTTAAAATTAAAATTTAGAACTGAAATTATCCTCGTTTTATCCTTATGTAAAAAATTTATAGATATTAAAGTCAATAGTGTGACATTTTGTAATTATTCTTTTTTTAAGTTAATATAAAGGTCCTAATCAATGGAAAATGGCTCAAAGTGGCCATATATTCAATAATTTTATGTAAATGGATAGAATAAATCCATAAAATAAGATAAAGTTAATCTTTAGGTGAATTTTAAGGCCATATCCTAATGTTTTAATCTTATTTTACATTTTTTATCCTTCTAAGGAGATGCAAATTTACTATGATTACTATTCATATTGACAAAACATAAAAGGGAAATATTTAAAAAAAATTATTATGATAAATAAAAATGCACAATTCATTTTTCAAGATTCAATTTCTATAAGTGGTAAAAATTAATTTTAGAATAGTTTCACAAAACACAATTAAAACCATTTTTTTTATAAAAATACATTTTTAAGAATAAAACTGGATATACATTATTATCCACGGACTATAAAAAATATTAGATGAATGTTAAATTTTTAATAAATATATAATATATAACTTTAATTAAATTCATTCACCAATAGTTAATATTTAATTTATTAAGATAAAAACACTTTGCAAGCATAAAAATAATTTTCATAAAAACCATATTTTGATTTCAAATGATTTTTATTTTCATTTATATCAATTAACAACCAATGAATTAATTTTACACATTTTCAAGCCATAGATTTTTCATAATTTATTTCTTACTATTCATAACCTCTAATCAAATGGATATGAGATAACTATATACTTCATTATATTTCATTTAGGCTCAGGGTTGTGTGTATCATAACCTATCGATGAAATTAAATTTATTTAAATAGAAATATATCATTAAATCATGGGGTGTTACATTCTACCCCCTTTAAAATTAATTTTTTCCTTGAAATTTTTTCACCCCAATAAAAAATTTAGGATATCTATATTTCATCCCATCCTCAGGTTCCTGAGTAGCTTATACTAATTTATGTTTTCACCACAAAACATTGACAATATAAGTGGTCTTGTTTTGTAGAAATTTCTCTCTATGATCTAGAATCTTCACCGATTGTTCTTAATAAGAGATATTTTTCTCTAGTAGTATGACCTATAAGTTTAGTACATATTAAGGGTCATGGATATAATTTCTTAGGAGAGATACATGGAAAACATCATGACCTTGAGAGATATTCGGTGGGAGTACCAAAAGATAAGCTACCACCATAATACAATCAATAATTTCAAAGGGACCAATATAAATCAGGATTATTTTTCCCTTATTTAAAAATATTATAACCTTCTTAAATAGATAAATTAATTGTAATACACTTTTACCATTTTTGAAATATAGATATGAATGAAAATTATCAACATAAATATTCTATTGACTCTTATCTTCTCTTATGTGTTTTTGAATGGATCTAAATTTCTATACCATTTCATAATCTATCTCCGATCCTAATATATTTATCTTTATGACTTCATCCCACCATGTAGGGGTTCTTCACTTCTTACCATAGAGGTCTTCATAAGGATCCATCTGAATTCCTTAGTAAAATCTATTTTTTTATGAAAACTTTTCAAGAGGAAGAAATTGATCCCAACCAAATTTTAATTCCACAGTAAAAGATCTCAACATATACTATGGGTTTTTGATAGTTCACTCAAATTGACTATCTGTATGAGGATGATAAGAAGTTCTAAAACTTATTTATATGTCCAGAGCCTTGTGAATAATTCACCAGAACTTATAAGAAAACCTAAGATCTCAATCAAATAAAATAGGATTTGGTACTCCATGTAATCTCACCACTTCCTTAATTTACAACCTAGTAAGTTGATCGAGGGAAAAATATTATCTAATAGAAATGAAGTGTGTTGAATTTTTAAAGTGACTGACCAACCTAAAAAGTACTTTCCCATTATATGTTTTTTTAATTCCTACAATAAAATACATCTTATTATTTTACCATTTCCATTTAGGAATGGTTAATGGTTATAACACACCCTTAGAATTATGTCTCTCAAACTTAACTTGCTGACATACTTGGAATCGAGATACATAATTCACAATATCCCTTTTTTATGTTGTCCCACCAAAAATATTCCTTACGATATCTACCCATTTTTTTACTTCTAATATAAATTTATAATGATGAACTATGAATTTTATCCAACAACTCATTATTCAAATATGGTGTGGGACGATACCATAAATAGTTCTTGAACCTTATTATTCCATAATAATCAAGGTTTAAGTTATGAAAATTTCTCAATTTCTTCCGTAGTTCTACATCTTACCTCTGTGCCTCTTTAATCTTCACATATATGGATGGTTAAACACTCATTTGATCCGGATAATATCTAACCCCTTACTTTAATATTTATATATCCATTATTTGAAAATCCTGAAATATTGGATATTTTTTTATCCTCATCTTAGATAATCTAGCATGATTCTTTCGAATCAAAGTATTGGCCACCTTGTTAACATTCTATGAGTAATAATGTATTGAGTAGTAATAATATTTAATCCACTCCAACCATATTATTTTTCACATGTTAATATATTTTAAAGTGAATATATACATTAAAATTTTATGATTGGTATATATATCACACATTTCTCCATAAAGATAATTCCTCCATATCCTGAATTCAAAAATTACTACATTTAACTCCAAATCCTATATTGGGTGATTTTTCTCAAGAACTTTAAATTAGATTAAGTCATAAGCTATCACCATATCATTATACAAGAGTACACATCCCAATCCATTATTTTATGAATCAATATAGATCACAAACCCTTATCTACTATAGGGTAATGTAAGCACAGGTGCACTGAGTTACCTTCTCTTTAGTTCCTTGAAGTTTTCTTCACATTCATATGTATAGTGGAACTTAGATCCTTTCTGAGTTAACTTTGTGTATAGATTAGACACCCATTATAAATTCTCTAAAAATCATTGATAATATCCATAAAAACCAAGAAAAATATAGATCTCAATCACAATGGTTATTCTATTTCAACTTTCAATAACCTCTGTCTTTTATGGATCCACATATACACATTCAATTGAGATTATATGACCCAAAATGAAACCTTTTGCTTCCAAAATTAACACTTTTTAAATTTTTCATACAAATTATCTTTCCTTAGGGTCTTAAGTAACATTCTCAAGTTATCTTAATACTATTACTTACTCTTCAAATATATAATAATATATTTTATAAATACTACCAAAAACTAATTAAGTTAATCTCTAAAGACCATATTAATTAAATCCATGAAGATAAATAGAGAATTAGAAAGATCAAATTCCATCACTCTAAATTCACAGTGTTTATAACTTGAAAGAAATGATATCATGGGTATATCCTCACTAATGAAACTCAATTGATGATGTAAAAAATTAAGTTAAATTTTGGAAAAGCATTGCACTCTATGCAGTTGGTCAAACAAGTCATAAAAATGAAGTAGCCGATACTTGTTTTTGATAGTGATCTTGTTAACTTCCAAATAATCAATGAAGTGTTGCACTGGTCCATATTTCTTACAAATAAAAATAATAAGTTCACTTTAATTTGATTCACTCATCATAATGAATCCCTCATCTATATTCTCTTAGAGTTTTTTATTTAATTTATATAACTCAATATGTACCATTCAATATGGAGTCTTTGAAATATGTGAAATGCTAAATATTGTTTCTATTGAAAAATTGACTTTAGGATTCAGTGGAAGACTAGGAAACTCTTTTTTAAAGTCATTAAAAAACTACCATATAACAAGAATATTATTAATTTTTCATTTCTCAACAACCATATATGATAGACACCATTAATGTATAGGAATTAAGACCCACATGATAGAAGTAATTTCCATTGGAAGTATGTATTCATCCTTTCATGATAAATAATTACAAGTTCATTCAAAATATAAAATGTGAATTCCCTTCCTTATTAATTAATCTGTGATCTATATATATAGATCCAATCCATTGATGAAATCACCTCAAATTCCACTAGAGGGAAAATCAAAAGATTTGAAAAAATCACATTAACACAAACTTCTATGAGAGTGGAGCTATAAAATTTAGATTTGATCATTGAACCATTATTAGTTTTTGATATTATCTCAACATATAATCATTAACACGGTTATGTGATACCCATAATATATTCTTCTAGTATAAAAGAGTGGGTATATCCAAAATCAAATAAAAAATTTGTAGTTTTAGAGTGGATGGTTTGTGTACCTTTCACTACACCATTAACCTAATCCTCTTCAATTGTGATTTCAATGTCCTTTATTTTATCATTATTATTAAGGGGTTGTTAAGGCCCACCTACTATATTAGATCTTGGATTAAGTAATTGATTCACATAATCCCCAATTTCCATGTATTTGAAGCATTGAACTTGATTGGTCTAATCCTTCTTCTCCTATATTGCATTTATTGACATTTTCATCTCCGGTTAATAATCACTATCTTTATGGGTATACATTAAAAATTTAAAACATTTATTAATTACTTACATATAATTTCATAACTGATTCCCCCACATTTTTGGCATGCATGTGGTCGGACTTTATTTCCTACCCAGGATTTTCCATTTGAGAATCTATAAATCTCTATTTTTTTCTTCTTGTCACTAAAACCAAAAGAATAATTGGAGTTATCACTCTCCATTTCAACCTTCAGAGAAAAACACAATTAAAAAAGTCTCTTATGGATAATTTTTTTAATAATTGGTTTTATTCCAAAAAATAATTGATCAATTTTGATCACATGTTATATTATAAAGATATAATTATTCCGTGATAGTATTGAAAAGTTTTCTTTATAGGTACTAATGGATTCATTATCCCTCTATTTAAAATCTAGAAATTATATTTCTATATTATTAATAAGGGTTTGAGGAATTTTTTATTGAGAAATAACCACTTAAACTCCTCCCATTCTATAGACTTTATTTCTTCCTCTTTCCTCATGTTCTTGATAAGAGTCCACCATTAATCAACTTTATCTTCAAAATGATAAACCAATAATAAAAATTTCCCATGGTTTGAGCATTGATGCTCTAAAAATATCATTTCAATCACATTGATCCATTTATTTAAAACTAGTAGATTATAAGGCCCATATTGTTTCACATAAAAGACTCAATTATATGCTTTTACCTCCTAGGTGAATTCAAAATCTCAACATGTTCCGTGTTACTATTCATACAATGAGAGAGATGAGTGAGAATATTCAAAAGATATTTAATCCCAACTCCCAAGACATTTTATTACTCTTGAGGATGGTAATTCCATTGACCATCACATCTATTGTTCACATTATTTATTTTTGTCCCATACATTGACCAAAACCAAAATCATAGTATAAGAATCAAGATATAAAAATCCGAGTGAACAAAAATATTTTCATGAAAATAAACTCTTGAGATGTCCAAAATTGTGACACCTTCTTATCAACCTATGACACGTTAGGTTTAACTTAGGCCATCCATGGTTATAATATATTTAAATCCATTATAATGGTTTATAAGGAAAATTTTATTTAACACAAGAATATCCCCCACGAGTCTTGAACCTAGTGTGCAGTAAGGTAACACTCACTGTGCACTAAAAAAATGAATGATATATACTCAAAAAAACGTTTTTAGGTTTATTACCTCAAGAAAAATCTATCCCAAATCCACATATAGTTATAATATATAGAGAGGGATTCATTTCTAGGAAAACACATAATATCTTCCTTAAAAAAACCATTAGGATGTTATCCTATACTTAAACTTATCCCCAGGGTTTTCAAAAAGGTTACCTAATATTAATCTCTAAATATTAGCTAAAATTTAATATAATTCCAACTATAGAGACCCTTAATTTTCATACATAAATATTATATCATATTATATGCCATTAGAAAACATTACGATCAATTCCAGTACTGTATTATTTTATTTTATTTAGAGGATAGATACATAATATTCTTATTTCATGAAAGACCTTAAAAATATCACATACATATATTCCCAAATAATAATATTCTTATACATACCCAACTTAGTACCTTCCATTACACTTAGGTAATGAAAACATATGAAAGGGTGAGATCAGATGCTCAGTAAGGGTAAACATGGGAGATATCAATCATTTGAGGATAAGATGATCATAATGGCATGATAACATATTCAAGTTAATTTTATCGACATATAATATTCAATCATATAAAGTCTTATATCATAATCTCTAAAATAAATTCACTTCTAGAAGTGTGATCAATAAGGATGTTGGTGAATTAATTATCATTAAATAATCATAACATGGGAATATTGAATCATAAGCATAATAAATCATAATCTTGTGAACATAGATAAATTTTATCATTTCCACACAGAATCTTGTGTGTATATATAGAAAGGTATCATACTCACACATAACAATGTTAACAAAGTTAATCAAAAATCATGTCCAAATAGTTTTCTATGAATATATCTAGAAAGTGATCATAATCAAGCATCAGTATGTGAACAAATATATTAACAATAATGTATAAACTTATCATCATTATCAAATGAGATATAAATATCAATTTAAAAGATATAATATACCCAACCATCATATAATCATTATTTATTTAAATAAATGATACGGGGTCATAAAACATTCATCATATCATCATAGCATAACCCATGAAAAATAAAAGGGTTTTGTAAACATACAATCATCATAACAATAGACCATAAAATGAAAGAATAATGACATTATCATTTGATTATATACCCATTAAAATATAAGTAACATCAAAGGATGCTATCATAGCTGAAAATTACCTTTAAAAAATAATTAGAATATTTTTTGATGAAAATACCCTTTTTATTTTTAAATCATATATTAAAATATAAGAATTTCCCAAATATTAAGGAAAACATTTTATTTTAAAAGAAATTTGGAAACCTATTAAGTAATATTTAAATAATTTATTATTAATCATGGTGGGAAATTTCATTCTTTCTATATAAGTTAAAATTAAACATTTCTTTCACACTTTTATAAAAAAAGTAAAAATGTACCTCATTTAGAATATGACAAGATGATTCATTTTAAAAAAAAATTAAAAACAAAATCCTTGGTAAAAATGAATCTAAACAATCATAACATAATATTAAAACATTATCAAAAAAATTTATGGAAAACATGGACTTGAAAGAAAAAGGATTTTTGATCAAATAAAAAACATAGCCGGTTTTCCTTAAAAAATATTCTGATCTCTTAAGTGCTTAAAGTGAGGAAAATGTAAGGTAAAAATGTATTCTATATAAATAACCTAATTAGTATAAAATTATGTCAATTTATAAGATAATAATCATATAATTTCATCAATGTAAATTTAATTATAAATAATCCTGATTAAAATTGGATTGAAACATAAATCCCTTATCTCAAGTCTCATATTTCATTGTAAGCATTCAAAACTCATGTATAAAAATTATATATTTATTATAAATTTATTAAATAAACATATTAATATATATTATAACATTTATTATTTACTTATAACATATTATAAAATATTTATTAACCATTTTGTATTAAAATCACTGTTCTGGGTGATAATTGCTTCGTTTTTCATGAATGTTTCAGTTTGGAAATCTTAGTCCTTGTACTTTCATCATGGATATTTTATATTTATAATTATAATAATTATATAAATATCATATATGTATATTCATTATATATATTTATAGTTATCCAAAAAATTTAGATATATAAAAAATAAATTACACCGTTCACGGAGACAGTAGGTCGTACGTACACATGAACATTATTTCAATTTTTTGATGTATTGAAAAAAAGAAAATTAAATAATAATTAACATTTAAATAATCATTATTATATCATATATATCATATATATTCCTTAAAAATATCCTTATTACCATCCATGTCAAAATAAAATGAAAAGACACATTACATCGCTTCGTGGAAGTGCTGGTCCACACATACACTCGAGAGGTGTTATCATTTTCCAACATATGGAAAAGTAATCATGTAGATAACATATTATAATTAAAAAATAATAATTACATCTTAAATATCATATAAAAATATTAAATCCATCATTATAACCATCTATGAAATATGGTTATGAAAAACGAATTACACCGTAGTGTGGAGATAGTAAGTCGTACGCACACACGAGCGATGTTTTCATTTTCAGTAGGATGAAAAAAATGTGGAAAAATATTGTCCCATTATCATAATAAAATTTTTCTACATATATTATACTTTATTCATTATTTTATAATATATAACATATATTTATATAATGTATAATAAAAAATAAAATTGAAAATGCTTAGTTAATAGTTATACCTCTTTGTTAAAAGACCAATTTTGGATGACACATTAAGCCTCAAAGGGATGGTATTTTGGAAAGAAAATAAGATAAAGGATGTGGTAAAGGAATATAGTATGATATGAGGGTATTTTTTATCCAATATATATTACAATAATTGTTGTAAATAAAAGATAGAAGGGGTGTCCTTTTATAAGGGAGGGGAATGACACACATGGAATTAAAAAAATGAATAAATATAATTGATTATTTATTTAAAAAATACTTAAAATGGATATATATTTGTAAAAAAATAGTTTAATGTCTAAATATCATCATCTAATGAAATTTAGATAGGTTTTGTGTTTCATTTTAAACCTTATTTTTGGTTAAACTCTTTAGTTAACCAAGTTTAATTTTAACCATAGTAATGAATTTTTTTAATATTAAAGGGTTATAATTTTAATTACAAGATAAAAAATTAATAATAAATGACCAAGAGATGAAATTTTAAACCCTTTATCATCCTAATTTTCCTCTTTAAATATTTTTATGATTTTAAATTAATTTAATAAAATATTTTTATGATAAAATAAAATTAATGTCATTTTAAGAACTATTTACATAATTTAACATTGAAAACAATATTATAGAATTTTAATTCAAATATAAACCATTAAAAAATCCATAATATATTATATTAACCTATAAAATTCATGGAAAAAAATTATTCACCGAAATTGTATTATTTTACAATTTTCAAAACCATTTATTTTGTTTTCCTTTTAATTGAATAAACAATGTGTGAGCGTATTAATTAACTAAAAATTAAAAATAAATCACTATTATAAAAATTAATTAATTTTTTAAATTAATATTTATAAGTTAAATTATCCACTTTTTATTCTTATGTAAAAATTTTAGAGATATTAAAGTCAAGAGCATGAAATTTTGTATTTATTATTTTCATAAAGTAATATAATTGTCATAATCAAAGAAAAATGGAAGAAACTATCAATATATTTGTTAAATAGATGTAAATTACCAAAATACATCAATAAAATAGGTTCAAATAAAGTTTTAGAGGAATTTTAATGCCTTATTTCAAAGTTTTAACTCTATTCTACTGGTTTTACCTGTCTGAGGTGACATAAATTTACTATAATTAATATTCATATTGAATAAAAATTAAATGGAAATATTTAAAAAATATGATCCTAATGATTCAAAATATGGAATGAAATTTTCAAGATTTAATTTCTATATATAGAAGAAAATCATTTTAAAATAAGCTCACTAAACGTAAAGAAAACAACATTTTAGAAAAATACATTTTCAAGCATAAAACTAGGTATAAATTCATATCTCAAGCCTAAAAAATATATTAGATTAATTTTCAAATAATTGATTTAATATATAATATAATATTAAATTAAAATCTTTCACTAATAACTATCAATTCAATTTATTAGGATAAAAAATTACTGCACACATAAAAATATTTTTTTAGAAAAAATATATCTTTTACTTTAAAATGATTTTTATTTTAATTTATAATCAACTGATAACCAATAAATTCATTTTATAAATATTTAAACCATAATTGTTTAATAATTTAGTTATTTCTATCCATACCCACTAATTCAATGGCTAGGAAAGAACTATATACTTTGTTATAGTTCATTTAGACTTGGGGTTTTGTGTATCATAAGATATCAAATAAATTAAATTTACTTAAATATAAATATGTTATAACATTTTGGGGTGTTAAATTATACCCCCATTAAAATTAATTTTATCTTATAAATGCTGTTACTATGATATAAACAATTGATAATATCTCTATTTCATCATATATTTGGGTTTCCAAGTGGATTCTTTTAATTTATGGTTTCCCCATAAAACTTTGACTTGGTGAGTGGTCTTGTTTCATATAACATTCTCTCTATGATACATAATATCCACCAGTTGTTCCTCATAAGAGAGATCATTCTCCATTGGTACGTCCTCTGAGTTTAGTACATGTGAAGGGTTAGGGATGTAATTTTTTAGGACATATACATGGAAAACATCATGAACTTGAGATAGATTTAGTGGAAGTACAAAAAGATAATCTATCATCCCAATACGATCAGTAATTTCAAAGGGACCAATATATCTAGAGAATTAATTTGAATTCTTTTAGAATATCATAACCCTCTTCTGTGGTTAAATTTTCAATAATACATTTTCACCAACATTCAACTCTATATCTCACCGATGATTATCAGTATAAATTTTTTGTTTACTCTGAGATGCATTTATGTGATGTTGAATGGATTTGAATTTCTTTGAAATTTATTTAGATATATAAGGTCCCAATTACTTTCTTTATCAAACTTCATCCTAATATATATGTATTCTTCACTTTATACCATAGATGGATTTATAAGGTTCTATCTGAATGATCGAGTGAAAGCTATTTTTTTAAAAAAACATGACTAGAGGAAGATATTAATCCCAAACACCATTTAATTCTAGTGAACAAGATCTTAATATATCATCTAGATCTTGAGTGGTTATCTTAGACTGACCATATGTATGAGTATAATAATCAGTGCTGAAAATTAACTTTGTATCTATATCCTGCAGAAGAATTCACCCGAACATTATGGTAAACCTTGGATATAAATTAGATACAATAGAATGTGGTTCTCCATGAAATATTACCAATACCTTAATGTATAACATGGAAAGATAATCAATATTGAAATATTCTCTAAGGGTAATTAAGTTTGTTGACTTTATAAGGTGATTTACTGTAACCCAAATAACATTGTTCCCTTTAGATGTTTTGGGAAGTCCTGTAATGATTTTTTTGTATTTTTTTCCATTTTCATATTAGGTATGGGTAATGGTAATAACATCCCCTTAAAATAAAACCTCTAAATATTTAAGTGATGACAGACCAAGAATCAGGATACATACTTGTCTCGCGACGTACGACGGGGTTGTGGGGAAGAAACTTGCGCTACCTGACAATTGATTAAAGAAGGTTGGGTTTTGCTTAATCCGCATATCAAGTGCACCATTTTCCACCTCGAAACACCCAATGGTTCCATATCCAGTAATACGTGGACCTTCTTTCAAAAGGTAGGCATTCGCTGGGTGGTTTGACCAGCGATGCTTAAGAACTCACATTGGTGGAGAGTATGGGAAGTCGGGCTCGTCGCACCCTTTTGGGGGGAATTATTTCCTGTTCTGAGACTCTCTTATAGATTTAAGACATGTTCATATGTTCACGAATCTTTGGTTTATACCCAAGCATAGTATCCATGGATTACCCATGGTTGGCAATGGTCAGCTGGACGCAGGGGTTTGGAATCATTTATGCCCGAGGTTTACCATCCCTCATTGGATTAATGACCCCGAGGAGTCTGGGCTCATTGAGGCGGCACTAGGAGTTGTGTGGTGAACCGACATGAATATAGTCAGATCGACTGGTTTTCAGGCTTGAACCTCAAGGAGGCTTCCTATATACCCTACCTAGGATACAGGGATCAAATTCCACGTAGTTCGAATAGGAGTGTCAGAGAGCCGACGTGAATGTGGACCCGGGGGTCCGATGGTGATCGGGCTTGAACCTCATGGAGGATTCCTACGTATTCCTGTGGTAGGGAATCAATGTCTTCGTAGTTATCATTATCTTGGGGCTTACGCTCTGAGGCAGCCCATAGTAATTGATTGGGGCTTACACTGTGAGGAGGCCCATAGTAATGGATTGGGGCTTACACTCTGAGGAGTCCCATAGTAATGGATTGGGACTTACACTCTGAGGAGGCCCATAGTAATGGATTGGGGATTACACTCTAAGGAGTCCCATGAGAGGATTTCATGGTCGATTCTTACTCTAAGACCACATGAGTCATGCTCGGTGTGAGAAACAGGAGGCAGCAGGGACCAGACGATCACGTCGCGAAAAGTGCATCCATGGGAAGTGGAGTGGGGATTACGCATAGAGGTGACCCATAAAGTTGGGGCTTACTTCGAGGTGGATTCCCATAATAGCTTCCTCATGTCTGGACATGAGGGCATCCCAACTCACTGGTGGGTTGAGGTATATGATTCTACACCTATGCGCTAGTGCACAAGCAGGATAACGCCAAGGGAATTGGAATTAGTCCGAACAAAGGGAGATAAAAAGTGTGAATCACATGACCTACATTCAGAACGCGGTGAGGGTGGCGTGACGATGGAGGATAACTATTGACCATGTCCAAAACACAGAATCCATATCGCGTTAGCCTAGAATGGGGGCAGACAAGTGAGGGTCGACTGTTGACTGTGTTCGAAACACAGGACCTTACTCGAAGTGTTGCCCAAAGTATTTCAGGGGAATTGTCCCAGGATGGTAGGTGAGTCGATGCGGCATGGAACCAGGCCGTTAGGGGGTCCCTTCGAACATGGAAGTGGACAAAGATCCAAATGAAGGACACACAAAACGTGAGGTGGAGTGATGGAATGTTTGAATGGATTCCAACGCTCTTGAAATTATGCCACTGTGATCATGGCATGAGGAATCATATACTTGGAGTATAAGGAATCTCTTTCATGGAGCAAGAGGCATCCGATTATTTAATGATAGGGAATGCTACAGTTTATAGTCATGTAGAGAGGAATGTTTCCATATAGTTTAACGTCATATGGGTAGGACGAGGGCCGTACAGTTTAGCGTCGTGCGGTCTGGATGACTAGGTAGGAGATACATAGCAATGGTGGGTGTGGGACTTACGTAAGGGAGGCCCTTTCTAGATTAACCAAGAAAAAAGAGCTAGGTAATGGGGTTATAGGAGAGTCATGAGGAGTAGGTCGACTCATGACATGTGTAGGATGGATGTTAGGGTGGCGCAAGGGTGCAATGTAAAATACTGTTGACCCGACCCAAAAAGTTTGAGTGCATGGGGGTTTCCGCATGGGGCGGGCCGCGTAGGAGCTAGCCGCATGTGGTTCGCGGTTTGGTTGTCCACAAAGGGTGTCCGTAGAGGAGCTGGCCGTGAGGGAGCATGCCATGATGGAAGCTATCTGCGAAAGATGATTTCCGTGAATGAGGCTGTCCGCGAGGGATTAGGCCACGAAGGAGTAGGCCGTGAAGGATGTTGTCAATGAAGGAGATGGTCGTCCGCGAAGGGTGTCCGTGGATGTGATGGCTGTGAAGGAAATGGTTGAGAAGGGCGTCTGCAAAGGGGCTGGCGCCCGTCCTACTTCGCGCCCGCGGAGGGGTTCCCACCTCCATTTCATGAACGAAACTGGTCCGCGGAGGGGGTGGCTGTGAAGGATATGGCCACATGTTGTTCGCGGTTTAGATTCTCCTCTATTCGAAAGAGTGAATCTTCGGATGATATGGGGTCCGTGGATGGTTGCAGAACATTACCTCTGGGAGGGATTTCTCCAACGTCTCCACACGGGTTTTAACCTGTCCTTACTCTCTTATTTTTGGTGCCCCTCGGTGACTATTTATATAGTCACGAAGAGGATATATCGACAGGAACACGACACTTTTTTGCGGAAGCCCATGAAGGAATCCCCACCCTCGGATGACTAGGTCAATCGATATTTGATGAGTCGTGGCATGCGGGGTTGCTTCACACCGGCATACCAATCCGCCTCTATTCCGTGAAGGACGAGGTTCGTGGGGGAATACAAATTCTCCCTCTATTTTGTGAATGACGACTCACACATCATGGGCAGGTCTTCATGGTTCGCGGTAGTGGATCAGCCTGGCGTTCGTCGGTGGTCTTCTTGGTTCGCGCCCGCGTAGGCGCTCTGCCCCCATTTCTTGAACAATAGTGTCCACAGGAGGGCGGTTCACCGAATCGGCCGTGGATTGTTACTGGGAGCCGGTATACGGACTAGTTTGGTCATTTTCCAAGTTTTGGGGTAATTGGATTTCCCCCTTACGGAATTTTCAGGACCCTACAATACTCCACAATATACATTTTTATATTGTCCAACCAGAAACATTCCTTCAGATATCTATACATATTTGTACACGCAATATGTATTTAGAATGATGAAAGTTGATCTCGATCCAACAAATCCTTCAATTATGGTATGGATAGAACACATACATGGTTCTTGAAACATATCATTCTATTACAATCCTTGTTTAACTTAGGAACATTTATCACTTTCATATGCAGTTCTAAATCTTCCATCTATGCCTTTCTAATCTTTACACGGATGAATGGTTGCATAATAATTTGATACAAATATGATTTATCACATTACTATAATATTTCTAGATCTATCCTTTGAAAATATATAATTATTAGTTCTTTTATAACCCTCATCATAGATAAGCTATAATGATTCTTTTTACTCAAAATATCATATATCTGGTTCACTTTCCAAGGGTGGTAATGTATTGAGAATTCATAATATTTAATCAACTCCAACCATCTTCTTTGGCACATGTTCAACTCATTTTTATATAATATAAACATTAAAATTTTATGGTTAGTATATATATCACACCTTTCTACATAAAGATAATGACACTATAATGTAAATTCAAAAATGATTGCAGCTAACTCCAAATCTCAAGTTGGGTAATTCTTCTCTTGAACCATTAATTGGCTTGAGGCATAAGCTATCACCATATCATTTTTTATGAGGAAAAATACTAATAAATTCTTTGAATAATCATTATAGATCACAAATCCTTCTCTACTATAGGTTAATGTAAGAAAAATTGTGTTGAATAACCTTCTCTTTAGTTCCTTGAAATTTTATTCACTTTCATATGTCCAAAAAAACTTGGCTACCTTCTGAGTTTACATGGATAGTGGATTGGATACCCATGATAAATTGTCAAAAAAATTTAGATAATATCCATAGAAACCAAAAAAAACTATGGATCTCAGTCATAGTGGCTGGTCAAGGCCAATGTTCAATAACTTCCATATTTAATGGATCCACATATATATCTTCTCTTGAGATTATATATAACAAAAATGAAGCTTTTGTAGATAAATTTAACACTTTGTAAATTTTTAATACTACTTATCCTTCCCTAGGGTCTTCAGTACATTAATCAAGTGATATTCATGCTCTTCCTTTCTATTGAAATATATAATAATATAGTCTTTAAAGACTAACATAAACTGATCAATTAAATATCTAAAAAACATTTTGATTAAATCCATAAAGACAATAATAGAATTAGTAAGACAAAATGGAATCATTATAATTTAATATTGTCTATACCTTGTATGGAATGATATCTTGGGTATATCACCCTTATTGAACCATAATTGATGATATCTAGAATGAAGGTCAATCTTGGAAATGTATTGATCTCCATCTAGTTAGTCAAACAAGTAATCAATATGGGATAAAAGATTCTTTTTCTTTATATTGTTCTTGATAAGTTCTCAATAATCAATGAAGAGTTTGATTGATCCATATTTCTTTTTAATAAAAAGAACAAGTTCAACCTAAGGTGATTCACTTGTCTTAATGAATCTCTTATCAAGATTCTCCTAGATTTTATTCTTTAATACCTATTACTATATTGGGTCCATTCTATATGGAGTCTTTGAAATTGTTACAACACCAGTTATGAGTTATATTGAAAAATCAACTTTACAATTTAGTTGAAGACTAGGAAACTGTTCTGAAAAGATATTAATAAACTCCCATGAAATAGAAAAATCCTTAATGTTTTGTTTCTCCCAAACCATTTAATATAAACAACTTTCATAGATAGTAATTAAGATCAATGAGATAGAATTAATTTCCATTGTAATTTTGCATTCTTCCTCACATCGATAAATGATTATAGGTTCATTTGGATTATAAAATGTGACTTCCATTCCACAAAAATTAATATGTGTTCTATATAGAGAGAGTTAATAAATTCACAAATCACATGAAATTTATCCAGAGGGAGGATCAAAATATTTTAAGGAAGCACATTCCCATAAACTTCTATCAGAGAAGAGATATAAACATTAGATTCGATCATAACACTATTAAAAGTTTTTATTGATATCTCAACATCTAATAATTATGGTGGTGATGTGATACACATAGAAAATTATTTAGACATAAATGAGTGGGTAGATATAGAATCAAATAAAACATTTTTAGTTTTAGAGTGGATAGTAAGTTTACGTTTCACCATGTCAATATCCCAATTCTATTCAAATGTGATAGAAAAGGACTTTAATTTATTCAATTTATTAAGGGGTTTTTGAGGCCCACAAACCTAATTAAACATTAGATTAAGGAATTGATTCACATAATTCCATATCTCCATATATCTAAAGAATTAAACTTCATTAGTTGAATCATTATTCTCATATAATTAATTTAATTAACTTTTCACCCCCTATCGACAATCACTAGCTTGATGGATAATCTTTCCACATTTAAATAATTTCTTAGTTATATTTAGATAATTTCTTGAATTCCTTTCCCCACATTTTTCTCATTTAGTTTGTTGTAATTTCTTTCATCCTTGAGATTTACTATTATAGATTCCATGAAGGTCCAATTTTGTCTTCTTGTTAAAAAACCAGAAGAATACTTGGAGTTCACACTCTCTATTTAAATATTTAGAGCACATTAAATGATTTACTTTCAGTTACCAAAGTATCTTATGGGTAAATTTTTTCTAATAATTGGTTTTAGGCCACTAAATAATCAATTAATTTCTCTTGTAAGGTCGATTATAAAGATATAATTATACCTTGATATTCTTGTAAAGTTTTCTTTGTATGCACTAATGGATTCATTATGCCTCTGTTATAACTCCATAAAAACCCTTTCTATATTAGTATGAAGGGTTAAAGGAATGTTTTTATTGAGAAATACACTATTAACCACCTCCCATTCCATAGAGTTTATTTATTACCTTTATTTATGTTCTTGATAGTAGTCCACCATTGATCAACTTTTCCTTCCAATTAATAGACTGCTAAAACAAATTTATCATGGTCAAATCATTTAAGAATAAAAAATATCATTTACATCACATTTATCCATTGCTTGGAAACTATTGGAAAGAACCATGAAATGAGGTTGGATTTTATCATATAAAAGACTCAATGTTATGTTGCTACCTCCTTGGTGCATTCCAAAGATAAACATGATCCACATTACCATTCAAATCATGAGAGAGTTGAGTGAGTATAGTCACAAGAAATTGAATCCCAGCTCCCAATCCATTTGTTTTCTCATGAGGATGGTCATTTTATTGACCATAACATTATTTTTTTCACATAATTTATTCTGGTTTGAGCCATTGTTTAAGACAAAAATCCTAGTGTAAGAATCAATATATAATAATCAGAGTGAAGAAAATATATTGATGAAAATAAACTCTTGAGATGAACAAAATTATGAAACCTTCTTATCAAACTATGAAACCTTAGGCTTAACCTAGTTCACCCATGGTCATTATCTATTTTAATACATAATAACTGTTCATAATGAAAATATGAGTTAACCAAAGAATATCCCTTAGGTTTGTTAAACCTGGTGCATAGTAAGGACACAATCACCATACACAAGAATGATTACTGGGATATACTCGACCAACTACTTTTGGGGTTATTACCCCTTGATGAATATATTCCAAACAATTACCACTTGTATTATCTATATAGGGATGTATATATAGGAAAAATTCATAATCTCTTCCTTAACAAAACTTTAGGATGCTATTGTATTCTAAAAATTATACCCAGGGTTTCCAACAAAGACGTCTAATCATAATCACTAAATATTAACTAAACCCTATGCTGATACCAACTATAAAAACCCATAATTTTCATAAAAAAATATTATATCTTATTAGATGAATATTAATTTCATAAAATTATGATCCATGAATGAAACATATAGGTGTAGTGTATTTTGAGGCTAGATAAAAAATTTCCCATTTCATGAAATATATTTTGTATCTCTTATCAATATATTCCAATGTAATACTCTTCTTAGACATACCATACTTAGAACCGTGCGTAAACACCTAGGGAAAAAAACACAAGAAAGGATGATCTCAGATGATTAGTAAGGGTAAACATGAGAGATATCAGTCATTATAGGATAAAATGATCACAAGGGTATGAAAAAATATTCATGTTCATTTTCTAAACATAAAATATTCATACCCAGAAAAACATAGATCATAATCTCTAAAATAAATTCATATCTAGATGTATGATAAATAAGGAAGTTGGAGAAGTAATAATCATTCAAGAGTCATAACATATGCAAGTTTCATCATAATCATAATAAATCATAATATTTTGAACATAGATAAACACACTCATTCCCATGAATAATCTTGGGATCATAAATAGAAATATATCATACTCACACATCAAAATTTGAACAATTCTATTCACAAATCATGTACAAACATTTTCTTATGATCATAGCTATAAAGAGATCATATTTACATCTGAATATAAAAATAAATATATTTTTAATCATATACATGATTATCATCATCATATCATGAGATATAAATATCACTTTACCCAATGCATTGGAGGGATATAATAGACCCAACCATCACATAATCATAATTCATTCAAATAAATGTCACAATATCATAAAAAATTCATCATATCATCATATCATAACCCATAGAAAATAAATGGGTTTTGTAAAAATCTTATAATCATAATAATAGAATATAAAAAGAAATAAAAATGATGTTATAATTTGATCACATACTCAATAAAACATAAGAAACACTAAATGATGTTATCATAGATGAAAATTTTATTTAAAATATCATTAGAATATTTCTTGAGGAAAATAACATTTTCATTTTTAAATCATATATTAAAAACTGAAAATTTACAAAATATTACGGGAAAATTTTTATTTGAAAATGACCTTGTAAAATTATAAAGGAATAAACAAAGAGTTGATTTATCATGTTGTTAGTAAATTATATTCATTCCATATAAGTTAAAATAAAACATTAATTTCAAACTTTTTTTAAAAAAAATTTAAAAGTACCCCATTTAGAAATTGAAAAGAAGATTACTTTTAATTTTTTTTGAAAAATTAATTCATGGGTATAAATTAATTTAAAAAATAATAGTAGAATAGTAAAAAAAATTGAAAACATTTTTGAGAAAACATGGACATGGAAGAAAAATAACTTCAACCGAATATTAAAACTTTGTCAGTTTTCCATAAAATAAATATTTCAATCTCTTGAGTACTTAAAGCGAGGAAAATGGAATAAAAATATGAATTATATAGAAATAAACAAATTAAATTAAAATTAAATAGATTTATCAGATAGGGATCATATAATTTCATCAGTATAAATTTTGTTATAAATAATCACGATTAAAATAGGATTAAAACATAAATCCCTTACGTCAAGTCTCATATTTCATTGTACACGTTTAAAACTCTTGTATAATAAATATATATTTATATTAAATATATTTCCTAACCATAATAATATATATCATAACATTTATTATTTACTTGTGTCATATTATCACCCATTTATTTAAAATTTGTTATTCAAATCACTATTTCGGGTGACAGCTGTTTTTAGGACTATTTTGGTTTGGAATTCTCAGTTCTTATACTTTGGTCATGATTAAATGATCTAATTTTTTATGAATGATATAAATATCATATATATATATATATATTAATTATATATATTTAGATTCATTGATAAAATGTAAGGATAGAAAATATGGATTACACTATTCATGGAGACGTTATGCCATATATACACATGAATACTATTTACATTTTCGACTGATGGAACCAAATAAAGGTAAATAATAATTAAAATTTTAAAAATAATTATTACATAATATATATCATATATACTCATTGAACCTATATCTATTACCTTCCATTTCAAAATAAAATGAAAAATGAATCACATCATTTCATTATAGTGGTAGTCCCCACGTACTCATGAGTGAAGTTATAATTCTCCAACAGATGGAAAGGTAAGAAGGTATGTAACAAAATAACACTAAAACCTCTCAAAATGGTACCCTACCTGACATGCCACATAACCAAAGGGCATTCCGATCCACATGAGATGGTGACTTTCACCTGAGCATCAAACAACAAATAGAGGGAACAATTTATCCCAACCTAAAGCAATGACTTGATATATATATATATATAATAGATAATACACTAGAAAATATAAATATATGACATAAATAAAAGTAAAAAATATAAATCAAATAACCCAAGAGTAGAAAAAATATCTAAGCACAATTCAAACCATAAAATATTTATAAAAAATGAAAAAAACTACTATGTGTGATAGCATGGGAATACTCCCACTATCTCAACACCAAAAAATCAAATATGATGATATAAAACCTCACTGGCTCACTATGGAACATTTCGTTTTCCTGCACTGAAAGACATAACTAGGTCTATGCACCACCGAAGGGGTATGTAGGGTGTGATCTAGTAGGATTAGTAGGGTCTCACATGGGTGTTACATTACAAGTCTCTGAACAATAATAGAATCATGCTAAAATTTAATTAAAAAAAGGTATGATAACCGTTTAAATATTTTTATATCAAAATCAAAGAAAAAGAGTTTAATTTTCCATTTTTACATATTCCCAAATAAAGCTAGTAAATAAATTTTAAAGAATTTCATATCTATATATCTCCACAGAAATATCCATTCATAAAAAAACAAATCATGTATCATTTCTCATATCAAGTATATGGTAGTATAACAAAAAATAAAAAACCAAAATTAGATGCCCAAATTGGACAAGAATCACATGTAACATCATTCCTGGGATCACACTAGCTCAGGACAGTTAGGAAACTCATACCTAACATAGAAAATTTCATATGCATCAAGCCACTAGACATATAAATCGAGTTTAGAGAGAAAAGGAGCACCCCAGTAAGTGATCCCAAAAGGTTTAACAAGTCACAATAACAACATTCCTAGAGAGTAGAGGAAATACCCATGAGAAAACACCCCCAATAGTGGAAAAGACATTTTACTATACCTTCCACCTAAGTAACCAAGTCTTCCAAAGTGATCTATTTTCTAAATCAACTCATCAAACCATTTACATCATTTTTATTTATTGAAAACTATTTCACAAAACCATTTCAAAATGATTCTAAACCCTTTTCCATTTACCAAAACATGGGGGAAATCATATTTTATAAAAAACAATTCCATAAACACAAATAAAATCAATCATATCAGTCAATTTAATTTAATAAAATAATTTCTCAAAATAAGAGAAATGTAGTTCACCAAAAAAGGCTAGAGATGAAACCACCTAGCTAAAAATCTGGGGTTACACAAACACACAAAAGGATCCACCAACCAGAATAACACAATAATGAAAATGGAGGCCCTATAATAAATCTACATATTATATAATTAATTCAATTTCACAAAAGGGCATGTTGAGAATAGGAAACTATACACACCTCAAGAATGCACACCCTCTGTGCCATAACCAACAAAGGAAACAACCACTGAAACACGATAGTACCGTGGATCTAGAAGGAAAGGAGAAGAAACATCAATATGAGTCAATAGATCAAATAACACATTGAAATTGTGCTACTATGATCAAAGAAATGAAGAATCAGAAATATTTTATCACATAGGTAGATAAAAACCAATTTCCATGGTGATCAAACACTGAATGAATCAATATGGATCGAACCGAGACCCCAAAAATCATTGGAGAAGCCATCTAGGTCAAGAGTCAAAGGAGATATAGAGGAATGACATAATATTTCATCCATGAGGCTCCTAGAAAGACCTATTTTTGATATTTACAAGATGTTTAATCACTTTAAACATCATGGAAACCTTAGTTTTTGGATATTATAAAAAAAATCTTACTTTTTTAATTAAAAATCGATATTTTATTATTACACGATGTGTAATTTTTACACGACATGTACTTAATTCAGGTTGTGTACTTGATTCATGAAATATTCCACGTAGAACTTAGACATTATGTACTACTATTACACGAAATGTATTTCTCCTATAGATTTTAAAAATGTAGATTATTACATGAAAAACCAACACACCTTAGGCATCCTTTGAACTCATGGAGAACCCCATAAAAACATTAACAAATTTACACCTAGAATCCATTAATTCAAACATATATACATCCCTAAAATTTAGGTCATGCTTAGTAAATTTTATCCATTCTGAGGATTCCCAATACATATCCAATTAAATAGGAAAACAAGTAAAGTTAAGGGGATTACCTAAAAGTGGGTAATAGGATGTTAAAAAATCCCCACCATAAGAATTTCCATCCCGGAGAAGACATGTGGAAGAATGAAGTCTGGTAAAGAGGTGATGTAACTTCTCCCTCATCAAAAACTAATGCTCCGAAGTCTCATGAGTATATAATCTTTGAATACATAAAACTTTAACCAACAAAACTTACTTCCCATGTAATTATTTCACTTGAGATTTAATGATCTCAACAATCTGCTCAAATAATGTGAAAATATGGCTACAACTTAATGTCTACCTAATTCAAAATCTGAGAGGGATGAGGATGATATTTCTTAATCTATGATTTGTGGAGAAAAATCACGAATGAATATCAAATGAGCTGAAAATTACAATATATAAGAAACCTTCTTAAGTCACTCAATTACCTCAAATGGTCCCATATATCTCTGAGCCAACTTTCAGTATTTTACAAGCTGACGATGACCCAATCGAGGATGAAATTTCCAGAAAGCATGACCACCTATAGACAAATCCAATGGAAGATGCCTTTGATCCACATAATATTTCTTCTAACTCTATACTATAACTAGACACCGACGTATATCATGAATCCTCACTAACATCTCCTAAACCATACTCAGTCTCACCAAAGAAGATTCACCCACCTCTCCCCAAAAAAGAGGCAATTTTCAGGGGAAACCCTTAAAATAATTGAAAGGAACCGTTCTTATTGACGACTGATAACTATTATTATAAGAAAACTCAACTAGATCCATATGAATATCCAAAGATCCACCAAAACCCAAGACACATGAGATAAGAATATTCTCTAAAACTAGAATTACATGCTCTGTCTAAAATTATGTCTGTGGATGATAAGTATTACGAAATCTGAACAGAGTCCCCATAAACTCTTGGATACTTATACATAACCTTTATGTAATCCAACTATCCCAATAAAAAACAATGGAAGAAGGAACCCCATGTAACCTCACATATACTTGCATATACAACTTACCCCTATCTTCAACTTTTGAAGTGTCTTTGATTAGAATAGAATGATCTTAATTTTTTAACTGATGAATCACCACCCAGATAAAATTTATCCATTATATATTACCCAGTAATCCAAAAAAAAAATCCATTGAAATGCTGTCCAATTTATAATATGACACTGTAATAGACTAAAGAAAACAAAAAAATTTTAGATTCTCTGCCTAAATCTATTGAATTATGTAATTACAGGACAAAAATTATGTAATGTCATGCTTCATACCCAACCACCAGAATCATTGTATCATGTCATAATACATCTTTGTAGTTCCTGAATGAATGAAACACGAATAACTATGACAATCAAACAAAATCTATCTCCTTAATGATTCTGGTATGAATAAGCGATCCCCAAAAGTGAGAATACCATCTGAATAGAGATACCTACTCGAAATGGTATGCCCACCATATAGGGTTTCTATAACTCCTCAAAAATCATCATCCTACTAATGACTCTGTAGAATAGACTGATGTATATATAAATATAATTGAACACTGGTCAAAACCATGTCTAAAACATCCTCCTGAGCATCCAGATGAAACTGATAAAAAATAACTACAAGGTTCCACTCTTCCTTTGATTCCAAAATATCTTTTGATGAAAATTTCTTGCTAATAGAATCAGAAATGACATTCCCCTATCTTGGGGTGTAAGTTATATCAAATTAAAATGTTTAATGGTATACCACCCACTATCTCTATCCAAGATTCAAGTATTTATGAGAAAAGATATAAATAAAAATATTATGGTAAGAAAATACTATGAAACTTTCCCCAAAATGATAATTCCACTAAAACATAAGTGCATGAAAAACTATAACATGATCCAAATAATGATTGGGGTAATTCTTATTATGTAGTTAAAGTTTACAATATCTGTAAGCCAGAACATGGTCATACAACATGATCACACAAACCAAAAAAATTCTATAAGAATATTATAAAACCATATACCCCTTACATGGATCAGGTAAGATGAAAATATGATTCAATGTTATAAGTCCTTTATGCTCGTTGAAATAAGACAGTCACATTTCATCGCTTGTGAATTTCACCCATTTACTGGTAAAAGATGTCAAATGTGATGAAAATTTTTAGAAATCCTCGATGGACCGTCAATAGTATCCAACAAGACTAGGGAATCCTTGAATATCAAATACATTCTATGGATCCTCCCATAACAAGAAAACCTTTACCTTCTCAGGAAAAACTAATAAGACATGCTCAGAAATCAAACACCCCAAGAATCTCACTTTTTGAATTTGTAACTTGAATTTGAAAATATTTCCCTACAAAGCGTGACTCCTCAGGATTCCCAAAACGAAACATAGATGGTTCCCATGATCATTCTAAAATCATGAATAAACCAAAATTTCATCTATGAAAACTACCAAAAAAGTGTTGAGATACTGATGGATTATATGATTCATCAAATCCATAAAAACTAAAAGAGAATTAGTTAGACCCCTATAGTATCACAAGATATTTTTAATGTCCATATCTTCCCATTAAATCTATCATTATTACACTCCTGAACCCTGATCAGATGATATCTCAACCAAAGATAAATATTTAGAAACCTATTTACGCCACTTTAATTGATAAAAAAACATCTACCTGAGGAAAAGTATACATGTTTTTAACTATTACCAAATCTAACTTTTTAGGAAAAGGATACATGTTCTTAATAGTTACCTAGTCTAACTTTGGATAATCCACACACAATCGGAGTGAAACATCTACCTTCGTAGAAAGGGAACTAGGGCTTCCCAAGGAAAAACACTAAGGTGAAGAAAAAAACTTTCCACCAGGTTATCCAATGGAATCTTGATATCTTTTAACTCTATAGGTTCCATAAAATAAAAAGGTATCTATATGAGATGAGATCCTGGAACCAATATAATCTTAATCTCCACATATATCTCTAGAGGGGGCCTAGATAAATTTTTTGGGAAAATATCTGGAAAATCTAGATAAATTGTGGTAAGATCAACATCATAAGAAACATCATATGCATCAACCAAAATAGTAGACGAAAAACTCTTGATCTACGGGTTGGAAGGTCTTGCATAACTAGACCTCAGATACCACTCTCTCTAAAAGACTAATGATCTCCCATAAACTAAAAGAAACACGACACATTGACGATAAAAATCAATTTTATCACAATGAAAAACAAGACAATCCATCCCCATGATTACATCAAACACATCCATATTGAGAATAAGAAAATCCTAGGCTAACTCCACATTAGCTATCGACAACGCACAAGAAAGACACTGAAACCCCTACTCTTTACTCTTCCAAAGAGGTGTCACTAACTCCATAACAAAGGACATGAGTTATATTGGAAGGTTAAGCATATAAAAAAATGAACATATATAAATGAGTGGGAATAACTTGCATCAAATAAAAAATTGATTTTTGAGGATACAATAAAGATGGTACCTCTCACAATCTCTAGACTCACGTCTACCTCTAATGAAAACTCATCTACTATGTAAAGGTGATTCACTTATGAGGCCTATAGATGGATCCCTATAGTCTTTGAATAATCTGACTACACCACAGTATCCTTTGGAGCTGATGATCCATGATCATATTGAGGAGTAGAACTAGACTAACAGAAGAACTGCAAATGACCATAACGTCAAAAACTGTAATACATATTTTCAGTTTAAGGACATTAATTCCTCAGGTGTCAAACCATGTCACATTTATAGAAAGTCATAGGCACACCACTTGCTATAATTAGAGGTTCTAAAGAGGCCTACTGATGAGAACCACCTACACCACTCCAACAATGATCCTTCCAGTTTATCTTTTTTCTCTGACACAGCACTGAAGCTTCTACATGGTAGAAGTGAAGGGGTTTAATATCCATCCTTTCATTCCATATTCATCTCTACCATCATACACCTATAAAATTTCTCTTTATAGGTCAAAAGATTTATCATAAATACCTATGACATGATATCTAGTCATAATCCATACATGTAATTTTATCCTTTCAGCTAGTCATTCTTTACAACCTGTAGTGAAAAATGAACCAACTCTACAAATTTATTGGTGTATGCTAACACAGAATGATATCCCTATTGAAATGAGAGAAGACACATAGACTTCACTATCATTAATGAATGTATAATAAATTTTTGGAAGAAGAGTGTCTTTAAACCCTTCCAATCAAAGCCCACATTCCTATTTTCATGTACCATCAAATCCAACCAACGCTTACTAGGACCCTCATGTTTGAACACTTTATACATCACTTTGTTATTATAAGGTGTATCTAGGAAGTTGAAGATTTGATAAATATTTTCTATCCAGTCTTATACATTTTTAGGTTCATTAATACCTTTAAAGGATGTTAGTTTCTCATGTAAGAACTTCCATGACCAATCACTTTCTCCTAAAACTCCTATTTATACCAAAATAACTATGTTCTAATCTTGTGGAACATTCTGGTCATTAGCATAAACTGATCTCACAATGGCCTTGATAAAGTTCTGATCCATCGGCAGATTCCCTTGAGGATCATCAACTTCCCCCTCCTAAGGAACTCATAGAACATGTCTTAGAAGAATACTTATACATAATGAAATACAATAAATGATTAGAAAATATAAAACTATTAGTTAAAAATTAAAAATCCAATAATAAAAAACTAATATTTACTATAAGACTCAATAAAGGAGACACACATCCCAACATCCCATGATAACTTGAGTCTCATCATGATAAGATAAGGTTAGGTAATCACTACAATATACCTCTCAAGTCCTAATGATACTATCTATATTATAATAAACATCCCATGGAAATGAATCATGATGATAGACCAAATTTAATTTCTAAATGTAACTAATTGACTTGAATACCCTCTCAAACTAGTTACCAACCTGATATTCCATATACTCGAAGGGCCCTCCCGATCCACATGGACTAGCGACTAGCACCTAGGCATGAAACGACAAATAGTGGGAACAATTTTTCCCAACCTGAAGCAAAAAAATTCCACATATATATAATAGAGAAAACAATGTAAATGATAAATATATACCATAATCAAAACCAAATAGAGGAAAAAATACAACCTTAGAGTAGAAAAAATTGCCTAGTACAAGTCCAACTATACATGACTACCAAAATAGGAAAAAAATTACTCAGTGTGATATCATGGGTAGACTCTCACCATCCCACCAATAACTACTTAACTCAGTTGACATAAAACCTCACCGCCTCACTGTGGCACCTTTCATTTCATTGTATTGAAAGATATAACTAGGTCTACGCATCACCGAAGGGGTACACAGGGTATGAGATAATAGGCTCAGTATGGTCTTACCTAGGTGTTCAATATAAAGTCACTAAAAAATAATCCAAGCATTATCAAATTTAAAGAAAAAAATGCATGATAATTGTTTAACAATTATTATATCAAAATCATGGTAATATAGATTAATTTACCATTTTTCCACATTTCCAAATAATGCTAGTAAAATCAATTTCAAAGAATTTCATATTTATATATCACAGCCGATATATCAAGTAAAAAAAAGCATCCATGATTTTTAATATCAATTCAATGGTATTACAAAAAATCAATACAACCCAAAAGAAGAAGACCAAATTAGCCAAGAAGCATAGGTAACATCACGACAGGGATCACACTAGGTTAGGATATCTAGGGTAGTCATAACTAACATAGAAAATTGTGTAAAAATCATTACACTAGACATATGAATCAAGTCTATAGAGTAGAGGAATACCCCAGTAAGTGAACCTCCCAACAAGTCTAAAAAGTCCTTAGAATAACAAGCCTAGAGAGAATAGAAAATCCCCATGAGAAAACCCCCAAAAAGTTGATGATACCAATTAATATACCTTCCGCATAAGTACTCAGGGCATCCCATTTTCTATATTTTTCAAGTCAATTCATGAAACCATTTATATCATTTTCATGATTTGAAAACCATTTCAGAAAACCATTTCACAATTCTTCAAAAACCCTTTTATATTTACCAAAAATAAGGGAAAATCATATTTTATAAAAACCCAGTTCCACACACAAAAATAAAGTAAATCATATCATTCAATTTTATTTAATAAAACTATTTATCAAAATAGGGGCAATGTAGTTCACCAATATAGAAAGATACATAACCACCTACCTCAAAACTTGGGGACACACACACCCAAAAAAGGAACCACAAAAAAAACAAAAAAAATAAAAACATAGGCCCTATAATCAATCTACACATCTTATAATTGATTCAATTTCACAAAAGTGTTGGCATAGAAGAGGAAACAACACATACCTTAAAGACGCACACCCACCATGCCATAACCAACAAAGGAAACGACCCTTGGAATAAGATCACACCATAAATATAGAAGGAGATAAGAAGAAAAACCACCGTTGATCAACAGATCAGATAATATAATGAAATATATTTACCCTGATCAAAGTAATGAAGAAGCCGGAAGTATTACACACCTGGAGAGATGAAAACTAACCACCATGATGATTAAACGTCAAATGGATCAATCTGGATCAAAAATAGACCCTTAAAATCTCCGAAAAAGCCTTCTAGGTTGAGAGAAAATGGAGATTTAGAGGAATGATTTAAAATTTTGGTTTAGAGGCACCCTAAAAGCCTTGTATATGATACTTAAATAGTGTGTAATCCCTTTAAACGTCATGAAAACCTTGAGTCTTGGATACACTGGAAAACCCATCACCTTTTTTAAATATATATTTTATTATCAAACAACGTGTAATCTATACACAATGTGTACTCAATGCAAACTTTTTACCATATTCATGAAATATTCCCTACATAACATACACATTATTTAATCCAATTACATGACATGTATTTCTCATGCAGGCTTCGAAAACTATAGATTCTTACATGAAAACCCAAAACACCTATATAATCCTCTAATCATGTGAATAAACCCAAAACAATGTTAAAAAAGTTTTACCCAGAATCTGATAATTCAAAAAAACATCCCCAAACTCTAGGTCATTTTTCTCACCAATTTTTTTCTATCATTTGGAGTCCCAAGGCTCAACTAATTAAAGAGAAAAACTAGTAAAGAGAAAAAGATTACCTGAAAGCAGGCAAAATGATGTTAAAAGGTAGATAAGATATTATAATTCTTGAATAATAATTATGTCATAAATATCATATGTAAACATTTAATACATCATTATAACCATCTTTGAAATATGGTGATGAAAAATGAGTTACACCGATGCATGAAGACGGTAAGTTGTACGTATGTACAGACAATGTTATCATTTTCTATGAAATGGAAAAGTGATGGAAAAAGGTTGTACCATAATAATAGTAACATAGAAATAAATTTATGATACTATATACATTACATTATAATATAAACCATAAATTTAGAGATGGTATAAGAAAAAATAAAATTGAAAATTCATGGTTAAGAGTTATACTTCTTCATTGGGAAACCTATTTTAGCAAACAACTTATGTTTCGAAGGGATGATATTTTGAAAATACCAGATGATATACAATGTGGTTAAGTAATATAGGCTGATATTAGGGTAGGGTTAGGATGATATATGTGGCTCAATGTGGTTTAAAGAAAATAGAGAAGCAATGCCCTTTTATAAGGGGGGTAAATGAAACACTTGGAATTACTAAAAAGATTAAAATTTAACTAAGTAATTCTCAAATAAAATGTTTCCAATGGGACATTGATTCAAATTAAAAGATTATAATTTTGAAATATAATCATAAAATGAAATTTATATTGGTTTTTTTTGTAATTTTAAACAATATATTTTTGTATTAACCCCTTGGTTAACCAATTTTAATCTTAATCATGGTAATGACTTTTAATATTAATGGCTTCTAATTTTAATTATTTGTTAAAAATTGACTCATAAATGACAAAGGGATGAAATTTTGGACCCTTTATCTTAATTAATTTCCTATTTTATTTTTTATTTTATTTTTAAATAATTTAATAAAATATTTTTATCATAAAAAACTATTAATACCATTTTAAGAACTATTAAAATAATATGACTTTGAAAACAACATAAAAGAAATTGAATTAGAATATAAAACTTTAAAACATATATAATATGTTATATTGATCTATAAAATTAATATACCATAATTATTTAACCAAATTATATAATTTTTAATAATTTTAAAATCATTATTATATTTTAATATTAATTAAATAAACAGTGTGTGGGCATTGCATAAAAATTTAAGGTAATCATTAAATCATTAAAAATTAAAAATAAATTAATATGATAAAAAATAATTTATAGTTAAATTTATTATTTATAACTTAAATTATACTCTTTTTGTCTTTATGTAAAAAAATTAGAGATATTATAGTGAGGAGAGTGACGTTTTGCATTTATTCATATCTTAAATTAATATAAAAGTCACAATCAAAGGAAAATAGAATAAAGTGGAAATATATTTGTGAATTGGATGGAAAGGAAAAAATCCATAAAATAGGATAAAGGAATGCTTTATAGGAATTTTAAATCCTTATCCCAATGTTTTAAAATAATTTTACCCATTTTACCCTTACCATGATGACAAGAATTTACTACGATTAATATTTATATTGACCAAAAATAAAAGGGCAATGTTTTAAAAAATTTATCCTCATGATTCAAAATATGAAATTATTTTCTCAAGATTCAATTACAATAATTTTTATTAATTAATTTTAAATTAAGTGTGAAAAGCACAAGAAAACCCATTTTTTATAAAAATACAATTTTAAGAAAAAAATTGGATATACATTATTATCTAATGACTAGAAAAAATATTAGATAAATGTTAAAAAAATTTATTTGACATATAATAAATAAATTTCATTAAAATTATTAACCAATAGTGATAAATTTTATATATTAATATAAAAACACATTATGCGCATAAAAATAGTTTATCATAAAATTTATCTCTTTTACTTTTAAATGTTTTTTATTTCATTTATAATCAATTAATATCCAATTATTTAATTTTACACATGTGTAAACCCAAATTTTTTCATAATTTATATATTTCTATTAATACCCAACAATCCAACAACTAGATAATAACTATATACTTTATTACAATCCATTTAGACTCAATCCTATGTGTATCGAATGTTATCAAAGAAATTAAATTTATTTAAAGAGATATATGTAATAAAATCTCAGAGTGTTATATAAATTGTATTGTTAAATATAAAAACTTTATTTGGAAAATTAGTATTTAAAAAACCAGTTGGTTCTAAAAAAATATCCTCAATAATATATCCATTTAGAAAGTCACTCTTGACATCCATTTAATATAATTTGAAATTTAGATGTGATACATAACAAAGTAGTATCATAATAAATTCATGTGTACCTATAGGGGAAAAGGTTTCCTCATTTTCAATAAATTACTCTAAAAATATATCATTATTCCCCCTATCTAACTTTATTTATAATAATTTTTCCAGATTCTTCAACCTTTCCTCTATATACCCATTTAGTGAAAATAGTCAAATAGTCTTTTAGTCTCTCAATTAGTTCCTATACTATATTTCATTCAAACTAATTTAATTTCTATTTAATACCCATTACCCAATGCTCATGACTAATGGCATCATTAATGTTCTTATATTCAAGCTGCGACAAAAAGGCTTTGTGTTCATCCTATTCTCTAGGTGATGCTTATTTTTGAGTCCCTCTATTTAGATCTTCAATATATGTATCTAAAATATGAACACTATAAGTTATAAAGTTTATGGGTATTGAGATACTATTATCTTCTAGGTTTTCCTCATGTTATGGTACCTCTAAATGGTATTTCTTATTCTATTTTTCAAGTAAATCAACAACACTATAACAACCTCAGACCTGAACTTATGGATCTACTGCTAAAAAATCATCTTTACATTTATGGATTTGATACCAATAAATGTGAACCAATCTCAACCATAAAAAACTTACAACATCAAAAGGAAATATTGGATTACTTACATACCCAAGGACCTTTTAGCTTTATAATTTTAATGGATTAACAAAAAATCGTACATAATAACTTGGATACATGAACAATTCATTCATAAATATTAAATCATCTCCCACTAAGATCTTCACATATAGTAACCTTCATAGACAAAACATACATATATCATTTATTCACAACATAGGTAAAACAAAACATAATAAGGGTGATCTAAAATACTCAGTATGCGTATATATAATAATTAAAAATTGAATGTCATCAATGGGAATAATATAACCATAAGGGTATGATGACATAATCAAAGTACATGAGCATAATATAAGAGAATTCTTACCGATAAAATTTGGATCATAAATCCTGAGACATGGAATAAATATTTAATATAAGATAAGATTCATATAAGTCAAAAATCCGAAACTCTATGAAAATAATCCTTGAATAAAGGATCTATTAGAACTTTTACCAAGAAATTACAAATATTATAGGTATTTGGGAATACAAAACATTCATCATTGAATTACCCAACTGGATAATTTCTATATATAAAAGCAGTAAAATATAACAAGTGAAATCCATCATCTGTTAAGATTAACATAACTCTTTCATTTCTTAGAAATAAATTACATATAATTAAATTTGTCACATTACCCAATGTTTTGGAGGGCTATAACAGACCCACCCATCCTTGATTTATAATGTAACCACCCATCCTTGGTTTATAATGGAACCAAACGTCATTGTTTTATAATAGAACCACCCATTAATCATCCATACATAAATATAATTACTATACAATGGTCAAAAAAAATTCTTTCACTTTTCAACATAACAATTATTATTGTACATTCATAGATTGATTTACTCGTGGAAAAGAAACAAGTTCCCCGAAATTCTACTTGAAAAAATCATAATACATCTAAATAAATAAAAAGTATGGTATAATTATAATATATCCCAAATTTAGAATAATTAACATCAAAGTATTTTGTCAATGATGAATAGAAATACCATAAAAATATCATTAAAAACATTCTTAAGGAAAATACCGTTTTTACTTTGGAAATCAATTTTAAAAAATAAAATTTAAAAAATATCATGGAAAACATTTAGTTTCAAAAAATTAGAAAATTATGATGGGATATTAAAATAAAATAACATTCATGACTATGTGAAATAAAATTCATGGCATAAATGTTAAAAATAATAATTTCTTTCAATATTTTGTAAAGAGAGTCAAAAGAGACCCATGCAAAAATGATAATAAATTTCCTCTTAAAATATTTTATAAGAAGATAAAATATCATGTAAAATAAAATTAGAAAATAATTTATGTTTATAAAAGAATTTTTTTTAGAAAACATGGATATATAAGAGAAAGATTCTTGATCTTGAAGAAGATACAAGATTAGTATCACTTACAAACAACTTTCTTTATGTTTATTTAATAAATAAAGAAGGAAATTGAAAATAAACATGAAACTATATACATAAAAAAATGAGAATAAAATAGATGTAGTAAAATAAAATAAATTCATATAATCCTTTCCAAAGTAACTTTAAACATAGACAATCCTGGAAAAAGATGAGATCGTATCACAAAAATTCATACTATTTTTGAAAAATTTGAATCTTAAGCACATGAAAGAAATTACATCACATTAATATTTAAATACTATGAATATAATTAGATTATTTAAATAACATGTCAATTGTAATTATATACACCTCATAAAATAATATGGGTATATAACATAAACAAATGTCCCAGAGAAGAAAAATTTGAGATGAATAACCCTTACAGAGATCATAACATTGAATTGATAAGTAGTTAATGGTGAGATTATGTGTAACGAATTTAAATCCAAAAAAATTGTAAATAAAATATAAATAATAAATAGGTCAACATACACACATGCACACAATATTGTAATAATATAATTAGTGAAGGAGTGATATAACCCAATGAAAGGAAATTGAGTTAAGAAATTATTATGAGTTTGTAACTTTATGGTTAAACCCACTTGGATGAAATAATTAGAATTGAAATATAAAATACCAATAATTATGAAGGGATAATTATATAACATGAAAAAGGTACAATATACACACCATATAAAATAATTTAGGTGCAAAAACATTAAAGCATGCCTCGATGAAGGGAAATTAAGACGAAATCCCTCACCTCAAGTCAAGACTTTCCATGTATTCCCTTTAACTCATATATAATAAAATTATATCAATTATTTAATTGTTTAAGCACACATTAAATGTTTATTAATTTATAATTGAACCATTTTTTTCATTCATTTCAATGGCATATTTAATTACTTAATCAGTTAATTCCCTGTCAGGTATTTTGAGGACGTTCAGTTCATAATTTCAAAAAGACTTTGGTATACTGCCTGTGGTAAAAGTAATAATTATTAAATAACATCCATAATAATAATAATTACATAATTATAATTTTCATATTTAAATAATACTGTAAAAATCAACAATTAAATATGTTTATGAAAAATGAACTATGTTGTAATTGTGGAGACGTTATGCCTTACGTAGACCTGAGTAACTTTTCTACTCTTCAACAAACTTGAGAAAAAGACGGTAAATATTATTATATCTTTATAGAATTGTGATTCTATAATAAATATAATATTATTTGGTAAAATAATTTATATATACCACTCATGGGATGCGGTGATGAAAAAAATCATATCGCTTTGGGGTCGTGGTAATCCACACATATGCACGAATGACATTATCATTTTTCAATGGATGATTTTGTAAGAATAAAGATGATATATTATATTTAAATAATTATAATTATTTCCTTAATATTAAATATATATATATTAAATCCATCATTATAACCATTGGTAAGATGCGGTGATGGAAAATGAATTAAATCGTTTCGCGAGGCGCTCGTCTTCCATAACACGAACAATGGATTCATTAACCATTTTATGGAAGAAGGAAATGTATATAGGTTATTAATTTAAAATATAAAAACCTAAGTTTTTTTAAAGATATTAGTGTTATTAATAAAAATTTAAAGAGTCAGATGATGAACTAAAACTAAAACATTCAATTAAAATCTATACATCTTCGAACAACCTCATTTTCTTCACACCTTAATCCCCTTACGTTTGGTATTATGCCCAATATAAGACCTATATATCTTAGGGATGAATTTTTTTAAGGTATTTGGGTAGTTTTTGAATGATATAATGTTATCAAAATATGTGAGGAAGAGAGAAGAGGAGGCATCCTTTTATAAGTGGAGGGAGGGGCATTCTTGGAATTTCTTAAAGTATTAAATTAATATAAAATAATTTTCTTGTTAAAGTGGTTAAAAATTGACATAATTTAACTATGGGATGATTATGTGTCTAAATAATCTTATAAAATAATTTTTTTACAAGTTTATACTATGTTTTTACCCTTATATATTTTTTTAAACCCCATGTTAACACTTTGGACAATTACCATGATATCAATATTTTTTACTTTTTAGGGGTCAGGAAAGTAACTATAAAATACAAAATAACCCATAAATGGAACATGTATGATATTATAAACCATAAAACATTGAAATTTCTGAATATATTTATAAGGCTCCGGCCTTAAACCTTACTTAATATTGAATTAAATGAATAATTCACATTGAGGATCTTTTTAGGTTTAGAGTTTTAGAGAATTAGAGCATAACTATTACATCTCAAAAGATTACAAAGTAGACACTTCTACTAAGTTTCCATATAATAAAAAAACTCTTAAAAAGAAACACGTCTAGTTCCATGTTTTATATAGCATGACATTCCCTTGATCCCATCCTTGACCCTATTCCACATTAAGTCCTGTGAAAAACATTTCAAAGAAACTTGGGGTGAGCATAAAAATCTCAATAAGGGATACACAAAGAATAAAAACTGTTAGTTTATCAAAACAAAAAGTAAACCATGTATACTTTATCAAAGTAATACTTTTCACATTTATGAAGTAGTAAAAACTCTTCACTGAATAAAAGATCATTACTTACCCTTTTGTGACCAAAAGATTACCATAAAACCCATATAAAGAACACATAACATATAAAGGTAACTTGGGACATAAACATACTTAAGTGGAATAACCATACGGTCGACTTCCACACATATCACTTAATGGAATAGCCATTCGGCCAACTTCCAAACATACTTAATGGAATAGCCATACGACCGACTTCCATACCCAATGCATTGGAAGTTATAACGTAACCACCCGTCCTGGTATTCACGGCACCACCTGTCATATGGTTTATCATGTAACCACCCGCAAAATGTCCAAGTACCAATATAAAATCATAAAACATAAAACCAATATAAATGAATGATAACATTTACACATTTCAATCACAATATATCATTTAAATATATAGACATAATAAACTCCTTTATCAAAACCATTTTCAATACCAAAATACATAAAAGAGTATATGGTATTTATTTTATTTTAAAAACATTATGGCTTGTTGAGGAAGCCCAAGACCAAATAATACTCGCGGCGGCGGAAAAGGTCGTTGTCACCGCGTACGTTAAAAGAAACATTCCTTTTTTTCGTGCTGTAAAACGCTTCATAGAAAAAGATTCCTTTTGTATAAAAGTAAAGTTCAAAGGGTTTTATACACCATATAAAAGAAAGTTGTGTATAAAACTAAATATGCCTCAATGGAAGGAGATTGAGACGAAGTCCCTTACCTCGGGTCCAACTTGACTCGATCACTCTTTAACATCCTGAATAATAAACTTGAGTTAATTTATATTTGATTAAGAACCTTTTTCGAGTTAATTATTCATTTTATATCACTTATTTCCATGTTATAAACATTACGTAATAATTTAAGTTAATAATGTTTGTTTTGTCGATATTTGGTCCTTAAGTCGAAAGTGGTCTTCTGACGATTACATGTTGTTCGTGTGGTCAAAGGTTATTTATATCCAGAATGAAATTCCTGATTTGGATATCATATATATCATATATATCCAGCATATACATGTATTTATAATATTACATAATCATTTAGAGGTAAGAAATGAAATGCACCGTTCATGGAGACAGTAAGCCGTACGTACGCATGAACGCTACTTTCATTTCTTTGTCATATTAATGGAATTAAAACTAAATGGGAGGTATGTATATTTTAATTCCAGAATTATATTCATCATTTAGATGTATCATTCATCATATATATCGATTATATACATGTACTTATAGTACATTACATTTGGGGATAAGAAATGAAATGCATCGTTCATGGAGACGGTAAGCCGTACGTACGCATGAACGCTACTTTCATTTCTATATCATACTTTAATGGAAAGAAATAATAATTATATAGAGGTATATTATAATTCCAGTATAACATCATATATAATAACTTTAAATACATCCTTTATACATCCCACATATGGCATTAACGAATCAAATCACTTTGAGGGGGCAGTAGTCCGCACTTCCTTAAATGAAGATATCGCATTTACCCATAATGGAAACCATAAAGGTATGCCCAAAATGAAAAATACAGAAGCTTAAGGAAAACATAACCATATTATATATCATATATAAATATATTGTCATCTTAATGGCCACCTTTTAAGGTGTTAGAAGAAAATCGAACAATCATTATTTCGTGAGTGAGAAATTCGCCATCCACGGAAACAGTATGTTCTTTAACCATTAGACGTAAGTGTGTGTAAGTGTAGCTTGAATACTTTTTATAACAACATCCTAGTATATTTAATATACTGGAGTTGTTACAAAAGAAATGAATAAAAAGAGTTTAGGGTGTTGGAGAAGCAAAATAAAACAAAAGGACTCAAGTGAAGACATTACCTTATAATCGGGTAACTCCCTTTGGTTTGAGCTCAAAGACTTCCTTGGGAAGCCTTCTGCCCAAATTGAGGCTTCAAGGAGTAAGAGATGGATGTGGAGAGACAAAAGGATCAGATATTGGCCGAACAAAAGGCTTGAGAGGTGTGGGTAATGAGGTAGAGGTGGGGCATTTTATAAGAGGAGAGGAGGGGCACTCTTGGAAAGTAAGGAAATGTTATTTTATTTTAGAATGAGTTTAGGTTATTAATGGTCCCACATTGATGTGTTTCGAGTATAAGGTGATAAGGGTTCTAAATGTACCCATACAATAGGTTTTGGACATGTGTAGGTCGTAGATTTTACATTATATTTCCATTTTATTTAAATCATTAAATAATGAGGTAATCGCTGCATCATCATGGTGTCATAAATAATTTAATTTATTTAATGTGTAAAAATTATAAAAAAAATATCATGATGTAGGAAATATTTTTATCTTTCTAATGAATATTTATAGTGAGAAATATGACTTATATAACCCCAAGTACAAATTGTTTTAGTAAAACATTTCATGTTTGTGTCATTTTTACTTTAACTTTAAATAAAAGGCATAAATGTCATTATCAAACCCAAGTGGCTCCATGGGGTACCAAAAATCCACCCATGGGTTGTATTGGTAGTACGTAACTCAACCAATAGGGTTAGTACAAGTTTCAATATATTTTCATTTTATTATAATATCATTTTTACCTTAAATTACACTAATTTCCTTTAATCGTGATTAATAAAACATAAAAGTTACTATTCACCAAAATTTATTTTAATCCCATTGAACCACATATTACTTAATAATGAAAATAATTTAAATTGGATTTTTGAGATTCAAAACACAGAAGTGGTAAAGTCCCATTTAAACGAAAAATCAAATTTTGTAACCACCACTTTGCGGTTTCACTATTCATCAAAAATTGAAGTTTTTCAGAAAAGAAACAAAACATCACCCTAAGCTATATTTGATATTCCGAATTCAAAAATGAAGTAAATTTTACAAAATTCAAAACATATAAGTTGCATTAATTAATTTAATAATTAATCCCCGCTGTCAAAACAAATAGCGTGTTTTTATGAAACAATAAGTATCAAAAGATTGACACCAGTTTAAGTCCAATTTCAAAGTGAAATTGATTCCAATGACCACAATTGGATTAAATGGTAAAAATATATTCTAATTTCACTTTAAAACCAATTAAAAAGATAATCTAATCATCTTAATAAATTATATTAAAAATAGGTTTTAAATTAAAATACAACATTTTACACTATTCATTTAAAAATGAACTTTATCGGAAAAATACCAAAAAATTACACAAAATAATATTTGATGTCCTGATTCTAAAGAAGATTTTTATTTGGTCCAAAAGAATGTATAAGAGTGACCAAAACTATATTTAATGATGGTTCGCCATCAAATGTTGATAAGTGGACCTTTCGTGAAAATTAGAGTATATAAGCCTAAAATTGAATTCTTTTCGTATTTTAAGCCTTTATCCTTTATTAGATAAATGTAAAAAAATTCAACAAACATATATAATCATATTTTAGTTATTTCTATCCATTCCCGCTAGTACAACGACTACGTGTTAACTAACATTTAAAATAATATTATTTTATTACTAGTGTGCAACGTACGATTTCAAAGAAACTCTTTGTTGCGTATCGGGTACGCTATCTAACATAGAAACCCCTTTAAAGTAAAATTAATATTTAATTCAAAAATATTAATAAATATGAAAATGTATTATTCTTTATTTACCTAGGATGTTACATCCTTCCCCCCTTTTGGGAATTGCATCCTCGGAATTTTATTCACTTATCAAAATAAGTGGGGGTATTTATCCCTCATAGCATTTTCAGATTCCCATGTTGCCTCTTCAATCATATGGTTTTTCCACAAAACCTTTACCTGATGAATCACCTTATTCCGTAACACCTGCTCCCTGTGGTCAAGAATCTGGACCGGTTGTTCCACATAACATAGGTTATCTTCCAGCTGAACTACCTCTGGACTCAAAACATGAGATGGATCTGGCATATACTTTCTCAGCATCGAAACATGAAAAACATTGTGTATCTGAGATAAACTCGGAGGTAATTCCACTCTGTATGCAACTGATCCAACTCTCTCTAGAATTTCATATGGTCCAATGAACCTTGGACTCAGCTTTCCTTTCTTACCAAACTCATCACACTTTTCCATGGAGAAACCTTGAGAAAAACATGATCACCTACCTCGAAAGATAGATCCTTCCTCCGGTTATCCACATAACTCTTCTGCCTGCTCTGAGCTGTTCTCATGTGTTTCTGAATCAACTGAACTTTTTCTGCCATCTCTTCTACCAATTCTGGTCCCATCAGCTTCCTTTCACCCACTTCATCCCAAAATGCGGGAGTTCGACACCGCTTCCCATATAATTCCTCAAATGGTTCCATCTGTATACTGGAATGAAAAATGTTATTATATGAAAATTCAACCAATGAAAGATGTTGGTCCCAACTTCCCTGATAATCCATTGAACAAGCTCGTAGAATATCCTCCAAGGTCTGAATTGTTCGTTCTGACTGCCCATCTGATTGAGGATGAAAAGGTGTACTAAAATTTAATTCAGTACCCAACGACTTTTTAAGGCCTTTCCAAAAGTTATAAGTAAACCTGGGATCACGGTCAGATACAATGGAGAGAGGAACTCCATGTAACCTGACTATCTCTTTAAGATACAAACGGGAAAGTTGATCTAGGGAAAAAGTATCTCGTATAGCAAGGAAATGAGCAGACTTAGTCAAGCGATCAACAATAACCCAGACTGCATTATTACCTTGAGATGTCCTTGGTAATCCCACAACGAAGTCCATGGATATATTCTCCCATTTCCACTCTGGCACTGGTAGAGGCTGAAGCATCCCTTTCGGTAACTGCCGCTCTGCTTTAACCTGCTGACAAGTCAAACACTTCACAGTAAAATTAGCAATATCTCTTTTCATTCCATCCCACCAGTAATACTCCCGTAGATCTCTGTACATCTTAGTACTGCCAGGATGAACTGAAAATGGAGAACTATGAGCTTCACATAACAACTCTCTCTTCAACTGTGAATCACAAGGCACACATAATCTCTTCCCAAATCTCAAAACAAAATCACTATCAATGTTGAATTCAGGAAACTTACCCTTCTGAACCAGCTCTACCGTTTTCTTCAACTCACTGTCTTCCCTCTGTGCTTTCTTAATTCTGTCTGATAGGGATGATCTCACTGATACCTGAAACAAAACAGAAGAACTTCCTGTACCAACAACTTATATGCCAAATTTCATCAAATCAAAAACCAAAGGATCTCGTTCCAAACGTAGCATGGTTAATGAAGCATTACTTTTTCGACTCAAAGCATCAGCCACTTTATTTGCATTTCCCGGATGGTAGTGAATTGTATAATCATAATCCTTGATTAATTCCAGCCATCTCTTATGTATCATGTACAATTCTTTTTGAGTGAATATATAATTTAAACTTTTTTTATCAGTATATATTTGACACTTTACTCAATACAAATGATGCCTCCAAATTTTTAAATTAAAAACAATAGCAGCTAATTCCAAATCATGTGTAGGGTAATTTATCTCATGAGTTTTCAACTGATGTGAAGCATAAGCAATTACCTGATCATTCTGCATAAGGACACAACCAAGTCCCTTCAACGAAGCATCACTGTATATAACAAACTCACCATTCCTGGAAGGAAGTGCCAAAACTGGAGCATTCACCAATCTTCTTTTCAACTCCTGAAAACAATCATCACATTCTTTTGTCCAGATGAACTTAACACCCTTACGAGTTAGCTTAGTCATTAGACTAGATAACCGTGAAATATTTTCAACAAACCTTCGGTAGTAACCTACCAAACCAAGGAAACTACGGATCTCGGTTACATTTGTGGGTCTTGGCCATTCTTCAACAACTTTTGTTTTAGCAGGATCAACAGTTATGCCATCTTTTGAAACAATGTGACCCAGGAAAGAAATTTGTTGTAACCAAAACTCACACTTGCGGAATTTATCATATAGTTTCTTTTCTTTTAAGGTTAGCTAGATAACCCTTAAATGACTTTCATGCTCCTCTTTACTTTCAGAAAACACAAAAATATCATCAACGAAAACAACCAAAAACTTATCCAAGAACTCATGAAAAATTATATTCATAAGGTCCATGAATACAGCAGGTGCATTGGTTAACCCAAAAGGCATAACTAAAAATTCATAATGGCCATATCTAGTACGGAACACAGTCTTCGGAATGTCTGCTTCTTTTACTTTCAACTGATGGTACCCTGACCTCAAGTCAATCTTCGAAAAATACTGAGCTCCCAGGAGCTGATCAAAAAAATCATCGATATGAGGCAAAGGATACTTGTTCTTAAAATTAATATTATTCAAGGCTCTATAATCAATGCAAAGTCTCATTGATCCATCTTTATTTTTAACAAACAAGACAGGAGCACCCCATGGTGATGTGCTAGGTCAAATGAAACCTTTATCTAATAACTCCTGAAATTGCTTCTTTAACTCTAAAAGTTCAACTTGAGCCATTCGATAAGGGGGTTTTGAAATTGGATTAGAATCAGGAACTAATCCAACAGTAAATTCAACTTCCCGATCATGAATAATACCAGGAAACTCATCAGGAAAAACATCAAGATACTCATTTACCACTGGCACATCATTAATCTGAACAGTTCCTTTATTTTCAACAATATGTGAAAGGTAACATTCATTTCCATCTTTTACTAGTTTCTCAACTTCCTGATATGTTATCAAAATCAAGGGTTCATTCTTGTACACAAACTGAAAATCTTTCTGAAAAGAAACCATTTTAGCTCTGCAGTCAATCTTAGCATGATAAACAGAAAGCCAATCCATGCCCAAAATAACATCAAAATCTACTAGAGGCAAAACAATAAGGTTTTCTGATAGATTATTTCCATACACAAGGATAAGAAGGTTCTTATAATTCCTTTTTGTCTCAACGTTCCCTCCGGGTGTTTTTACCGTAAGTTCAAGATTCATATATTGAGATGGAATTTCCAATTTACTAGAAAACTTCTCAGAAATGAAAGAGTGTGTAGACCCTGAATCAAACAACACATTGGCATAATCTGAACAAACAAAAAGTGTACCTGATAGCACTTCCTTCGATAGACCAACATCTGTTGAGGTTGTTACAAAGGATTTCACCACCCCTTTCTGCTTGTAGTCTGGCTGCTTTCCCCCAGCTGAGTTCTTCGTTAGACACTCATTTTCATAATGACCCATTTAATTACACTTAAAACATCTTACCGCTGGCTTTTCATTGCCTGCTTGATCATCTTCCTTACAGTTACGAGAAATATGACCAGACTTACCACACCGAAAGCACTTACCAGACTTCGATAAACATTCTCCAGGATGCATTTTACCACACTTCTCATAGGATGGATATTTGGTTTTCTTACCTCCTTTCTTCTTTGGTTAATTCTTCCCCTTTTCCTACCAACTGGACCTCTTATTCTGTTGTTTGTCATAGAACACCTGATCATCGGCAAACTCCATTTACACCTTCTCCGCACATCGAACAAGTTTTTCATAACTTTTGAACTCACGAGAAGATAAAGCCCTTCGATACTTTGGATTTAACCCTGAGTAAAAACGGTTTATTTTACTATCAAGATCTCGTATGAAGTTTGGAGCATACCTTGGAAATCGAGTGAACTTTTCTTCATAGGAAGCCACTGAGTCTTCCTCTTGCCTCAATTCCAATAATTTCTTTTCCATCCTAAGTCGAATAGACTTAGTAAAATACTTCTCAAGAAACATACCTTTGAATTCATCCCAGTGAAGATCCTCAATCTCATCACTATCCCTGATATTTTTTACCATCGACCACCACTGATCAGCTTCACCTTCAAAACGGTAAATAGCAAGACTAACCTTTTGATGTTCTGAACACCCCATGACCTCAAAAATCTTCTCCAGTTCTTTAATCCACCCTTCAGCTTGTACGGGGTCAGATGATCCTCTGGATGATGGGGGATGTTGCCTCATGAAATGTTCCACCACTGACATGTTCCTCTGCGGTTGATCTGGCTGATCTCGTGCATGGAAACCACCACCATTTATAGCCTGAGTCAACTGTACCATCACTGCAACAAACTGTTCAGTTCCAATTCCGACCATCTTAGGTTGCTGATTTGGAAGTTTGTCTTCCTCCTGATGTCGTCCCAACATAGCTGCATTGTTTCCTCTGGGGAAAACCATTCTAAACATAGAAATATCTTAGGCGAATCAACATGGTAATCTTTAAATGCTATATCATTTCAGTCATACCATAAATTAACTTATTATTTAACAATTTTCTAACTCCTAAAGTTGTCTAAACTGACCTCTCCTACCAACTATAAGGCCCCGACCTTAAACCTTACTTAATATTGAATTAAATGAATAATTCACATTGAGGATCTTTTCAGGTTTAGAGTTTTAGTGAATTAGAGCATAACTATTACATCTCAAAAGATTACAAAGTAGACACTTCTACAAAGTTTCCATAGAATAAAAAAACTCTTAAAAAGAAACACGTCTAGTTCCATGTTTTACACAGCATGACATTCCCTTGATCCCATCCTTGACCCTATTCCACATTAAGTCCTGTGAAAAACATTTCAAAGAAACTTGGGGTGAGCATAAAAAGCTCAGTAAGGGATACACAAAGAATAAAAACTGTTAGTTTATCAAAACAAAATGTAAACCATGTATACTTTATCAAAGTAATACTTTTCACCTTTATGAAGTAGTAAAAACTCTTCACTGAATAAAAGATCATTACTTACCCTTTTGTAACCAAAATATTTCCATAAAAACCATATAAAGAACACATAACATATAAAGGTAACTTGGGACATAAACATACATAAGTGGAATAACCATACGGTCGATTTCCACACATATCACTTAATGGAATAGCCATTCGGACAACTTCCATACATACTTAATGGATTAGCCATAGGGCCGACTCCCATACCCAATGCATTGGAGGTTATAACGTAACCACCCGTCCTGGTATTCATGGCACCACCCGTCATATGGTTTATCACGTAACCACCTGTAAAATGTCCAACTACAAATATAAAATCATAAAACATAAAACCAATATAAAGGAATGATAACATTTCGACATTTCAATCACAATATATCATTTAAATATATTGACATAATAGAATCATTTATCAAAACCATTTTCAATACCAAAATACATAAAAGAGTATATGGTATTTATTTTATTTTAAAAACATTACGGCTTGTTGAGGAAGCCAAAGACCAAATAATACTCACGACGGCGGAAAAGGCCGTTGTCACCGCGTACGTTAAAAGAAACATTCCTTTTTGTCATTTTGTAAAACGCTTCGTAGAAAAAGATTCCTTTTGTATAAAAGTAAAGGTCAAAGGGTTTTATACACCGTATAAAAGAATGTTGTGTATAAAACGAAATATGCCTTAATTAAAGGAGATTGAGACGAAGTCCCTTACCTCAGGTCCGACTTGACTCGATCGCTCTTTAACGTCCTGAATAATAAACTTGAGTTAATTTCTATTTGCTTAAGAAACTTTTTCGAGTTCATTATTCCTTTTATATCACTTACATCCATGTTATAAACATTACGTAATAATTTAAGTTAATAATGTTTGTTTTTTCGATATTTGGTCCTTAAGTCGAAAGTGGACTACTTATGATTACATGTTGTTCGTGTGGTCAAAGGTTATTTATATCCAGAATGACATTCCTGATTTGGATATCATATATATCATATATATCCAGAATATACATGTATTTATAATATTACATAATCATTTAGAGGTAAGAAATGAAATGCACCGTTCATGGAGACGGTAAGCCGTACGTACGCATGAACGCTACTTTCATTTCTTTGTCATATCAATGGAATTAAAACTAAAAGGGAGGTATGTATATTTTAATTCCAGAATTATATTCATCATTTAGATGTATCATTCATCATATATATTGATTATATACATGTACTTATAGTACATTACATTTGGGGATAAGAAATGAAATGCACCGTTCATGGAGACGGCAAGCCGTACGTACGCATGAACACTACTTTCATTTCTATATCATACATTAATGGAAAGAAATAATAATGATATAGAGGTATATTATAATTCCAGTATAACATCATATATAATAACTTTAAATACATCCTTTATACATCCCACATATGGCATTAACAAATCAAATCACTTTGAGGGGGCGGTAGTCCGCACTTCCATAAATGAAGATATCGCATTTACCCATAATGGAAACCATAAAGGTATGCCCAAAATGAAAAATACATAAGCTTAAGGAAAACATAAACATATTATATATCATATATAAATATAGTGACATCTTAATGGCCACTTTTGAAGGTGTTAAAAGAATTTCGAACAATCATCGTTTCGTGAGGCAGAAATTCGCCATCCACGGAAACAGTATGTTATTTAACCATTAGACGTAGGTGTGTGTAAGTGTAGCTTGAATCCTTCTTATAAAAACATCCTAGTATATGGAAGATACTGGAGTTGTTACAAAAGAAATGAATAAAAAGATTTTAGGGGGTAGGAGAAGCAAAATAAAACAAAAGGACTCAAGTGGAGACATTACCTTATAATCGGGTAACTCCCTTTGGTTTGAGCTCAAGGGCTTCCTTGGGAAGACTTCTGCCCAAGGTGAGGCTTCAAGGAGTAAGAGAGGGATGTGGAGAGACAAAATGATCAGAGCTCGGCCGATCCAAAGGCTTGAGAGGTGTGGGTAATGAGGTAGAGGTGGGGGCCTTTTATAAGAGGAGAGGAGGGGCACTCTTGGAAAGTAAGGAAATGTTATTTTATTTTAGAATGAGTTTCGGTTATTAATGGTCCCACATTAATGTGTTTCGATGATAAGGTGATAAGGGTTCGAAATATACCCATACAATAGGTTTTGGACATGTGTAGGTCTTAGATTTTACATTATCATTCCATTTTATTTAAATCGTTAAATAATGAGGTAATCACTGCATCATCATGGTGTCATAAATAATTTAATTTATTTAATGTCTAAAAATTATAAAAAAATATCATGATGTAGGACTTATTTTTATATTTCTAATTAATATTTATAGTGAGAAATTCGACTTGTATAACCCCAAGTAAAAATTGTTTTAGTAAAACATTTCATGTTTGTGCCATTTTTACTTTGACTTTAAATAAAAGGCATAAATGTCATTATCATACCCAAGTGGATCCATGGGGTACCAAAAATAGACCCATGGGGTGTATTGGTCGGCCATAACTCAAACAATAGGGTTAGGACAAGTGTCAAGATACATTCATTTTATTATAATATCATTTTTACCTAAATTACACTAATTACCTTTAATCGTGATTAATAAAACATAAAAGTTACTATTCACAAAAATTTATTTTAATCCCATTGAACCACATTTTACTTAATAATGAAAATCATTTAAATAGGATTTTTGAGATTCAAAACACAGAAGTGGTAATGTCCCATTTAAACGAAAAATCAAATTTTGTAACCACCACTTTACGGTTTCACTATTCATAAAAAATTGAAGTTTTTCAGAAAAGAAACAAATCATCACCCTAAGATATATTTGATATTACAAATTCAAAAATGAAGTCCATTTTACAAAATTAAAAACATATAAGTTTTATTAATTAATTTAATAATTAATTCCCGCTGTCAAAACAAATAGCGTGTTTTTATGAAACAATAAGTATCAAAAGATTGACACCAGTTTAAGTCCAATTTAAAAGTGAAATTGATTCCAATGACCACCATTGGATTAAATGGTAAAAATATATTCTAATTTCACTTTAAAACCAATTCAAAAGATAATATAATCATCTTAATAAATTATATTAAAAAGAGGGTTTGAATTAAAATACAACATTTTACACTATTCATTAAAAATGAATTTTATCGGAAAAATACCAAAAAATTACACAAAGTAATATTTGATGTCCCGATTCTAAAGAAGAGTTTTATTTGGTGCAAAATAATGTATAAGAGTGAACAAAACTATATTTAATGACGGTTCACCATCAAATGTTGATAAGTGGACCTTTTGTGAAAATTTGAGTATATAAGCCTAAAATTGAATTCTTTTCGTATTTTAAGCTTTTATCCTTTATTAGATAAATGTAAAAACATTTAACAAACATATATAATCATATTTTAGTTATTTCTATCCATTCCCGCCAGTACAACGGCTACGTGTTAACTAACATTTAAAATAATATTATTTTATTACTAGTGTGCAACGTACGATTTCAAAGAAACTCTTTGTTGCGTATCAGGTACGCTATCTGACATAGCAACCCCTTTAATGTAAAATTAATATTTAATTCGAAAATATTAATAAATATGAAAATGTATTATTCTTTATTTACCTGGGATGTTACAATATTATTTTTTATGAATTTTAAATAATTTAATAAAATACTTTCTATTATAAAATAACATTTATATCATTTTTTGGAAATGCTAGAAATATTATAATATAATATATGTCTAACTCATGTAAAATGGTTTAAAAATTGAATGGATTAAAATATAAATAGGATAAATTATTAATTTAATAAACAAATAAAATTTATACTTATCTGTATATTATTTTATAACTTATATTTTGGTTTAAAGCATTGGTTAACTAGTTTTAACTTTAACTATAGTAATGAATTTTTCAACATTAAAGGGACATAATTTCACTAATAAGGTGAAAATTGGATTATAAATGGAAAATGTATGTAATTTTAGAAAATTTATCATCCTAATTCTCCCCTTTTAAGAATTTTATTATTTTGAAATAATTTAATTAAAAAATATTTAATATTAAATACCATTAATGTCATTTTTGACATTATTCATTTAGTTTAAATTTAAAGATATGATGATAGTATTATATTTAGAATATAAAAATTCAAACATCCCCTAATATTATATATTGATCTTTTAAATTCATGGGGTTCTATAACTAACCAAAAAATTACTTTTAGAGTTTTTAAAATCATTTACTTGTTATTTTACTCCCTAAACATGCACTATGTCGACATTCGATAAGCGTTTATGTTAATTATTTCATCACTAACAATTAAAAAAAAATTACCATGATAAAAAATATATTTATATTTAAAATAAAAATTTATAACCAAACATAATTTTTTAAGCCTGTGAAAAAATTATATAGATATTAAAATAAAGTGACATTTTTGACTTTATATTTACATAAAATAATATAAATGTTATAATAAAAAGAAAGTGGAATACAATTACCCCATTTTATAAGTATGATTTTTCATGTAGTAAATATAATCATGAAATTAAATATATTCAAGTGTTGGGTTTGTTTTGAGACATTATCATATTATTTTTAAGCTTAATTACCCGATTTACCTTCACTGTGGTGATAAAGATTTTCTATTTTTACTATTCTTAATGACAAAAGGGGATTTTTTATTAAATTTTAATATAATGATTAATAATATGAAATATATTTTTAAAATATTTAATTTCTATAAGTGGTATAAATTTATTTAAAATTAAACCCACAAAAGGAAATGAAAAGCAGTTTTTAGAAAAACGTATTTTTTTTAGCATAAGATGATCTTACATTAACTTTTTGACTAGAAATAATCATTACATGAATTAAAATTCATATATACGTATATATAATATTAATTTCATTCAAATCATTCATAATTAGGTATTATTATAATTAATTGAAATGAGAAAACATTATGCACTTAAAAATAGTTTTATGAAAAATGTGTTTTAAACATAAATATAAACTTATCAAAAATAAAGTATAATGATAATTCCTATTTATTTATTTATAATTTATCTAATTAAAGGAAAATTTAATTAATTTAATATCCCATTAAATACATAATGATAATTTTCAATGAAAATAAATGATATATTTACAAAAATTAGTATTTTTTACTATTCGCAGAAAAATCAATCATTTCAGAAAAATTCTAAAATTTAAACATATGATAGTTTTTACATGATAAAAAAAATATTATATCCTTTTTATCAAATATTTTTTTAAAAAATTTATATAAATTTATTAAAATAGTCACTCACAAAAATTTATAAAACCAATTTTTAAAGAAAACATATTTTTGAATCATGAACGATTTTACTAAAAATTTAGTTCTTATTTAATAAGATATAATAAATAAATTTGTAGTGGGAAGGGCCCTTATATATATTTCAAAATTTGATTAATCATATTTATACACCTCAATTTAACAACTAGGTTATAACTATAATATTTAGCTATTAATATTTCATGGTTCCCTTAAGCTCAGTGTTGTGTGTTTTATATAATATAAAACATAACATTCTTTTAAAATATAGAGATATTACATTATACTACTATTTAATAAATTAAGTCATCATAATTTTAACTTGATATGAGTAAACAAAGGATTTAAATTTGAAAATATTTTTTTTAAAACACACATCATAAAAGGGTTAATAAAACTTCTTCTTGAAAAGAGGGAAAAAATACTAAGGTCATATAGAATAACACATTACTAGGTTTACAAATAGAATAAAATTATCAGGAAGTGAAAATATAGATGTAGAGGAAAAACATAATTTCCAAATAATGATGGAGACTAAAGGAGAAAATTAATTAAAAGAAAGTTAATGATCATGAGAAAGTCATGAACACAAAACCATAAACATATGAGGCACAAAAAAGAAAATCAATTCATAAAAAATGAAGGTAATAAGAGAATTTTTTTTATTTTAATATAATTTTCAAGGATTTCAGGAATTAAATTACCAAATAGACTAAGAACATAAGGAAATATACTTAATTGAAAAGTGGAATTTCATCCTCAATCAAATTCATCCACAACCTCATATTTTTCTCAAAACGATGAGTATTAAAGATAATTTTTTCATGTCTCATGCACTAAAATACACTTCTATTAGATAGAATAACCCAAAAAAATGATGAAATACCTATTATTATTTTCTTTATATATTAATCAAAAGTAAAATTTTTAGTATAAGGAAAGATAATATCCAAAATGTATGAACCTTCATATGAATAAATAATACATCAATATCCGAAATTCATCAATAAAAGAAAAGGTTCAATGCAGATAATTCCATAAAAAATAACCTTACATCCAAAATAACCTCAATAATATTGACATTAAACAAAAATTTAAACTTAAAGTTCTTCTAATACATTTCATTATACATACCCAAAAATGTAATAGCATTATTCTGAAATAAATCTTCATATTAAACATAAGTGTAATATATACCTCAACCTAATAAAACTTCTCCCAAAATATCATTAATAACATTAAAATTTCATCACTTAAAACCTCAAAAGGGCTATATAAGACTTTAAATTTACGATCAAACATAAAATTATAAACTCATGATGATATATATAACTCTTAAGATAACCTCACATGAAAACATAGTAGTCTCTAATGTTGTCTAAACCCTTATCTAATACAAACTATAAAAAACCTAGACCTTTACTCCCCAATTTAGTTATAAAATACTTTAATTAAATTTATAGATTTGATACCAATAAACGTGACCTAATTTAAAACTTAAAAAACTTACAACATCAAAAGGAATTAATGTATAAATTACATACCAAAGGAACTTTTAGGTTTGGATCATTATAGAAATTTTTCAAACTTATATATAAAAACTGGTTCATAAAAATCTATATCATATCCTACTAAGATATTCAAATCTATTAAATTTATTAGGAATAAAATAATTAAAACATTTTTTTTACAAAATTTGGAAAATAAATCACAAGAAGTATGAGATTAAATAACCTGTAAGGGTAACAATAAGCATTAATAATTGATTCTCATCAATGAGTATAAGATGAACACAATAGAATGGTGACATAATCAAAGTACATGAGCATAAAATAAGAGAATTAATAACCATAAAATGTGAAACATAAATCATGATATATGGAATAAATATTTAACATAAATCAAGAATCATATAAGTCAATAATCATGATCTATGTGAAAAATATACTTGAATAAAGGATCTATTAGAACTCATATATAACATTCTTTTTTTTGTAGGAATCCTAGAACATAAATAATTAATCATGGAATTACCTAAATATATAATTACCATATATATTAGGAGTAACCTATAACTGGTAAACTCTATCATTTCTTAGGAGAAACATAACTCTATCATCTCTTAGGTGTAACTTCTATCCAGTTAACTCCGTCTCATTACCCAAGGCATTTGAGGGCTATAATGGCCCCATATGTATTTGGTTTATAATTTAACCACCCATAAATAGTTTACAATGGAACCAAATATCTTTGGTTTATAATATAAATATCCTTAAATCATCCATATATATGTCCAAGTACTATATAATGAGAAAAACAATTAGAACTTTTCACTTTTCAACATAAAAATAACCATTGTTTATTCATTGATCGATTTACCCAAAAATATATTTGAAAAAATCTTAATACATAGAGATAAATAATAAATATAGAATCACTACAACATATACCCATTTACTCATAAGTAAAATCAAGTGTTGTTTTCATTGATGAATATAAATACCACAAAAATATCATTAAAAACTTTCTTTGGGAAAATACCCATTCCAATATGAAAACCACTTAAAAAAATTTAAAAAATATTATAGAAATATTTTTATTTGAAAATAAACTTAAAAAATTATAAATTTATATTCAAATAAAATAATATTCATGATAGTGGGAAAAACCATTTATGTAGTAATATTAAAAATAAACATTTTTTTCAATGTTTTGTAATGAGTGTAAAAGGTGACCTATGTGGAAAATGAAGAGGAATTTTCTTTTAAATTTTTTTAAAATAAGGTAAAATATCATGTAAAATAACTTTATAAAATTATATATGTCTATAAAATACTGTTTTTGAAAACATTTTAGAAAACATGGATATTGAATAGAAAGATTCCCAATCTAAAAGAAGATGCAAGATTAGTATCACTTACAAATAACTTCAACGATATTTATTTAATAAATAAGGGTTAAATAAAAACTAAATCTTTAAAACACATTAATAACCAATGGATAATAAAATATATATTTTTTAGTAATATAAGTGCTTATTATCCCTCCCAAATTAACTTTGAAGATATGAAATCTCGAAAAAGAAGAGATTGTAGCATAAACATTCTTACCATTTTTGTAACTTTTGAATATTATTCCAATGGGAGAAATAACTTCACATGAATATTTAAATACCATGATTATAATTATATTAATTATATATCATGTAAAGGGTTATTATATGCACCTTATAAAATAATATAGGTCCATAATACAAATATATGTATCAATGAAGAAAAATTTGAGATGAAAAACCCTTAAAAACTCATATTATTGAATTGAGTATCAGTAAATGGTAAGATTCTATGTAACAAATGTATTTCCAGAAAAAATTATAAATAAAACATAAATCCAACATAGGTAAATACACACATATTATTTTCATAATATAATCAATAAAAGAGTTATATAACCCAATGAAAGGAAATTGAGTTAAGAAACCCATACTAGTCGGTAAATTTAAAGTCATATCCCCTTAAATGAAATAGTTTTAAATTGAATTTAAAATACCATTAACTTTAAATGATTTATTATCTATCATTTAAAATGGGTAGTATATGCACCATATAAAATAAATTAGGTGTATAACATTAAATGATGCCTCAATAAAGGTTTGTTGTGGCGAAATCCTTTACCTCGGGTCTAGAAATTCTATCTATATACTTTAAATATTGTATAATAAACATATATAAATAATTTACTTGTTTAAGAACTTATTTCAGTTTTATTTATTTATCATTAAACCATTTTTTCATTTATTTCAATGATATATTTAGTTACTTAATTAGTTAAGTCCACGTCGGGTATTTTGAGTATTTTCACTGCATAATTTTCAAAATGACTTCAATATATCGACCATGGTAGAATAGGTAGTTGTTAGATAATATTTATAATATTAATAATGATTTAATTATAATTTTTATACATAAATTATACTTTTAAAACTAACCATGAAATATGGTTCTAAAAAATGAACTATGTTATAATCATGGATATTGTAGGCTATATGTACGCGTGAGTAACATTCCGACTTTTCAATAAAAATGAGAGAAAGTAGGTAAATATTAATTTAAAATTAATGAATTATGAGTATATAATAAATATAATATTATCTCTTTAAATAAATTATATATACCAATAATGTGATACGGTGATGAAAATCAAATCACATCATTTCGCGGTGGTGGTAATACATTCACATGCACCGAAGACATTATAATTTTTAAATAGATGGAATGGTATGACCAAATTATATATTTTATTTAAATGAATATAAATATTTCATTAATATAATATTTATACATTAAATCCATCATTATAAGCATTCGTGGGTGGTGGTGATGGAAAACGAATTACATCAGTTCATCAGGTGGTAGTCCGCCGTACACAAGAATAGTGGATTCATTTTCCATTTGATGGAATAATGAGATGAATATAGGTTATTAAATTAACATAAAAATATTTATGTATATTTAATATAATATTTTTATTATTTTATCAGGTTTTAATATGATTTTAAGTAGGTAGAAAAAGAAATAAAACTAAAACATTTGGTTAAAAGCTACACCTCTTCTTCAGACAACCATCTTTTATTTACACCTTAATCCCTATAAGGCCAATATTATTCCCAAAATAAGACCTATAGAACTTGGGTATGGATGTTATTAAGGAATTTGGGTAGTATGAGATAGATTTAACAAAATTTGTGAAGACGAGAGGGGAAGAGGTGCCCTTTTATAACTGAGGGGAGGGACATTCTTGAAATTTCTAAAATTATTAAATTAATATAAATAGATTTTCATTTTAAAGTAGATACAAATTTATATTATTAAAAAATAATATGAGGATTAATCTCAAAACTCTCATACAATAATTTTTTTACAAGTTTAGATTGTGTTTTCACCCTTATGACTATTTTGACCCCCCTTAACCATTTTGATAGTTTTCACGATATCAACGTTTTTTACACTTTACGGGTCAAAAAAGTTACTATAAAAGGATAAATAATCCATAAATGGGCAATAGTTGATGTTTTAAACCATATATCATTAAATTTCCTTAATATTTTTTTATGAATTTTAAATCATTTAATAAAATAATTTTTTATAAAATATCATTAATGTCATTATTGGAAATAAATAAATTTCTTAATATAATATGTATCCAACTAATATAAAATGGATCAAAAATTATATTTATTAAAATATTATGATAATATGGTCATAATTTAATCATAAAGTCAAATTATTAATGGTTTTTATATTATTTTAAACCATTTATTTTTTTAACCCCTAGTTAAAAAAATTTAACCTCAATTGTTGTAATGAATTTTTCAATATTAAAGGGTTATAATTTTAATTATAAGTTGAAAATTGGATAATAAATGGAAAATGAAAACAAATTATATTCCTAAAAGTTACCTTGTAAGATTTTTAATATTTTGATATAATTTAATAAAATATTATTTAACATAAAATATCATTAATGTCATTTTGGACACTATTAATTTAGTTTGACTTTAAATATAAGTATATGGAATTGGATTTAGAAAATAAATATTTGAAAAATCCCATAATTTGTTATATTGATATATATAATCTATGTAGCACTATAACTCACCCAAAAAAATTTCTTTTAGAGTTTTTAAATCATTTACTTGATTTTTACAGCTTGCACAAGAACTATGCCGACATTGCATAAGAATTTATGTTAATTATTCAATAAATAAAAATTAAAAATTAATTACCATGATAAAAAATTTATTTATATTTAAAATAACCATTTATAACCGAACATAATATTTTTTATCCCTATCACAAAATATTATAGAGATTAAAATAAATATAGTGACATTTTTAACTTTATATTTACATAAAATAATATAAATTTTATAATGGAATGTGGAAATAAATTACCCAATATTATTATTTTGTATAATTACAGATGAAATATACTCATCTAATTAAATATGGGCAAGAATTGGGTTGATTTTGAGACCTTATCATATTATTTTCATCCTTAATTACCTGATTTACCTTTATTGGTGTAACAAAACTTTACTATAGTTAATATTAATAACAAAAAAATACCATTATTTACCTAATTTGTACCTCATTATCCAAATATACAATAAATATTTCAATATTAAATTTCTAGAATTGGAATAAATTAATTAAATTTAAACACAGAAAACTTGATGAAAAACAGTTTTTAGAAAAATATATTTTTCGAGCATAAGATTATATTACATTTACATTATGACTAGTAATAATAATTTTAAAATTTTAAATTGATATATTTAGATATATAATATATTAATTTTATTTAAATAATTCATCATTAGTGATAATTTTAATTAATTAAAACGGAAAAACATTATGCATTAATTTTTGTTTTGAAGAATTCGTTTTTATGCATAAAAATAAATTTATACCAAAACCAAGTATAATAAAAATTCTTATGTATTTAATTATATTATATATAATTAATGAAGTGTTAAGTTTATTTCATATAAAATTAAATGAAAAATAGGCCTTTTATGAATAAAATGACAATTTTACAAAAATATGTATTTTTACTATTCATTGAAAAAGAAATCATTTTCATCTTCAACTAAATATTTCACCCTAATATACTTTTTATATGATGAATTAAAAATGAAATCTTTTTTTATAAAATAAAATTTCCAAAATTTTCATAATTCAATTGTAATATTCACTCACAAAAATCAATAAAACCCATTTTTGACGAATTTTTTTTAATGTATAAAATAAATTTACTAAAAAAATGAGTAATTATTTACTAATAATTAATAAATAAAATTTTATTTAGTTGTAGATTTATATATATTTCATAATGTGGTTAATCATATTTATTCACACTAATTTAATATCTTGGTTATAATTTTGACATTTAAATATTAATATTGCATAGTTTGTTTAAGCTTGGTGATACTTGTTGTTTACGTTATTGAATATAGTGTTATTTTAGAATATAAGGATATTAAAAGCATGTTAATTTTTCTTAGAGTTGTTATTTGTATTTAAATTAGAAATATCATCCTCCAAATATTTCTATGGAAAATTTAGGTCCTTATGGATCCATCTCATTAAGTGTGATATGAACATATTCTTACCCCACCTTTTTTATTTTATTAAAAAATCTATAGGTTTTACTAGATTTAGAATAACCAAGGAATATATTTTCATCACTTATTTTTGAAAACTTATCCAAATTATAATTTATTTTATGAATATAAACTTTACAGCCAAAAACATTCAAATAATTTACCTAACTATTTCTCTCATTCCATAATTCATATATATATTATTCAATAAAACAAGTAATATTAAGATTATATTAATTATATAACAAGATATATTTATAGATTCAACCCTAAAATATACTATTAGGTTATATTCACTAAACATGGTCCAAGTTATCGCTTTAATGGTCACATTTCTTATTTCAACCACCCCATTTTGTTGAGGTGTTCTAGTTGTAGGGAAGTTATGATTATGCAAATTTTTTGAGAATAAGGGTTCAAAATATTGATTTTAAAACTTATTACCATGGACAATTCTTAATCCTTTAATAGTAAGTCCACTAATGCTCTCTATATATTTGTCATAGCTTTCAAAACATCTATAAGATTCACTTTTTTGAGTTAGGAAATACATCCATATAAACCATGAATAATCATTAACAATTACATAAGAATAGTATTATCCAACTAAAATTGAAACTATAGATGGTCTAAAAAAATCATTGTGAACCACTTATACTGTTTAAGAGGTAGACACATCCTTCATTAGTATGAATTTTTTTTTGTTACATTCCATTTTGATAGGGATAACACACTTTGTCCTTTGAGAAATATAGTTTAGGTAGATCCTTGAATAATCTCATTTTGGATTTATTTCCAAGTGAGTATACATTGCAGTGTGCTAGTATCCTATTCCCCAACCAATATTCATCATGAAATTCATTTAAAAAGGAAACATTTTGATAAAAAAATATTTTAATTCAACTATATAAACATTTTCATTCCTAAAAGAAGTAAATACCAAATTAATCTTAGAATAATAAATCTTACAAGCATTATTCTCAAACATGACATTAAAACCATCATCACATAATTGATATATGCTTAAAAAAATATTTTTATCCATAAAAAATAATTTATTTTGATATTAAATAGATTTATGAATTACCAACCAAACCAAGTCCAATAATTTTTCTTTTGAATTGTTACCAAGGGTGACATATGCACCAAAGGTAACATGTACACCATCCACTTTGGTCAGACATTGAAAGCTTGAGAAGTCCCTTATAAAATATCTAGAACACCCACTATCCAAATACCAAAACTTTTTAATGGATTTTTTCTAGTAGGTTTCCTATAATCAATAAAATATACAATAATTTTGGTACCTAGATATACTAATTTCTGGAAATTTTAACAATTAATGCTTTTAATAATCTATATCTATTTGAAATATTTATTTCTAGACATATGAGTAAACTTAAAATAACATGAAGAATAATCTCATTTTGGTCCAAACTAGATTTATTTGGGTTTATATATTCCAGATATATTTTTTATTACTGGTTTATTTAAAAAATATTAACTAGGAATAAATCGTTTTTATAGATATTATTCTTCTGTCCAAGATTATAACAAAAAAGGATCTTGATTTATGTACAATATAACATCCCAGTATTTTATTTAGATTTTCAATTATTACTAAAAACCATAAATTTTTTTACTTATTTTCAAATTTAGTAATTTTAATTAATTATTTTATTTAAGCAACATTTTATTATTTTCCTTTTCAACAAGAATATCATATTTGACAATAGAAAATAAATTATGTCGTCTCTTGAAGTTCATATATTTATCTTTGAACTCATTGAATGTTTCTTCCATTATATTGATATATTCAAATAGATCTTGATTAGGCATGTAATTTTCCCTAAGATTTTCATTTTCATAAGTAGTAGGAGAATTATTTATTACCTCATGTTTTATTCCCATAAATAATAGATTTTATTTCTCATTTTCATCTTCTCATCTTGTATCTAAGTTATTAGATCTATCCTCAGAATCCCTATAATCTTCCTTCATCAATTTCTTGTATTTAATTACTCAGTAATTATATTTCTTCTTGTATTTTCACTTTCTAAAATCACCATTGATGTTTCCATTCCTCTTATACTCATAAAAAGTCACTTATTAAAAATTTATATCCTTCTTACAATCTTCATTCTTATCATATTTATCCTTGAAATTATTTTTTTAAGAAATTATTCTTCCTATATAATTTCTTGAATCTTTTTTCCAAATGGATTTTATCCTCATCACTATCAACATCACCATAACTACCTCTGATGACCTCCATTTTGGTTACTTATTTGGATTTTAAATTAGTTTCCATAATGGGTATCTTCATTATTCACTTTATGTTCTTCCTCACACATCATATATATTCTTATCAACTCATTTATTGGTAGCTTACTCACATTACATATTTCATGAATAGATACAATAAGCCGTATCCATCTATCAGATAAGTATACTAGGCTCCTCACTACTTTAGATTATTTATTAATAACATTCCATAGTGCACGAATCGTATTTGTATTCTCATTAAACCTAAGATACATTTGAGAGATATAATCATTAGGATTCATCTTAAATGTATTGTTCTTATTAGTATAATTATTTAAATGTATTTATTTGACATTATATATGCTTTCATGAGACAATGTTAAATTCATCTTCTCCTAGTGCATAACATTAATTTTTCAATGATTCATAGTTATAGTCATAAGAATCCCTAGAGTAATTACTCTAATTAGATCTAAATGTTTTTGGTTTTCATATTAATCTTCTATTACACTATATATATAAAAACCCACACTTTCAAGATGAATTTTCATTTTCCCTTACACTAAGAATAATTTTGGACATTAAAATATGGTGTTCTTTTAGTATCAGTATCCTCAAGTATAATATTAACAATAAAGATATAAATTTAGAATAAATCGAAATTTAAATATTTTAGATAAAAACCTCATCATAGTTAAAAATTATAATGAAACAAAATCGTTTAATACCAATTTTGGTTAGACTGGAGTACTCTAGATGGGGTGAATTGAGTACCCAATATTTTTTCTTGTTTAAAAAAAGATTTATTATAAAATAAACCTATTTAGAAAAAAACCCAGGTAACTAATATAATAGGTATATCTCATTTAATTTTTTTAGAATAATATCTCAAAATATTGATCAAAACTCAGTTAGAATAACTTGTGGTTATTATAATATTTTTCAATTATTCTACTAACATTAAACAATAAATATATCACTTTTAAGACCTAGCTAACAAAGTATGGTTTTGAAAAATATATTTTTAAAAAATTTCTAAAAATATATTAATCAAAATATAAAACACATAATGTAATTAAAATACAATAGGTTCAGTCTCATGCTAAGACATAATCCTCTCAAATTGATGGTTACCTAATTTCAATAATTTTTATTAAATATTAAACAAATCTACCTCCAAAATCAGATAAAGAGAGTTCAATATAACACAAGGATTTCTAGCCTTATAACCAATCCTATTATAGAGTTTTTGTGGGAGAATAAATAAGTAGGAAAAAATAAAAGTGTATCTGAGTACTCATATATGATTTACAAGAGTTTGTTCTTTAATAGTTTTAAAAATATTTTTAAGCACAACTAAAATGTTATAATAATATAGTGAGAAATGAAATTTCAATATAGTAAATGTTTGATGTTGAAGTTGTTTTATAGAGGGATATTCTCTTATTGATGTCTTCCTTTAGTTTTGAGATGATATTCGAAGATGTGAAGGTGTTTTTATATTTTTTATTGAAGTTTATTTGAAAATAGAGTGTTGGATTATTGAGAATATAGTACTAGTTCACATTTTTCCACACTCATAAAAATTAAAATGTATCCTCTAACATTAGTCTAATTTATAAAGGAAGTGTTACTTAGAAAAGATCTATAGGATAAATATCATTACAAATACTTGTTTTCAAAATGAAATATAAGGGAATTAAATGATTCTGACCCAGAATTTAATTCTTCACATAAGGTGGTTGGAATATATTCCTAAAATATAATATGACTTTTAAAAATGGTTTCTTGAAGTGTTCCATGTCATATTATCCACAGCCACTTCCAAGCTTTGTGAAAATTCTGAATTCATAACCCTTATAAGGTTATGTGGTCAATATATTGATCATACAATCACTTAAACACTTTAAAAAATACAACTCTTTCATATGGTCACATGACTTTATCATGCCATCAATTGGAAGTATCTTGTAATCGCTCCAATACTTTGAACTTTTTCTGATAGAAGTATATACTATACAATCACTTCACTTCAATTTTTGGCAGTTCAAAGTCATGTAATGGATTCAAAAAATGGAAATAAATATTATATATCATCATTTAGATATAATGTGTGGTCACTAGGATTGGTCTTTTAGTCTCTGTGTTATTTGTGTGGTCATTTTAGGAGTTTGAGGGAAATAAAACACAATTGATTAGGTATGAATGCAGTTGATCAGTTTTACACGTGGTCACTTAAAATATTTTTCTGAAAAAAATAGTAATTATCCAAGAACTTTTAGGTGGTTTATCAAATCCTTGTTACTGTCAATTGATTACAATTATGGTCGATTGAGTAATTGTAGAAATTTTCATTTAATCATAATCATGGTAGATATTCTAGCTTCATATTTGATTGAAACTTAGGGAATTTTCCATTAATAACTAGAAAATGTAGATTACTAATAGAGAACACAAAATAAAATAATAATAAGTGAAACATTATTTGAGATAATTAAAACAAGGAATCTCTGGACTAATCCTATAAGAAATAAGGTGGACTTTACTCACTCAAATGTTTTTAAACGTATCATGTATACACTTGTTTAGGCCAAGGATAAGGGTAAGTTGAAATATAAGTCCCATATATGTTTCGTTGTTGGGTATGGTGAAAAAAAAATTGGTTTTAGACTCTAGTACAATATTTTGTGAAAAGTTATCTATTTTTGGAATGCCCCATTCAATGTGGATATATTTTAAAAATACCAGAACTATTTAAATGATTCTCTTTAGAATAAGGAACCAATAGATAAATATGAGTTTGAGTTGAGAAGAGGTGGGGTGGTAGAAGGCTATTCAATGAGCAAAAAATATTGATTATGATAAATAAAACTATGTTTTAGAATGAAAAGCGTTGATCATGTTCTAAAAGTACCAGGGATTGATATTTTAGAATGGTCAAGGAAGAAATAAACTTAGGGAATAATTTAGGAATAATGATTTCTAAAATGATATGAACCTTAGGAGTTGAGGCTGTCTACTAGATTCAGAAGACTAGTTTATATTTTTGATTATAAAATACAATTTCTACTTCATATAAATAGTGAGGAACATGAAACTCTTAGTTAAGTGATAAGTATTAGTAAATTTTTAGATTAGGACTTATAAATGAAGGAAGATTTAAATTCCTTACTTTTTTATACTACATGAGAGAAAATGAAACTCCAAAAAGGTAAGAGGGAACATTGAAAAAATTGGTTTATTATCTAAAGGAGGATGAAAATGGTAGATTTTGGTATAAGTAGGAACTGGTAGTGAAGGGGTTATAATAATTATAGGGAGTGTATTTTGGTGATATTTTATATCCATTTTTGAAGCACATAACTATATGGATGATTCTCATCTTAATTAAATGGATTTTTTATTTCATTAATAACTTGATGTAAATAAATTATTACCTTATAAATATCTATAGGAAAAAATCTACATGGTACAATTATAATGTTTTATATTATAATTGAATTAAGTGCTAGTTTACAAGATTAAGTGAATTTTACAAGGGATTAATTAGGAACCAAGTCAATGGGATCATAATTTAAATAACTGCATATTAGAAAGTATGTTTATCTAGATATTTGTAGATCATTTCTATCATTGGAAGGTGTGTGAAGATTTAATTTTCATCATTATTCTTCTCTATGTTTATGACTTACTCTTAGTTGGACCAGTAAAGACGAGGCTTAATGAGTTTAAGTGTGTATATTTTGGAAGTTCCCATATTAAAGATCTTGGTTCTATAGAGATTTTTTTGGGGATAAAGATAGAAAGATACATGATATTATGATCTTTAGTCCTTTCTCATTCAGTTTATACCTATAAAGTAATGGAAAGGTTCAAAATAAGTGAGTCGAAACCCGTGACTACTCCCTGACTGAACAAATGTATGTAAAATTTGTTTTATTCAAATTTTGATTATTTAATCATTTTTTTAATGATAAAACCCATTTTTTCAATTTTTTATTAAAATAATGGTTAATTTGAATTAAAATGAAAATGGGATAAAATATGAAAATTTATTATGTTCGAAATTTTGATAGATTTTAGTCACTTTTTTATTTTCATCATAACTTTTAAATTATAGATACAATTGATTTGATTTTTTTTATTCCTTTCCCTTTTTTTTACAAATTTTTCTTCTAGAATCAAAGCTAAATCCAATATTTGGAAGCTCAAAATAGGCTCATAAGTCGGCCTTCAAAACAAATCATATATCTGGTGATTTTATATAGTGGGACCATATAGATCGATTTGATAGCCAAAAAGTACTAGAATTTTGATTGCAGATGATAAATACATTTCTTAATAACTTTCATGAAGGATTCCATACATGAATCTATCATTTTTAAGTCCATTAATTCTTGGGAAACCAGAGACATGAAATATGTAGAGTGCATCTGGACAGATTAAATTCTAGGTTTAAAAGGAACATAACTCTCTCTATACATGCCTAAATAACCTGATTGTTTTAGGATAGATGAGAAAGATATTTCTGAACCACTTTAATGAAGAAGTATGAGCGTGAATCAGTCATTTAATGGGGATACCATGTATAATATTCAATAAATTATGGACTATAAATGGAGGATAACTCCTCATTCCCAAATCATCCCATACCTTCATCCGAGGCACCAAGGAGGAGATCTCCACTAAGAGTGGCCAACTACTGTACCATCTTTTTCAACCCCCATTTATTCTTCTTCTTAATATTTTTTTTATTATTTGTGTTCTATTTTTCAATTATAATTTATATTTCTAATAAATCCATGAATTCTTAACTTTTTCCCACCATTTTATTCATCTTCTTTAGTTATAATAATTAAAATTATTATAATAAATAAAATTATTATTATTAATACATCATTTTATTTTATTTTTTATTTTATTTTTTTCTTTTACTATTTTTAAAAAAATATTCTCTTAATAATAATAATATTTAATATTATTAATTATAATATTATTATCTTAACATAATTTATAATTTATATAATTTATTTCTTTTATTCATTTTTTTATTTTACCCCCTCTCTCCATTCCACATTCTTCCATTTTATTTTATTTCTTTCATGCACCATTATTTCTATTCCGTCCTTTTTTCTTTTTCTTCTCTTATTCCCATTTCCACCATTATGATCTCTTACTCATAGAAATGAGAGGCTAACCTAGAGGCTAGTCCTGGGAGGAGTTCAAGGTGTTCTTTAATTTTTCATAAAATTTACTTTTATGTTTTTAGATAAAATTGAATTGTATAAATGGGTGAGATGAATGTCCTAAATGTGGTGAATGCCCCAAATTACATGAAACTGAATATGTCTCTATTATTTTATTTAATCAATTTTCCCTCTATCCATTAGTTTTTTCTTCACACGTTGTAGTTGAGCTATTCAATGGATGAAACCGATTCGACAGAGCTGAGTTCGGGAAGATAACATATACTAGACCGAGGTGCATCGTCAACCTTGATTAAATGAGGAGGTGGAACTGAGTGTGCTTAGACATTCAATGATATTACTCAATTTATAAATAAAAAAAGAGTATTTCAAACATGATATTTCATGTTTGGATTATCAAACTCAAAACAAACATAAAAGGAAAATACTTATTGAACCTTAAACCAAACACCAAAACCAAGTGCATTATTCTTAAATCATTATGTTTAGTTTTTATGATAGTTAAAATTATTATTGTTTCATGTCATTATAAAAATAATGAAAAACAAAAAAATATTCTCATTTCTTTCATTTAAATATAAACATAAAAAATAATTTGAATTGGTGATTTATATAAAGCATGTGAAAAAATTTAAAGGATCCCCAAGTGAGATGACCCTAGTCCACCTCTATGATGCACTAAGAAACAATATAATTGTTTTTAACCACACCTCATGAAAATTGTGTTTCAAAACTAGCATCCCTATTGGGAATAAATTTTAAATATAAAAACTTGCATGACTAGGTACTTGGATGAGGAACTATTCAATTTTAAACTTGAAATAAAAAAATATTATTAAAAAGGATTCTTAATTTTAAACCTAAAAACAAGTTTGAAGAAGTGAATTTAGAAGAGTCAAGTGTCCAATACGAACCACCAATAATGGAATTGGACCCACAAAAAAACCTTGAGGGACCGAAGTTCCCCAAAATTTTATAACTAGTAAAATTGATTAACCATGCCTGAGAAAAATTATTTTGAGTTATAAGTTAACATAATTCCTGTGATACCTAAATTTTATGGACTTGTAAGTGAGGATCCAAATATAAATATTCAAGAATTTGGTTATGTTTTTTCATGTTTCAAACTGATAAGAGTAGAAGAGGATCAAGTCAAGTGGAAGTAATTACCTTTTCACTTGAGTGAGCAGTTAAATAGTGGTTGTATACCTTAAAACCTAGAGAGATCCAAGACTAGGATGATCTCCCACAAAGATTCATGAAATAGTTCTTTCGAACCTTTCAGAGAACATAAATTATAAAGGATATATACATCATTCAACAAGCTACTAGTGAGACTCTTTATGAGTATTGAGAATGATTCTAGAATCTTAGTGAAGCTTCCTACATCAAACAGTGGAGGAGCACCACTTCCTAGTCTTCTTCTACCATGTATTACTGGAAAATGATAGGAATAGTTTGAATGAATCATTTGGAGGAGATTTAATTGAAAAATAACCCATAGAATCATGGTGTTTCATTGGGAAGATAACCCATAATTCACACCAATTCAGGACAAGAAGCTTTGGTACAAGTGGCATACATGTGGTTAGGACTTCTATCTCATCAAATTTATTTAAACCCCAAATTCAAGAATTGAAAATCCTTATGAGACAAATTTATGTTAAGAAAGTAAATAGGAAATCCCAATATATATTTAGAGGTTAATATAACCAAACCATTCCACCTTTTTACAAAAAAATATTAGAACCCAACCCCATTCAAAAAATCTTACAAGAATCTCTTCTAGCAACAAAAAACTTTTAACCTCCACCTTTCTAGTAAAATAATTATGAACAACACTAAAAAATATCAAAAAATAACCACCATGAAATGGGGAATGAAAATATTTAAAAGATAGTGAAAGATTTATACTATAAATTTTATTAACTTATGGAACTTTAGAATAAAAATCAAGGTATAATCCCAGCACAAACAATTAAAAATACAAAGGATAATGTCAGTGCAATCAGAACCTAAATCGGGAAGGAGATCCCACCACCTAAGCTAAGTAATTTGGATGATTCCAAGAAAAAACCTAATGAAAAAATCATCCGCCCAAATAAAATTCCAAAAACTTAAATTCAATAAAAATAAAGGGAGAAAAAAGACCAGAAGGTACCATTACCCTCTACATTGACTCAATTATTAAAGGTTTAGGATGAAAAACATCCAAGAGAAATCCAAGAAACCTTCCGTAATGTTGATATCCACATTACTATGCTAGAGGCAATACAAAAAATCCCAAAATATGTAAAGCTTATCAATGAAATATTCACTAAGAGAAAGAAATGTGATGGGTATTAAAGAATCATCTTCGGAAGGAGAGTCTCAGCTATGATCACCCCACCAATACCCAAAAAAATGTCATGATCTAAGAAAATTTTCTATTCCCTTCTCTAAGGGTTCTTTAAAATTTTCCTATTATTTGTGTGATCTTAGTGCTTCCATTAATGTTATGTCTAACTCTTTCTTTTCATGTTTGAAAATAGGTGAACTAAATCCCATAAGAGTGTTTGTCCAACTTGTATACAGATCCACTATTTTTCAGTTGGAGTTATGGAAGATGTGCTAGTGGGAGTTGAAGTACTCAATTTCCTAGTAGACTTTTATGTAATCACCACAGAGGAAGATAATTCACTAGTGAATTCACACATAATTTTGGGAAGACCATTATTGGTAATTATCTAAAACAATCATCAATGTGAATGAAGGAATCCTGATCATGGAGTTAGGAGAGAACAAAGTTAACTTCAATATTCTTGACTAAAAAACAAACCCTTCCAATAACTATTCCCTAATCAAAATTTCCCATGAAGTTTTTAGTGATCTAATCAAATATTAAGTCAAGAAAACCAAAAATATAGGATCCAAAGTCTTGGAGACACATTATGGGCATACCATACAATATACAAGACCCCCATTGGTATGAGCCCGTATAAGTTGATTTATGGAAAAAGTTGTCACCTACGGGTGGATTGGAGTACCAAGAATAATGGGCTATGAAAAAGGTGAATTTGGATTTATTGAGTGATGGGAAAGAGAGAAATATTTAGTTATAGGAGAAGGAATAAATAAGAAGAGAATATTTTGAAAATTAGAAAATTTTCAAAGAAATAACTAGGGTGGCGCATGAAAAATTGATTCAACCAAATAAATTTCAACCTAGAGACCTTGTTATAATCTAAAATTATAGACTGAACTTTATTATAGGTAAGATTTATTCCATGTGGGGAGGAACTTTTTGAATTACTAATTTCTATCCTTTTGGTTCGATTCATATTGAGAAAGAAGGATGAAACCCATTCACTTCAAATGTGAAAAGGATAAAGAAGTTCCATGGATGTTTACCCCAAGAACTGGTGGTGGAGCTCAAACTTCTACACCCCATATACTGATTTATTCTTATGAGTTGATGTCGATGAAATGACAATAACCAAAGGTGATTTTGAGAGGCAACCTGAGTTTCACTATTTTCTTTGGATTTAGGACTCAGTTACATCTTACATAACCCATTTGGGATTTAATGGAATGGTTCTTACATTGGTAAGAGTGGTTTTGATTTTTCAAGAACCTCCATGGATGGAAACTGCATGTCAGGACCTATAATAAGAGTAAGAGGAAAAAAACATTATTTTAAAAGGGAGTTCACATTTTATGATTATCTTTTAAACTCCCTACATTATGTTTTTCCAAAACATGTTATGAACTTTAAAGGAAAAATTTCATTCCCACACTTTAATTATGATTTAAATGACTAATCTAGGAGACATGAGTTTCTTAGGAATACTGTGACGCCATATTTTAGATTTCAATGTTGATATGATTAAATGAATAAAATGAGTAACTAAAATTTAAAAGTGAAGCATGGAGATTAAAATAATGAATCATGATTTGAAGGAATTAATTGATTCACATAAATAAAATTCACCAACTATTTTTCATACTTTGATTTTTCTTAAATTCACGTGAATTGATTTTTTATTATTAATTATTAATTATTCCTTGAGTGATATTTCTAGATCATATGCCCCATTAAAAAGAGGAGTTCTCAACCAAGTACTTCCTATTATATAATTGATAATATTTCTTGAGTGATCTTGGGGCATGCAACCTACTAGAACTAGAATTTGAACTTGTAAAATCTATGATTGTAAAAAAAACATTTAAAATTATTGAGGAATCCTTTGAAAATAAATTTATCCTTAAAAACACCTTTAAATTCATCCTTATTTAGCCCATATAGACTATGAATGGAATTTTTATGTAGTACCCACATTTTTTGGTAAGTTACCATTCCTTTATGTTTTTTAAGTGTATAAAGTGTTTTGGTAAAGTTTTAGAGAGTGTGGGGAACATTTAAAGTATTTTTGGGGATTTTCTACAGGTGAACAGCTGGTGCACAGTTTTGTGAAAATTTTGAAACACTTGCAGGAAACTATGCATAGTGAGACTAGGGAAATAAATAAGGTGCATGGGAGACACAAGGTTCGTTAAAACCTTACGACTAATTAGTAGAAACCATGCACTTTGAAAGTTAGATTTGTTCTTTTTGAGGTAGTGTGTTTGGCATGGTTAGCTCATAGTTTTTAGACCATGAAAGGAGATCATGCAAGGTCTCCCTTAAGGTAGAAGTAGGAGCATAGTTAGCACATAGTTTTCCTAGCCATGTGACTAAACTGTGTGCAGTCAAAGTTAGATCCTTAAATATTGGATCTAACTCATTTTTTCCTCTAAGTTACTCGTTTTCCCATAAAACGGTCCTAAATCAGGATTATTCCTCTATAAAGATAGAGAACCTCTCCCAAGTGAATATGAATCGATCCAGAGTCGTTCCTTTGTGGGTCGAAGCTCGATTATTACATTAAGTCTTCGTTCATCATTGTTCTTTGATGTTTTTATTAGATCTACTTCACCATCTTTCTCATTTTCTTAGATCTATTCTCTATATGGTTAGATTTAAGGTTGTAAATGCAAAATATGTTTATATTTGTTCCTGTTGATGATAGGGGAAGATATTTGAGGCAGTTTCATGGATATTCAACCTAGTTTCATGCACACTCTTCATTTTTATCTTTGTTTTCTCTATAAAACTTGAGGTAGTTGGCTTCAATCTCTACTAATTTATTTTATAACATGAATTATTAGTTTCAAATTTATTTTTTTGATTTTAATTTATTTTTTATTTGATATGAAATAGTTTTTGAAGCCATATTGGGTGAGGGTTTGTGGAAATTGGGGAATTTGGTGTATTATTAGATTGTGTTTTCAATAACAAGATTTTAAATTGAAAATTTGAGAATAAATATTGGTTTACATCATTGAAAAAATGGTTTTCAAAAAAAAATATTGTTTTATTGAAATGGTTTTAACATGCTTGTATTTTGAATGGGTTTTCATGGTTTTGTGGTGTGTGTTTATATGAATTGGGATGGATAAGGGCATGAAGTACCCCCATCAAAAGGTTGGGACAGATAAGGTTTTGAATTACCCCCTTTAAAGTGGTACACTAAGTGATGGATTAGTGTAAAGATGAATCACCACCCATTAGTATAGGGAGGTCCAAGGATTCAATGAATAGTTGATTGTGTGTTTGTAAGGAAAGAAAGTAATTATACCAAAATAGAAATTTGAATGATTTAAATAATTTTTTACGCACTTTACTTATAGAACTATTTACTTTGTTTGTGTTAATATATTGATATTAACTATGTGGAAATTGGTTTTATAAATATTTTTTATAAATTTTTCTAACATGTTTTATCCTAGTGGAAAGAGTTGGGAAATCATTGGGTAAAACCTACTAAGTTTTAGTACTCACCTCTGATTTGGAATTTTGGTGCTTTTTGATATGTCATCTACCGAGACATGGGAAAGGGTATATTTTCCCACATATTTAGAACTGCCTGATGATAATTGGGATGTTTGGTGAATGTGGAGAATGGATATTTTGAAGATTGGGAGTGTTGTGGTTACCTTGGAGTTTTATTAGTTTGTCTTTGGCTATTTATTTTGACGATATTTGTCTTCTACTATGGCACTATTTGATTGGTTTTATATAAATAAAAAATTTGAGTTTTATTTCATTTTATCATGAATCAAGTAGTTTTTTATTTGGTTATGTTTTTTAGTTGGATGTTTTATCTTCAAAGGTAAAATCAACCCCCAAATTTTATTAGAGACCTTCAATATTTATTACCAGCCTTTGGAATCTAGGGGATGTCACTTAAGTCCTAGTAACCTATCACCACCCTCGTATTAATAGAATGATATTTTAAAGTTGAATTTTGGGGGTAAATAAAATCATGGTAAATGGGATGATTTAAATTTTAGGGAAGAAGTGTGGGGGTGATTATTGTGGGGATTATAAATGGTTGTGGAATTTTTCAATTGACTCTATTGTCATGCCCCTCATGAATAAAAAAATGAAAAAAAGAACAAAAAAATGATAACAATGGGTTGTGATTTTGAAAAAAAAAATAAATTTTACTAGACTTATAATTTTTATCATATGTGGTTAGCTAGTGGATATGAGGTTCATTAATTATGCATAAATTGATTGTGATATTTATTTTGAGTCTTGGGGAAAGTTGGGAGTTGTTACAATTTTAAGGGGATAATGTAATTAAACTTTTTACAATAAATATCATGCTTTATGATTTAAGAGTTACACCTTATCCTTGATATTTATTCATAAACATCAAATATTACCAACTTTAAGCCTTAGAGTCATTAGAAACTTTATTGTAATCCATCATGATTTTGTGTGTCTTTTTTCTTTAAAAAGTGGAGAAAGTAGTTCTTTTACAAGACCATGGATAAGGATAATTTTCTAATGATATGAGAATAAATATACATGAATTTTATTATGTGTTATAAGAGAAAATAATAAAAAGTGAGGTAAATCATGACTTGGAATATTTGATAATAATTAATCAAGGATCTTGAATGAATGAAGTGAGAATCTACATCATTTTTTAGAGGGAAAAAGTAAAATATATGGATTGGTTGTTTCATTGAAAAATGTTAAATTGAATTGATATTTATGTGTAACTTGAAAATTTGATTTGACATTGATTTTTTTATTTTATTACATTAAAATTTGAATAATGATAACATCGGTTCCCTCTTTAACTCCTTGTTGATATTTTAAGCTTAAGTAAATCATTGTTTAAGTATGGGGATATTTGATAGACCAATATTAGTTGAATTGTTTTATTAAAATTATGATTATTCATTCATTATTTTTAATGATAAAGCCCAGGTATTTAAATGTTTTTTTAAAAATATTGGGCAATTTCAATTATAGAATGAAAATGGGCTAAAATATGAAAACAAATTAAGTCTGGAATTTTGAGAGATTTCAATCACTATGGTATTTTGATCAAAAAATTTAAAATCTAGATCTAATTTTTATTTTTATTTTTTAGGATTCCTTATCCATTTTTCTATAACTTTTCCTTCTGGACCCAATTCTAAATCCACTATTTGGAAGCCCAAAACCATCTCACAAGTTGGGCCTTCAAATATTTTCACATATATGAAAATATTTGACGGTGGGAACATATACCTTGATTAGATAACCTAAATGTATTGAAATTTTGATTAGAGATGCTCACGAAATTTATTAATGACTTTCATGATGGAATCCATGCATGAATCGGCTATTTTCATGGCCACTAATTCATTGGAAATTAGAGACATGAAATATGGTGAGTCTATCTAGGTAGATTAAATTCTCAGACTAAAATGGACATAACTCTCTCTACACATGGCCGAATATGCTGTTATTTGGGCAAGAGACACACAAGATATTACGAACAACTTTCATGAATAAGTCCATACATGCAACAGTCATTTAATGGGGATAACATGAGGAAAAATATAAGGGAAATTATGTACTATAAAAGGAGGAGAGCTCCTCATTCTCGAATCATTCCATACCATCATTTAGGGAACCAAGGAGGAGATATCCTCTGAGGTTTTATGGCTATTGCACCATCTTCATCCTCCTCCATTTCTTCTTATTCTTCATTTTTTTGGTCTTTATTATTTTTTAGGTTTCAATTGTACTGTAGATTTCTAATAAATCCATGCATTCTTAACTTTGTTTTACTATTTTATTCTTCTTATTTAATAATAATAATAATAATAATAATAATAATTATTATTTTTATTTTTATTGTCACTAAAACATTCTTATTTTAAAATTTATTTTTTCCCTCTTCTACTTTTTCAAAAATTATTTTCTTAATAATAATAATAATAATAATAATAAATAATAATAAAAATAATATTATTATTTTAACATAATTTATAAATTATATATTTTAGATATTTTATTATTTTGTTTTATTTTATTCCTCTCTATATTCATCCCATATTCTTCCATTTTTATTTTATTTCTTTCATCCACCATTTTTTATTATTTATTTTTCTATTATTCTTCTATTCTTCCCATTTCCACCATTGTGATCTATTACTCTCATAATTGAGAGGCTAGCCTCGAGGATTGTCCATGGGGGAGGTCAAGGTATTCTTGAATTTTCCTTAAAGTTTATTTTTATGATTGTAGATATGAATTGAGTACCATGCATGGTTGAGGTGAATGTCTCCAATGTGGTGACTACCCCCATTGACATGTAACTAAATCTATATATATTATTTTATTTAATCAATTTTCCCTGTCTCCATTGGTCAGTTATTCACATATTGGATTTGATCTACTCAATAGATGAAAAAAATTTGATATAGATGGGTCCTGGAAGATGACACATACTAGACCAAGGTGTGTCATCAAACATGATTAAATAAGGAGGTGGAATTGAGAGTTCTTAGGCATTCAATTATATTACACAATTTCTAAATAATTAATATTTGTTCAAACATGAGATTTCATGTTTGTATTATCAATTTTAAGACAAAAATAAAAGTAAAATAATGATTTAACCTTAAAACAAACCCAAAAAACCAAGTTCTTTCTTCTTAACTCATTATGTTTAGTATGAATGATAGTTTAAATTCTCATTTTTTCATGTCATTAGAAAAATAATAAAAAAAAATAACATTTTGATTACTTTAATTTTTTTAAAAATGAAGTAGAATATGTGATTTAGATAATGTAGGTGAGAAAATTGAATCTCTCCTCAACTGAGATGACCCTGGACAACCACTATGATGCACTAGAAAAAATATTATTTCTTTTGACCACACCCTAGGATAGGCATGCCTCACTCCCATAACTAAACACTTCACTATTTTATAGGAGAAGAAACCTAGAATGGATGAATTGGTTAAGTATATGTATAAGGTTCTATAAACATCATTTATGAGAAGTATAATGCATTTTACGGTTTTTACAAGGCCAAATATCTCTTATGGGGTTATGTGGCTAATAGATTTACTTGAAATATGGAAAAGTAACACTAGGAGGATATCAAGAAGATATTTCAGTATCTCAACAGTTTTCCGTATATAGTACTATATTTTAGAATATACAATTCCCTTCACGTTTTTTAGATACTAACTCATAGGGGGATATATATTTATGGAATAAAACCGTTAGTTTAATATTTAATTTCAATGGCACTACTATGATATGGATTCCCATATTATAACTTATAGCTATAATATAGATCATATAAGTTGAGAATGTTGCAATTATGGAAGTAGGGAAGAATTTATTATGGACGAAAGGTTTTTTGGGTAATATTCGATAATGTAAAATGATCACTATTCTATACTAGAATAGGAAAAGTATAATTCACTTAGCTAAGAATTAAAAATTCCACTCATGAATAAAGTAAATTCAACTAAAATACCACTTTATCCAAAATATTATATAATATGGGGTATTGAAATTAGGAAATTTTAAAGTGAATCATTATTCAGATGATATACTACCTAATGTTATAAATCAGGAAGGTTTAGAGTGTTGTTTGAATTTTGTTGGACTTGGATAACTTAGAGGTTAAAGATATCAGAAGATCTAATAGTCTAGAACAAGAGAACCAAATAATATTATTACAACAAATTATATTTTCCACCCAGTATATATAGGGATAAATCCTAAAAATTATTCAAAACTGGTATATTTTTTGGCTTAGTGTCAGAATCCATTTCTCGGTTAAAACTGAATCTTCCGGAAAAGAGTAGCTTCTAAAACATTGGAATGGTATCAAATACAAGGAAATAATTAAAAAATTAGTCTAAAACCAACAATAATTGTGATAGTGAATCTGAATTATGGTATTGGAGGGTAAATTAGAAATATATAATCATCAAAGAGTATATGCAGGGTTTATCTATTAGGTTGGATGAGTCTAGATACAAGTGAAAGTGAGAAAGCTATAGAGTGTGTTCCAAAAGTTGTAATAGATACATTAATTCATGTGAAAAAGTATAAAATCATACAATATTAATTAGGTAATTTATTTGAGGTAGTAGCATTCATCCGGTAGTCAAGATCACGTGGTCAATTTCTCATGATGTTATGATTGTGGTGGGATAAGAATTACAAGAAGTTACCTGCTATGATTGTCTATAAATTAGTGCCAGGGTCATTTATATTGGATATGGTTTTGGTATTAGACCTAAGATTATGTTATCTTTCTCTTTGGAGGTATTTTTATCATTATAATATCATTTTTAATATTATAATGAATATTTTTCAGGGATCATGACTTGTTTCAAACAACACAAAATACATGTGATCCTTTATCATGTGCTTTACTTCCATTTATCACTTGTACCATTTGGGATTACTACTGTGAGTGTCTCTGAATTTTAGATGGTGCATAGTCATGGTGTGTTAATTTTTTATTATAGATACATGGATCCATGTCATTAATGTTTTTGGACATTGTAGTAATATTGTTCCTCATTCTAGGTTCTGAAGGTTGTTTTTTGGAATTGTTATATCTGGTGTGACATTCATTATATTTATTAATGAAACCCTATGAATGAATTTTAAAAATACCATCCTATAAATCACCATGAATGAAATCTATTTTTACAATTAACTATTCAAGACGTAATCATTTTGAAGCTACCATAATAAGAACCATCTTGATTATTGTATGGTTAACAATATAATTTTTTCCTGTGAAATTGAAAACCTTTAAAAAAACTTATCCTTATATCACTTTATACTATATGGTTCCTCTTTCAACTAGTATACCCATTTATTCTACAACACCTTCTTTAATTGTGGTAATTCAATTAGATACCATGTTCCATTTTTATAAAATGCATCCATTTACTCTTTTATACCTAACTCTACCTTTATAGAATCACCAAGTCTATATGCTCATTTTGGTATCTTGTGTTCTCCTCTACTAATTAAATGTATAGATGATTAATTCCAAACCATTGAACCAATCATTGGATCCTAGTAGAGATACTTAATTCCACTTGAGGTTCCTATCCTTTGTATTCTACATCTCTTAGAAAATTATCCATGCTTTCTTAGTCTTAAATATTTTTAGTACTTATGGTTTTTTATTAATTTTATAGACTTTTGGTACTTTTTAACATTCCATATCATCTAGTACTCCATTACAATAAACTTAGATATGTTCAGTTTATTCTTTTCTCTTAACTCATTCTCCCCCAAATTATAATCTTTCCACAAGATCTTCTCATTAAAGATAATGTACCAGATTTTAAGGATCATCCACTTATTGTTTTCCAAAATTTGGAACCCTATGTTTCTATCAGTATAAGAAAAAAATAAATATTATTATGACTTTACTTAAATTTCAACTTGGGATCAATTTTGATATATGCAAGTGATTTGAAATCTTTAATATGAGAATGATCAACTAGTTTTACGGACCATAGCTACTTCAGAATCTATTACCCCATAGGTGAAAAAGGAATTATATTAATGATATATATAGAAATTATTTTGGATTTATCCCAAAAATACTTTTAGAACCCAGTATGCAACCTCATAATCTGATATTTTTCATTAAACATTCAGTTCATCTGCTTTACCATAACGATTTATCTAGGATTATTGGTTCAATATTCTCAAACTTGATTTCTTTTCTCTAACAAAAACTATAAAATTCGCTACTACTATTCTAAAATCTATTATCCATACTTAACCATTTAATATTATTTCTATCCACTTTATCTTCCATGGATATCCATAAGATAAACACTTCCTAGATTTTTTCTTAATGTAGTAAAACCATACCTTTCAAGTTACATCATTTATGAAGGTAATATAATAGAATAAACCGCCATGAAAACAAGCTATAGTATCCCCCAAAAAAATCCATATATATAGGATCTAAATTATGAAATTTTATTTTATTTTCATCAATGAAAAATAACTGATGGGTTTTGGGTGTTCATTAATTGAACATTGACAGTAGAAGAAACTCAGGGAAACCCTGATATATCTTCAATAGATGAAACATGCCATGAAAAATAAAGAAAAAAACAAACAAGGTGTACCTTGAAAGTAATAAGATCCATCAAGATTCTTTAATAGAGTATATTTAATGGAGATCACTAAAAAAACAAACTAATTCCTATTACATTTAAGTTAGTACACTGAACTTGGATCCCCAATTGTATCGAGATGACCCTAAACTTACCAAAGGGGTGATATAAAATTCTTCCAAATTTGGATGGTGGTTTGAGTTAAATATAGATATGGTTTAAATTTCATACATTGAGTTCCATAAAATAGATAAGGATCACATCCCTTGATAGGAACTCTTAAATAAATGAAGTGTTTTAGAGCATCGACTTCCATCTTGTAATGACCCAAATTTTTATGAATAAAATTAGAATTTTATTGATTTAAATGTCTTATGGATATAGAAGAAACATTCATTTCTTTTTATTATGATATCCAATTGGATTTAAATGACCGTTAACTATCATTACCATTGATAATATAGCCATTGAATAATGAACACATGCCTAGTATAGATATAGGGTTTTAACAAAGCCTTTTACCACAAACAAAGTAAGTGATGGACTCAACCAGTATGATCATACCCTATGATGCCCATTTATTAGAGCATTCAAGGGAGATAGTATTTGTGGGCTTCACCCTAGACCAATCCCAAGACGAGATCCAAAAACTTAAGCATGAGTGAAACCGTTTACGGGAGAAGTTCAAGCTCATCAAGATCACTGTAATGTCCCATAATTTCCGTATATTTTTTTTAATTATATGGAATTATTTTGAGACCACAAAATATGACAGCGCCTGATTCCAAGGCCCGGGGTGCCCGGAATGATCCATCGAAAAATTTTAAGATTAAAATAGCACGCTTGAGTGGTTTTCCTGGAAGAGTGGAATAACTATTAAATGGGAGACCAGATCAGAAATCTGAGGGCACCGTTGCATTCAGGATAACAGGTTTACCCAAGGCGCGACTTAAGTTTAGTCGGCGTAGGCCTCTAGTGAGAAAACCTGAAAATGAAATAACCATAAATAAAATAATTAAATAAAGTTATTTTATTTTTCAAATGGTTATAACTCATGAACGGTGACTCGGATTAAAAATCTAAGTCAAACTCTGAGCTCATGAGGGTATGTTTTCTTTAGGAAGATACTAACATTGGCCGACACGAGTCAACTATGGAAGTTAGTTTTTGGCTATAAATAAAATAATTAAGTAACAATTATTTTATTGTTAAAATCCATAACTTCTAAATGGTAACTCATATTGACAATCTAAGAGTACCGTTGAGTTTATTGGGACTCTTTTCCCTTAGGTAGAGCCTAACCTTGACCGGCATGGGTTGAGGGTGACTGTTAATAATTTTCTGAACTTTTTTCAGGTACCTTCATTAAATGCGCGGGTGGAATTTTCTATACTCGTTGCTTAGATCAAAAATATAAGAGAACCATTGATTCTATAGCTCTAGGATTTTCCAAAGGGAGGCTTCATTTTGACTATAGTTTTTCAGGAGAAGAAATTAGTTTTTTCACCATTTTAAATAATAATAAAATAATATTTTTTTTGTTATTTTATCTTTCTTTTCTCCAACAGATTAACGGAATTTGTGAGACTGATGACATGTCAAGTAATTAAGTGTCTTGACTCACTAATTGCATTACTGCACCATTACGAATTAAATGAGGTTCATTAATTACCCAATTAATGAACCTCATTAATTCTTCGTGTGGGACATATTATTTCTCCTATCATATTTATATGGAGCTCGAGGAGGGGTGCTGGCACGAATTCACTAAATGATGAAGCTCTGGAAAAGTACTGCGACACCAACCACTTGGAGGATGAGACTGATTTCATCAATCAGTGATGAGCACCACCGAATCACAAACCAATGACACCGAATAAGGAGGTTCCATCGATCGTCTTCAGCAAACATCTCTTCCCGGAAGGGGGTTTATTTTTGAAGTTGTCTATGATGAATTAAATCCTCTCCCACTTGCTATCACATTAACGGGGAGGGCGCGGGCCAAACAAACAAGGCTCGGGCCCTCCTCCACTTCGCTCAGGCTCCATTCATCGGGGATGGTTTCCTTAGATGATGGAAACACATAATATCAGGTTATGCTATGATGGTGACAACACGAGAGAGCCGTAGGCACAAACGACACCAAGAACGGACACCAGAGCATGTCCGGTGACCCGCAGAAGAGACCGCTGGTGTGCCATGTCGGCGGTGGCTGGTGGTGGCCGAAGGATACCTTTGACAACCGGTCGTGGGTGGTAGAAGACAACACGTGACATAGCACCATGGCAGCCATGGGCGGTGCCCACTGGTGCCGGTGGGGGCACGGCCTGCGCCACGTTGGCGAAACCCAGTTGGCCAAATGACCGACCGTTTAATGTGGTGGGGCAGCACCCCACTGGCTGGGCGAAACGGCCCTATAATCGCGGGACCAGTAGAGAAGGCGGTCCACCTTCTAGTGGTCGAGTACGAATGTGGGCCACCCGAGTGGACCAGACCCACCCTGCAGACCGGACCCACCTCCCAACGGGTGGGCTGAGACCCACACGGCGGGCTGGGCCAACCATGGCCCAAGCCCCTGAACCGAACTGGGCCGGACCCAGTGAACCTGCCCGACCCTTAATGGGAAGGACTTGGGAGGGGTCAAGTAGATCCCGGGACCCGTTGCGTTGGGCCGGTCTGACCGAGTTGGACTGGGCCCAGACCCAACTGGTCCCCGAATAATGAAACGCCCATAACTGACGAACCGAGTGTCCATTCGACATGCCGTCAGTGACATTAGGACCCATTTTGGGAGGAGGTCCCTTTGTAAAATTCCGGTGTGCTCGACCAAGCCAGGATGGATCGAGATGTGTTTCCCATGTTTCACGGAAGGGGATGTGACTAACAAACCGGGCATCCAATTGACGCACCGTCTATGGAATAAGGACCCTAGTGACAAGGCGGTCCTTTTGAAATACTCCACCAGATTTTTTGAGAATGTTGGAGTATGGATGGGTTGGATTGACTCGAAATACAGCCGGGCCCTCAGCACTAAAATGCTAATAACTTACAGACTGGGCATCCGGTTGACGTGCCATATTTTGCGTTGGGACCCTTATGACGTGACAGATCATCAGGTTACTTCTTCATGGGAATTCGTGACTGTTGAAGTATTACCCATAACATGAGGAGAGGTTCTCCCAAAATCAAGCATTGTATGAGCAGGAATCTAGTGGAAGGTTGTGACATGAAGAAGAAGAGCGACCAATGTGGGTTAATGTTAGAAACACTAGAGTGGGATGACCTAGCTGTACGACTAATCATCCCTAAATCTATACTAGAGACCCTATGTGGATCAACATCATAGTTACCCTATGTGGATCAGTATCATCATGACCCTATGTGGATCATCTTCATGGCGACCCTGTGTGGATCAGCCTCATAGAAACCCTGTGTGGATCAGCAACATGGGGACCCTATGTGGATCAGCCCCATCGGGACCCTATGTAGATCAGCCTCATTGTGACCCTGTGTGAATCAGAAACATGGAGACCCTATGTGTATCAGCCTCATAGAGACCCTGTGTGGATTAGCCTCATGGCTACCATATGTGGATCAGCCTCATAGTGACCCTGTGTGGATCAACAACATGGAGACCCTATGTTGATCAGACTCAAAGAGACCCTGTGTGGATTAGAATCAGGGAAACCCTATGTGGATCAACCTCATGGAGACCCTACGTAGATCAACCTCATAATGACCTGATGAGGACCAGCCTTAAAGTGACCCGTTATGGATAAGTTACATAGTGACCCGGTGTGGATCAACATCTTATTTATTATTTCACTGAGTTGTATACTTGGATTGATTTGAGTCTATTGCTTTGTGATTTTTGGATTTCCATTGTGGAATTCTAAGAGACCTTCAGGGGTTCTCAGGGTCCCTTCTGAGTATTGTTATACTCACCCCTCCACGGGCTTCCCCCACACCTTGTTGTGTCTTATGCAGACGATGATCAGCTGAGCTGAGACTAGAGGGAGCCAGGACCAGGAGGTATAAAGAAGAGATGAGATGATATGGAGTGCTGTGGAGATGACCTGTACCTACCCTTCAGGTAGGATCCTTGGTTGATGACCCAAGAGTTGTTTTCTCTTTTCAGTTGTACTTGTACATCTTAGTTGGTCTTGTATTCCTGCCCATTTACTTTCATTGCACTTTTTACTACAATAGTTTACTTCATGGTTACTGCTTGTTTTGTTCTTGGTTTGAGTATTTGTACAGGTTTAAAGGTAATGCCTTCCTTTTATAGGGATAAACCTTTTTGGTGCTAGTCTCCAACCCCTTACCTATGGAAGGAGGGCTTGGGTAGTCACGACACAGACCCCGAGGGACGGTTCATGACAAAGTGGTATCAAAGGAGTCAGTTCTACCGAAGAACTAGGACTTTTATCTTTCCAATGGAGCAATAGTGTTATGTTTTTTGAGTGTGGTTTTTTGTTTGGGGTGTCTAGTGTTGGTGTGGAGGCTGACGTATCCTTACACCAAGATCCTGAATTCTGATTTCGGACATGGTGCACAAAAACACTGATTTCGTGTGTTTTGAAAATGTTTTAATTTGATATCTTTTGAGTCCCCTCACCATGTTTAACCTTTTGACCATTTTTGATCTTGATTCACTTTCAAGATTCCTCCACAAAAACAGCTGGCCAAGATTCTCGAGAGAGTACACGAGGACAGACCATTGAGTGATGAGGCTCTGGTGCAGGGCCCTCTTACTATGTTCACACCTTTTGGTGGTGTACCAGAAACACCACCACCTGTTATGAAGTAGTTAACACTAGCCACACTGACGGACGATGCTTGCCGATTGAGCGTGTTGCATGATTTCTAGCGGTAGAGGCCTTTGAGGATTTGGGGCGAGATAGATTCCCAGGCAGCTAAGGATTGGATGGAGGCTATGGCTAGAGTTTTCCGCCTAGTTGAGACACCATTAGAGAAGATGGTGGTCCTAGATGCTAGTATTATCTAGTTCATGACCATGAAGATGGTCCGCATGGTAATGAATATTTGGTATATGGACCATTACCCGAGATGGTACCTTCGAGTAGTGTTCCAGCTATATCACTGGCCATTAGTCAGCAGTTACAACCAGAGGTACTGGTAGAGGACACCTGTAGTCTTAGTGCCTTACATGTGTTTCAGTATTAGATACCCCTCAGGTTCCAAGGTGAACCTGAATTACAGGCGGCTAAGGACTAGATTGAGGAGGTGGATGCGTTTCCATTTATGTAGGGCATCATTCGATAAGATGGAGGTCCTAGTTAAGAGCCTTCTATGTGGCTCGTTAGGATGATGGTAGGGTTTAGATTACCCTGATCTTGCGAAGAGGTGAATTTTCTATGGACAAGCTTGAGAACCTTATTCCAAGAAGGGGGTCTCTTTCCATAAAAAGCTAAGGGAGAGTGTTCCTTAGAGCTTTTACAGCATCAGCAGGATGACATGTCAGTAGCTGAGTATTCATCGAGGCATACAGACCATCCCAGGTACTCAATGAATACAGTACAGTTAGTGCATCATGGATCGGACCTCTGAGCGAGGTGTGTTTAGGTACATCTGAGTCATCACTATTCCCATATGAATTCCTACTTATGTTAGGGTGCTAGAGAGAACATTTGTGGTTGAATGTTCTTTGGATGATTGGATACATCTAGTGAATGTTAGCAGTGGGAAAACAGGAAACTAAAGCCAGTCTCAAAGACTTAGGAATGTAAAATTTTTCGGGAAGAGGAAGTGATATGGACATATGAATCTGTAGGGCATCAGGCGTAGACATGGAGCTAGGAGAGCAACATGATGGGGTATACATTTTGACATGTTATAACCACCCCTCCAATGTGGTCCCAACCAGGCTGAGGGAGATGGAGGACATGGGAAGGGATTAGCTGCAAGAGGTCAAGGAGTGTGACCCCAGGGATCTAGAAATGATTCGATGTACGGTCTGTGTCTACTACTAGCCACTGTATTAATAGACATAGGTACCAATCATTCCTTCTTGCCACGAATCTTGTTCAAGACCAAGAGTTTCTGGTTAAACTGATGACTTTAACCTTATGCCTGAAGATACATTTAGGGGGAGACTCGATAATCGCACTTATGCTGACAGTGTGATATGACCCTTGAGGTGAGAGTTTCAATTGGAACCTCTTTGTGGAAGCGTCGAGGCCTTACGATGTTAGTTTGGGTATGGACTGAACATATACATTTCATACTTAGATTGAATTTTTTAGGAAAAAAGGATGTAATATATCTACAGTGTTGGAATGGGGTTTTCCTTGGTCAGTGAAAAAGGAAACTCAGGTAGCACAGGATAATCTCAGATATAGGAGGGTGCAACTGATCACTCTTGATTCAGCCAACCATACCCTCATGGAAGTAGGAGTTTTGAGTTTTCAGTTCCCAACTGTAGTGGCAGAGTGTGGGGACATCTTTTCAAAAGATGTTTCTAGGATTACCTCCCTGAAGGGAGAGGGACTTCCACTCAGGATGGGTACTACCAGCGATTTTTACTAGAATTCTCTAAGGTATCGACACCCTTGTCAACTTTGATGAAGAAGGGAAAGCCTTTCCTATGGAAGGAGAAGTGTTAGCAGAGATTTTAGCAGCTAAGATAGAGACTGAAGAGTTCCCCAATCTTGAGGCCACCAGAAGAGGGTGTTGGGTATGTAGTCTACTGCAACACATCAGGTTCTAGAATAGGTTTTTTCCTCATATAGAAGCAGGAAATGATCGCCTACAACTCACGGAAGTTGAGAAAACATGAGTAGAAATATTCTACCCATGACCTGGAGTTAATAGTAGTGGTATTTGTGCTAAATATGTGGAGGCACTACTTGATGGGTGAATGGTATACTATTTACTCTGATAAAAAAGTCTTAGTTATATCTTCTCATAGAAGAACTAGAACCTAAGACAATGATGATGGCTAGAGTTCCTCCAGGACTATGACTTTGAGATAGTCTATACTCTTGGGAAGGAGAATGTGGTAGCAGACACACTCAGCAGGAGGTCTGGTGTACAGCTACTGAGTGAGGCATCAGAGTAGATAGTCACACTATGGATATCATTCTTGGATAAAGATGGATCATCTTAACTCTAGTCTATGACTGTCACTCTCCCAATTCTTCAACGAGTTTGGGAGGCACAACTTAGGGACATTGACTGCGAGGACCGACGTGCTCAGCTATCCTCAGGACGGTCTCCTGAAGGATTTTATGAAGGTAGGGAGAACTTCGTTCTCTTCATAAGACGCACCATGATACTAGTGATTCTTCGGTAGGAGGTGTTGAGGGAGTACCATACATCCCCTTTGACGGTGCATCCTGTATTTGTGAAGATGTACGGGGAACTTTGGCGTCAGTACTGGTGGCCAGGGATGGAGGAAGCAATGGAAGAGTTTGTATCACGATGCCTCACTTGTCATCAAGTGAAGACTGCACAAAGATGGCATAAGTCTTTTGCCGATAGAGGATAGAGACGCTTGGATTCTGAGGATAGATACCATGTATTTCTACGGGTCTCACCCTGACGAGGATAGTAGAGGTTTGGCCAGGGTGACAATCTATCTTCGAGGTTCATAGGACCTTTCTAGATTCTTAGAAGAGTGGGAGAGGTGACATACCATCTATCTCTTCCCAACAGATGCCCCAGGTGCATAATGTTTTCCATGTGTCACAGTTGGGGAGATGGGTGCATGATCCATCACACGTTATTGACTAGGGAATGTTGGAATTTGATGATGGGGATAATTTTACAGAGTTTCCAATGGAGATAGAGGATCGATAGGAGCGATTTCTTTGTGGATGGTCGATCCCTCTGGTGCAGGTTATGGGGCATCACGGGATCCTCTAGGAGAGAACATGGGATCAGGAGGCTCAGAATCATGCTCAGTACCCTCATTTGTTTTATTTTCATTTTTTTGGATTTTGGGGATGTAAATAACTATGGTGGGGATAATGTAATGTCCCATAATTTCCTTATAATTTTTTTAATTATATGGATTTATTTTAAGACCGTGAAATCTTACAATTAGTGAGTCTGAGGATTGGAGTTCTCGGAATAATCTGTCAAAAAATGTTAAGTTTAAAATAGTGCACATGAGTGGTTTTCTTGAAAAAGTAGAATAACTCTTAAATGGATTCTCAGATCAGAAATCCTAGAGAACCATTGCATTCAGGATAGCGGGTTTTCCCTAGGAACGACTTAAGTTTACTTAGCACAGGCCTACGATGAGAAAACCAAAAAATAACATAACCAGAAATACAAAAATTAAATAAAGTTATTGTATTTTTTAAATGCCTATAACTCATGAATGGTGACTCAGATTAAAAATCTGAGACCACCACTGAGTTTATGAGGGCATGCTTTCTTTATGTGATACTAACATTGGCCGGCACGAGCCAACTATGGATGTTAGTTTTTGGCCGTAAATAAAATAATTAAGTAACAATTATTTTATTGTTAAAATACATAACATCTAAACGGTAACTCAGATTGAAAATCCAAGAGTTTCATTGAGTTCATTGGGACGTGTTTCACTTATAAAGAGCCTAACCATGACCGACGTGGTTTGATGGTGATTGTTAATAATTTTCTGAAATTTTTTTAGGTATGTTCAGTAAACGCGCAGGAAGAGTTTTCTATCTATTGACTCATTGATCAGATAGAAAATCTGAGAGCACCACTGAATCTGCAGTGCCACGATTTGATTAAGGGAGGCTTCACTTCGACCGCAGTTTTTTGGGAGAATAGGTTAGTTTTTGGACCTTTTGAAAGAATACTAAAATAAAAATTTTATTATTATTTTATCTTTATTTTCTCCAATGGATGAGCGGCGTTGGCGGGACCGATAACATGTCAAGTCATTAAGTGGGTTGACTCACCAATTGTGTTACCACACCATTGTAAATTAAATGAGGTTCTTTAATCACTCATTTAATGAACCTCATTAATTCTTTGTGCGGGACACACTATTTCTACTCTCATATTAATATGGAGCTCAGGGAGGGATGTTGGCATGGATTCACCAAGCTAAAAAGCTCTATAAAATTACCGCGACTCCAACCACTTGGAGGGCGAGACCGATTTCTATGTGTAGTGATGAGTGCCACCAAATCACGAACAGACGACAATGACGAAATAGGTTCCATCGATTGTCGTCAGTGAACGTCTCTTCAAGGTAGGGGGTATATTTTTTAAGTTGTCTTTGATGAATTAAATGCTCTCCCTATTGCTATCACATTAACGCAGAGGGTGCGGGCCAAACGAACAAGGACCAGACCCTCCACTGCTTCACTCATGCTCTGTTCTTCGGGGACAGTTTCCTCAGATGACGCCAACACGTAATAGCAGGTCACGCTATGACGGAGGTGGCATAGGAGAGACATAGGCACAAACAGCACAATGAACGGACACCAGAGCACATCTGATGACCCATGGAAGAAACTACTTGCATGCCATGTCCGCAGTGGCCGGAGGATACCTATGGATACCGACCGAGGGTAATGGAAGGCGGTGTGTGACGACACGTTGCGGAAGCCAAGGGCGGCCGGACCAAGCCATCCGCGCGGGACAAGGGAGGCTCTTGCAGGCACCACCAGCGACATTGGCCACGACTAGCAGGCCACAGAAGGAGGGCGCATCGCGACCCGCTTTGCGTTGGCAAAACCCGGTCGGCCAAACGACAGACGGTTTAATGCGGTGGGTCAACGCCCCACCGGCTGGGTGAAATAGCCCCACAACCGTGGGGCCAGCAGAGAAGGCGATCCACCTTATGGCAGACCTATCCAGACGTGGGCTGGCCTCGCCCTACAGACCGGACCCGCCCACCGGGCTGGACTCGCCCTTCAGACCGAACCCACCCACTGGGCTGGACCCGCGGCCCAGCGGGTGGGCCGAGCCGCACAGGGCGGGCCGGGCCAACCGTGACTTGGTCTCGCGATCCTAACCGGGCCGACCCAAGAGGGCTAGACCCATTGAATTGGCCCGACCCTAAATGGTCTATAATAGTGTGGGGTCAGGTAGACCCCGGGACCCATTGCGTCGGGCCGGTCTGACCAAGTTGGACTGAGCCCAGACCCAACTGGTCCCTGAATAAAGAAACGCCTGTAACTAATGACCGAGTGTCCGTTTGAAACTCTTTTAGTACCGTTGGGACCCCTTTTGGGAAGCAGTCCCTTTGGCATATTCCGGTGGGCCCGAACAAGATGGTCCGAACTGAGATCCGTTTCCCCCCATTTTATGAAAAGAGATGTAACTAATAGACCGGGCGTCCGATTGACGTGCCGTCTCTGGCATAAGGACCCTAGTGACAAGGCAGTTATTTTGGAATAGTTCATGAGAGTTTTTGAGAAATTTGGAGTATGTACAGGTTGGATCGACTCCAAATCCAGCCGGGCCGTCGACACTAAAATTCCAATAACTTATAGACTAGGATCCAATTGACGTGTCGTCTTTTGCGTTGGGACCCTTATGACGTTATAGATCATTGGGTTACTTCTTTGTGGGAATTAGTGTAGGATGAAGTATGATCGATGGATTTAGGAGTGGTTTTTCCAGAATCAAGTGTGGTAAGAGTGGGAATCCAGTGGCTGGCTGTGACATGATGAAGAAGAGCGACCAATGCTGGTCAGCGTCAGAAACTCTAAAGTGGGATGATCTAGCTCTACTACTAATAATGCCTACCTCTGTACTAGAGACCCTATGTGGATCATTATCATAGATTCCCTATGTGGATCAGCATCATAGCGACCCTGTGTGGATCAACATCATGGCGACCCTATGTGGATCAGCGTCATAGCGACCCTGTATGGATCAGCAACATGGAGACCCTGTGTGGATCAACCTCATGGAGACCGTATGTGGATCATCCTCATAGTGACCCTGTGTGGATCAGAAACTTGGAGACCTTGTGTGGATTAGCCTCATAGCAACCCAGTGTGGATCAACCTAATGAAGACCCTATGTGGATCAGCCTAATCGTGACCCTATGTGGATCAACAACATGGAGACCCTGTGTGGATCAACCTCAGAGCGACCCTATGTGGATCATCATCATGGAGACCCTGAGTGTATCAACCTCATTGCGACCCTGTGTGGATCATCCTCATAGCGACCTAACATGGACCAACCTTAGAGGGGCCCATCGTGGATCAGCTACATAGAGACTCTATGTGCATCAACATCTTATTTCTTATTTTACTGAGTTGTATACCTGGTTTGAGCTGACTCTATTGCTTTGTGCTTTGTGGATTTCCTTTGTGGATTTATGAGAGACCTTTGGGGGTCTCAGGGTCTCTACTGAGTATTTTTATACTCACCCCTGCATGGTCTTTGCCTGTACCTTGTGGTGTCTTGTATGGATTACGAGCAGCTGAGCTGAGACTTGAGGGAGCCAGAACTAGGTAGTATACAGAGCAGACAGGATGACGTGGAGTTTTGTGGATATGATCTTTACCTATCCTTCAATTAGGATCCTCAGTGGACAACCCATGAGTTGTTTTCTCTTTTCAGTTGTACTTTTACTTTTTAGTTGGGCTTGTATTCTAGCCCCTTTACTTTCAGTACACTTTTTACTACAGCAGTTTACTTCATGGTTGCTTCTTGTTGTGGTATTGGTTTGACTGTTTGTACAAGTTTAAAGGTAATACCTTCCCGTTATAGGTATGCTCCTTTTTGGAACTAGTCACCAACCCCTGTCCTGTGGAAGGTTGTCTTGGTGTAGTCACGACACGGTCCTCGGGGGACAGGTCGTGAAAATCATGACCCAAACCATGTTCACCGAACAAACCCATGAAAGTCCCACCATCACGAACCTTACTCTTTGGGTGTGTATGAGTGTAATAAAGGGACATGTATCTGTATCCTAGAATTAGTAATATTTTCATTATTTTTTTGTAGAATAATGAATATATTTTTCCTATTAGTGTTACTTTGTAAATGATTTTTTGATTAATATTCAAATTCAATTAAGAAATCTATTTTGACTAATTAATGTATTTTTTAAATAAATATATTTTAGTAAAATATTATTATTAAATTACCTTTATTATATACAAGTGATTATATAAATTTTATGATGTCAAATGTAATTTTTATTAAGGTTTGAAAACTCTATTTTCCAAAACCCATTAATTTTCAATAAATATAAATTTTTATTTTAAAAGTGAAAATTCACATATTTAGAAAATTATTTTGATAAAATTAATATTATTTTTGGAATTAGGGCAACAAAATTATCCAATGGGTAATTTTTCATAATTTTCTAAAACGGTCAATTTTTTTGGGTAAAAATTAAATACCGTATAAATATACGATGTGTTTTATGACATCATAATGACCGAATAATGATGTAATAAATACTATTGAAGTTATATTTGTACAAATACATGATTTATATTAAAATAATTTGGTTTTATTTTTATTTTATTTATTTTTTAAATCCATTATGAATCATCCAAGACATATAATATATTTTAAGATTTTAAATTCATTTCTTAATGAATGTGACTCACCTCCACATAAGAAAGGGAAATAATTTAATATGTTCAGACCATGTACTCCTAAAATAATTTATACAAATACACTTCTCTATAAACCATTGGAAAAAATCATTAGATGGTTTGTGGTTTTTAATATTTTTTTATGTAGTGTCCAAAACTAAAATAATAAAGAAATCCCCATCCTTTCCTAAATAAACACATCCGATATCACATTACTCTTCACTCAAACACTTTTATGCTCGTCCAAAGTCTGATATATATATTACCTAGAGTCCTCCTAAGGACCACCAAGATCCCAAGAAGCCTCTCCTAGGCCTTTGTAGTCACACATCCATGTAAGGAATTTCACTATTCTCATTTCCATTCAAGCACTTCATTTATAGTATGCTTCTTAAATTCTATTTTTATATGTTGGATTATGATTTTACATGATCCCATTACTTTCTATTTGATTTATATATGATTATATATTCCTTTAACTATCATTAACCCCCTAGGATACTTTAAGTACACACGTTAATATGCTGAAATTCCATAATGAATCTTCCACCCACCTACATTATCAAACATCCATTCTATGTTATATCTTATAATTTACTCTTTCACATGTTGGGATATGTTATTAAGTATCCCTCATACTATCCATTTCATATCTCTATGATGATTTACCTATTTCTATCTCATCAAACTACTTTATGAATTTTTAATTGACACCATTATGCTGCCGAAATTGCACTACGATTTTCATTCCAAAATCATCATGTAGTGAACACAATACCCATTTCTCTATCAAGGGTATTAATCTTATGCTCGTGTACTTGATTTATTTTCTACTTAAATTAATTTATTACATATTACTTGTTTTTGGGATAGATTATGAAGTTTAATGAATGATCTATGTGGAACAATTAAGCATGAAAATGAAATGAATATGAAGGGTGTTCCTTGATACCAATCCTATGTGTTAGGTAATGTTAAGTATCATGATGATTTCTATGAAATGAGGGCTTAATCAAGATAATTCATGTTAAATTAGGGTTTACTCATGAAAATACATGTGCAATGATCCTTTACTCATGCTAATATCATGTTGTATGTTGTCGCTACATTTCCATGTTATGATTATCACTCTATATCATGAATTTATATTCATGTTTATTTTATGATACATTATTCATATTGACTAACATGTATTTTATTCTTCATGTTATTACATGTTTATTACCTTAATGGTATTTATATATAACCCTTTTCTTATGTATTTCCTCAGATTATCCAATGCAGTGTTAAGTACAAAGTAATTTTGTGGTCATGTAAAAGAAGTTTTTAATAAAGATACTTTTTATGTTTGAAGTTGTTATATAATATACCTTATCCCCAAAGACACTTGAAATATTGATGTTATGAGGTTTGTTATTTTCCATTTATGAAATAATTAATGTTTAAATATGAAATAAAGAGTAGGATTTTTATAAGTGGTATTATAGGATAGGTTTAGTTATTTATGGGATTAGGATTATAAAACCCTTATAGATAAGACTAATTGTAAGAACAAATCCCAAAATTTTGGTAAGTATATAGTAAGTGGTTTATGAAGAAAATACATCCCTGTATGGATACTAAAAATTAAAGTGGTTCTGACATAGGTGTACCTAGGATTAAATACTCCGAAAAGGTGTTCCAGGCATGACTCAGGGTAACATGGTACATGAAAACATGCCTTATTGTGCACCTGGTTTGAGACTCCTGGGGGATATGATTTGGTAAATTTATAAGATCATTAAAAAAATTAATAATGTAACAAAGAAAAATTTCCCATAAGAATATATGATAGGAATTAGATCATGGATAACATAGATTGAAACATAGAAACTCATAAGTTAAGGAGAAAATGTAATTTATAAGTTATTCCTTTAATGTCATTTAATTCAATTTTATATGTTTAATATATTAAAATAATCATCCAAAATTTTACCTTTATTTTATCCAATGGTTAGTAATAGGAGTAATCGAGTTAACAACCGATGCGAAGGGAAATGTGATGACTTCCCCAATGAGATTCCTAATCATATATGATCTCATGTAGGATATATCGTGATTATGATAAACCCGCTATCAAAAATCATGATGAAAATTTGTCACATTATTGAATAACCAGGTATATCAAGGAAGAGGAAGATGATATCTCATGAAATTCCATATGACAAACTTGATAAGGGAAACACAACCCAATTTCCTTTATGCACCAAGTGTGGAAAGAGGCTCTAAGGATAATCTCACAATGGTACTAGGAGATGATTTTTGTGTGGAAAGAAAAGGAATAAATTAGCTAATTGATATGAGAAAATTTAAAATGTGATGGATGGAAAAAAATTTCAGTCTAAGGCATCATATATAGTTATATGTCATAAATGTGGAGAATTGAGGTGTTATCCTTGACAATTCTCTATTTTAAGGGCTAAGAAGCATGATGAGCATCAACAATCTCCATGATCAAGGGAGAACAAAAAGTCTTATGAAAATATGAATAATGACAAATGAATTACATGTAACCACTACTTAAAAGTAGTTTATGTCATAATTTATTTCAATTCATATCCTATTAGTATATCTTGTATATTTTATAAGAATATAGAGTCCACATCGGAAATGATATTAAATCATTAGGGAATGATTCTATGAGTTTTGTATCACATGTTTAAGTTTGTAGGAATTCTCTTCTTGAAAATATTATAAGTATACCTTTTTTTACAATTTTATTAAAAATTAAAAACTCATTACCAACGCCTCATGGAATTTTAAAAATCATGGAAAAAACTATCCCACATACGATCTAAAGTTATTATCTATGATCTTTGCATTAAAAATATAGAAACATTATCTATTTGTGGAGTAGTATGAAATATTTATGGATCACAAAAGCCTCAAATATATATTCACATATAAATAGCTAAATATGTGTCGACTAAGATGGTTAGAGCTCATCAAGGATTAATACTGATCAATCCACTACCATATTGGGAAAGAGAACAATGCAATATATGATCTAAGTAGAAAGGACCCATAAATTATATCATTAATGATAATTGAAAAGGATCTAATACTCTTGGATGTGAAAAGTATGTACATGAGAATAATAAAGAGATAATCATATTCAATAATTTCACAAATAATTTCTCAACTTTCTCTTTGGTAAATGTTAAAGGATGCTCAAAAAGATGATGTGTGAATTCAGAAGAAAGTGGAAACTATCAAGAAAGGGAAATCATCAAAGTTAAATATTAATGAAGAAGTAGTTTTGAGATTTGGGCTAGGAAAATGTGTTCTATCAACTACAGATTTAAAGAAACAACTTTTGGATGATTCACATAGTTCAACTTTATCTATTAACGCATGAAACAGAAAGATGTATTGAGATATCTGAGAGCACTATTAGTGGGATAACATGAAGAATGAGATCATAAAATATACATAAAAGTGTCTAGTATGTCAGAAAGTAAAGTATGAAAGGTATATGTTTAAGGGGATGATGCATCCATTACCCATACCAACATGGAAATGGGTGAACATCACCATGGAATTTGTCACAGGACTTCTGAATTCATCCAAATGTAACAATTCTATCTCAGTTATTGTGGATCATCTTAAAAAAATTTCACACTTCATTGCGATTTGAGAGGATTTATAACTAGATCAAATAGAATAGATATACATCAATGAATTGGTAAGACTACATAAATTACCACTATCGATTGTATCTGATCAAGATCTAGAATTCACCTATAAGTTTTGGAAAAGTCTCCAGCACACATTAAAAATAGAGTTAAACTTTAGTATGGATTATCACCCTCAAACTGATGGAAAATCTAAGTGGAATATACAAAAACTTAAGGACATGTTGAGAGCTTCCTAAATGGGCTTCAAAGGTGGATATGACCAAAATATTCCTTTGGTGGAGTTCTCTTACTACAACAGTTTCCACTCAAGAATACAAATGGATCCTTATAAATAACTTTATGGGAAGAGGTGTAGAACACTAACATGTTGGGATGATGTTTGGGAAAGAAAAATTATAGGTCTATAAATTGTCAAAGAAATGGTGGAGATGGTTAAGGCCATCCAGCAACACATCAAAGCTACTAAGAGTTGAAAAAAGAGCTATGTTGACTATCATTGATGAGAACTAGAGTTTTATGTTGCAAACAAGGTTTTTCTCCACATATCTCTATGGAAAATATTGATGAGATTTAGGAAGAAGGGAAAGCATAGTACAAGGTATATCAGAGATTTTGAGATCATTGATCACATTAGAGCAATGGATTATCGACTATAAATCCCCCCAAACCTATCTCAAGCACATGAGGCATTTAATGTATCCCTCTTAAATAAGTACATACTAAACCCCTCATATGTACTCAATCCAGTGTTGGTACCATTGTAGGATGACCTTTCCTATGATGATCAACTGATGAATATCTTAGATCATAGTGAAAAGTTCTATGAAATAAGACAGTTCCCCTCATCAAAGTGTTGTGAAGAAACCACAAGTTTGAATACGAAACATGAGAACCAGAGGAGGTGATGAAGAAGAGTTACCCTCATCTGTTTTAGTATGGGAAAAAGAAATTTTGAGGGTGAAATTTCTTAAGGGGGGAAGGTTGTAATGAACCAAACTGTTATGAATAAAATTCCCCTTTTTGATTTAATTAAATGTCTTATGGATATATAAGACACATGGAATTCATTTTATTATTATATATAATTGGATTTAAATGACTGTTAATTATCATTACCATTGATAATATAGCTATTGAACAATGATCACATGACTAATATAAATATAGGGTTTTAATAAATCCTTTTCGAACAAATAAAGGAAGTGATGGCCTCAAAGAGTATGATCATACACTATTAAATAACTTCCAAGTAAGTTAAAATTTCTAGGACTCTATCTAGACCATGCCCAATCCAAGATCCCACAACTTAATCATGAGCAAAACCATTAACGGGAGAAGTTCAAGCTCATTGAGATCATGACCCAAACCATGTTCACCGAATGACCTGATGAAATCCCCACCATCACACACATTACTATTAGGGTGTAGGATGGTGTAATAAATGGATATGTATCAATACCCTAACATTATTAATATGTTAATTATATTTGTATTGAATAAAAAATATATTTTTTCTACCATTGTTACTTTCAAATTTATTTTTGATTAATATTAAAATTCAATTAAGAAATCTATTTTGATGAATTAATGTACTTTTGAAATAATTAATATTTTATAGAGATATTATTATTAAATTAAATTTATTAAATATAAATTATCATATAATTTTTATAAAGTTAAAGGTAATTTTTATTAAGGTTTGAAAACAATTTTTGTCAAAAACTGTCAATTTTAAATAAATGTTGTTTTTTATTTTAAAAGTAAATAATAAAATATTTATTAGATTATTTAGATAAAATTAATATTTTTTTTTTGGAATCAGGTCTTCAAAATTATCGAACGGTGAATTTTTCATAATTTTTTGAAACATTCGATTTTTTGGGTAAAAATTAAATATCGTATAAATATACTGTGTGTTTTATGACATCATAATGGCCCAATAATGATATAATAAATACTATAAAAGTTATATTATTCCAAATAAATGTTTTATATTAAAAATAATTTGGTTTAAACTTTATTTTATTTATTTTTTAAATCTATTATCTATCCTCCAAGACATAAAATATATTTTATGATTTCAAATTCATTTATTTAAGAATGTGACTCAACTCCACATAAGAAAGGGAAATAATTTCATATGTTCACCCCTAGGAATCATAAAATAATTTTTAACACTCCCCTGTTCTAGAAATCATGGGAAAAAACCATGGGATGGTTATGGTTTTGATTGTTTATTATGTAGTGTCCAAAACCAAAATAATAAATAAATCCCCCTCCTTTACTATATAATACCACACAATATCTCATTAATCATCACTAAAACTCCATTAATCTTGTCCACACTCTGATATATACTCTCTAGTGTCCTCCTAAGTCACCCTAAGCTCCCATGAATCCTCTAATAATCCTTTGGATCCACACATCCAGGTAAGGTATTTCACTCTTATTATTTCCATTCAAGCACTTCTTTTATATTAGGATTCTTAAATTCCATTTTTATATGATGTATTAGGATTTTCCATGACCAAATTACAGTTCATTTGTTGTATATATGATTATATATTCCTTTAATTCTCATTAATCCCCCCTATGGCCCTTTAATTACACCTATTACTATGCCGAGATTTAGTGAAGGATCTTCCACCCCCTCCTTTATCAAGAATCCCTTTTATGATATATCTTCTAATTTACTCTTTCCCATGTTGGGATATGTTCTTAAGTATCCCTAATACTATTCATTTCATGTCTAGATGATGAGATAACTCTTTATATCTCATAAACCCATTTTAACAATGTCTATTTGACATCGTTATGCAACCGAAATTACACTACGGTTTCCACACCAAAATATTCGTGTAGTGAACAACATTCCCATTTATCTATCATGGGTATTAAACTTATGCTCTTGTACTTATTTATTGGGTAATTACATGTATATTTTACACATTCCTTATTCTTTGGATATTTTATGATGTTTAATGAATGATCTATGTGGCACACTTAAGCATGAAAATGAAATGATTATGAAGGGCACACCCTAATAGGACTATAATTCATTGGTAGTATTTAGCATCATGATATGTCATGTTAAATGAGGTTTTAATCATGATAATTCATTTGAAATGAGGTTTTAATCCTTATAACCCATGTATAATGAGCCTTTACTCTTACTAATATCATGTTTTATGTTGTTGCCACATTTCCATGTTATTATTATCACACTATATCATGCCTTTTTTTCACAATTCTCTTATAATCCATTGATATGACTATTTAATAACATGTATTATATTATTCCAGTTATTCCATGTTTATTACCTTACTAGGATTTATAGATCACCCTTTTCTAATGTATGTCCTCAGTTTATCCCATGCAGTGTTAAGTACGAAGGAATGTTGTGATCATGTAAAAGAAGTTTTCAATAAAGACTTTTTATTTTATGTTTTGAGTTGTTATGTAATGTTCCTAAGACCCAAATACACTATACCTATTGATATAATGAGTTTTATTAAGTGAAATTTATGTAATAAATCATTTTTAATTTTTAAATAGAGAGTAGGGTTGTTATACATCTCATGATAGTTAGGTGGTTCTTATCATTATAACATTTATTCATTCAAAATTTTAATGAATGTGTTTAGTGTAAAAATAAATATATTATAAAATCTTATTGAATCATATTCTATGGAAACCTTGTGGAAGGAAGTAAAAAAGTTATTATATACAATATCTTATATCACATTCCCATCATAATCTATGATATAATCCAATTATAGGTTATTATATAAGAATCTAATTCTTATATCATCAATATGATACTATGATATATTGTAAAATATGTTATATGTAATTTTTTACATTTCCAAAAATATACCACCTGTAAAAAATACCATAAGGAATTAATGAAAAACTTCACAACTCTTTGTGAATCCATCCAAAAATCTTTTAGACATGGTTTATTGAAATATATTTATTTTGAAACAAACACATTTTTTAAAAATAATCCATATCCAATGGGATAAATATGTTCACTTATGGACATTAGTAGTATTGATGAAAAATATGAAATCCCAATTTCATCGATATAATCAAAGAGTTGACTATAGCAAAGCATCAGTATAATTAAATATATTAAGGGGTATAGTGTGATCTTTAACAAACATAATCATATCTACACACTAAATTATCCACCTTAATATGTGTCATTAATTTATATATATACTCATATAATCCATTTTTATAGAACATTTACTGACCACTAGACATGAAACATGTATATTTAGTTTAGTACAACTCATCCATTCATGTTTATATGAATTAAACATACTAATTTTATGAAAACATCACATGGTATTAATATAATAGATTAACACTTCACATGACCCTCATCGAAATAGTTGATCACATCCCATGTCACTTAACTAAGAATGGATATGAATTTATTTAGTCTAACTCAATAAAGTGTTAGAATGTCTTTTTTCACTATAAAAGTGAAAAAAACCTATCTTGGTTGTGATCTAACTGAAAACTTGATCAACAACATACCAAACCATTCCCTGATGAGCTAAGACTCAAGAATCTTGTAATACTGGTATCAATGTATGAATGTTATCATGCTAGGAATACCACTAACCTTAGGTAATATGTGTAAAGACCCATAAATTTCGAGTTTTTTTTTTCTTAATTTTCTTTGGAATTTTACAAGAACGAAGTTTATGACAGAACGTGATTCCGAGGCCCGGTGTGCCCGAAATCATTTTCCAAAGTTTGGCTCGGTTATGTTCAGTGAACGAACGAGCGGGTTTTCCTAACTTTTGAACCGGCGCTCGGAATCGAATTCTGAGGGCACCGATGGAATCGTAGCGCCGATATTTTCTTAGAAATGCCTCTTCCGGAGTTGTGTTTGCTCGGGTGTGGTTTCTAATTTTTAGGGTTAAGTTAAGAAATAAAATAAAGTGGTGCGACAACTTTATTTTATTTCACTTAAATCCACTTAAAGCCACTTAAAGCCACTTGATCTAAGTTAAAGTGGATAGGGTGCAATCCAAAATATCCTACCCTCTTGGTTGGATATTTGTGAGGTGGGGCCCGCACGAGCCCCACCGTTTCTTTTCCCCTAAGTAACGCACCCGCGAAAACCCCTCTTTAATGAAAGTAAACTGGTGCATTTTCTAAAACTCTTAACGCCCCTATTAATTGGATAGTTAAGACGTTACCATTAATTCGCCGAATTAATGGTTTATTTCTTAACTTGTTTTTCAAATTGTTGGCATGGAATAAAATAAGACCAACACACCATTTTCTTGTGGGGACTTGTTGAGAGGATTGACAGAAACTCTAAGCTCTTCATCCTCCTTCGCGAAGAACGTGAAGAACGCGAAGAAAGTGAAGAACGCGAAGAACACCGAACCCTCGGAGATCGACGACGCGATGCCATGTACCGCAACTCCGACGATTCTCCTCCCGTGACGTTCTTCTGTGACAATCCTTCCTTGCGGAAACCTTCGAACAACACCGTTTTAGATCGTCGACGTGACGCTCTGTTCCACGACGACGCGACGCCCTTCCGCGACGCGACGATCCTCTTCTTCTTCGACGATCAATTCCGCGAAGAACCCTCGTTCGACGACTACAACGAGGTAGGGGTTTTATTTGAGAATATTATTTATTCCCATGGTTGTTTCCTTCTAAAACAAAGAACCCAGATCAAAGTTCAATTTTAATTTATTAATATTGTGCCTTATTGTGTTTCCATGTGTGGAATATTATTTCCAATTTTTTATCACCTAACACGTAGGGTGCGGGACAAACAAACATGGCCCGAAAACCCTCTGCATTTTTTTGTTGATGCGTGGATTAATGGAATTTACAAAATGAGATCGGATTGGCGATTGGAGGCCTTCGCAGCAAAGTTCGGATCCCGGGAGAGCCGTAGGCCAAACCGCAGGCAAAACGGACCACCGGAGCACGTCCGGTGGTCCGCGGAAGTTCCTGCCGGCGCGCCACGCCGGCACGGCGGCGCCCGGCGCGCCGTCGGGAAGACCCACCGCGGCTTCAGCCATGGCGGTGAGAGCCAGTCCCGCGGCCGCGCGGGACTGCGGGGAAGGGACGCGACCTTGCGCCCCATCCGGTGACACTGAGCGGCCCCCGCGCGGGGGGCCACGGCTCCTTCGGCGCAGCTGCTCAGCTAGCACCGAGCCGCCAGGCCGGGCTGCGCCCAGCCGGGCCGACCCGGTCCGAGCCCGAAACCCCCTTTTTCGGAACCTTTTTGGTCTTTTGGCCGTATCTTGAGCTACGTGCCTCCGATCGACGCGCCGTCAGCAGCGATGCGATCCTTGGATCGAGTCAGTTGTTTACACTCAAGGTTTTGGAATACTTTGGGTTCGGCCGGGTTGGTTCGTACATGAAACCAACCGGGCCCTCAGAGCGGAAATGCTCGTATCTTGAGCTCCAGACGTCCGATTGACGTGCCGTCGACATTGGTGGATTCCTCTAAGTGAGACGGATCTTTTGGATTACTCCACCCGAGGTTTGGATGCAGGTGGAGTACGGTCGGGTTGGTTTTGCCTTAAAAACCAACTGGGCCCCTAGGACGAAAAAGCCAATAACTCTCAGACCGGGCGTCCGTTTGACGCGCCGTCTGCGACGTTGAGTTCCTGTTGGCGATACAGAACTTCTGGATACATCAACTCTGGACTATATGTCAGTTGATGTATCAGCCCCTCGGCTCGTGGAGCGGACCCTCCCGAGCGAGCTTGCTGTGTGCGGGAACCCTAGAGCTGGCTGCGTCTGCGACGACAATGAAGACATACGAGAATCCTCTGTGCGTTTGGTAGTGACCACTACGGTACTTTTGGGATACATCAACTCCGGACTATGTGTCAGTTGATGCATCTACCTCTTGGCTCGTGGAGTGGACCCTCCTAGAACGATCATGCTGTGTGCGGAAACCCTAGAGTTGGTTGAGACTTGACGACTGCTGATCGAACGACTCAGTGTGTTACAGATAGTTCAGTGGGAAGCGCTTGGTTGTAGCAGCAGACCCACGACGGAGGAGCGCTTGGTTGTAGCGGCAGAACCACGGTACTCAACAAAAGGAGTACCTATGGAGGCTATGAGGGGGAGCTCTTGGTTGTAGCGGCAGACCCGCGATGGAGGAGCGCTTGGTTGTAGCAGCACGGGGGAGCGCTTGGTTGTAGAAGCAGACCCAAGGCAGAGGAGCGCTTGGTTGTAGCGGCAGACCCGTGGTACTCAACAGAAGGAGTACCTCTAAAGACTACGAGGGGGAGCGCTTGGTTGTAGTGGCAGAACCATGGTGGGAAGCGCTTGGTTGTAGCAGCAGACCCACAGTACTCGATAGGCGGAGTACTACAACAGTCCAAGGTTAGAGAGAAGTGCTTGGTTGTAGCGGCATACCCACTGTACTTGATGGAGAAGGATTTTCCCAATAAATATGGTTTCAACTTCATGATCGATCCTGTGTGGGTCATTGCGGGGGGTAGTACCTACCGATCCTTTGTGTGTCCGATGGCTTAGATGAATCAGTGGCTACATCTGATCATCTCTATCGTCATGCAAGAAGTATTCCTGTGTGAGCTGAATCCCGTTTTTCTTTCCTATGTAGATTGTGTTGTGCTATCCTGTGTGGATTTACGTTTTGATTTCCTGTATGGACTGGTTTGTGCTTGGGCTCAGATGTTAGATCCGATCAGGAATAGATGACTTATGTATATGTATGGGCATATACCTAAGTGGTGTCGGATGTTACTTCGTGATTGCATCTTTCCTTTTTGGATTATCCTTTGCGGATTCTGGGAGACCTTCGGGGGTCTCAGGGTCCCTACTGAGTATCTTATACTCACCCATGCACAGGCTATGCCCGCACTACGTTGTGTTGCTTGCAGACGACGGACAACGCTGATTGTGGTTGAGGCTTGCGGAGCAGGATGGTACCTAGAGGTGGACCACTGGGCGGGACGTACTCGGAGCGGTCGGCTGGACCCGAGGAGCAGTGGAGGCTATCTGTACCCACCCTTCAGGTGGGATTTCCAGTGGACAGCTCGACGTTGCGGCTTTACTTTTCAGTTGCTGTTTTTCCCTTCCAGTTGTACTTTACTTTCAGTTTGGGTTTGTATACTGGACAACTTACTTTTCCACACTTACTGTTGTACTCAGTTTTTACTTAGTGTTTACTTCTACTGCTTTCTTGCTCTGTGGTGTTTGTTTACTTTACAAAGGTAATGCCTTCCCTTTTTACCGGGATTTATGCCTTGGTGCTAGTTGCCAGCCCCTGGCCTATGGAAGGTGGGCTTGGGGTAGTCACGACACGGGCCTCGAGGACGTGTCGTGACAAATTGGTATCAGAGGAGTTCGGTTCTACCGCAGAACTTTGGACTCTGATCTTTTTCTATGTGAAGCAATAGTGTTAAGTGTATTGGGTGTGGTTATCAGTCAAGGGAGTCCAGTGTTGGTGCGGCGGCCGACGTATCCATACACCAGGACCCTGACTTCTGATTTTCGACTTAATGCACGAAAACATTGATTGCACGTGTGTTTCACGTTTTCTTTGTGATTACTTTATGTCAGCTCACCAGGTATACTAATTGACTGTGGCGCACCTGTTTCTTTTCAGGATGGCCCCACGACGACATCCATCTAGGGTTCCGAGAGTTGAGCGTGACGACAGCCCGCCGAGCGACGAGGCCTCGGTACAGGGCCCTTTGACAGATGAGGCACCGGCGGTACCTCTACCCGCCGAGCCACCGATGCTTCCAGCCCCAGCTGCTGACAATGAACGTCGCCTTAGTGCAATGCATGAGTTCCAGCGCCAGTGACCACCCAGGTTCCGCAGGGAGACGGACCCCCAGGCAGCCGAGGACTGGCAGGAGGCAGTGGTGAGAGTTTTTAGGTTAGTGAGGACACCAGCAGACCTCATGGTGATCCTCGCAGCGAGCCTACTGCACGCGGAAGCGGGCCGATGGTGGAGTTTGATACTCCAGGTGCACGATGAGGCATCTCTCCTCTGGATGGACTTTGAGAGCCTCTTCTGCTCGGAGTTCATCCTAGCCACCCTCTGTGCGGTGCGCATCCAGGAGCTTCTTCAGCTGCGGCAAGGCAGCTTGACAGTATCCCAATACGCGTGGAGGTTTACCGATATCTCGCGCTATTCGACAAACATGGTACGAGACCCATTGTTCATGGCCCGAACCTTCGAGCAGGGGATCAGGCGAGAGATCAGAGCTTCAGTTGTTTCTCACAGCATTTCGACACAGATAGGGGTGTTGGAGCAAGCCCTCTTAGTCAAGAGTTTCCTTGCTGAGTAGTCTCCAGCAGTAGGACCCACCACTAGCCGGCATGCGGCCGAGTCTTCTGCAGCAGACAGTAGACAGATGATGCAAGGGTCCAAGAGGACTAGACCTACAGGTTGTCGACCGCGTGACACAGGATCGTTTGTGCGAGGCACCTGGGGTGGAAAACAACTTACCATGAGCATACAGTGTTACTCATGCGGTGGGGTTGGTCACATGGCTTGTGACTGCCCGACCCGCCTTGCCGAGGAGCAGCAGACGGTTGAGGGGCCACCCAGTTAGAGGCAGAGGGTCGACCGTGGCGGTCCGCAGGGAGCAGGCAGACGAGGAAGAGGAGCTGGCTGAGCAGCAGGTGGTGGGCGATGCTTTGAGGCTCTACCACCACCACCACCAGGAGGTCCACCCCGACCGCAGGGAGCTAGAGGACATGGGAGAGCTCAGCTTCAGGCAGCTGAGGCCTACGATCGTGGAGCTCCGAGAGCAGATGGATAGGAGCGGGACTAGCTCCAGACCTGGTGACTTTTGTTTATGCTGCTTCTAGCATTGTTGATGTTTGTTTGTAGGTATTTTGTGTCTTTGTACTTTGAGCTACAGTAATAAAAGACACCTTTCTTTTGGAATTTACCTTCATGTCCTCTCTTTGTGTTGTTACTAAGAGATTCCGGTTTAAAAACCGTTGACTTGACCCTCACTTTGAGATACCTACTAGAGGAGACCCATTGACCACACCCGGATGCCGATAGTGTGACTCAACCCTTAGAGGCGAGAGTAATGGTTGGATCTCTTGGTAGTAGTGTCGAGGCCTTACGACGTCATCCTTGCTATGGGTTTGTATCATCCATGACGGGATTGACTGTATTAGGCGAAGAACGTGGTTTATCCAGGGGATGAGATTGGATTTCTCTTCTCGGCAAAGAAGAAATCTCAGCAGCTCGAGTAGGACCAGAAAGGTCCAAGTCATCCAAGAGTGGATGAGGACAGCTCAAAGCCGGAAAAATTCTTGTGATGACAGGAGGCAGAGACCACTAGAGTTCGAGGATGGCGACCACGTTTCTTTACGGGTCACACCTCGACGTGAGTTACGGAGATTTGGCGAGGTGGCTTATCGACTGGTTCTACCACCTCAGTTGCACCGGGTGCACGACGTCTTCCACGTATCTTAGCTGAGGAGGTACGTGCACGACCCGACGCATATCATTGACCATGGGGAGCTGGGCGTTGATGATGGGGAGACTTTTATGGAGGTCCCAGTGGAGATCGAGGATCGACGGGAGTGGGTCCTATGTGTATGGTCGGTTCCTATTGTGCGCATCGGATGGCTGCACGGGAACCTCCAGGATAGCACTTGGGAGTGGGAGGCTTGGATGCGTGCTCAGTACCCGCTTTTTTCCCCCTAGTTTATGATGTATCTTTACGGGGACATAAATCCCTATGGTGGGAGTGAAGTAAAGTCCCGTAAATTTCGAGGAATTTTTTTTTCTTAATTTTCTTTGGAATTTTACAAGAACGCAGTTTCTGACGGCACGTGATTCCGAGGCCCGGTGTGGCCGGAATCATTTTCCAAAGTTTGGCTTGGGTATGTTCAGTGAACGAACGAGCGGGTTTTTCTAACTTTTGAACCGGTGCTCGGAATCGAATTCTGAGGCACCGATGGAATCACAACGCCGATATTTTCTTATAAACACCTCTTCTGGAGTTGCGTTTTCTCGGGTGTGGTTTTTAATTTTTGGGGTTAAGTTAAGAAATAAAATAAAGTGGTGCGACAACTTTATTTTATTTCACTTAAAGCCACTTAAAGCCACTTGATCTAAGTTGAAGCAGATAGGGTGCAATCCAAAATATCCTACCCTCTTGGTAGGATTTTTGTGAGGTGGGGCCCACACGAGCCCCACCATTTCTTTTCCCCTAAGTAACGCACCCGCGAAAACCCCTCTTTAATGAAATTCAACTGGTGCGTTTTCTAAAACTCTTAACGCCCCTATTAATTGGACAGTTAAGACGTCACCATTAATTCACCGAATTAATGGTTCGTTTCTTAACTTTTTTTTTCAAATTGTTGGAATGGAATAAAATAATACCAACACACGTTTTTCTTGTGGGGACTTGTTGAGAGGATTGACAGAAACTCTAAGCTCTTCATCCTTCTTCACGAAGAACGCAAAGAATGCGAAGAACGCGAAGAACGCTGAACCCTCAGAGATCGACGATGCGACGCCGTGTACCGCGACACCAACGATTCTCCTCCCGCGATGTTCTTCTGCGACCATCCTTCCCTACGGAAACATTTGAAAAAAACTATTTGAGATCGTCGATGCGACGTCGTGTTCTGCGACGACGCGACGCCCTTCCGCGATGCGACGATCCTCTTCTTCCGCGATGATAAATTCCGTGAAGAACCCTCGTTCGACGACTATGACGAGGTAGGGGTTTTATTTGAGAATAATATTTATTCCCATGGTTTTTTCCTTCTAAAAAAAAGAACCTAGATCAATGTTCAATTTTAATTTATTAAAATTGTGCCTTGTTGTGTTTCCATGTGTTGAATATTATTTCCAATTTGTTATCACCTAACGCGGAGGGTGAGGGCCAAACAAACACGGCCCGACAACCCTCTGTTGTTTTTCGTTGATGCATGGATTAACGGAGTTTACGAAATGGGATCAGATTGGCGATTGGAGGCCTTCGCAGCAAAGTTCAGATCCCGGGAGAGCCGTAGGCGCAAACTGCAGGCAAAACGGACCACCGAAGCGCGTCCAGTTGGAGAGACCCGAAGCTTAACATACATAGACATTACATTACTTTTTCGGAATACTTAGTACATAACAAAAACACACACACAAGGACCTTAATAGTTTAGTGTCTTTGGAAACTCGGAATATAATCTTCTACTCGTGGTGAAAGATCTTAAACATCTCCCATAAAGATATTCTTTTTTTGTTAAACCTAAATCATTTCATTATATCCTGGGGAAAAGAAAACATAAAAGGGTGAGCTCAAATGCTTAGTAAGGTTAAACAAAAGAAATATCAATCACATCAAATTCATAATAACATATCTTTTGGAAATCTTAACTTGCAAAAGAGATCATAATTTCATAACATGGGATAAATCATAGTAGTGAAATGTAATCCCAATAATCATAACTTAAAACATGAAACATTGTGGCATACACACATAATCATAGAGAATCACTTCTTATTAGTCAAGAATCATTTCCAAGAATATCTTAGTGGACAAAGTTCCTTTCTGAACTGAGTTCACTCCTCGTTTCAGTCCTCTTTCACTGAACCGGTATAACCTACCGTTCCAGCCATGTCTATCTCATGAGATATAAAATCTTTACCCAATGAATTTGAGGTAGATATAGGTCCCACCCATCTCATAATTATACCATTCTTATGTGTTCCACGAAATCATAAATCATACATCATTGCATAACCCATGTAATAAAAATGGGAATCTTAAACATCGTGACATCATCAAAAAATTCATATAAGATAAAGGAATTCATAAAAATAATTCCATCACAACATAATCAAATCAATGGAATAATAGGGATATAAACAGAACCCTATATTATCTTAGATGGAAAATAATTTTGATAAAACACTTGAACTCCATTTTTGAGGAAAATATCCTTTCAAATTCAAAAAAACATTTTCCTTTCTTAACATGTCATACAATTTTAAACTAAAAGAAGTTGATTAAAAATAATTTTGAAAACTTGTAAAGGAATCTTCTTGGAAATAATGTTTTAAAAAAATCCATTCACGCCGTATAAGTTAAAAAAAACATTCTTCTCGTACTTTTTTCGGAAAAGACAAAAAGTACCTCGTACGAAAAAAGACAAAAGATTCCTTTCATATATTTTACTAAAAACTCACTGAAGGGTAAAATTGGATTTAAAAAATTGTAGGTGGATGGAAATAATATTACATATTGAGGAAACATGGACGTGGATGATAAAATATGCCCTAGTAAATACCAAAGTATAAACAATCTTAGATAAAAATGAGATTGTGATATTTCCCTTACCTTAGGTCCGATTTGCTTCGTAAGTGTCCGAACCTCCTATATAATGATTTAAATAATGTTATTGACTTATTATAGAATCATACTTATTGTTATGATATCATATATGGTCATATTCGTAGCTTCTTATTAGTAATATTTCATTAGTACTTGTTATTTGGGTGTTTATTACTTTTTGTTCTTATGCGTGCTTTGTCGAATAAATTCTTATTCTTCTCTTTAGGTTATAGATACCTCATTTACAGAATGGTATTAGTGTAATATATATCATATTCATTCATTCAATTCATTTATATAATCATTATTAAATGAAGATCATGTAGAACGAGTCGGATCACATCATGGAGACGGTATTCCGTACGTACGCACGAGTGATGATATCATTCTATGATCGTGGAATTGTATTGGAGTGTATGTATACTATTTCAGAATCAATATCACTTTATAATAGTCATATATAGTCAATATTTACACCATTATACCCATCCAAGTAAGGTGGTGCTGGAAAATAGATTACACCACGGCGTGGAGACGATATTCCGTACCTACGCACGCGCGGTGATTTCGTTTTCCATAGGATGGATAGATGGTGAAATAGGGTTGTTTCATACTTATAATAACATATCAGTATATTATTGATACTGATTTTATTACTTCATAATGAAACAACCTAATAAGAAGAAGTGGAAGAAGAAATAAAGGTGAAAGAATCGGTAACAGACATTACCTCTTCTTTGAAGCGCCTCTTTGATACCTCCTCTTAGGGCAGTAAAATTGGTCTTTGAAGAAGACCAGGACCTCTAGGATGTCTATAGGTAAGTGGAGAGAATAAATTTTCAGGGGTTGGCCGAGCTTGAAGGCTCAATGTGGTGCGAGGAAGAGAGGGAGGAAGTGACCTTTTATAAGGGAGGAGAGGGGCACCTTTGGAATAACTAAAAATATTATTTTATTATAAAGTCAAATTAGGGTTTAAATAGCTCAAAATTGATTTATTTAGAAGCTAAGGTGGGGATTGGTCTAAATCCTATCATCCAATATAATTTTGACAAGTTTATTTTACTATTTTAACCTTATCATTTATTTTTAACTTTAAGTTAGATAATTTTACTTTTACCATGTCTTTTTGTGTTCTTACACTATAAGGTTAATAAACTTACTATAAAAAACCAAACGAACCCAAATTTGTTTATTATTAATATATATAACCTTATCTATGTAATTTGGCCTAACCTTAGATTTTTTAGGAATATAATAACAATTAATAATATAATATTTGTTTTAAAAACTATTTTATGTCAATTTTGACACTATTTGGTAATTGATTTTTTTAAAACTCATACCAGAATGATTAGTTCATACAAAGTTAATTAAATAAATACTAACATGTCATAGTAACCTATAAAATTAGTGTAATTCATAAAAGTCTCAAATTATATTTATTTGGGTATTTATAATATCAATTATTCTAATTTCTCATTATTATGGTAATTACTGCATCATCATTGTGTCATTAATAAATTAAATTATTTAATGTCTAAAAATTATAAATAAAATATAATTATGTAGGAAATCCTTTTAGCTTTCTAATTAATATATATAGTCGAATTTATCTTATGTGTAACCCTGTATTAAAAATTATTTACTTAATAAACTTTGATTTTAACTATTTTAACCCTTCTTTAAATAAATTAATAATAAATGTCCTAATCTAATCCAAGGGGGCTTAAATGGTCATATTTTATTCCTAAGGTTGTTTTTTGTTTAATTACACTTATCAAATAGATTTAGGGCATGTTTTAGGGTAATAATAATATCATTTTTACCCTTAATTACCTTATTTACTTTTAACCGTGGTAAAAAAAGTAAAAAGTTACTATTCACCAAAAATTATTTTCATCTCATTGAACCACATTTTAGTCCTTGATATTAACCGTGTCTCTTGGATTTTAGAAATTCCGCTCACATAAGTGGTAAAATTAAGTTTTATGAAAAATTCAGTTTTTTAACTACCACTTAGTGGTTTCACTTATTCATCAAAAAATGAAAGTTTCCAAAAAAATACCAAAAATTAGGCCTAAGCTATATTTTATATTATGAATTCAAAAATGATATCTATTTTATCAAATTCAAAACATATTAGTTACATTAACTAATTTAAAAATTAATTCCCGTCGTCAAAACAAATAGCGTGTTTTTAAGAGATAATAACTATCAAAAGATTGACACTTGTTTATAAATGGTTTAAATGTGAAATTACATCCAATGAACAACATTGCATTAAATTGTAAAAATATATTCTAAATATACTTTAAAACCACTCAAATTAATAATTAATCACTATTAGTTATTTCTATTAAAAAAGTTGTTTTTAATTAAAATATAGTAATTTTCACTATTCATCAGAATATGAAAGTTATCCGAAAAGTACCAAAATTTCACCCTAAGCTAATTTCGATATTCCGAATCCAAAAATGAAGTCCATTTTGAAAAATAAAATTTAAAAAATTTCAAAAAGTGGTTATTACTATTCATAACGGCTAGTTTTAATAATATTTTAATAGCATATCGTTGTTTAGTGAAACTCGGTATTGCGTACTACACACGCTATCGAGGAAGGTTTCGATTGCGTGTAATGCAAGGAAAGTCAAGGATACGTGTTTTGCAAGATCCTTTTGGTGTAGCGTACAACACAAGACATTAATGAAAAGAATATTTTTCATAAAATCTCGGAGTGTTACATTCTACCCCACTTAAAATGAATTTCACCCTCGAACTTTTTCGGGGTTATAAATGGTTTACTATTCGAAAGTTTCTTTGATAGAAACCCACATCGTAAAAAGGAATACCAAAACCAATCTTTAAAAACAAAAGTATGAAACGTAACGGTTACCCAAATAAGCTAATCACTGGGTTTCCACATAGGTGAAAATATGGATATGGAAGAGAAATCTAACCATCATGTTCTGGTGGAGAGTGGTAGAGAACATGGCTATGGAAAAGCCAGCAATCACAAAGCCATAAATTTGTGATGATCTATGGTACCATCTGATTCATCAGATATAAGAGCACTAGGACAACATTTTTGGTTTTCAAGATCGTTTCCCTAAAGTTGATGAAATTGGAATTAGAAGAAATACTTTAATGATTTTGGTACAGGGTCACCGTTGGTTGTTCTTTGGACAATTTCCACTTCATCTCTTAAATAAATGAAGTTGAATTTGTAATTCGTGATGTGTTAGAAGATCATGTGATAGAATGATAGGTCATTCCATCTGTCTAAAACAAAAGGTTAGAAAAGTTATCAAAAAATACATAAGTCCATCTATAGTGAGATTAATCATATATGGTGCTTAAAATGGACTTATACTTCATATATCATACTACTTAATATAATAAAACTAGTTTATACTAAACAGGGACTTCCTGTAGGCCAGTGGTAGGCGATAAAGGCAAGTAGCACTTCGGTTGTGGGTTCGATTCCCACGGCCTTGTCCAACGCGATGGGCTGTCGCCCATCCTGCAGGTTGTCCTTTTTCTAAAACTATATTACTATAACATCCCATAAATAATATCGAAAAAACTTTTATCCTTAAACAATACTAACTTATGTCCAACATATTCCATTCCAATCTTTAGGCTTATCCATAATACTGCAGTCCACTCTCATAATATAGTGAAAATGATTACTAGAGATTTAATACCATCATTGATCCCCATATATCATAAGATATGTCTTGTTGGTCACATTCTAAACATTCAAAGGCCTTAATCATGTGTTCTCTTGAATACCCATAGAAACATAGTGAAAACATGAATGCAGTTAAAAGTTAACACTTTCCACATACCAAAATCTTCAAAATTCTATATACTCAAACCATGATATCACTTAGTCCTTATATCAATCATGAGCTCATGAATACTGTCAAATATGTCATTTTCTTGTTTTCCCTTCATTATGCGCATATAAGCTTTTTTCCAAAAATATCTCAATCACTTTCCATGGTTACCGGTACCATAAAATTATTGAAGACCACAATAGAACAATACATAAATATTCCAATACTCAAAATTATTTTGGAATCCCATTACAAAAACACTTATTCATTCCACCACATCGTTTTCATATTCAACATCACCAATAGTGATCACATGTGACTTCCCTTTGTCCTTTGCCTTAAGTGGTTGATCATGTTGATCATCACTAACCCTTGGATTAGGTCATTTATTGGCCTAATGTCCCATCACCTTGCACTTGAAACATTGAAGTGTAGTAGGTTCATTCTGTGTTTTCCTTCCTTTGTTTGCATCATTAGACATCTTCTTCCCATCATCGTGGCATTCAAATGCCCGATGACCTTCCTTTCCATATTTGAAACATTTACTTGTCCTTTTAAGACAATCTCCACCATGCTTCTTTCAACACTTTGAGCATAAGGAAACATTTATCTTCTTTTCACCATTATTCTGAGATTTCTCCTTGAACTCCATCTTTCGTTTCTTGTCAAAACTATGAGATGGATAAGTAACACCAACTTCTATTTCTACCTTGATAGCACAATGCACAATTTATTCATAGCTACTAAAGTCTCTTATAGCTAATGCCCTTCGAAGACTTGGTTTTAAGCTAATGAAGAATCGATCAACTTTACTTTCAGGTTGGATGATAAATCCCGATGCATACCTTGCAAGCCTTGTAAAATTCGCTTCGTATACACCAAAAAATTCATCATCCTTTTGCTTTGGTTCAATAAACTCCTTCTCTATCTTTGTTCGAAGAATACGAGGGAAGTACTTATTGAAAAATAAGTTCTTGAACTCATCCCATTCCATGGACTCAATTTCATATCTTTGCCTCGTATTCCTGATAAGATTCCACAATTGATCAGATTCACCTTCCAAACAATATACTGCTAAGAAGACTTTATCATGTTCATAACATTGAAGAACTGAAAATATCTTTTCAGTGGTACTGATCCATTGTTCAGCAACAAGTGGATCAGAAGACCCACTGAAAGAAGGTGGACGTTGCCTCATAAAGGACTCAATATAATATTGTTCCCTTCTCTGGTCATTTGGAAGTCCAGAATGATTCATAGCTTGTGTAAGTATATCAATAATATTTTGCACTCCATATCCCATAACATTTGTTTGTTCAGGAGGACAATAATTTCATTGTCCATTGCATTGATCAACACGGTTCCTTCGGGTTCCATCCATCGTCTAAAACCCAAAAAGAATAGTGTGAGAGGAAAAAATCATGCTGGGGGAAACAACATAATAAAGGGGGAGTACCTTCAATATCTAACATCTTAGGTTTAATTATATGATCGTTAACGTAATTCTAGGACTATAACCTATACGTATACTTAACCTTAAGGACATCCCTATACATACCATAGAAATATCTCTAGGAATCTCACTAAAGTTCTCGCATCCTATTTTCCAAAGGTTGACTAAAACTTTCCTATGATACCAACTGTAGAGACCCGAAGCTTAACGTACATAGAAATTACATTACTTTTGCGGAATACTTAGTAAATAACAAAAACACACACACAAGGACCGTAATAGTTTAGTGTCTTTGGAAACTCGGAATATAATATTCTAATCGTGGTGAAAGATCTTCAACATCTCCCATAAAGATATTATTTTTTTTAAACCTAAATCCTTTCTTTATATCCCGGGGAAAAGAAAACATAAAAGGGTGAGCTCAAATGCTCAGTAAGGGTAAACAAAATAAATATCAATCACATCCTATTCATAAGAACATATCTTTTGGAAATCTTAACCTGCAAAAGAGATCATAATTTCATAACATGATATAAATCATAGTAGTGAAATGTAATCCCAATAATCTTAAATTAAAACATGAAACCTTGTGGAATACACACATAATCATAGAGAATCATTTCTTATTAGTCAAGACTCATTGCCAAGACTATCTTAGTGGACAAAGTCCCTTTTTGAACCGAGTTCACTCCTCGTTTCAGTCCTCTTTCACTGAACCGGTAAAACCTACCGTTCTGGCCATGTCTATCTCATGAGATATAAAATCTTTACCCAATGCATTGGAGGTAGATATAGGTCCCACCCATCTCATAATGATACCATTCTTATGTGTGCCACAAAATCATAAATCATACATCATTGCATAACCCATGTAATAAAAATGCGAATCTTAAACATCGTGACATCATCAAACAATTCATATAAGATAAAGGAATTCATAAAAATAATTCCATCACAACATAATAAAATAAATGTAATAATAGGGATATAAACAGAACTCTATATTATCTTATATGGAAAATAATTTTTATAAAACACTTGAACTCCATTCTTGAGGAAAATATCCTTTCAAATTCAAAAAAACATTTTTCCTTTCTTAACATGTCATACAATTTTAAACTAAAAGAAGTTGATTAAAACTAAACATGAAAACTTGTAAAGGAATCATCTTGGAAATAATGTTTTAAAAAAATCCATTCATGCCGTATAAGTTAAAAAAACATTCTTCTCGTACTTTTGTCGAAAAAGTCAAAAAGTACCTCGTACGAAAAACGACAAAAGATTCCTTTCATATATTTTACTAAAAACTCACCGAAGGGTAAAATTGGATTTAAAAAATTATAGGTGTATGGAAATAATATTACATATTGAGGAAACATGGACGTGGATGATAAAATACGCCCTTGTAAATACCAAAGTATAAACAATCTCGGATAAAAATGAGATTGTGATATTTCCCTTACCTTAGGTCCGATTTGCTTCGTAAGTGTCCGAACCTCCTGTATAATGATTTAAATAATGTTATTTACTTATTCAAGAATCATAATTATTGTTATGATATCATATATGGTCATATTCTTAGCTTCTTATTAGTAATATTTCATTACTACTTGTTATTTGGGTGTTTATTACTTTTTGTTCTTATGCATGTTTTGTCGAATAAATTATTATTCTTCTCTTTAGGTTATAGATACCTAATTTCCAGAATGTTATTAGTGTAATATATATCATATTCATTCATTCAATTCATTTATATAATCATTATGAAATGAAGATCATGTAGAATGAGTCGGATCACATCGTGGAGACGATATTCCGTACGTACGCACGAGTGATGATATCGTTCCTATGATCGTGGAATTGTATTGGAGTGTATGTATACTATTTTAGAATCAATATCACTTTATAATAGTCATATATAGTCATTATTTATACCATTATACCCATCCAAGTAAGGTGGTGCTGGAAAATAGATTACACCACGGCGTGGAGACGGTATTCCGTACGTACGCACGCGCGGTGATTTCATTTTCCGTAGGATGGATAGATGGTGAAATAGGGTTGTTTCATACTTATAAAAACATATCATTATATGAGTGATACTGATGTTGTTACTTAATAATGAAACAACCTAAGAAGAAGAAGTGGAAGAAGAAATAAAGGTGAAAGAATCAGTAACAGACATTACCTCTTCTTTGAAGGGCCTCTTTGATACCTCCTCTTAGGGCACTAAAATTGGTCTTTGAAGAATACCAAGACCTCTAGGATGTCTATAGGGAAGTGGAGAGAATAAATTGGCAGGGGTTGGCCGAGCTTGAAGGCTCAATGTGGTGTGAGGTAGAGAGGGAGGAAGTGCCCTTTTATAAGGGAGGAGAGGGGCACCTTTGGAATAACTAAAATTATTATTTTATTATAAAGTCAAATTAAGTTTTAAATATCTCTAAATTGATTTATTTCGAAGCTAAGGTGGGGATTAGTCGAAATCCTATCATCCAACAGAATTTGGACAAGTTTAGTTTACTATTGTAACCATATCATTTAGTTTTAACTTTAAGTTAGATAATTTTACTTTTACCGTGTATTTTTGTGTTCTTGCACTATAAGGTTAAAAAACTTACTATAACAAGCCAAAATAACCCCAAGTTGTTTATTATTAATATATATAACCTTATCTAAGTAATTTGGACTAACCTTATATTTTTTAGGAATATAATAACAATTAATAATATAATATTTGTTTTAAAAACTATTTTATGTCAATTTTGACACTATTTGGTAATTGATTTTTTTAAAAATTATAACAGAATGACTAGTTCGAAAAAAGTTAATTAAATCAATACTAACATGTCATAATAACCTAGAAAATTAGTGGAATGCATAAAAAGTCTCAAATTATATTTATTTGGGTATTTATAATATCATTTTTCTAATGTTTCACTATTATGGTAATTACTGCATCATCATTGTGTCATAAATAAATTAAATTATTTAATGTCGAAAAATTATAAATAAAATATCATTATGTAGGAAATAGTATTAGATTTCTAATGAATATTTATAGTTGAATGTATCTTATGTATAACCCTATATTAAAAATTATTTACTTATTAAACTTTGATTTTAACTATTTTAACCCTTCTTTAAATAAATTAATAATAAATGTCCTAATCTAATCCAAGTGGGCTTAAATGGTCATATTTTGTTCCTATGGTTGTTTTTTGTCGAATTAAACTTATACAATAGAATTAGGGCATGTTTTAGGGTAATAATAATATCATTTGTATCCTTAATTACCCTATTTACTTTTAACCGTGGTATAAAAAAGTAAAAAGTTACTATTCACCAAATATTAATTTCATCTCAATGAACCACATTTTAGTCCTTGATATTAACCGTGTCTATTGGATTTTCTAAATTCCACTCACCGAAGCGGTAAAATTAAGTTTTATGAAAAATTAAGTTTTTTAACTACCACTTAGTGGTTTCACTAATTCATCAAAAAATGAAAGTTTCCAAAAAAATAACAAAAATTAGGCCTAAGATATATTTGATATTATGAATTTAAAAATGATGTCTATTTTATCAAATTAAAAAAATATCAGTTACATTAACTAATTTAAAAATTAATTCACGCCGTCAAAACAAATAGCGTGTTTTTAAGAGATAATAACTATCAAAAGATTGACACTTGTTTATAACTGGTTTAAATGTGAAATTACATCCAATGAACAACTCTGTATTAAATTGTAAAAATATATTCTAAATATACTTTAAAACCAATCAAATTAATAATTTATCACTATTAATTATTTATATTAAAAAAGTTGTTTTTAATTAAAATTTAGTAATTTTCACTATTCATCAGAATATGAAATTTATCTGAAAAGTACCAAAATTTCACCCTAAGCTAATTTCGATATTCCGAATCCAAAAATGAAGTCCATTTTGAAAAATAAAATTTACAAAATTTCAAAAAGTGGTTATTACTATTCATAACGGTTAGTTTTAATAATATTTTAATAGCATATCGTTGTTTAGTGAAACTCGGTATTGCGTACTACACACGCTATCGAGGAAGGTCGCGATTGCGTGTAATTCAAGGCAAGTCAAGGATGTGTGTTGTGCAAGCTCCTTTTGGTGTAGCGTAAAACACAAGACATTAATGAAAAGAATATTTTTCATAAAATCTCAGGGTGTTACACCGGTGGTCTGCGGAAATTCTCACCGGCGCGCCACGCCGGCACGGCGGCTGGAGGTGGCAGCCAGCCGCCAGGAAGCGGCGGCCCCCGGCGCGCCGTCGGGAAGACCCGCCGCGGCTGAAGCCGGGGTGGCGAGAGCCGGTCCCGCGGCCGCGCGAGACCGCAGGGAAGGGACGCGGCCTTGCGCCGCATCCGGTGACACGGAGCGGCCCCCGCGCGGGGGGCCGCAGCTCCTTCAGCGCATCTGCTCGGCTAGCACCAAGCCGCTGGGCCGGGCCGCGTCCAGCCGGGCCGGGTCGGTCCGGGCCCGAAACCCCCGTTTTCGGAACCTTTTTGGTCTTTTTGCCGTATCTTGAGCTATGAGCCTCCGATCGACGCGCCGTCAGCGGCGATGCGATCCTTGGATTGAGATGGTAGTTTTGGTATATCACACTCAAGGTTTCAGAATACTTTGTGTTCGGACGGGTTGGTTCGTACACGAAACCAACCGGGCCCTCAGAGCGGAAACGCTCGTATCTTGAGCCCCGGACGTCCGATTGACGTGTCGTCGACTTTCGTGGATTCCTCTAAGTGAGACGGATCTTTTGGCTTACTTCGCCTGAGGTTTGGATGCAGGTGGAGTACGGTTGGGTTGGTTTTGACTTAAAAACCAACCGGACCCCTGGGACAAAAAAGCCAATAACTCTCAGACCGGGCGTCCGTTTGACGCGCCGTCTGCGACGTTGAGTTCCTGTTGGTGATACGAAACTTCTGGATACATCAACTATGGACTATGTGTCAGTTGATGTATCAGCCCCTCGGCTCGTGCAGCGGACCCTCCCGAGTGGGCTTGCTGTGTGCGGGAACCCTAGAGCTGGCTAAGTCTGCGACGACAATGAAGACAGTACGAGAATCCTCTGTGGGTTTGGTAGTGACCACTACGGTACTTTTGGGATACATCAACTCTGTACTATGTGTCATTTGATGGATTGAACTCTTGGCTCGTGGAGTGGACCCTCCCGGAATGAGCATGCTGTGTGCGGAAACCCTAGAGCCGGTTGAGACTTGACGATTGCTGATCGAATGACTCGGTGTGTTACGGATAGTCCAGTGGGAAGCGCTTGGTTGTAGCAGCAGACCCACGGAGGAGGAGCGCTTGGTTGTATCGGCAGACCCGCGTCACTCAACAAAAGGAGTACCTCTGTAGGATATGAGGGGGAGCGCTTGGTTGTAGCGGAAGAACCACGACGGGGGAGCGCTTGGTTGTAGCAGCACAGGGGAGCGCTTGGTTGTAGTAGCAGACCCACGACAGAGGAGCGCTTGGTTGTCGCGGCAGACCCGTGGTACTCAACAGAAGGAGTACCTCTAAAGACTATGACGGGGAGTGCTTGGTTGTAGCGGAAGACCCATGGTAGGAAGCGCTTGGTTGTAGCAGCAGGCCCACAGTACTCGATTGGCGGAGTACTACAACAATCCAAGGTTAGAGAGAAGTGCTTGGTTGTAGCAACATTCCCACTGTACTTGATGGAGAAGGAGTTTCCCAATAGCTATGGTTTCAACTTCATGATCGATCCTGTGCGGGTCATTGCGGGGGGTAGTACCTACCGATCCTTTGTGGGTCCGACAGCTTAGATGAATCAGTGTCTACATCTGATCATCTCTATCGTCATTCAAGAAGTATTCCTGTGTGAGGTGAATCCCGTTTTGCTTTCCTATGTAGATTGTGTTGTGCTATCCTGTGTGGATTTACATTTTGGTTTCCTATGTGGATTGTGTTGTGATATCCTGTGTGGATTTACGTTTTTCTTTCCTGTGTGTACTGGGTTGTGCTTGGGCTCGGATGTTGGGGACGATCGGGAATAGATGACTTAGGTATATGTATGGGCATATACCTAAGTAGTGTCGGATGTTACTTCGTGATTGCATCTTTCCTTTGTGGATTATCCTTTGCGGATTCTGGGAGACCTTCAGGGGTCTCGGGGTCCCTACTAAGTAGCTTATACTCACCCATGCACGCGCTATGCCCGCACTACGTTGTGTTGGTTGCAGACGACGGACATCGCTGATCGTGGTTGAGGCTTGCGGAGCAGGACGGTACCTGGAGGTGGACCACTGGGAAGGACGTACTCGGAGCGGTCGGCTGGACCCAAGGAGCAGTGGAGGATATCTGTACCCACCCTTCAGGTGGGATTTCCAGTGGACATCTCAACGTTGCGACTTTACTTTTCAGTTTCTGTTTTTCCCTTCCAGTTGTACTTTACTTTATGTTTGGGTTTGTATACTGGCCCACTTACTTTTCTGCACTTACTATTGTACTCAGTTTTTACGTATTTTTTACTTCTACTGCTTGCTTGCTCTGTGGTGTTTGTTTACTTTACAAAGGCAATGCCTTCCCTTTTTACCGGGATTTACGCCTTGGTGCTAGTCGCAAGCCCCTGGCCTATGGAAGGTGGGCCTAGGGTAGTCACGGCACGGGCCCTGAGGACGGGTTGTGACAATATGTACTGATAATAAGTAAACACTCCTAAGTATATTGATCATTCTAAGATATTACAGGATATATAATATGGTGTTCTAGTACTGGTAATAAGTCTTGAATTATTAATCTTTGTTTATATTCTTTATATCTCAAATACCACTCATTTTTTGTTTATAATATTATACTCAAGATAATCTTAACATATCATCACTAAAAATAATAGTCCATGATGATCATTGATTATGAACATCTCAATGTCATATTTTGAGGGTATATTATCATTCCACTATTCATGAAATATAAATTTAAGGGCACATAAATGACTGATAAATAAATATTTCCTTTATAATAAAATCATGATGGATTTTCAACCATTACAACCAATATATCACGTGTCTAATACCCAGATAATCCACATGGCCCTCATAATGTTGCTAGGATAATGGTTTTGTTAATTGATTTACTAAATTATCCTATATATCCACTGAACACGTCTTTATATCACGCCCGTCAATGATATATCAAATGAGATGGTATTTTCAAAGAACATGTTTAATCATTTTGTGGGACCAGGGTTCTTTTCCCAGTGTAATTACTCTATGGTTTCATAATAGAGCTCTATTTATCCCTCGATGATAGGAACCACACTAAGTTTAGAAATGACCATCTTAATCCAAACAAATTCCATCATAGAATTAGATGTAATGATTCAATATTCCTCTATTATCAATTTTGTTATGGTGTATTTTTTTGGTTCTCTTCTAACTAATAGAACCAAAATTAAATAAAAAGCTAGTTTGAGACCTCAAATTGTCTCTATCAAATTAGAAACTAGCATCAATGTAACACTTTTCACTGATCTCATCCTATCCTCCAAATAATAGAAATATATCCTTAGTTATTTTCATGTACTTAAGGATATTCTTAATAGTATTCTAGTGACAATCACTAATATTTCATTAGTATCTACTTGTTTTTATAAAAAATATGAGGCATCTGATCAAGTAAAAAACATGGAATACATGATAGATCCTATGGATGATGCATAAATATTATTATGCATCATTTTTAAATCTTTAAAACCATCTTGATTCTTTCTAAGACTTATGCCACAAAACACTAGTAAAGTCCTCATTTTAGAGTTATCCATGCTAAGTAACTTTACTAATATACCAATATATGTGTTTTGGATCTGGCCAAGAATCCTATTAGATCCATATCTATATACCTAGTATAAAATATTCTTCAAACTTATCATTCATAGATAATAATTACCTCACCATATCTTTTCAAAATAATATAGGAATATCATCTCTGATAATAAGTATGTCATCCACATAGAGTATCAAAAACACTAACACACTCCCACTAACCCACTTCTATACACACAAATCATCTTCATTTTTAATGAAAATAAACTATATTATTTCATAATAAAATAAAATATTTCAACTATGAGAATAATTCTTTAATCTATAAATGGATTATTTACACATGAAAACCTTAGAAAACACATTTTGAACATCAAATCCTTTTAGTTGTATGATATACATTTCCTCAACTAAATTCATATTAAGGAGAGTGGTTTTGAAATCTATTTTACTAATATCATTATAAAAATGAGCTACTATCGTAAGAAAAATAAAAATCGACTTTATCATCACAATTTGTGAAAATGTTTCTTCATTTTCAATGCCACAAATTTTTATATAACCCGCTGACACTAGAAAAACTTTATAGGTAGACACTCTACTATCCATTATAGTTTTTTTATATAAAACACACATAAACTATATGGGTCTCACCCATTCAATTGTATCAAAAAACATCCAAACATTATTAGTATACGTGGAGTTAATTATAGATTCAATGTATTTTAACCATTTCTTGGAATAAAAAATCTTAATGGAATCTTGGTAGGTAGTAGGAGTATCTATAATAAATGTTACCTAACTATCATTTGATATGAAAAATAATTATCTATTGGGATATTGATGAATAATAACATGAGTAGACCCAAATATAACATGAATACATATGAAATAACTAAAAATAAATATTCATTACATCTTATAAAAAATCACACCTAAAAACCTATAGGTTTAGTGTCTTTGGATAATATATAAATAATCATCTTATTTCACAATAATTCTTCAACATATACCATAAATAAACTTTACAAATGATACCCTTCTAGAAATATCATCTATAATAATATTCTTCATAAATTTATGAAATTGAAACATAAGAAAGGGTGATATTAGATGCACAATAAGGGTAAATATGAGAGATAATGATCGAATATCATAAGTGATACTAAAATGAATATACATTTAAGATAATTTAATCATGGTATATGAAAATACATAAAGAAATCATAAATAATTAAATTTGGATCTGAAATCATGAACCACGATATAAATATTTGGACATAACATAATACATGATCATTGGGAGTGTGGAAGAATTATTCAATAAAAATGATCCACCATGATATGAGTATGTTTCATGAAATAAGAATGTAGTGCAAATATAAATATAAAAATCATAGAATGTGTTAATTGAAACCATTAATATAATTATACCATAATGGTATAGGCTTACCACCCACCCATAACATTTTTTACTTGGGATAATGACATGTATCCCATAACTTAGTGGATTTGGGATAACCACCCATATTTAATAGCATAGTGGACATGGGCTAACCATATGTATCCCATAACATAGTGGACCTAGGATAAACATCCCCATACCATCTCGAGATCATGAGATATAAATATATACCTAATTAATTAGAGGGATATAATAGGACACCTATAATATAATGATAAATCATATATATGTGTGGCACAATAACTTGAAAAAATTCATAATTCTATCATAGCTTAATTAACCCTAGAGAAAGAATGAGATTTCATGGATATTTCCTCAAAAAATGATCATAAAACATCTTGAGAAAAAATATAAATGCATCATTAATAGTATATCTAAAGAGAAAAATAAGATATATTAATATATATTATTATAAATGAAAAAATAATTCTTCATAATTGCATTAGAAAGTATCTTTTAAAAAATAAGTAAAAATATCATTTAAATTTTTGATAACATCTATTTAAATGAAATATTTAATAAAATAATGATAATAATAATTACATTGGAAAACAAATTAAAACATGGAACAAAATATTCATACATAAAAATGGATATAATATAAATAAAAATCATTCATTAGGAAAACATTAAAAAGGATGATTCTTTCCACACCTTTGTAAAGAATGTCAAGTTGATAGAAAATGAATCACTCACAATACATTACAAAAATATTCCCTTAATTTTTTTTCAAATTAATTAAAATGTAATAGAAAATTAATTTAAAAACCATTTAGTTTTATATAATGAAATTTATAAAATAGAATAAAAAATATTACTATAGATGAAAAAAATCCCTATTGAAAATAAGAGATAAGATCAATCCCACCTACAATAATTTTTTTGGTTTAATTATAAGTCCAAGTGAAGTAAAATGGTAAGAATAAATAAAAACCATTTAAATAAACATATGATAATAAAATAAATATTTTTTATTAGATAAATAACATTAAATTTATTAGATTAAAATATATCCAAAAAAATATCGATCTCAAAGTGAGATTGGAATAAAACCCATACGTTAGTTTCCTATTTGGTTGGAAATGCTCTAAGATCTCATAAAATCAATTTATATTTATTATACATATATATAATCAACATATGTATATTAATTTGACTATACTATTCATTTATAATTTCTCATTTTCCATTTAATAAATGTTCTATATTAAAATTAATATTTAAGAGTTAACTATTCAATTCTCCATGCATTCTTTAGTTCAATGGTTCTGATACCAACAAATTGAACATGGGTTCATCACTTGAAATTTTACCATGATGATGTGATACACATTTTTGGAATATTTATAGAGTCCCATGGTCATTTCATGGGACTTAAGGTGATGCTTCATGTAGAACATTTAGAAATCCTATTTTTTAAATTTCAATTTAGGGAAAAGAAATGATTTTACTAGTGGACATACATATATATATATTACCATTAGAGAAATATAAATACATCATAAATTCATAATTATTAAATTATATTAACTGAATTAAATTTTCTTAATCCTTTATGATGTAAACGTTATAACATCATTCATGTATGTGGTACAACCGACCCAAAAAAAGAACACGTTATGACAACTAGATGAATAGAAACATATTATTGTATAGTATTAATTTCCATTTTAGATAATATTAATGTTTAAAAAACATTTTATTAATGTTTTTAAATATATTAAAGAATATTTTTATGAATAAGGTACATAATATTTATTATTAAAAAGATAACTCTTATGTTGAAGGCTTGAATATCCTCTTAGAGAGCCTCTTATAAATAAGGGATCTCAGACATATTTTTATGAATAAAGGTTCCTAAACATGGGATAAAATTATTATCAAATTAAATATGATATATTATAGGCATAAATTTTAATTTTAGGTGTTATTTGGAAGGGGTGGTGGAGGGGTTAATTTGTAAGTGATATGGGTAGCATTTTTTTAAATACCCATTACATAATATAAAATGAATGTCATTTTAAAGGAAATTGTAATCGAATATGACAATTAATAATGATAATATAAGGTTAGGTTTATAATTTCATCATCAATACAATTATAGATATTTTTATGTGATATTTTATGGCTTTTATCCTTTAATTTAACACCTTTACCTTAATTTATCCATTACCATTGTGACTAACTTTTACCACGATAAGTTATTTTATACTTAAAAATAAAATTAAACTTATTATAAAATTTAGACATTTTGAATCAAAAAATAAAATCCATTTTACTAGATGTAATTTCTAAAAGGGGAAAAATTAATTTTAATATAATAATGTATAATTCATAAATGAGTTTTTATAAAAATATATTTTTAAGACCAAAAATATATTTATTCTTATTATTTATAAAAAATAATTGTATGAATATTAATTTATTTGATTATATAAAAAATGAATTTCATTAAAATCCTTCTTCAATAGTGATTAATTTAGTTTATCAATTTCAAAACCAAAATAATGAAAAATAATAATTTTAAAATTATCCCTTTGTGTCATTAATTGAATTTAATCATATCCCATTATTTATCCTATAAAAATTATTATTTTTTATTAATCCAGGTTTTTAGAATCAAAAGTAAAATAATATATAAAAATATTCTAAAAAATTAATTTCTTTTTTATTTCATTCTAGAATTATTTATTAATTTTTAGTCATATCATTTTTAATTTGTTACTAACAATTACACAACTTAAATATACCCATTAGATAAAAGTACATTCAATGGTCATATGTCCAATGAACACATATCCAATGCCCATATTTCTAATATCCATATGTCCAATGACTATAAGTCCAATGACCAAATGTATAAACTCAATATTACCTTCCTATATATAGACTTACATTGTTCGATAAAATTAATTTACCTTATTTACCTCCTCCTTAAGATGTTTATTATATTTATAACATTTTTCTTGCTTATCATAGTTATAATCAGGGTTATAATCTTCATATAAAACCACAAGAATAAAAATTTCATGTTCTAGGTATTTTCTATATTTTTTGGTTTTATTCATATTTTAATTTTCTTAGTGATGATTCTTATTATATTTCCATATTTTATTAATGTTTATCTTTCATTATAATATTTTATATTAAAAAATGTTTTGTGGTTCATTTTATTTTGGTGTTTCCTCGATAAAAAGAATTTATTTAAAGATAAATATATATTAAAATCATGGGGTCTTACATTTTATCCCCTTAAAATAAACTTTCCCACTAAATTTCATCACATTCATGAAAACAAATGAGGGTATTTCTACTTACTATATGTTTATATAGAGATCATATTGATCGTGTAGGGATACTGAGGGGGGGGGGGTGAATCTATGTACCCAACATTTTATTGAGTTTTACATTCTTTCCAATTATCCAATCTTACCCTCAAACCTTTTCCCTGGTTAAGAGGAATAGATTTGTTGTGAGGTCTCAATAATTATATACACATGCAATTCAAATAATAAAAAAATAGTAGAAGTCAAATATTTTTAAAAGGTTTATTACTTAGACCTACTCCTTAGAATGATAAGGCTATGGTTGTGTAATATATTCCATTATTACTATAAATTTTCGGTGAATACTAATTTTTGAATTGTTATAAAATTTTAGGGAGGTAAGATCCACACCCTATAAAAGATAGATGGTGTAATTTATATTGGCACCACCAATATTTGATGGCATTGTATATACTGGAACTATAATGTCTTCAATAGATATTCAATGATCAAAATCTCTCTTCTACACTAGATTAATTTACATTAACTGGATGATATTGTTCCTCAACTATGTTATTTTAATTCCAATGAATCACAAATATTCCATGCACATCAGCCTAGTTCTCTTTAATAAGTGGAAGACACAACTTACACTTCTTCTTGAAACCCTATCACATATAAAGTGTTTTGATTTTATGTGCTTTATTTAAATATTTTTTTTCTGTATTTTTGTGCACCATCATGTGTTCAAGAGAATTTATAGATTTAAGTCTTTATATCAGTATGCACACACTATCCACTTCTTTACTTTCATCACGCTAATAGATACATGAACACACACTATCTGTATTTGATATTATACATGTGTGTTATTATTATAAACGTGCATTGTCTTCTTTGAATTCACCTAAGGGGTTTTTGATTATTAAAACATAATAACAATATCTTTTTTTATCTTCGTGTAAAACCTTCATGCAAACAACAATTATCCTATGCATAACAAAATTTTTACATGGGGCCTTCATAATCTTTCTTTCACATAACTAGAGTGGTTCACAAGAATCACCTTCATGTGAAGAGGTTCAAGTGGAATTCTTACCTTCACATGGTTAGAGTAGACCATGGGTTCTCCTTATTCTTCTTATCATGATAGGTTCACCTGAATCCTCTTCTTATTCTTGAAAACAGTGTTTCATGGTGTTCTATTTTTTTGGATATGAGATCTCTCTCTCTCTCCAAATTGGATGATATCTAAAAATTTATACATGTATATATATATTTTAAATGGAAACATAATTTTATAGGAAAGGATTGATAAATTTGATCAGATAAAAGAGACGAGTCAGGGAATCCTTCAATGCATCGCTATTCAATACACATCAAGGCTGTCATCAAATATTTGACAAACTGAGATCTCATTATGGATGAAACTCTCATATTCTTTGATTATTAGGAAATTATGAAGAGAAAACATGAATCAAGTTATTACTATATATTATGAATTCATTTATCATAAAAATACCATATAGATAGAAACTTGAAAACCAACTGATATATTCATGTGATATTATCTTTTGGATGAGGAAAGTTCTTCAAATTATCTTTATCCATGGAATCATTTGATTTATTACATGAATTTGGAATGATCAAACCTATTAAAATCCTTTGTTTGATCAGTGGGGATGGCCAAGGTGTCACTATAATTTTTCTCAAGCTCGTGCATAGTTTTGTCGAATTTATTCATGAAAAAAAGTTTCATGATCATTTGATCCTATTCAATTCTCAAAGATGATCAATATGGAATGATCACAATAGATAAGTTTGATAATCAGAGATGGATGAAAATTGGATGATTCTAGTGGCATATAACTAGTTCATTGGGATACTAGAATGCGTAGTGGAGGTTGAAGGTAACATATGTTTGTGTAACATCCCAGTTCGGTATGACACTCAAAGGTTCTCCATACCCGGTTGGCCACATGGACTCAAGTGTATCTACCCAAACACAAGAGGATTTAAACTGGTATCAAGGTACTATGTGTATATGTAGAGAGACTATTCCCTCATTAACAAAGTGTATCATATTATAATAATAATATCATTTCAATAACGGATTCAGTAATCCATACAACAAAAATAAACAGTAGAAGATAGATAGTATTAACAAATCCAGAAGTCATATCATATACATGATTATGATTCATGTAACATGTTTTAAATAAAACATCCAAATAGGTTCACTACAATCATATAAATTACATATCCCAAAAGTAAAAATATTCCAAAGGAATCCCAATAACATCACAAGAATCAACTTGGTCCCATTCTCTCATACTCTTATGTAGCATATCATGTAACTGTAGGAGGGTGCTTTCCCTTATCATTACCTGCGATCATATAATCTATTTGGTTCCAAAATGGTAACCCAAATAGGGTGTGAGATAAAATCCCATTATACAACCATCCAAGGTCTATTCCAATCACTCAGTGAATATATATAGCTGTAAGTGTCGAATAATGAAAGAAGGAAGCATGGAAGTACTCAAAAAATAAACATTCTACATGAACTAGTTTCCATTTACATGAATTTAATATTCATTTAATAATTAAACTAAATTTAATTTAAAGGTCTTGAGATCTGGATCAAGCCTGAAATCCCTTGTGTAACTTGAAGCACAATATATTCCTCAGAATTCCTTCTAAACAATACAAGTCAAGACTCACTCCAAGCTTGTGATTTTTCTTGGAAGATGTGACATAAGTCATTTCATTTATGAATCAAATCAGAACTTGAGCTAGTCCTTGATATCCCTAAATTGTAATTCATGAATCAATCTAGTTGAAATATCATCCAACACCCTATAATACCATCCCTAGTGAACTACTTCGGAACCTGATATCACTCTAGGTGATGTATAAAGTCCCGTCCAAATACATCCATCCTCAGAGGTCCACCATGAGAGCCCGAGTATCACCGAAAACAATAATATTCAAATGAATATCGATTTAGTCCATGGAATTATCATAAGTATCCATGTATCACTCAACACATAAGACTAGCCTCAATGAGTCTGTCTATGACATATGTCATACAGATCCATGTATCATCCATGTTTTATCAAGGTTCAAGGCAATAGAGTCTGTACATGGTATTCTAATCATGAATAAACATACCACCCAATGTTCATAACCACATAATCAATTAAAATATCATTTATTCAAATTCATTTAATGTTCAAAGGTCAAAACCAATGACATCCAAGTGTATCTCACCTCAAAGGTGAATCATCCAATGGCCAACCTCAAATGGCTTGGAATTTCAAATACTCACATGGGAATCCTCAATATAACAATAATTAGATGCATAAAAAGCTATCATATAGCCTTAAAATTATTAAAATTACAAGGTAAAACCATTATTAAGAGAAATTAAGATTAAACAACCTATACATGGAATAAGAATCTTTTAACACATCTGGGAAAATCACTTTTAAAGCAATTCAAGATAAAAAAAGCAATTGAATAATAAGGACAAGGTTCAAGTCATATATGCCTTACCATAAATCCATTTTAAAAAAACATTCATGTTTCAATTCAATTCATGTTTTACATCCCATGACGTATGGTAAAAAGTCACACCTCTAGGGTCTAAAGTTAAAGTCCATTAAGGGCCATTTCAAGAGAAATCACCCATGGGATGGTTCTTATTCAAGGTATATGACCTATATCAAGCATTATAAATCCTATTCAATTACTATAAACTAGACACACAACAATAGGTTTCAATTTCATTTTATAGTGACACTCACAAAATTGGGCATGCCACACCCCGACATAGATAAACGACCCATCTTTGAGAGAACGACATGAGACCATCTACATTAGGTCTGTGCTAGATATCTCATCCAATATTGGGTCATGATTTTACCTAGATTGGATAAAATCTGAGGAATTGATGAAGAATGAGAAATTAGGGAATATAAACCTAAATCCAAATAGTATAATCGATAGCTAGAAGAACTGAGAACGGTAAAAAAGGAATGTAGATCTTAGCAATGCAAATATGATGAGACAAACCATGCTCGAATCAAAGGTTAGATGAAGAGTGTATTTCAATTCAAAGAATAGTCAACCAAGAGGAGAGATCGAAAGGCTCCATTGATGTACGAATGAAGAAAACCCATATAGGGTTATAAAAAGGTTTTTTATTTAATTTAAAATATTAAAATACCCAAAATAGTTGGGTTGAATAGTTTATGTGCACAATCTAACTAACCATGAACAAACTAAGAACATGTTCCTATAGGCCAAGGGGCACTTGTACGGTTTACCCTCCTGGTCTACCGACCATGTGAAAACCGTGAGAAGATCCAAAATCACGTTTTTCAAAAACTAAAGAACTATTTGTACACCTTTTCACCTCAACTCGCATGGTTTAATCAAATTATGTATCCTGTAGACCCCATCTAACTAGCCTTTCATGGTTTATACAAACCCTGCAGCCTGCCCTAAAAAGTTAGTACTAAGCATGTGGTAAGATAAGAGCACCACAAAACATGGGTTCTATGCTCTAAACTAGCCCCAGATACCCCTGATCCCACTATGATCTCAAATAGCATCCAAATTAAGCCATATTTATGTAATTAAATTGAGAATTTATGGAAAACAAATAATACATACCTCAAGGAAAAACCAGGTTCTTTCCAACTTCCCCCTTAAAGAAATTTGTCCCCAAATTACCCTTACAAGGGTGGTGGATAATGATTTGTAAATAACTTTTTCCATAATAATTTTATACCAACCTCCCTCTCCTAGTTGTCATCCTACACTGGGTCAGGTTTCCATAACATTAGTACTAAAGTAGCAAACTGACCTTGGAGAACCTTTATGCTATGATCCAAAATTCTAATATGATGCTACTCAAAGGATGAATCTACCTGTAAGTCAACATAATTTGGATGAAAGGCATGAGGTGAGTCTAAATATTATCATCGAAGATGAGAAACTTGGAAGAAATCATGCATGGCTCGGTACCTTTGAGGTAACTGCAACCGATAGGCTATCGACCCAACTCTCTCTATGATCTCGAATGGCTCGATGTATCTTTGAAAAATATTAACCTGTTTCTTGATCCTATTGTGTATCAAACTCGGTAAAACATGTAGGAAAAAATGATCCTCAACCTTGAAATCCACTACTAATCTGCAGTGATCGGCATATGATTTTTGATGAGACTGTGTAGTATCCATTTGCTATGGAATCAACTCTACATACTCAGTGGCCTCCTAGACAAGAGAACGACCCAACATAACTTCCTCTCCTACCTCTAGCCAACATAGGGGTGATCAGAATGTCCTAACATACAAACCCTAATATAGATCCATACTAATAGTAGCATGAAAGATATTGTTATAGGAGAATTCAACCAAAGTAATATACCTCACCAAAGATCCCCTAAAATCTAGGATGTATGCCTGTAGCATGTCATCAAGCACCTGAATTGTGCTCTATGACTGGACATCTATCTAGGGATGGTAAGATGTGCTCAGAAGAGCCTATGTACTGAAATCCCTCTATAAACCTTTCTAAAACCGATAATTAAATTGGGATTCCCTATCTAAAATGATAGAATGTGGGACCCTATGGAGTTGTAATATCTAATGGATATACAACCTTCAAGGATCAACAACACTGATGGTTTACTCAATCATAATGAAATTAGAAACCTTTGTGAGACTGTAAACAATAACCCATATGATATCATTACCTCGAGACGACATCAGTAAACCTATAAAAAATACATCGCGATGTCATTCTACCTCCACTCAGGAATGTGTAGCTATTGTAAAAGTCCGAATGGTTGCCGGTGTTCTGACTTCACCTTCTGATAGGTGGAACACCTTATGAAAAAAATTTCTATATAACTTTTCATACCCATCCACCAATACTGATGATGTAAATCCCAACACATCTTATTGAAACTACGATACACTTCCCATATAGGGGAATGAAAGTCCCACATCAACTCCTCACACATTTATGCTAAAACCCATACATGACCATGAAAACACAGAACTTCATCCTCACCTATTGTCCAACTAGGAGGAGGGTCATCACACGCCACACTCTCTCATAGAACATGGATTTCTGAATCTGATAGCTACCTAATCCTAACTATTTCTAGTAGGATATAGGGAATAAATAAGGATGATAGAAACATATTCCACTGACTGTCATGAACCTCCAAGTGCATCTGAGAGAACAATTCCATAAGCTTCCACTCGCTATTGGCATATTTCACTACTTGTATCTGAGTCCTCCAGATCAGCACGTCGACCACTATATATCCTTTACTAGGCATGTATGAAAGATAAAATTCAAAATATTGAATGTATTCCACCCACCTTCATTGCCTCATATTCATATCACACTGTATAAAGATGTACTTGAGGCTTTTTTGGTCCACAAACACCATAAAAAACATTCCTAATTAGTAGTGTATCTAACAACACAATGCATGAACAATGACAACTAACTTAGGATTGTGAATCATGTAGTCCCTCTCATGAAACCTCAATTACCAAGACCTGTACACCACAACTCTATATCCTTGTTCAAGAACTACACCCAACACGATACCTGATGCGTCGTAGTATATAGTGTAACTCCCATCAGACTGTAGAAAAATTAGAATCAACACTGAATTCAATCTCTCTTTCAGCTCCTAAAAGGTAATATCATAAGAATCTGTCCACACATACTTCACACCTTTCTTAGTCAAGACCATCAGCGGTACTACTAAGTGTGATAATTCTTGTATGAAACACTTATAGTAACCATCCAGCCCTAATAATCTCCAAACATCAAAAATGTTCTTGGGATTTTCCTAGGAAACTACAACTCTCACATTCTTTGGGTCCACTGATACTACTTTGTCTGAGATAATTTGACCCAAGAAGTGAATCTAATACATCCAAAAGTGTCACTTTATGAGCTTATCATATAACTAATTCTCTATTAGCGTATTCAAAATGATCTCAAGTGTTTTTTCATGGTCGTTTTGATTATGAGAATATAAAAATATATCATCCACAAAAACCACATCAAATGAGTCAAGATAAGGATGGAACACTCATTTCATCTGTTCTATGAATACCATAGGGTCATTCAGGAGACCAAACAGTATTAAAAAATACCCATACAAACCATACCTTCTTTGAAAGGCTGTGTGAGGTATGTATGATGGTCTTACATGAACTAGATGATAACTAGATCTCATATCAATCTTTGAAAATACCTGAGATCCTTGGATATGGTTGAAGATATAATCTATCCATGGTATAGGATAATAGTTCTTAATCATCTGTTGGTTCAATTTTCAGTAATCCACTCATATCCTAAGAGTTTCATCCACCTTTTCCCAAAAAAAGACTCACTAACCCCATAGAGAAATACTAGGTCAGATAAAACCCTTTGCCTTTAAATCCTATAGCTGCCTCTTGAGATCTTGCAACTCAGTAGAATCCATCCTATATGGAGGAATGGATATAGGTGCAGATCATATCACTATCTTGATAGAAAACTCTACATCTCTCACTGGTGGTAATCAAAAAAATTTATCCTAGAATACATCCCTAAAATGATCAACTACATGAGTGGACTCATCTTGACACATTCCATGATCATCTAGATATAATCTATCAATATGGTCTATCATCCCACCCAACCCACGATTATAGGGTCTATCTAAGCTTTCCTATATTTCCTATTCACCTTTGTGAATAAACTCACTTCATTATGGTGATGTTAAACTCACCCTATGATGATAGAAATTAATGTAATCTTAAAAGGGATCCAACCAATCCATACCAAGAATGATGTCAAATCCTACGATATCATGGAAAAAGAGGTCCCGTATGAAGTGACACCTTACAACCTCAAGGGGGCACTTCGTGCACTGATGTACACCTTCTGTCCTGATACCCAATGAAGTTTCTAGTGTTATAACACCATAAAAAGATTGTATAAAAATCCCAAGACATTATACCATTGATGCAGCTATGAAACTATGTGAAACCCCTATATTAAAATGTTCATAAGCTAAAACAGAGGATACTAGAATAGTACCTTTGAAAATAGAAGGTATGAGATCCTATTTTTAATGGTTCTGTTTCAATGCATATTCCTGGCCTGTACCACGAACCTATGAAACTGACTAGCTACCCTGAGCTGATCCACCCTTCTATCGCTGTGAACTTGGGGTCTGGATTCCATGACCACAACCACCATGAAAACCAGATGTACCCCATCTCCCTACCTAATTAGAAGCAACTGACTCTGCTCTTAAACATGTAGTTGGTGCAGACCCTCTCTATCTAGATGCTGGTGGAAATGTTTTGATGAAGTACTATATATGGCCCAACTTACAGCAATATCAAAACTCAACCGGGTCTTTATGTCTTTGCGGACTCATATTTCCAAGCCTACCACACTGGTATCACCTCACCTAGCTTCATGAAGAGATGTTCTGACTAATGATATCATCAAATGGAAGCTACAGATGATTCTTCCTACTACTGATCGATGTTTTACCAAACCTATGTGTTGAAAATCCCTAGATCACACCTCCCTATTCCCTCAGGTTATGCTTTGCGATTAGTCTCCAATTAACCATCTCAGAAATGGTAGTAAACATGAAGACATTCACTTCTGATTGGATGTTGTACCTAATACCATCCCTGAATTTCCTATCTTTCAATAACTCATTACCCATCCGAATAGGTGAAATTTTTTAGGGATATATAAAATGGGACGATTATTCCATAACTGATAGCGCACCCTATTACAGATGTAATGACTCCCAGACTTAATCAAAACTCAAAGTCTTATGATATAAATAATCATAAAAGGCCGTATGAAACTCCATCTAGGACATCTTCTAATAATGATCCATCTAAGTGATAATATCCCACTAACTCTTGGTGGAATCATGCAGCAAGTTTATAGAAAGTTCTAACCTCTTATAAGTAAGTTTCTCTATGTGCTTGAAGATAGAGAACATGGAATCAATCCACGACTCTACAACATATGGTCCACCATCCCCTAGAAAATTGGGTGGATCCTATTGCTAAAACTCACATGTCAACTCTACCACAGTGGGGACTGGTCACGATGCTCCCTGAACAGTCTGCATGAAACACAAGAACCCATTATAGAACTATGGCTCGAAACCTATGTTCAGTACAACTATGTTTTCCATAGCTAGAATGACTTGAGGATCTGCTGGTAACTCAAGGCCTGACACCCCTAGTGTATGATTATCACCACCCTCCTGGAATATATCTCAAGTTTATCATGGTGGAATAACTCTACAATTCGAAACACACACCTTATTTCAAGATAACTATTGTGGTTCACAGCTCAAAGTGAAGATATCAAATAGGATAGTTAAAGACCTACCTTTAATGAACTCACCCCCGTTCCTACCCCATAGGTCACATCTGAGAATAAAAAAAGCGAGAGACATTACCAAAATCCCACTACTAAGACCAGGTCTAGTCTTGTTATCTATTATAATCCATTTCATTTTCACTTGTTTTCAAATTTATTTCATTTCAAACTATTTTCACATTCACATTAATTGAATTGATACTCATTCCAAGTTTCAACACATTAATTTTAAAAGGAAAAGAAACGGTACAATGATTTTTAATTTTTGGGAGCCCATACACCCCAAGAATCAAATCTAGGCACCCACCTATGGCACATCATAACCCATTTCACTTTAAGGTTGAACCATGTTCCACAAAATTTCGACCCAAGAGGGCCCATACACCTCAGGGACCAATTGTTGGCATCCATAAAATCCATAACATATCCTAATATAACTATCACAAAAGAAATATATATTTATCACAAAATCTATCACTACAGCATGCAATACACAATGCTCTCTGAATGGCATGGAAAAAATGAATGGAATGGGATTTATAATAAGCTACTATATAATTAATGATATGGAATACCATCATATCATCAGGTTTAAAAACAAAATAACCATTAATAACAAAAATATTAATATAATAAGTCAAGTTCATTACCAAATAATGGATTCAAACTAACTATAAAAGATTAAAATCTAGAAAACAACAATTCAATTTGATGAAATTTGGCTTTTCCCTATACATGGGTTAGCTACACCTGAGAAAAACTCATTACTGAATTCTATTTCATCTCTATCTCTTTCTATTTTCACTAAATAGTAAATAAAACTATAAAATACACATTAATACCACATTGTAATGTCCCAATTCCGGATTCCACTTAAAGGTACTCCGTACCTGTTTAGCCGGATCACCTCAAGTGAATCTCCCCAAATGCTAGAGGGAACCGATTAACAACGAGGGTCTAGGTGTGTCTAAGGGGATACTATTCCCTCATCACTAGAGTGTATCATAGAAGAATAACAATATAATTTCAATAGAGGAGGTAGTAAACCATTCAACCAAAAAAAACAACGAAATTCTGATAGTATAGAAAAAGCCAAAAGTCATATCATATTCATGATGATGATACATGCCACATGTTTCTAATAAAAGAACCAAAATATGAATACTGTACTCATATAAAATACATATCCCAAAAGTAAAAAAGGACAAAATAATCCTAGTGTCATTGCAAGCCTTTGATTGGTCCCATGTTCTCTTTCTCTTAAGCAGCATATTAAGTACCTATATGAGGTCACTTTCCCTTAACATTACCTACGATCATATAATATTTTGGGGTCCAAAGAGGTGACCCAAACTGGGTGTGAGATAATTTATAGTACGCAACAACCCAAGGTCTATGAAAATCAGTTAGTGAATATATATAGTTAGAAGTGTTCAATAATGAAAGTAGTAAGTAAGGAAGTACTAAAAATTAAACATCCTACATGAACATGTTTCCATTTAAATTAATTTAATATTAATTTAAAAATTAAAGTACATTGAATTAACAAGTTTAGAGTTTTGTCTCAAGCCCAACATCCCCCATATAACTGGAAGCACAATAAATTCCTTATAAGTAAATCTAAACAATACAATTAAAGATCGACTCAAAGATTGTTATTTGTTTTAGAAGATGCATCATAAGTAATTTAATTTATAAATGAAATAAAAACTTGATATTGTCCTTATTATCCTCAAATTGGAATTCAAGTATCACTCCATTTTCAATATCAACCAACACCCTACAAGCCCATCCCTAGAAAACCACTTACGGACCTGATATCGCTCTAGGTGAGGTATAAAGTCCCTGCCAAATGAGTCCATCCTCAACATTCCACCATATGAGCCTGAGTATCACCCATGGAAATAATATTCAAATTCCTCTCAATTCCATCCATGACATTCTCATAAGAATCCATGCATCACTCAGAATATAAGTCTATCCTCAATGAGTATATCCATGAAATATCTCATAGGGATCCATGTATCACCCATGTCTAAGAAAGTTTCAATGAAATTTAGTCCATTCATGGCCTTTAAATCATGAATCCATATATCACCCAATGATCATAACAATTTAATTAATCATGATATCATTTATTCAATTTAATTTAATATTCCACGTTCAAAACCAATGAAATACATGTGTATCTCACCTCAAAGGTGAATCATGCAATGGAAAACCCCAAAAGGCTTGGAATTTCAAATACTCACATGGGAATATTCAATATAACAAGAATCACATGCATACAAATCTATCACATAGCCTTAACATCATTAACCTCACACGGGAAAACCATTATAATGAGAAATTTAGATTAAAAAACCTATAAACGGCATAGGTTTCTTTTAACTCATTAAGGAAATAAATTTTAAGGAAACTAAATATAAAAAAATAAATTACATAAAACGTCCAAGGGTAAAGTCATGTATCCCTTACCTTAAATCCATTTAATTAAAATTCCTTCATGTTTCAATTCAATTCGTTCTAGAAATCCCATGACATTAGGTAAAAAGACACACCTCAAGGATGTTCAAAGCCAAATACCATTAAGGCCATTTCACGAAAACTCACCAATGGGGTTGTTCTTATTCAAACTATAGAACCAATATCAAGCATTAAAAATCTTATTCAGTTAACTAAAACATGACAGACAATAATAGGGTTCAATTTCATTTTACAAAACACCTAGAAATCGGTAGAGTGACACCCTAAAATATACAAATGACCCAAATTTTAGATAAAGGCATGATAACACCTACCAAAGGTCCATTCTTTATAGAACATCCAATATCAGCTCCAAATTCAACATAGATTGGAAGAAATATGAACAACGAACAAGGAACAAGAAATTAGGGAATATGTGCGTAAATAAAAATAGTACAATAGGTAGATAGAATAATTTATAATGGATAAAATTAATGTTGATCTTACTAATGTGGATCCGATGAGACAAACCACGCTCGAATCAGAGGTCAGATGAAGAGTAGATCTCAATTTGAAGAATAGTAACCCAAGAGGAGAGCTCCCAAGGCTCCTTTTTGGTACCCATGGAGAAAAACCATTTATGGATATAAAAAGATTTTTTAACTTAATTTAAAATATTAAAATCCCTAAAACAGTAGGAACACATAGTTTATGCACACGATCTAACAATCCTTGCAAAAATTTTGCGCAAGTCCCTGTAGGCAAAGGGGTAATCACACAGTTTACCTACACAATCTACTAACTAAGCACAAATAGTATGATGGGAAACTGTCAAGGTCATCTAAAACATTAGACTAGACCCCACGACTATGCGGCTCATATTTCATGGTTTAATGAAATTATTCAGCCTATAAACCCCCTATTTATAGCCACACATAATTTATAAAAGCCGTGTGGCTTGCCCCACATAGTTTGTACTAACTGTGTGTCAGCCCAAGAACATCCCAAAACTTCATATTTTGGATTCGAACCAACCCCAAACACCCATAATCCCCCTAAGACCTCAAAGATAATAAAAATTAGGTCATATTTAAGCAATTAAACAAATAATTAATGTAAAATAATAATCTGTACCTCAAAGAAGAACCAGGTTCTTACGGGACAGTTGCAATCTTCTAGAATGAATGGATGTTCTTATATGGGAAAATTTTTAAATGGAGGAATAATAATTTCATGCACACTATCCCATATTTTTTTATTTTTTTGTACCATGATTTATCAATCAATTAGTGCAGTTATAACTTTTCTCTTGTAATGGGGGATCAACACCGATACATCACCATGACACACCATGGGCTTTGGACCATCAGAATTCTGGACCATCCTCATTCATGCCACTAGTCATGTTATCTCTGTGGGTATACACAGGCTCACACACATCATTCATGTACTATTCTTCCTCTTCTAACTGTGGGATATCCTGGGTTATGCCCTTGGTCATGGTTGACCTTCGGGTCCCACAATGCTAAGGTTGAGCTTGAACAAGGTTGGCTAGTGGGTTGGCCCTATTTTTTTATAAAAATTAAATATAATATATTTTAAATATAGAATATAATCTCAATAAAATTATCTTAAAATTACAAAACATGTCACCAAAGAAACTTCAAATCCTCTTCTTACAATATATATAAATATATATATTCTTTAGGGCCTTCATAATTCCCATTATTCACTTAATGAAAATAATAATATGCATGGCCTACATTAAAACTCATATTTATTTTATTTTGGAATGAAATTATAAATAAAAAATCCTTTAAATGTCAAATAAACCCCACATTATTATTATTCATTACAAAGGTCATTTCCCCAATATCATCATCATGAAAGTTTATTTTTCTCATGATCTTAAAATTACTCAAGTAAATATATACTTAGATTAATATGCATGAAACTCTAAATATATTTTTACATGGAATTATTCACATCCACATGAAATAAAATGATCTTTCATGGTATTATTTCGATACTTTTTCCCTAAAAATTTTAGCAAATAATGTTTCCTCTTTTAAATATGTCTCTGACATTAATATCAGAAAAAATAATCATCACAATGATAACATGGAGAATTTCTTGAGTAGAACATCCAATGACATCATGTGAGTCCATAATAGTTCTCCAAGTATCATAACCAATCATGGGGAATTTTATTTGTAAATGAGATCAAAGGAACAAATAAAAATTATTGAAGCATCACCACTCCCATTCCATGATTAATAAAAATATACTTTTTCATGGAATTCTTCACATCCTTTTGAAATAAAATAATATTGAATGATATTCTTCCAATCCTTATTCTAAAAACAATGTAGAAAACAATGTGTCCTAGTTGACACATGTTTTTACATTATGGTCTGGAAAAACAATTATAATAGTTATAACATGGATAATTTCTCAATTATATCATCTAATGAAATCAATGGAGTCTATAATAATTCTTCAAGCATCATTACCAATCATGGAAAACTGTCTTAGTAAATGAGATCAAAGGAATCCATAACAATTATTCAAGAATAACCACTCTAATTAAATTATTAATCACTAATCATAGATGGATTTTTTATAAATTGGATTTGGATTCCTTCCTATATATTAAAAAAAGGATTAATGTAGGGATTTTCTTTTTTCATATTTTTCTCAAAGACCTTATCTTATCCGTCAAATAAAAATTTATTGATCACTTATAAGAGTTGGATTATATCATATGGTTTTATTAGAAAATATCATTTAGTTAATAAACTCTATGTTTAAATGGGGTAACTCAATGTAGAAAACAAGAGAGATACAACCAAGGTTTTCTGAGATGTCCATAAATTACCATGAATGTGAAATCACGCTAAAAAATTATCAATTCTCAAGACAGGGGATTTAAGTAATCATATTTATCAATAAAATGAAAAATCCTACCCATATATTAATATACAGGTTATAATTTTCATGTGAAATAGTTATATCTCTCCATTTATCTCATATTGAAATCAATCAAGAACTCTTCTTTACTTGATATAATAATACAATTAAGATAACTGGATGAAAGTGTGATTGGAATACCTTTATTTTTTACTTATATAGACACTAATTGATCCTCTAGATATTCATGGAATAAGTCTTGATAACATCTCCTTTATGTTTTCTCCCCCTCAAGGGGTGAACTACCTTTATTTTACCTGGTGTATATTTTCATTATATATTATTCAAAATGTTTTTATTGATGGTCCACCATTTTAGAACAATTCAAATTTTTATCATATATTGGATAATCATTCCAACTTGTTCTATTCCATTTTGTTCACTCATGTCTCATGTTGAGAATTAAATTCAACTTCAATTACATGAAATGTAGACACAAATACTATAAAAGAATAAGGGAATAAATTGGAACACTTATGATCTTAATAATAAGTTCAACTAGTTATGTAAGTTTCTATCAACTAAGACAATCCTTTTGTTATAGATATAAAGTGTCATATACTATTCATGCTTGTGTATACTCCATATTTATCATTCTAAGATTTCTTCAATAGAATAGAATTTTTTTCTTTCATTCATCTAAATTATGTGTGGATTTTTTTAATCAAATACTCCATTAATGAAATTGGTTCTCCTAATGCATGATTTTAAATCTTCTACTTCTATTTTTGATCAAGTAGAAGATTAAATAAATTTATTTCATTATTTATAGTCAGATTTCACCTTCCACACAATATTTTTGAGACACCATAGTTATCATTTTCTAACAACCTCTCATGAAATTTTAATTCTTATTTTTGTGGAATAATATGTTTTTCATTTTCCTTTTCTCTATTTAATACTTCATCTTAAACTTTTTTCATTTCTCTATAAGAATTTAATTGATTAGGAAAGATTATTATGAATTCCTTCTTAACATATTCTTATTCAAAGATTCTACATGGATTATTCAATTTTTTATGTTACCTTTTTTGGGAAACTTATAAAATAATCTTTTCAAGAATGTATCCAATAAATCTTATGTCCTTGTCTCTTCAATGGATTTATTTTAACTTGATACTATTAATTTTCATGGTCTATTTGTATTTGTCCATGGTATGAACTCTCTTTACATAGTGGAGTAATTTTTTCTTGGTTAACATGAAATTCTTGGAATCCAACCAATTATTATTATTTGTTGTATCTTACATCATATATTTCATGAATAAATTCTTCTATTTATTCCCCAATGAATAATTTTAAACTTTTGTTTTTTTCTTGTACATTTGTTCTGTTTCTTTATTCTTAGGAACATATTCATAGTGAATGGTTGGAATATACTATCAGTAATTATAACTATGACTAGTTCTATTAAAATAATCATAGAAGTATCCAAGATATGAAAATATATTATTGACATATATAGTATTCTTCATATGTGTATTATTATTCACTTTTATAGAATATATCTTCTCATCCGATCGGATCCCTCTATAAACTGGCCTTTTTAGTTTTTATATGTTGAGACATTATGCAAACAATCAATAGCCTGATGTCTAAATTTCCAGAAACACCAATAGTAGCTAACAAATCTCTTTAATTTTCTTTTAGTTATAACATGACTAGATTTATTTCTATATGTTTCTGGATTTTTCTATCCTTATTTAGAGAATTATTTTTAGATTTATTTTTATTGATCTATTCAATATACACCCTTGGTGTTTTTGTGGATGTATTAAATTTTTATGTACTCACATTTTCATAGCTTTTAGTTTCATACCTGTACTACCATATGAGATCGCATTAGTTGAAACACAATTAACTATGTTAGGGGTTACCTTCTTCTATTAGATTGTATAAGGTTGATCGAGAGAAAATTTTTATATTTTATTTCTACCACTACGAGTATATTTAGATACATGAGTCTTATCAATAATATAAATACCAACATCCCTTCTTGGAGGTTGACTATCTGAATATGATTGGGTGGGAATTTTTTATTTTCAACAACATGAAAAGTTCTAGCTTGTGTCTCCTTAAAATTTCTCAAATTTACATCTTGTTCAAGAGATTTCATGGTAATGGAAAAATTCTCATTTTTAACTGATGTCAGTCTACCTCCCCATTAGATTTTCAATTTATTATGTTGATCTTAATGTTGTTTACTACATTCAATTAAATAGTTTTCAAGGTCTTTAATTATCCTATATTTAACTTCCCATTGGGATTCCTTAACACTGATTGAATCTTTATGAGATTCTTCTAGATCTTGGATTTTTTTTGAATATACTCTTCATGCAACATGGAATTTTTTTTCACTAAACTTTCACTCTCCTTGACCTCACATGTTTTGTATTAGATCTAAGAGGTTCGTGTAGATCCTATTATTCTTTGTGAAAATGGTACTTTAGGGTACTATGTTTTTTGGACATGATATATCTCCCACTCAATTAGAAGATATATCAATATTTTAGCATGTATATTTTTTAGCTACAGACTACTCATTTTATTGGAAAGGAATGCTACCTTTGATCTGATAAAAGAGCCGAGTGATGGAATCCTTCAAAGCTCTACTATTCAAGTCACGTCATGGCTATCATCAAATATTCATAAAATTGGGATCTCATTAAGGAAAAAAACTCGTGGATTGTTCAATTCTCATGTAATGATAAAGTGATCGTGTGCATCGAGTGATTGCTTCAAATTATTACTTTATTGATCATCTGATACCCCTGTGGATAAAAACTCAACAATGAACCAATATATACATGTGATATTATCTTTCGGTCGAGGAGGGTTATTCAAATAATCATCATGATTGAAATCATTTTATTGATTGTATAAATTTTGTATGATCATCCATATCAAGATACTTCAGTTTGATCAGTGGGGATGGACAAGGTGTGTCTATCATTTTTCTCAATCTCACACAATGGTTCTTCAAATTTATTAATGAATTTTTTTCCTAATCATTCAATCCAGTTCGATTTTCCTAGATGATAAATATGGAATGGTCATAGTTTCTTAGTTCGAACATCAGATGTGGAATGACATATGATGATGTTGGTGGCATCAATCCAGTGCGTCAGGAAGCTCAAAGGTGTAGTGTAGGTTGAAGATAATGGATGGATGAATCATATCATCTAGATTAAATGGCTATGCTTATATGCGTAACTTATTAAATGGAAAAATAGTAACAGCATCTGCATTTTTCCAATTTGGTTTCATGTACATATGGGCCATGTTTTATTAATAAATCGGTGCAGTAACCCCTTCAAGCCTACATTGGGGGATTAACACCCGTACTTCACCTTAAAACACCATGTTCTTTGGAATAGAAGGCTTATGTAGTATCCTCATGCAATATTATATAAGTACGCTCTCTATGGGTATACATGGGACCACCCAAACCATGTAGGAACTATTCTACCTCTACCACTAACAGGCTGGCCTGGGCTAATCCCTTTGGGCATGGTTGACCTCCGGGTCCCACAATGATGAGGTTGATCCTAGAATAGGCAAGCCAGTGGGTTGGACTTATTTTTTATAAAAATGAAATAGAATATATTCTATGTATAGAATATATTTTAAATATAATTATCATCAAATGAGAAACCAAGTCACTCATGTATCTTCAAATCATATTCATGAAAAAAAAATTCATGGCCTTCATAATTCTCCTTCTCCACATATTTAAAATAAGTTTTTACATGGTATTTATAAAAAATCATCTTTCCTTTACTTTGGAATGAAATTATAAATTACAAATCCATTAAAGATAAAATAAAATCCACTTACTTCTTATGAATTAAAAATATCTTTTCTCTAATATCATCATAATGAAAAATGATTTTTTTCATGATCTTCAAATTCCTAATGGAAATATATAATGAGAGTTATATAAATGGCACTAAAAATATATTTTTCTAAGGAATTATTCAAATAATCATGGAATAAAATTATATTTAATTGTCTTATTCCAATACTTATACTCCAAACATTATAGAAAAAAATGTTTCCTCCTTAAAATATTTCATTGACATTAAGATCAAAAAAAATCATCACTATTATAACATTGATAAATTCTCAAGTAGAACATCCAATGAAATTGAGTTACTCCATAAACAATTTTCCAAGAATCATCACCCATCATGGAGAATTGTATTAGTAAATGAGATCCAATGAATCTATAACAATTATCCAAGAATCACCACTCCCATTTCGTGATTAATAAAAAATATTTTCACATGAAATTTCTCACATCCTCATTCAATAAAATGAAATTTCATGGTCTTATTTCAATCGTTATTCTCTGAATATTTTATCTAAAAGTGTTTCCTCTTTGAAACATTTCATTTACATTACGATCACCAAAAAAATCATCACAATTATAACATGAAGAATTACTCAAGTATAATATCCAATGATATCAAGTGAGTCCATAAAAATTCCCAAAGATTCATCACCAATCATGGAGATTTTTTTTAAATGAGATCTAAGTAATCAATAACAATTCTCTAAGAATCACCAATTTTATTCCATGATTAATCACTAATGAAATAGGACTTAATCATACATTTAATTTTGATTCTTTCTTAAATATTGACAAAAAATGAAACCATAATCATCAAACATCCACATAAGATTTTAAGTTTAGGTTGCAAAAATTATTCCTCAATAATATGATTACTCTAGATTACTTTAACCTTGTATGTGGTCTTGTTTCATAGTACATTATCTTTATGATAAATTCTTTTACTGGTTGCTCCTTATAAGAGAGATCATTTTCCAACTACATATCCTATGAGTTTAGTACATGTGATGGGTTAGGTATCTACTTCCTAAAAATTGATACATGGAAAACATTACACACTTGATAGAGGTTTTATGGAAGAAAAATATGGTAAGATACCACCCCACACATGATAATGGATTTAAAAAGGTATAATGAATTTAGATTCAAACTTTCCCTTCTTCCTGAATCTTATAACTCTTCTCTAAGGTGATGTAACGACCCAAACTATTATAAATAAAATCCCCCTTTTGATTTAATTTAATGTCTTATTATGTATTATGGTTAATGAAAACACATGAACATATTTGGTTTTATTATATACTATATGTTTTAAAAGACTGTTAAGATTCATAACAATTTATAATATAGCCGTTGAATAGGGATCATATGATTAGTTTAAATAGAAAGTTTTAACAAGTCCAATTGACAAAGAAAACTGAAGTAATGATGTCAACCGGTAGGATCATACCCTATAATCCTATTTTTTAGAGATTATAGGTGATATAGAATCACTGGTATTTTACCTTGATCAATCCCAAGATGATATCAAACAACTTAAGTACAAGAAAAACTATTTATGTGAGAATTTCAAGATCATTGAGATCACAAAACAAACCACATACACCAAACCATCCCATGAATGTATTACATTCGTACACCTTAATGTTAGGTAATTTTTGGGTGTATTAAAGGAATATGTATCAAGATAATAATAATTTACGTATTTATATTTTATAGAATAGTGAATATATTTTAATATTCTTATGGTTACTTTATAGATTATTTTTTTATGAAAATTGAGGTGCAATGGTCTCTCCATTGAAACTAAAAAGCAGAATCTAGATGAGGAATAAAGAAGAAAAGAATAAAATAGGAAACACAATAGGGAAATATTAACCTGTTTTATCATGGGTACTCATTATGTGGTAAGGAAGGCGCCCACCTTTGCCGCAGGGGTATCAGTCCCTCCTTCCCGACTTTGCATGTATCCATTCACCACCTTCATCAACCAAATGTGTGCCCACAACATTGGAAGTAGTCACAGAGGGGGATTACTCAACATCACTAATATTGGCATAAATCAACTCAAATGAGTTTGAAATGTTGAAATTACTTATTAACTTCTTAGGAGTAGCAATGATTTCTTATGTGGGATTCATTCCATCCTTCTACAAGAATTTTTTAGTCCTCTCAAACTCCTGTATGTTAGAGTTATTTTCACCCTCTTTTTTGTTACTGGTAACCGAGGATACTTCACAAGCCAAAGAATCAGTGTGCACACCCGAAACCTAGAGTAGATAGGATTCAAAAGCCACATCATTATTTCCTTTTTCTCTACTATTATCACCATTTATAGCTTGAACTTTTCTCTTACACTTATTTGAAGTCCTATCAAATATCAATAACTTACCTTTCCTTGATTTTAGGGAATTCATCTCATTCCTAACCCTATCATCTGAAACTACTTGTGTGGAGCGTTCCATTTCTTCTTGAATATATTCCGAGTAAGATTAATTTCTTTCACCATCCATTCCTTTGACTAGTGCATCCTTAAAATATATGCCTCCTTCATTTTTGTTATTTCCTTCAGCAATATCAGTCCAGCTGACTGTCACGAACCGAATCTGGTCGCCACCATTAACGACACCAAACCCGGCCCGTGGCAAGGCCCAAAGGGCGTTCCCTATCCCCACGGGCTGGAAAAAGTGCCTGGGTATCAAAAATATATGGTTTTGGAACAATTTACTCGAGTATGAAAGCATAAAACATAAAAAACTATCAATAATTAGAATCTGAAATTGTCATGCTAGAAAATTCTTAACAAAACCAGATCTGAATAAATTTGTTTAAATACACTGCAAGTGGTCCAAATACAAATAATTACAATAGAAAGAAATCCCCATGGACTCCACATGACAAGGGGGTCATCACCCACAAGCCTTCTCCACAACTCCACCCCAGCGATGGGGACTAACACCCTGAACCACCATCACACTTAGCCTTCCCTTTACCTGAGTCAAGCATAAGAAGGTCTACTTACACCCAATGGGTGTAATTAGGGTGTGATCCTAATCCCAATAGGATACCTCCAGATTATTCCAAACATCATGCAATACAATGTGAACAAAACAAGCAATTTTAATACACAAGGTGAAACAGTTTTAAAATTCCAAGAAATGAAAATTTCAATTGAAAACAGTTCTCAATCTGAGAATTTCAGAATGTAAACAAATTAAAATAAAAATGTTAGATACTATAATTTACTGCCAAACACACCCTATTGCATGGGTAAATACCACAAATCCAATGAGAAACAAAATCGGGAACACCCCTAGGCACTAGGTTGTCTCAGGCCGTATATACCTCGTACCTCGGTTTAAAGTAACCATAGAAAAATCTGTTCTCATGCACGAGCCACTAGTAGGGAACATACCCATAACCTAGTGGTCCCAAATCATCATCCACATAGTTTATTTAGAGTTGTAGTTATCCAAATTCTAAGCAAAATGGGGACAAAACCCATCCGGTCCAGTAGTCGTACTAGTACAAATCCGCCCCACCTAGGTACTCGGGCTTCCCCTTTTGTGCTCAATCAATTTCATCATGAAACATAAATCTATTTTCATATAACAAAACACTAGTGGTCACACCCAAATAATACATTAGCTATCACATTTTATACCACTTAAAACACACGAAAAAACACTTAGATTTTTAATAAAACAATTCCTCCAAATCTCGTAATGTTTCACACACCAAACTCCTTAAAAACAAAACTTGCACACTATGTGAACACCATAAGGTTACAAAAACAGAAAATTCATACCAATAAATTTCTATTAAAACAACAAATCGTTTTTAGGGAATCCCCTTGTGAACCAAGAAATGATAATTTTGAAAAACCTCCATTTGTACACAAACATGGGACTTAAAGTTCACTTGTTCCACAAACACTATTAAAACCCATTTTCACAGAAAAAACAAAAGGGATAAAATTAAAAAAATTATTGGAAGCCTGGTTACAGTTCAATAAAATCAATTATGTATTAATAGGTAATTCCCTAATAAACCAATAAAACATTCCCATGAAATCTCCCCCCCCCCAATTTCACATGAAGTTTGCATTTAAAAGTTCATTTTCAAAACAAACACCAATAAAACTAATTTTTTACAGCAATAATAAAATGAGATAAACCTGAAAGTATGATAAATACAACATGATAAGACACAAATATTTCATAAACATGGAATCACCTACCAAAAGAGTCAAGAACCGTAAATCCTAGTGCGGAACTTCAACCACACCACCACCGCACCACAAGGGAGTGATATCAAACCTAAAACCTGAGGATTGGACCAAGAAACTCAAAATTAAACCATAGGTATGAATCCCTAGCTTCTGGACATTTTGGGATTCATGAAAAAAAAGATAAAGTTTAAGGAAAGGGAAGGAACTTAGAAGGATAGTCACTTACTTGAAAAATCTGAACGATTTTAGAAACCTGAGAAGTTAGGCCCTAATGCCCGACTGATACGATCTCCAAAGAGGTGGAAACGAATCTTGGGGTACTTTCAGGTACAGTGGGAGAAGGTGAGAGGTGTAATCACCAAAAAAAGATAAAAATGAATATTTTATGAAAGAATTAAAAAAAAATTTAAAACTGGAAATGAGCTTTCGGGTTGGCCCAATACCTAATTCGATCACCCAAATCCATGATGCTAATGGATTTTAAGGGGCCCAAATTTCCTTGGTGGTTTTAATAGTTAAATGAAGGAAATTTTGGAAGTTTAATGCATGAAAAAGGTTAAAAAATGAAGGAGTTATTAAAGAAACAAAATATACATTCAAAACTGGAAATGGACTCTCGGGTTGCCCCAAATTTTAGTAACCCATCATTTCCTTCAAAAATGCATGGAAAACCCCAAAAACAAATCAAGGGTGTAAATTAAATTAAAAATAACTTTAAAATATGTCATGTATGTGACAATTCTCCCCACCATGAGGGACTTTCTGCCCTGTAAAGTCAACATGAAGCTTGATTGGAAAACAAGAACGGGTACTCTACCTCGACCCATGACTTTCTCTCCCATTTCTCATGTGTATCATTCTCATGCTGCCATAGAACCCGAACTAATGGAATATACTTCCCTCAAATTATCTTCTCTTGGGAGTCCACTATTTTCACCAGCCTCTCAACAACAGACAAGTCAGGCTCTTTCTACAGTTCTTCCCAACTCAACACATGGGATGGATCTGGGTTGTGTTTCTTCAACTGAGAGATATGGAAGACATCATGGATGGACATCAACTGAGAAGGTAAGGCCAACCTGTATTCCACCTTGCCTATATTCTCGGTGATCTCAAAGGGCCCAACATATTGTGGAATTAGCTTACCTTGCTTCCCCAATCAACGATGGTCCAGAAGAGGGGCCACATTTAAGAATACCCTGTCACCCATAGAAAACTCTAGGTCTCGACGCCTCCGGTCAGCATAAGATTTATAACGACTCTAAGATATCAATAAGCGCTGCCTGATCAACTTGACCTTCTCAGAAGTCTCCTGTACAAGGCTCGTCCCCAACAGTGAAGTCTCTCCTACCTCAGCCCAACATAGGGGGGATCAACATGACCGACCATAGAGCGCCTCAAAAGGGGAAATTCAAATTGAGGATTGGTAAATATTATTATAAGCATACTCAACCAATACCAAGTGTCTATCCCAAGAACCTCCAAAGTCCAGGACACATGCACGAAGCATGTCCTCCAAAATCTGATTCGCCCGCTCTATCTGACCATCCATCTGAGGGTGGTATGCCGTGATCATCTTAATCTGAGACCCCAAGGCCTTCTGAAGGCCTTCCCAAAATCGAGAAGTGAATAGGGGGTCTCTATCTAAGACAACTGCTAATGGTACGCCATGGTGTCTCACCACTTCTTGAAGATACAAATGGCCCAACTCATCCACTTTAGTTGTATCTTTTATCGGAATGAAGTGGGCTTATTTGGTCAGACGATCAATCACCACCCAAATGGCATTCTTACCCCGAGGTGTACGAGGTAAGCCAACAATGAAGTCCATGGTGACCTCATCCCACTTCCAGGTAGGAATGGGAAGTGGATAGAGAAAACGGGAAGGCCTTTGGTGCTCTACTTTCACATGTTGGCACGTGTAGCATCGCGAAAAAAGTCCTCTATGTCCTGTCTCATACCAGGCCCCCAAAACTGCCGACAGACATCATAATAAATCTTAGTGGCACTCGGATGGATAAGACACAGAGACTGGTGGTTATCCTGCATCACGACCTTCCGCAGAGATAATGGAACTACTGAACGGCCCTTGAAGCACAAGATGCCCTCGGGAGACGATGACCAATCAGAGGATGTCTCCCCACCATGAAGAAACTACTTCGACCACTGGCACAACTCATCACTGGGTTGTTACCATAGAATCAACTCCAATATAGAAGGAGTCAACTGGACGCTCACCAAGAATTCCCCTCTACTTATGTCCCCTATTATCCATATGCATTTGAGAAAAGAACCCCATCAATGCACACTCATCACTGGACTTCCTCAAAGACTGCACTAGAACCCTTATTCTCAAGGCGTCGGCCACTACATTACCCTTACCTAGGGTATAGACAATGTCAAAGTCAAACCCCTGCAAGTACTCGATCCAGCGACGCTGCATCAAGTTGAGGTCCTTCTGAGAGAAGATATAAGCCAAGATTTTGTGATCAGATTATACCACAAACTTCTCCCTAAAGAGGTAGTGACACCATTTCTTCAAAACATGCATCACCGCTGCCAACTCCAAGTCATGGGTTGGGTAGTTCTTTTCATGTGGTCTAAGTTAGCGAGATCCACACGCGACCACATGATCATCCTGCATAAGCACGCACCCAAGACCCATACCAAAAGCATCACAATAGACCACATATCATTTTCCCACATTTGGTAAAATCAGCATGGGGGCGGTAGTCAACCGCCTCTTCAGCTCCTCGAACGATGCCTAACATTCTGGACCCCACACAAACTTCACCCCTTTCCAGGTGAGGGTAGTCATTAGTGAAGCAATCCGAGAGAAATCCCGAATGAATTGCCTGTAATAACCAACCAGGAAAAGGAAACTCTTGATCTCGAACACATTCTTCGGCTGATCCCATGACATAACCGCACTAATATTCTCAGGGTCCACTGAAACCCCCTACCCAGAGATCACATGCCCCAGAAATCACACTTCCCTGATCCAAAAAGTGCACTTTGACAACTTTTCATAGAGGCGGTGATCTCGTAATGTACCCAAAACGATCCTCAAGTGATGTTCGTGTTCCTCCTCAGAGCAAGAGTATACCAGAATGTCATCCATGAACACCACAACAAAGGAATCAAGATACTGATGGAACACCCTGTTCATGAGTACCATAAAGACCACTGGGGCATCGTTCAATCCGAAGGGCATGAACAAATTCTCAAAGTGGTCGTACCTGCTTCGAAAGGCTGTCTTTGGGATATCTGACTCTTTCACCCGAAGTTGATGATACCCCGAATACAGGTTTATCTTTGAGAACCACTTTTCCCCCTTCAACTGATCAAACAAATCATCTATTATAGGAAAATGGTATTTATTCTTAATTGTTACCTTATTCATCTTCCGCTAATCAATGCACAACTGGAGGGATCCATCAGCCATTTTCGCAAACAACACAGGAGCGGCCCAAGGAGAGACACCCGTGCGAATGAATCCTTTGGATTATAAGTCATCCAGTTGTATCTTTAATTCCCTCAGATCCGTGGGGGCCATGCAATAAGAGGGAAGAGATATCGGCTGTGTTCCTGACACCAGATCAATCGAAAACTCCACATCCTACTCCGAGGGAAAACCTAAAAAATCATCTTGAAATACCTCCGAAAACTCGTTCACTACATGAGGTAATGAAACTTTAGAGGAAATAACATCCTATATCATGAGAGAAGATAACTGGAAGATAACACTTCCCAACTCTGGGAGTGGAGGCCCTGTACGACCTGACCGAGGATCCCATTCTCCATGAAATACCTGACGACTCCCATCAGGTGCCCTGAAACTCACACGCTGTCTGTAGGAATCGATGTGTTCCTGGAAGTGTAATAGCCAATAAATCCCTATTATAACATCAAAAGAGGCCATATCTAAGACTCAGAGGTCCCAATCCATCTCGACCCCTGACACAGAAAGAGCACACGATGGGCACTTGAGAGCCTGCTCCTTCTTCTTTCCCAGCGGTGCCACCAAATCCATCGCGAAAGACATCAACTCAGTTGGAAAATTCAGAATGTCCACAAAATGGGAAGAAATAAATGAAACAGAGGCACCAATATCAAAAGGATCAGTAACTATAGAAGATTTGATCAGAATGATACCTCAAACTATCGACGGTCCCACCTCTGATCCTGCTGGTGCCTGATCGACTGCATGGAGATTTCCAGTATCTGCCTGAGGACGACCGCTAGTCTATGGCTGTGCCCTAAACTAGATCTACCCAGAATATGACCCAGCCCTACCACCATGACTGCCAAATCAGGATCCCCCAGTCCTCGATGGCTCAGACTGTGCTGGCACTCCTCTTGAAGCCACTAACCCAGCCCCACTAGGAAGTGGACGTGCCACACCACAGAAACGCTGAAAATGCCCCATACCTCCACACTCGTAACAAGGATTCTGAGGATGTGGAAATGCTAGATGGATGTACCCGGGCTTCCCACACTACTGGAATATGACCGATCTCGCATCAGAAGCCGAAGAAGAAAACTGCCTGGAAGAGTGGCCTGAACTGCCACCTCCTTTCTTCACAAGATAATCCCGCTTCCTTTTCTTCTCTAAGGAGCTTCCACTTCCCACTGCTGATATCGAACCATAGAAACCAGCCCTGACTTTCTTATCAATCTCCACTATGCATGCCCGATCAACGACCTCAACATAGGTCCTTAGCTTAAACAAGAACACATGGGAGTATATCTCTAGTTGCAATCCTTTCTCAAACCTCTAGCCCTTTGCCTGCTCATTAGAGATAATTTCTGGAGCATACCGAACTAACTCAGCGAAATAGTTGGCATACTCCATCATAGATAGATTCCCCTAAAAAAGTTCCATGAACTCTCTAGACCGAGCATATGCCAACACCTCAGGGCAGTACTGTTCATTGAAGACAACCTTGAAATCTCCCCAGCGCATCTGCTCATTCTTCCCAGCCTGAAGCACTGACCCCCACCACTTATGGCTTGGTCCCTCCAATAAAAAGGAGTCACACTTCACCATGATCTCCTCAGGTGTTTCTAGGAACCCAAACATACGCTCGATCTTCTCAAGCCATTCTTCTTCTTCCTGGGGTTCTGAGCTACCTCGGAAGGTAGGAGGCTTGTTTTTCAGAAACTCTTGTGATTTATCTTTTCTAGGACCTGTCTCTTCTTCCCTAATAGGAATAGGAGCAGGAGCGGGTCCCTATCCTAAATCTCGGATAGCCCGAACCACAGCCTCCATAAGCCTCTAATCGATCAATGTGGGAGAACTCTCTCTAGCTTCCTCCTGTGGGCACGTGGGAGTTTTCCGGGGAGGCATGTTGCTTCAAAATGCAACAGTCACAAAAAAATAGTCAATAAAAAAATTCCGAAAATTGTAATCAAATACATAAAATATAATTAACCTAAACACATTCCATTAATAAAAGAAAAAACTACTCCACATCCTCCAGATGTCCACATGTGGTCTGCAGGCCACACGTCTCACCTGGAAGTGAAGTCAATCCGTAAATTCCAACATCCCCTCGTGACTCAAGGTCTACCATGAGAGGTGTGGTCCAGGCACCCTACTCACAACCAAAACCCTGAGCCCCGACAGTCCTAGATCCTGTCTATCCCGACTGATCCCAAAATTACAATATAACCCAAAAACTTTAACCTCCTCTGATACCATTTTGTCACAAACCGAATATGGTCGCCACCATTAACGGCACCAAACCCGGCCCATGGCAAGGTCCGAAGGGCGTTCCCTATCCCCACGGGCTGGCACAAGTTCTCGGGTATCAAAAAAATCTGGTTTGGGAACGATTTACCTGAGTATGAAAGCATAAAACATAAAAAAACAATCAATAATTAGAATCTGAAATTTTCATGCTAAACAATTTTTTAACAAAACCAGATCTGAATAAATTTGTTTAAAGACACTACAAGTGGTACAAATGCAAATAATGACAATATAAAGACATCCCCATGGACTCCACACGACAAGGGGGTCATCACCAGCAAGCCTTCCCCACAACTCCGCCCCAGCGATCGGGACTAACACCTTGAACCTCCATCACCCTTAGGCTTCCCTTTACCTGAGTCAAGCATAAGAAGGTCTACTTACACCCAATGGGTATAAGTAGGGTGTGAGCCTAATCCCAATAGGATACCACCAGATGATTCAAAAGAGCATTCAATACAATGTGAACAAAACAAGCAATTTTAATACACAAGGTGAAACAGTTTTAAAATTCAAAGAAATGCAAATTTCAATTGAAAACAGTTTTCAATCCAAGAATTTCAGAATGTTAACACATTAAAATAAAAATTTTAGCTACTATAATTTACTTCCAAACAAACCCTATTACATGGTTAAATACCACAAATCCAATGAGAAACAAAATCGGGAACACCCCTAGGCACTAGGTTGTCTCGGGCCCTATGTACCTCGTAACTCAGTGTAAAGTAACCATAGAAAAATCCATTATTGTGCAGGAGACACTAGTAGGGAACATACCCATAACCTAGTGGTCCCCAATAATCATCCACATAGTTTAGTTAGAGTTGTCGTTATTCAAATTCTATGTGAAATAGGGACAAAACCCATCCAGTCCACTAGCCGTACTAGTACAAATCCGCCCCACCTAGGTACATGGGCTTTCCCTTTTGTGCTCAATCAATTTCATCATGCAACATAAATCTATTTTCATATAACACACCAATACTGTTCACAAACAAATAATACAGTAGCTATTACATTTTAAACCACTTAAAACTCAAAACAAAAAACATGGATTTTTAATAAAACAATTCCACCAAATCCCGTAATGTTTCACACACCAAACTCCATAAAAATAAAACTTGCACACTATGTGCACACCATAAGGTTACAAAAACAGAAAATTCAGACCAATAAATTTCTATTAAAACAACAAATCATTTTTAGGGCAGCCCCTTGTGAACCAAGAAATGATAACTTTGAAAAACCTCCATTTTTACACAAACATGGGACTTAAAGTTCACTTGTTCCACAAACACTATTAAAACCCATTTTCACAGAAAAAAAGGGGATAAAATTAAAAAAATTATTGTAAGACCTGTTATAGTTCAATAAAATCAAATAAGTATTAATAGGGAATTCCCTAATAAAACAATAAAACATTCCCATGAAATCCCCCCCCCCAATTTCACATGATGTTTGCATTTAACAATTCATTTTCAATACAAACACCAACAAAACTATTTTTTTTACAGCAATAATAAAATGAGATAAACTTGAAAGTATGATAAATACAGAATTCTAAGACACAAAAATTGCATAAACATGGAATCACCTACCAAAAGAGTCAAGAACCACAAATCTGAGTGCAGAACTTCAACCGCACCACCACCGCACCACAAGGGAGTGATATCAAACCTAAAACTAGAGGATTGGACCAAGAAACTCAAAATGAAACCCTAGGTACGAAGTCCAAGCTTCTGGACATTTTTGGATTCAAGAAAAAAAAGAGAAAGCATATGGAAAGGGAAGGAACTTAGAAGGATAGTCACTTACTTGAAAAATCTGGACGATTTTAGAAACCTGAGAAGTTCGGCCCTAATTCATGACTGATAAGTTCTCAAAAGAGGTGGAAATGAAGCTTGGGGTATGGAAAGGTATAGTGGGATAAGGTGATAGGTGGAATCACCAAAAAATTATAAACATTTAATATTTTATGAAATAATTAAAAAACAATTTTAAAACTAGAAATGGGCTTTCGGGTTGGCCCAATACCTAATTGGATCACCCAAATCCAAGATGATAATGAATTTTTAAGGGACCCAAACTTCTTTGGTGGTTTGAATAGTTAAATGAAGGTCATTTTTGAAGTTTAATGGGTGAAAAAGGTTGAAAAACAAAGGAGTTATTAAAGAAACAAAGTATACTTTCAAAACTGGAAATGAGCCCTCGGGTTGGCCCAAATTTTAGGAACTCACCATTTCCTTAAAAAATGCATGGAAAACCCCAAAAACAAATCAAGGATGTAAATTAAATGAAAAATAACTTTAAAATATGTCATGTATGTGACATGACCCTACTTGTTCCATCCACTTTTGGAGTGGAACCATCCCTTGGTAAAGGATATTCAACATCAATCTTTCTGTATTTTTCAATAGGTTCAGCAACATTGATCTTTCCATTATAGAAATTGACCACCAAAGGCTCATCAATAGCCTTATCAATAGAATCCTTCTTATGATTCCTTTGACAATGCAGCACATCATTTCCTTTATTTTTGTAGTTATAACATAGAGCATCCCTTATACATTGTGAATTTGAGTGTCCAATAATTTGAAATGCTTTACAAAATGATGGAATTCTCTCATGTTCAATTCTTAAGAAAATTTCATCATTCAATGTAGATAAAGAAACTCTATCAATCAGTGTAACACTTAGATCAATTTTCACCAATAACAGCACATATTGACCATAACTAGACTTTTTAGTTGCATAATCCATTCTAATTGGGAAGCCAATCACGGGAGTGATGTCAAATAGGATCTTGGGATGCATTAATACCCAGTTCAGTCTATTTATTTTTACTCATACATGAGCATAAGTATCTCTGAAGTCATTCATGGAAATGCTCAATTATGGATAAGGAGTGAAGATTTACGGTACTCTGGTTTAGGGAAAGCGAGATGTCGAGTGGTGATGGGAGTCCCCTATCAAATTACTCTATTCTCTCTTCCTCTAACACCCATAATGTTTTATTATTTTTATACAAAAAAAACAATTTATTTGGGTAATATTCAAATTAAATTAATGGATTTATTTTAATGAGTTAATGGGTTTTTAAAATAAATAATTTCTAAAAAAATATTATTTTTAAATAATTTTTATGAAATATAAATGATCATATAATTTTTATGAAGTCAAATGTGATGTTTATAAGGGTTTGAAAACTGTTATTCTAAAAAAACCCATAATTTTTCTATAAAAGTCTTGTATTATTTTAAAATTAAAAATTCAAATGATAAGAAAATTATTTTTAAAAAATAAATATTAATTTTTAAATCATAATCTCAAAATTATCCAATGGTTACTTTTTCAAAATATTTTGAGATAGTCGAATTTTTGAGTAAAAAATAAACACTGTATAAATATACAGTGTATATTATGACATAACAATGATCGAAAAAATGATGTAATAAATAATAAAAAGGGTATCCAAGAAAAAATATATGTTTCACCTTTAAACTAATATGATTTTATATTAATTTTATTAATTTTATAAATCCATTATGAATCTACAAAAACTTATAATATATTCTAAGGTTAGAAAATAATTTATTTAAGAGTATGACTCACCACCACATAAAAAGGGTAATATTTTAATAATATTGGACATTGTACTTAAAAAATAATTAAAAAAACTCCCCTTTGGAAGAATCCATGGGAAATAAACATAGAAAGGATTGTGGTTCTGGTTATTTTATTATGCAGAGTCCAAAACCAAAGTCTGAGAAAAATAAATAATTCCCCACTTAGTTATTATATAAACCCACCCAAGGTCCCATTCCACTTAAATAAAAATAATTTTAGAACATCATTACTCTAACCTACAATCTCTATATTCCTCCCAAGGTTCCCCCAATCTCCCAAGAAGCTCCTCCGAAGCATTTGGAACCACACTCTCATGGTAAGGGATCCTCTCCTTATCATCTTTATTCAAGTTTTTTCATAATAATATGCCTTATATTTCAAATTAATAATGTTGGGATATGTTTTTCCATGTCCATAGTACTTTCTATTTTACTTCCAAATGATGAGATACCCCTTTACCTCTCATCAACCCATTTTAGAATCTTTATGTGAGGTCGTTATGTTTGAGAAATTTCACCACGATTTTCCATAACAATTTATTTTGTAGTGAATACCATACTAATTAACTATAAAGGGTTTTCAACATTATACACTTATACATATTTGATCAGGGACTTAAATATATTTATTATACTCTCCTTTACCGTGTAATAAAATTTAACAATAAAGTATTTCATGTTTTTGATCTATGTGGCACACTTATGCATAAGAATGAAATGAAAGTGATGGGTGACCCCAAAATTATATAGCACTCTAATGCAATGGGTAATGTTTCAGTATCATGATATATCATTATAGGGAATAGATATTGAAAGTAAACTATCTTGGGACTTTTTAAATAATGATTTATTTTCATTTATATTAGACCTATGTTTATGATGGAGTGTTTTATGTTATTTCCAAATTTCATTATATTATCATAGTATATAATGTCTTATAGTTAATGTTTATTATTCTCACCCCTTTTATTCAACCCTTTTTTATGTATATCCCCATGTTATCCCAATTAGTTTTAAATATGTTGGAATAATATGATCATGTCAAGGATGTTTTCAACAAGGATAATGTAGTCCTTGTTTTAACATGTTATTTAATGTACCTAATTCCCAAATATAGTAGACTTATCAATTTTATGGGTTGTATTATGTGTAATATTATGTAATAAATGATGAATTAATGTGTAATAAATATAAGGGTTTTCATATTTTGTATCAAAATAAAGTTTAGTTATTTTTTCGATTAGGATTAGAAAACTATAGGGAAATCCTTAAGGACAAAACTTAGTATATGAAAAAACCCATAAATTTTGGTAAAGTATATAGTAAGTGGTTTATCAAGAAAATAAATCATTAACTAGATATCATATGTGGATGTGGATTTGGAACAAATTTATATAGGGGTAAAACCAGAGAACACCGTGTTGAGTTAGACTCAACTAGGAACTAGTGAATCATAATGGACCTTACTACACACATTGTTTGACACATCCAGGGGATATGTTTTGGTAAAATTATAATATCATTAGAAACAATTATTAAGGGAACAAAAAAATTCCTAGAAGAGTATATGTTATTAAATAGATAATGGATAACATTGATTAAAGCCTAGAAATTCATAAGTTAAGTAAATAGATATAATTTATAAGTTATACCTTTAATTTAATTGGATTGTATTTTATGTGTTTAATATTATAAAAATAATCATACATAATTTTCCCCTTATTCTATCTAATATCTATAAATAGGAGGAATTGGGTAAAAAACCAATGTGAAGGGAAATGTGATGAATGCCCCAATGAGATACCCAGCCCAATGGGATTGAGAATGGAGAACATTGTGATGATACTCTCTCATCTGAATTAGGTTCATAGTAGAAACCTGGAATACGAAGATCACCCAAATTCCCTTAAGAAAGAACAAGACACAATTGAGACCATTATGTGAGAAAGATCTATGACTTTCAGTAGATCATTTGATCCCTTAATCACAGAACAATGGATCAACTCCATTGAGAGGATATCCTCTATCATTCAATGTTCCAAGAAAGAAAAAGTTCCAAATGTTATTTATCATATAGAGGTAGAATCCGATCAATGGTGGACATTGATAAAAAATAAAAATCCTAAGTATGATATTGAAGCGATGGGGTGGAAGGAATTTTAGAAAAATGTTTTTCGATAAATATTTTCCTCGTAATATATGAATTAAAATGGAAAGGGATTTCCTTTCCCTCAAGGAAAACAATGAAAAATATATTGTGGAATAAAGAAAAACATTAAAATACTTACATTATGGGCCTATGGATTTATCGTTACCCATGGATGCAAGGTTGACTACTTTTTTGGTGGGATAAAACCTAGTCTACGAAAATCCCTTCAATCAGAGACTTTGAATGCTATGTGGAAATTGTCATATGTTCCCTCAAACTTGAAATAGAGATCATAAAATATCAAGGGTATCACTTGGATTACAATAAGAATGTGGACCATAATTCTTGTGGTTATATGAAAAAATATAACACTATTAACAAATTTCAATATCCCACTTTTCAAAAGTGCAAAAGAAGAACCCTGGAAACTGCCTAAGGGGAAAGCAAAAAGATTTAGGTGTGGGAAGGAGATCTAGCTAGATATTACCAATAGAAGAATACCACTAATAAAATTGAGTAATGGAATGATCTATTCAATGATCAATTAATTATTCATTCTTTAAAATATCGGGAAACTTGAATATTTTAAAACCAATTCACTAATCCAAGGATTTTCAGAGACAACCAACAACCTCCAAGGCAGCAAGGGTGAGCTTATGAAATTACAACCACTGAGTTGGATCCTGAAAATAAAGTGGTGACAATTAAACTAGTTATTCATTCCCTAATAATGAACATACTTTTTGATTCCAGGTCTATACATTCCTTCATATCATGAAAGTTTAGTATAAGTACTCAAAACCACCACAAATAAAGGAAGTAGAGCTGTCGATGAAAAAAAATGGGGTAGTTATTTTATCCCAAGTATATAAACCCCCCTATAAAAATTTGTGGGATGAACTTCCCATGAGCCTTTTGATACTCCATTTGGTGGAATTTGATTCAATTCTAGTTATGGATTATATTTCCCTATATAGAGCCAATATATATTTCTATAAGAAGGAAATCACTCTCTCTATCATGAATTTCCCTATGATTATATAAAAATGCATAGAGATGAATGAATATTATTTACCATTGACATCTCATGAATGGATATTATTTCCCTATTTGTAAGATTATGTAGCTCAAATGATATAATATGAGGAAATGATATTAATTTAAGTCATTCCCATTGTGAGGGAATATGCTAAAGTGTTTCTTTAAGAATTTCCTAGTATTCTTCCTACCTAAGAGGTTGAATTTTCAACGGAGATTATTCTTGGAGCATTTCCATTATCCAAGACTCTATATATAATGGATTTTTTGGAACTTGATTAGATGAAGAAACAACTATATGATAATCTGGGTAAAGGGTTTATGCACCCAAGTGTTTCACCATGGGGTGCACCAATACTCTTCATTAAGAAGAAGGATGGATCAATGTGCCAATTAATTGATTATAATTAGCTAAAAAATACCATGATAATGAAAAATTATCATCTTCCATAGATTGATGAATTGTTCTACTATCTACATGGAGCACAATACTACTCCAAGGTGGATATGTTGTCGGGCTATTATCAAGTTAGTGTGAATAAAGAGGAAATCCCCATGATTGGTTTTTGTATAATGTTCAGGCACTATGAGTTCATTTTAATGCCATTTGGACTCAATAATTCTCCAAAAATAATAATAAAACTGATTAATAGAGTATTTTGAAATTACATTGAAAAATTTATGGCAGTATTTAGAGATGATATTATAATATACTCCAAATGAAAGGGGGTGCATGAGGATCATCCTAGAACTATTCCAAAGACCTTATCAAAGGATATGATTTATGGAAAGTACAAAAAATGCGAGTTCTAGTTTATGTAAGTCTCATTCTTGGGGAATATTCACACATGTAATGGGATATATACAGATCCTTAAAAAAATATGTAATTAAAGGATTGACAAGGCCAACATCAGTAACAAATAACCATAGTTTCCTTAGATTAGATGGTTACTATCGTCGATTTGTGAGAAATTACTCATGATTTTCAAGCCATCTAACCAAGATAACATATATGGGATGAATTTAATTTGGAACAATAAATTCTAAGAGATATTGATGAAATTCAAAAGGAGGCTTATCACTACACCTATACTTACACTACCCTAATGAGGAGAATTTTTCGTGGTATACAATGATGATTCAAAAAAGGGGTTTGGATATATGTTAATGAAGAATGAAAAAGTGACATCCTATGCTTCAATGAAATTTAATTTTCATGAAAAGAACTATCTGATGCTTGTTCTAGAGTTTTCTACAACGATCTTCGCTCTGAGAATTTGGAAGAATTATATCTTTTAGGAGAAGTGTAAAATATAAATGGATCAAAAAAATACTCAAGTATATATTCAAAAATAAATAGATGAATATGTTCCAACAAATATGGTTATGTTTGATCAAGTACTATGAATTATCAATCCACTACCATATTTGGAAAGAAAATAAAGTGTTAGATGCTCTAAGAACAAAGGATCCAACAATTTTATCATTTATGATAATTGGAAAGGACATGATCTTCTTTAATTTGAAAAGGATAGACATAGGAATTATAAAGGGAAGAAAATAATCAATCCTCTCAAAAATTATTTCTAAAAAATCCCTTCCATTGATGATAAAGGACTCTCAAAGAGATTATGTGAGAATTCAGAAGAATGTTTAAGCTATAAGAAAAGGGAACTCCTAGGAGTTCAATGTTAATGATGGAGTTGTGATATTTGGGTGGCCACTATGTGTACCATATAATCCGGAGTTAAATAAGGGGATGTTGGATGATGGTTGAAATTCACATTATCCAACCATTCAGGAAACAAAAACATGTATCGAGATCTCCAATAGCACTATTGGTGTCACAATATGAAGAAGGAGGTCACAAAATATACATCAAGAGGTCTTCTATGTCTAAAATTGAATGAACGACGAAAAAATACAAGGGGGTGATGCAAAAATCATGAAAAAAGAAAACATCAACATGGAATTATTCACAAATATTACAAATAAATCAAGAGAAAATAATGATATATGGGTTATGGTGGATGATTTTCCAAATACTAATCACTTCATTTCAATTATGGATGACTTTTCACTTGATTAACTTACAAGGATATACATTTGAGAAATGGTGAGGCTTCATGGAACACCACTATTGATTATATCTGATCAAGATCCATGATTTACCTCTACATTATAGAAGATTCTCCAAAAAGCTCTAAAAAATGATTTGAAAATAATCATGACTTATTAGACTCAAACTGATGGAAAATATGAGCATACTATCCAGCCACTTGAGGAAATGTTAAGAGCAGGCTCAAATTGGCTTCAAAGGGGGATGAGATCAACAAATTCCTTTGAGTTCTCATATATTGACAGTTTCCACTCAATCTTTAAAATGGATCCCTATGAAGTCCTTTATGGTAATAGGTGTAAACCAAATTTATGTTGGGATCATGTTTTGTAACAAAAACTACTAGGTCCTGAAACGGTTTGGGAAATGGTGGAAAAGGGTAAGAACATTCAGTAGCACATCAGGTCTTCTCAGAGTCAAAGGGAGAGATATGCTGGTTATCATCTATGAGAGCTAGAGTTTGATAATGGAGACATTGTTTTCATTTGCATATCTCCATGTAATAAATCCATTAGATTTGGGTAGAAATTAAATCTGAGTCCAAGACACATCTGTCCCTTTTCGATCATTGACTTCATCAGAGTGGTGACCTATTGATTATCACCCCACCTAACACATCTCAAGTGAATGATGTAATCCATGTATCCCTAATGAGGAAGTAAATATTATATCCCTCACATATACTCAATCCATAGGTGGTACAATTGGATAATGATATCTCATATAAAGAGAAACTTGTAAAGATCTTAGATCATAGAGACAAAGTTCTATAGAATAAGAAAATTCAATTGGTCCAAGTGTTATAGAGAACCCAAAAGATTATAAAATATATTTCTAGGGACTGGGGGAGGAAATGAATCAAAATTACCCTCATATATTTTAGTGTGTGAAAATAAAATTTTGAGGGAAAAGTTTCTAAATGGGGGAATATTTTAACGACCCGAACTGTTATAAATAAAATCCACCATGTGATTTAATTAAATGACTTATCATGTATTATGGTTATAGAAAACGCATGAATTTATTTGGTTTTATTATATCCTATCTGATTTATAAGACCATTAAAAATCATAACTATTTATTATATATCCATTGAACTATGATTATATTAGTAGTATAAATATTGGGGTCTAACAAATCCAATTGACCCAAACATTAGAAATGAGGGCCTCAACCACTAGGATTATGCCCTATGAAGCCTATTTATTGGAGGTTTTTAAGGAGATGGATTCATTTTTATTTGACCTTGATCAATACCAAGATGAGATACAATGAATTAAACATGAGTCAAACTATTTATGGTAGAAGTTCAAGCTCATTAAAAACACGACCCAAACCGAACCGCCCCATGAAAGTCTCACCGTTACACACCTTACTCTTAGGGATTTTGGTAATGTATTAAAGAGATATTTATTAAGACACTAATAATATGAATCTATATATTGTATAGAATAATGAACATATTTTCATTTTATTATTGTTACTTTATAAATGACTTTGATTTTTATACAATAAAGAATGTTTTTTTATTTTTGGGTAATATTCAAATTGAACTAAGGTAGTTATTTTCATGAATTAAAGGATTCTTGAATTAAATAATATTTTAATAAAATATAATTACTAAATAATTTTTATTAAATATAAATGATCATATAATTTTTATGATGTCAAATGTAATTTTTATAAGGGTTCAAAATATGTTATTGCCAAAAAAACTAAGAATTTCTCAATAAATATTGATTTTACTTTAAAAGTGAAAATTAAAAATAATAGAATCTTATTTTGAAAAATTCAATATTATTTTGGAAAAAAAATGTTGATATTATATAATAGTGATATTTTCATTGTTTTCTGAGATAGTTGAATTTTTGGATAAAAATTAAATATGGTTTAAATATACAGTGTGTATTGTGACATCATAATGTCCCAAAACTGATGTAATAAATACTATAAAGGCTATCCACGACCAAATATTTGTTTAAAAATTAAAATAATTTTATTTTATGTTTATTTTATTAATTTTATATAGATATTATGAATCCTCCAAAATCAATAATATATGTTAACATTTTAAAATCATTTCTTTAAGAGTATGTCTCACCTCCACATCACCGAGGTTAATATTTTAATATTTTCCGCCATTGTACATATAAAATAATTAAAATAAATCCCCTTTTCTAGAAATCATGGAAAAAAACCATGTGAAGGTTTGTGGTTTTGGTTATTGTATTATATAGATTCCAAAACCTAGGTTTGAGAAATTATAAAGAACCCTGACTCATTTCCTTTATAAACCTACACAAGATCCCATTTTTCTTCACTAAAAAACCTTGTAGTACATAATTATTCTGTCCTAACCTCTCTAAAGTCCTCCCAATGTTCCCACAATCTCTCAAGAATCTCCTCCAAAGAATTTCGAATCACACTCTCAAGGTAAGGGATCATCTCTTTCTCCCCTTTATTCAACTTTCTTCATTATCTCATGCATTTTATTTCCAATTCATAATGTTGGGATATGTTTTTACATGTCCCTTTTAGTGTACATTTTATTTCCAAATTATGAGATACCCATTTCTCTCTCTCATAAACCCATTTTATGAATCTTTAATTGACACCGTTATGATGCCAAAATCTCACCCTGATTTTGCATGCCAAAAATAATTGTGTAGTGAATACAATACCCATTTACTATCAAGGGTGTTCACCTTTTTACACTTATAATTATTTTGATTTGTGACTTAAATATATGTATTACACAATCCTTCATCTTTGAATAAAATTTAATGATAAATGATTCCATTTTTTAGGATCTATATGGCACACTAAATCATGAAAATGAAATGAAAGTGATTAGTACGCCTAGAATTATATAGAACTACAATGCATTGGGTAATATTTTAGTCTTGTGAGGCATAATGAAAGGGATTGGGGAGTGAAAATAATCCATAAAATGACCTTTTTATTAAATATTTATTGGTATTTATCTTTGTCCTATGTTTATGATGCAGTGATTTAAGTTGTTTCCACATTTCCCGTGTCGCCTTTATGTTATCATGCCATATCATATCTTATTGTTCATATGATTGTCACCCATTTTATACCAAATTTATATTAATATTTTCTAATTTTTATTAATTTCTTCATGTTATTCCATATTTAATCCCTCACTAGGATTTATAGCTCACCCCTCTCATATGTATATCCCCAGGCTATCCAATGTAGTTTTATGTATGTTTGAATAATATGAACATGTCAAGGATGTTTTCAGTAAAGATAATGTATTTCCTATTTTAGGTTGTCATTTAATGTACCTAATTCCTCAATAAACTAGGATTATATATCTTTTGGGTTTTATTAAGTGTAACATTATTGAATAAATCATGAATTAATGTGTAAAAAATAGAAGGGCTGTCATAGTTGGTATAAGAAGAAAGTTTAGTTATTTTTGGGATTAGGATTTGAAAAATCTAGTGAAATATTTAGGGATAAAAATAAGTATAATAATACATTCCTAAATATTGGAAAAGTATATATTAACTAGGTTTTGAGGAAAATAAATCCCAGTATAGATACTACATTTCGATATGGCTCTAGCACAGATGTACATTAAAGTAAAACTCGAAAACACCATGTTAATATAGAATCCACTAGGAACTGGTGCATGAAAACGGGGTTTGCTGCACACCTAGTTTTATTATTTTTGTGTATATTATTTTGTAAAATTACAAGATCACTATGAAGCATTTTGAATGGAAAAAAATTTCAATAAGAGTATATGGTAAGAAATAGATCATAGATAATATCGATTGAAGACTGAAAATTCATAATTAAAGGAAATTAATTTAATTTGTAAGTTATCCATTAAATTTCAGTGGATTAATATTTATGTGTTTAATATTTTAATATAATGATCCCAAATTTTCTCTTTATTCTTGGGAATGACTGAAAATATGAGTAATTAGGAAAAAATAAATGTGAAGGGAAATGTGAGGACTACCCCAAAAAGATGGCTTACCTAATGAGAGCAAGAATCTAAAAATTTCTGAATATGCTCTTTTAGGTGACTTTTGTTTTGAATATAAAAACATATTAGGAGGATCACCCAAATTCTCCTAATAAATAACAAGCTGTAATTGAGACCTTTGTACAACAAAGGCTTCTGACTTTAAATGGATCATCCAATCCCTTAATCGAGAAAAAATGGATCAAATCCACTCAGAAGATATCCTATATCCTATAATGTTATATGAAAGAGAAGGTTATACTGGTTGTTTATCATATTGAGGGATAAACTGATTAGTGGTGGACATTGATCAAAAATATGAAGCCTGAGGAAGATATCATAGTGATGCGGCGGAGGGAATTTTGGAAAATTTTATTTAATATATATTTTCCTCACAATATACTACTTAAAATGGAGATGGTTTTCCATTCCCTAATGAAAAAAGTATGACTTATATATCAGGTCATATGAGGAAAAAATCATTATACTTACATGATAAACCTCTGAATTTTTTGTTACCCTCAAATTCAATGTTTACCACTTTTTTGGTGGGATAAAACCTAGTATATGAAAATCCCTGGTGATATGAGACTTTGATAGCAATGAAAAATTGTTCAATCTTACCTTAAAGTGGAAATAGAGATTAGTGAATATCAAGGGTGTCACAGGGATAAGAAGCAGAAATTGGAGTTTAATTCTGGATTTTTTATAGAGAAATAAAATGATACTAAGAAAGTTCAACATCCCAATTATCAAAAGTGTGGAAATAAGAACCCTGGAAATTACGTATGTTTAACAAGGAATGATTCAGTTATGGGAAGGAAGGGAACCTTACTAGCGATTAAAGATGGTAGAATCCCACTAATGCGATAGAGGAATGGAATTATCAAAATGACCCTCAACTCATTTTTCATCGTCCAAACTACAAGGATCCATGAAACTTTTCAAACCAATGCACTAATCCAAGGGTTTTAGGAAACAACTAACAACCTCAATGGAATCAAGGATGATCCTATTCTATCAAAAACACTGAGGTGGATCCTAATAATTAAGTGGTATCTAGTACACTATTTATTCATTCAATAATATAGAATTTAATTGTTGATTTAAGTTCTATGCATTCCCTCATACCATAAATGTTTAGTAGAACTATTCAAACACCATAAAAAAGCATGGAAGTAGATATGTCAGTGAAAAATAAAAATGGGGAAATTATTTATTCCCAATTATATAACTCCTAACATATCAAATTTTGGGGGATAAAAATTCAAGAAAGATGTATGATAATACCTTTGGTGTAATTTTATGTAATTATAGGAATGGATTGGGTTTCTATATATATATCCAATATAAGTTTTCACAAGATGAGAATCACACTCTTTATCGTAAATCGTCCTATGATTCTATACAAATGCAATGATATGGATGAATCCTTTTTTCCCAATCATCTCAAGAAGGGATATTAATTCCCAAAAAGCAAGCATATTTTTATCAAATTAATTATTTTAAGGAGAGGATCATCCTTGAAGACATTACCATTATGTTGGAATATGATAATGTGATTCCTGAAGAATCTCTTGGTCTTCCTCTTAGTTGAGAGGTTGAAATTTAAATAGATATTATTTCTGGGGCATTACCATTATCCAAGACTCTATATAGAATGGATTTTTTTGTAACTTTAGGAGATTAAAAAACAACTACAAATGAATATCGATAAAAGGTTTATATGCCCAAGTGCTTCACCTTGGGGTGTACCAGTACCTTTTATCAAGAAGAAGGATGAGTTAGTGTGCATTTACATTGATTATTTTGAGAAAAACAATATCATGATAAAGGAAACATATCATCTCCCATGGATTGATGAATTATTTGATCAACTATGTAGAGCCCAATACCTCTCCATGGTGGATTTGTGGTTACGGTATTAAATTGTTTTGAAGATGGAGGACATCCCATAATCTACTCTTCATATAATGCACATGTACTATGAGTTCATAATAATTCCATTCAGACACAATAATTTCACATCAATCATCATGGACTTGATAAGTATAGTATTTAAAGATTACCTCAAAAAAAATTTGTAGTATTTATAGATAATATTATAAATACTTTAAACTCTAGGTGGAGAATGGGGAGAATCTTAGAACTGTTCTAAAGACTTTATGAAAGGAGAATATTTATGACAAGAACATAAAATGTGAATTATGTTTGAATAAAGTATCATTATTGGGGAATATTATCACATGTAATGGAATATATATGGACCCTTCAAAGATAAGATCAATTGGAGGATGGATGAGGCTAAAATATGTGAAATATAATTATAGTTTCCTTGGATTTTCTGGGTACTATCATTGATTTGTGAGAAATTTATCAAAATTTTCAAACCCTATAATGAATCTAAAAAATAAGGGATTCAATTTTATTTGAAAAAATGGATGTGAAGAGAGATTCAAGGAGTTTAAAAAGAGGCTTATCAGTACATCTGTACTTACACTACCCATAGGTGGAGAAATTCTCATGGTATTCAAGGATGATTCAAAAATGGTATTGGTATTGTGTTAATGAATATTGATAATGTGATATCCCATTATTTAAGGAAATTGAGGTTTTATGAATAGAACAACCAAATGGACGGCCTAGAGATAGCTACAATGATATTCTCATTGAAAATATGGAGAAATTATGAAATATATACAAATCACAAAACCCTGAATTAAATATTCAAATAGAAAGTGATGAATGTGTTCCAATGATGATGGTAAAATATGATCAAGAACTATGAAATCTGAAACAACTACCATCCTGAGAAAGAAAATAAAGTTTCATACACTCTAAGTAAAAAGGATCCATACATTTTATCATTGATGAGAACTAAGAAGGATCCAGTCTTCTCATTTTTGAAAAGTATGTATACGAGAATCATAAAGGAAGGAAAATCATCAATCCTTTCAAAAATAATTTCTCAAAAATCCCTTATAGAGAGGAAAAAGGTTGTTCAAAGAGATTATTTGGGAATTCAGAAGAACGTGGATTCTATAAGTGAGATGAAATCCTTAGAGTTCAATGTTAATGAATTATTTGTGATATTCCGGTCATAATTAAGTGTACCATCAAATCCTGAGTTAAGGATGGAGTTGTGGAATGATACACATAGTTAGACATTCTCCATCCATCCAGGAAGCACAAAGTTGTATCAGGATCTCTGAGATAACTATTAATAATAAAATATAAATAAGAAGATTGAATAATATACATCAAGATGTATTGTATGTTAGTAAGAGAAGGAAGAAAGGAAAAAAATCCCAGGGGATTATGCAACCAATACCCATACCTACATGGAAATGGGAAAACATCACTATGGTCATTTTCATTGGTCTTCAAAATACATCATGAGGAAATAATAAAATATTGGTTGTGATTTATCTTCTTAAAAATAATAATCACTTCATTGTAATTAGAGATAACTTGTCACTCAATCAACATAAAATGATATACAATATAGAAGTAGTGAGACTGAATGGAAAAACACTATATATTGTATCTGATTGAGACACATGATTTACCTCTATGTTCTGGAAGAGTGTACAAAATCCTCTAAATACTGAGTTGAAATTCAGGATGGCTTATCACCCTCAAAATGATGGCCAATCTAAGTGGACTATTCAAAAACATGAAGACACGTGGATAGAATGCTCAATTGACTTCAAAGAAGGATGGAATCAACATCTTCCTCTGGTCGAGTTATCATACAATACTAATTTCCACCTAGTAATCCAAATGGATCCCTATGAAGACCTTTATGGGAAGAGGTGCATAACACCAACATGTTGGGATGAATTTTGGGAACACAAACTACTAGGTCCTAAAATGGTTGACAAAATGGTGGAAAAGGTCAAGACCATTCTGCATCACATCAAGGCTAATTAGATTTGACAAAAGAGATGTGTGGATAATCATAGATGAAACCTATAGTTTGATGTTGGATACATGGAATTCCTTAAAATATATATTTGGAATAAAGTCCTGAGATTTAGGATGTATGTAAATCTTATTCCAAGATACATTAGTCTCGTTGTGATCCTTGATTGCGTTGAAGCGGTTTCCTATCGACTATCACTCTAACCTAACCTATCTTAAGTAAATGAGGTATTTTATGTATCCCTATTGAGTAAGTACATAGGAAAAACTTCACATGTACTCAATCATTAAGAGTTACCATTAGATAATTATCTCTCATATGAGAAGTATCCACTGAAGATATTATATCATAGAGAAAAATTTCTACAGAATAAGATAATGCACCAGGTCAAAGTGTTGTGGAGAAACCATATATTTGAATAAGTAATGTGGGAACTATAGTAGGTTATGAAAAAATCACACTAATATATTTTAGTGTGTGAAATGAAATTTTTTTGGGAGAAATTTCTAAAGAGGGGAATATTGTAATGACCCAAACTATTATAAATAAAATTCCCCTTGTGATTTAATTAAGTGTCTTATTATATATTATGGTTATAGAAAACAAATGCACTTACATGGTTTTATTATATCCTATTGGTTTAAAAAAAAATTATGAATCATAAATGTTGATAATATATCCATTAAACATTTATTATATGATTAGTATAATTATAGGGTTTTAACAGATCCTATTAACACATACAAATGCAGTGATGGCCTCAAAAAGTAGGATTGTACCCTATAAATCCCATTTATATGATCTTAAAAGGGAGATATAATCGCTAGTATTTTAACTTGATCAATCCCAAGATGATATCCATTAACTTAATAAAGAGTGAAATCATTTATGGGATAAGATTAAGCTTATCGAGATCATGATCCAAACCATATACACCAAACTACCTCATGAAAGTCTCACCATCGCGCACCTTAATCTTAGGGGATTTAATAGTGTATTAAAGTTACATGTATCAAAGACCTAATAATATGAATATGTATATTTTATAGAATAATGAATATATTTTAATTTTATAATTACTAAAATATTAATGTTTTTTATTTTTATAAAATAAAAAATTGTATTTTTAAGTAATATTCAAACTCAATTAAGTCATTTATTTTCATCAATTTATCAATTTTTGAAATAAATAATATTTAAATAAAATATTATAATAAAATAAATTTTATTAATTATAAATGATCATATTATTTTTAAGAATTCAAATATAATTTTTCAACGGTTTGGAAAACATTTATTGTCAAAAAACCCGGCATGTGTAAATAAATGTCAATGATTATTTTTAAAGTGAAAATTAAAATCCATATAAAAGTATTTGTATTAATTCAATATTATTTTTTAGATAATAACATCAAAATTATTCAATGGTTAATTTTACATAATTGTTTGAGACAAAAAAATTTCTGGTAAAAATTAAAAACAGTATAAATATATTGTGTGTATTATGACATACTAATTACCAAAAATGATATAATAAATAATATAAAGAATATAAAACAAAAAATATATGTTTAAAATTTAATATAATTTGATTTTTTATTTTATTTATTTTATAAATTCTCTATGAATCATCCAAAACATATAAAATATTTTAAGGTTTTAAAATCATTTGTTTAAGAGTATGACTCACTTCCACTTCACCAAGGGTGATATTTTAATAAGTTTGAACCATATAATTATAAAATAATGAAAAACACTCAAATTTTGAAGAAACCATGGAAAAAAACCATGTTAAGATTAGTGGTTTTGGTTATTTTATTATATAGAGTCTAAAACTTGTGTTTGAGAAATAATAAAGAATTCCCCTATCATTTCCTATATAAACACATCCAAGATCACATTTCTATTTAGTAAATGTACTTTTATCATGTCCTTACTCTACTATACCCTATATATAGTCCTCCTATGGTTCCCCTAAGCCCTCATGAATCTCCTCCCAAGTAATTAGAATCACACTCTAAAGGCAATGGATCCTCTCTGTCTCCACTTTATACAAGTTTCTTTATTATCTTATGCCATATATTTTCAAATTTATAATGTTGGGATATGTTTTTACATTTCCTTATTACTTTACATTTTTTTAAAATTATTATAGAACCCTTTCTCTCTCATCAACCTATTTTGTGAATATTTATGTGACATTGTTATGCTATTGAAATTTCAATGTAATTTTCTATGCCAAAAATAACTGTGTAGTGAATACCATACTCATTTCCTATCTAGGGTGAAAAACTTTAAACACTTATAATTATTTGATTTGGGAATTACATGTATTTATTCCACACTCTTTTATCACGTAATAAAATTTAATGCTAAATGATTCCATATTTTATGATCTTTGTGGCACACTTAAGCATGAAAATGAAATGAAAGTGATGGGTGCACCGGGAATTATATGGTGCCTCAATGTATTGGGTAATGTTTTATTCTCATGAGACACCATGCAACGGATTATAGAGTGAAACTAATCCATCGTGGGACTTTTTAATCACAGTTTTTGGTTAGTTTTCCTCAACACATGTTTATAATGCATTGTTTTAAGTTGTTTTCACATTTCCCATAGTTTTTTTATGTTATCATGTGTTATCACATATTATTTTTCATATTTATTATTATCACCTCTTTCATTCCACATTGATATTAATATTTTATAACATGTATTAATTTATTCATGTTATTACTATTTTATTCCCTTAATGGGATTTATAGATCACCCCTTTCTTATGTACTCAGGTTATCCCATGCAGTTTTATGTATGTTGGAATAATTTGACAATATCAAGAAAGTTTTAAATAAAGATAATGTATTATATATTTTAAGTTGTTCTGTAATGTACCAAATTCCCAAAGACACTAGACTTATCAATCTTACATGTTGCATTATGAATAATATTTTGTAATAAATACTAAATTAATGTGTAATAAAGAGAAGGGTTTCCATAGGTGATATATAAATTAATACTTTTCCTATGACATTAAATTACAAATCTTATCAATGATTACTAACATAACTCTTCTATCAACTATGTGTAGTTTAAATGTGCAACTGAATGGTTTGGATCTTCACCAAAATATCTTGAGAAAGGTCTCCTTCCATAAGCTTAGATTTTAAAGTCCCATATTTTCCATGTATTTTTTTAATTATATGGAATTATTAAGAGTATGAAATAATTGACGGCACATGATTCCTAGGCATGGTGTGACCGAAATGAATTTATGAACTTTTTTTAAGGGATGTTCAGTAAACACACAAGAATCATTTTATAACTTTTGATCTAGTGCTCGTATTAAAAATCTGATGACACTGTTGAACCCGCGACAGAAGGATTCTCTTAAGGGAGACTTCACTTCAACTGTAGTAGGTTGGGAGAAAAAGATAGATTTTTGGACATTTAAAATAATAATAAAATAAATTATTTATTTTTTTTCTCTCATATATTTTCCACCAACGGACAAGTGGTAGTGGCAGGACCAATGATGTGTCAATCCATTAAATGGATTGACCCTTTAAATCCTTTTTAACAACATCATTGGAAATTAGTAAGGTTCTTATTAAATGAACCCCCATAAATTCCACAAACGTTACTTGCCCTCCCCCTCTCCTATTTATATGGAGCTTGGGAAGGGGTGTTGGCACGACATAATTATGTGACAAAGTTCTGATAAAGTGCCACAGCGCCAACAAATTAGTGTACGGGATCGGTTCCAGTGAGTAGAGATGAGCGACACTAAACCCCGAACCGAAGAATGACAAGTGAGCGGTGTCATTGGAAGCTTATTGAGGAAATGAAGAACACCGACCCACCTCTAAACGCGAACGTTCTTCAACCGATTTACGAGGTAGGGTTTTTTCTCGTTTATTTTTCAATAGATTTTTGAATCATAAATCCTCTTTTTTTTTGTTAAGATGATAACGCAGAGGGCACGAGCTTAACGAAAAAGGCCTGGTCCTTTATCTATTTTTTTCTACCTTTGTGTTCTCCGCGGAAGACCGCCGGCATGGCACCGGTGGCCGAAGATGGCAGATGATGGCGGTGGCCGACACTGGCAGACCGCGATTGTAATGCCCAACCTCAGTTACCCAGAGTCGGTGCATTATTAAAAAACATAGGCATAATACAAGTAATCATGTACCAAGAGACCAATTAGTTTATTATTATTGGAAACAAGATACATACATAAGTTCAACATTACAACTTGAAAAGAAATACAACACTAATTCATTCTATTAGAAACATCCAAGCCTCTAAGATTATTCCTGAAAGTCAATCATAACTAACTTCTTCATATCCTAGGAAAATCAAACATAAGAAAGGGGTGAGCTCAAATGCTTTTTAAGAGTAAGTGATACCGCAGAAGATAACATAAACATTAGGTATAGTGAATAATTGAAAACACATGCCTTTACAAATAATAATCATGAACACTTTGTGGAAGGAATATGAGTAGAGTATGTAATGCCATAATAAAACATAGTCAAGGGTATTCTAGTAGTCGAATAACCACATGAACCATCAATATTATTTTCATAATGAGGGAATGTATAATGCGGGAGATTCTGAAACATTTTGTTAAGGCCTTGGAAAAGACGTCTAAAAATAATTAAAGCCTCGGCCAAAACCATATATGAAATTGGGAAAGGCATCAGGAAATTTTATGTCTAATTTTCTCATGAGACCTACCGATGCAATGAGTAGCTATTGAGGGATCCACCCGTCACATACTATGTCCAATATAGTCCTCATATGAAAAGGTTGAAACATAACATACACATTCGTATTAAAAATAGCATATGAAATGTCAATACATTAACCATAAACCATGAATGGTATAAAAATAACACATCCACAGTCCAACATATCACAAAACCTTAAATAAAATATGGAAGATTTTTATCATAATAAATCAACTTCAAACAAGTGTAAAATTTATCAAAGGATGTTGATATAGATGAAATCAAAACTATTTGAGAGAAATATCCCATTATATTTTGAAATCATTTAAGAGTGACATAATTATATAAGAAAAAATTTAATTTGAAAATATTCTTATAAGATTATAAGGGAATCTTCAATGATGTTATAACGGTGGAAAATAGCCTCACCGACCGTATAAGTTAAAAAAGACATTCTTACCTTGTTTGGAAATCGACGGAAAGATTCCTTTCAAAACATATAAGGTCAAATAAGGGTATAAATGACTTTAACCCATAGTATAGTAAATAGTAAAAATGTTTTTAAATAAATTTTTAAGAAAACACAAATGTGGATGATAAAGAGGTCCCAGTAGATACTCACGTATAAACAACCTCAGATAATAAAGAGATTGGGAAATTAACCCTTACATTGTAATTTTCCTTGGTCGAGGGTATGTTAACATCCTGTATAATAGTTAAATCACCACTATTAAATTATAAAATAACTAAATACATAAATATGATATCATATATGATCTTCTAATATTGATTTGTTAATAATATTTTAGTAGTATCATTGTTTTAGGTGTTAACCGATTCATTTTCCTTTATATGTTTTGTTACGTAAGTCATGTTCGTTATAGATAGGATATATTTTATTCATATCTAGAATTTCATTATGTTATTAAATATTATGTTTAATAATCAAATGAAAATTATTCTTAAATGGTTATTATGGGGAATGAATCTCATCGCGTTCCTGGAGACGGTAATCCGTACGTACCCACGAACGCTCCATCCATTATTTTTATTTTAAAAGGAAAGAAAACCAAATGATACATAGGTATATTATTATTCCAGTATAATATAATATTTTATATATGCTACGTATTTTCATTAACACCATCCTTTATACGATCCATGTATGGTGTGAACAAGTCATATCACATTGATGGGGCGATAGTCTGCACTTCCTCAAATGAAATTATCGTTTATATACATCATGAAAATAATAAAGGTATGTTATAAAAGAGAATTATAGAATCTTATGAAAAAAATAAATATCATAAATATCATATATAATTACAGTTCTGTCATAATGTCTACCATAAGAGGTGGTAGTAGAATATTGAACAATCATCATTTCGTGAGGCAGTAGTTCACCGTCCACAAAAACATTATGTCCTATACCCATTAGATGGATGTGTGTGTAAGTGTAATTAAAATAATTCTCATAAAAACAACCTAGTATATTAAGGATACTGGTGTTGTTATAAAATAAATGAATAAAGAGAGTTTAGGGGGTTGGAGAAGAAAAAAAAAGAAAAGAAAAGAAAAGAAATTAAGAGGAGATGTTACCTTAAAATCGGGTAACTCCCTTTGGTTTGAACCAAAAGGCTTCCTTGAAGTGACTTATGCCTATGGTAAGGATTATAATAGAAAGATAGGGATGTATGGGGCTTAATTTTTCAGATGTTTGATGAGCCAAGAGTATTGAGAGGTGTGAATAATGGGTTAGAGGTGATGGTTTTTTATAAGTGAGAGGAGGGTCTCTTTAAGAATGTTTGAAAATATTATTTTATTATAAAATGATGTTCGGTTTCTAAAGTTCCAAACTAATTAAAGTAAAAGATAATATGACTCATGTTCGAAATAAAATCATCCAATAAGAATTGGACATGTTTTTATATTGTTCTAATTTTTATAATCTCAATTATTTAAATCATTGATTAACGAGGTAAACACTGCATAATTATTGTGTCATAAATAATTTTATTTATTTGATGTCTAAAAATTATAAAAAAATACCAAGATTTAGAAAAATTTTTTATCTTTAAAATTAATATTTATAGTCAAAAATATAACTTATATAAACCCATGTAATTTGTTTTACTAAAAGCTATATGTTTATGTTATTTGTGCCTTTACTTTAAATTAATTAATATAAAGTGTCATTATCACTCTCAAGTGGCTCCATGGGGTTCCAAAATCAACCCAAGGATGCACATGGTCGGAAATGTGTAAAAAAAGGAATAGGACACATGTTAGGGTAATTTAATATTATTATAATATTATTTTTTACCCTTATTTACCGAATTTAACCTTTAACCATGGTAAATAAAATATTTACCGAAGTAATTATTCATAATGTATAAAAATAAAAGTTACCTATTTACATAATTTGGACATTCTAATTCCAAATATGGAATCCATTTTTCCAAATTCAAAAAACATAAGGGCCAGAAATTAAATTAATATTATTTTTTTTGTCAAAACAAAAAGCGTGTTTTTAAGAAATAATAACTATCAAAAGATTGACACTTGTTTATATCCATTTTAAATACGAAATTACATACAATGACCTAAATTATATTAAATGATAAAAATATAATATAATAATAATTAAAAACCATTGAAATGTATAATTTAACACTATAAATTATTTCGATTAAAAAAGTTGTTTTTAATTAAAATTTATTATTTTCCACTATTCATCAAAAGTTGAAAGTTTTCAGAAATGTTCCAAAAATTCAACATAAGATAATTTTGATATTATGAATCCAAAAATTAATTCCATTTTGAAAAATAAATTTTATAAAATTTCAAAAAGTGGGTATTACTATTCATAATGGCTAGTTTGATTGGTCGTGGTTTGTTATAATCTGGAAGCTGCGTAAAACTCAAGCTATTGCATTATTCAAATGGAAACGTACCATGGAAGCTAGGGGTTTTACATTATACCCTACTTCAAATAATTTATTCCTTGAAATTTATAGAATATTACTGCATAAAAAGATTTGGGTGGCTCTTCATCATAAGTTCCTCAGGTTCCCATGTTGCCTCTTCTATCTTATGGTTTCTCCATAGAACTTTTACCAGACAAGTCAACTAGTTTCTCAGAACTTGTTCTCAGGTATCAAGAATTCTTATAGGCTCTTCGCAATAAGAAATTTCAGGTTCCAGTTATATTTATTTATAGGTGAGTACATGTGTTGGGTAAGGCATGTATTTTCTCAATAGTGATATGTAAAACACATCATGAAATTTGGAGATACTTAGCGACATTGCTAAATGGTAAGCTACAAATCCAATTCGTTCTAGAATTTTGAAAGGTACTATGTACCTGTGACTCAATTTACCCTTCTTACCGAAATGTATAAAACCCTTCCAAGGAGATACCTTCGAGAAAACAAGATCACCTACTTGAAATTCCAAATCATTCCTTTGATTATCAGCATAGCTATTTTTCCTACGTTGAGATGATTTGATGTGGGTTTGGAAAAACTTCACCTTTTCCATTGTTTTATCAACAAGTTCCAGGACTATGAGTTTTCTTTCACCAAAATCATCCCAACAAGTTGGTTGGAGACATCTCTTCCCATATGACGCTTCATATGGTTCCATCTAAATACTTGAATAGAATCAATTGTTATAGGAAAATTCTAATAGAGGTAGATATTGATCCCACATACCTTGAAAGTCAAGTGAGAAAGGTCTCAACATGTCTTCTATGTTCTGAATAGTCCATTTTGATTCTCCATCAGTTTGAGAGTGGTAGGCAGTGCTCAAACGAAGTTCAGTATCCAAGGCCTTCTGAATACTTTTCTAAAATCCTGAGGTAAAATGGGGATCATGATGAGAAACAATAAATAGGGGTACTCCATGAAGTCCTAAAACTTCATTAATATATATTATTTCTAGACGTTCAAGTGGTAAATCATCTCTTATAGCAATAAAATGTGTTGACTTGGTAAGACGATCAACAATGACCCATATTGCATCATTACTTCTAGGAGTATTTGGTATCCCCATGAAAACTTCCATCGTAATATCATCCAATTTCTACTTAGGTATGAGAAGAGGTTTCATGACTCCCCTAGGATGTTGTCTTCTAGCTTTCACTTGTTGATAAACTATACATCTTGACACATAATCAGAAATTTCTATCTTCATGTTGTCCCAAAAAAATTTTCATTAAAATATCTATACATATTAGTGTTACCAGGGTGTATAAAGAAATTGGAGCTATGAGAATCATCCAAAAATTCCCCTTTTAGATCAGGTATGTTAGGAACAAAAAATCTCTTCCCAAATTTCAAAATTCCATCTTCATATAGGAAGTCAATCAATCTCCCATCATTTACAGCTTTAATCTTATTTTGAAACTCCTCATCATCTGTATGATAACTGTTTATCCTTTCTAGTAATGATGGTTTGGAAACCATTTGAAAAAGTATTAATGTTTCACCTTGAATGGTTATTCACATATCCATGTTTACTATATCCATGAAAATATGATCCCTTTCAATTATCATCTTGTTAAAAAATCCATGATCCTTTCTAATCAAAGCATCTGCCACCCTATTTTCTTTCCTCAGGAGGTAGTGTATAGTGAAATCATAATCCTTGAGTAGTTCAAGCCATCACCTTTTCCTCATGTTGAGTTCTTTCTATGAGAAAATATACTTCAAACTCTTGTGATCGGTATATATCTCACATTTTCACCATAGAGATAGTGTCTCCATATATTCAATGAAAATATTACAGTTTCTAACTCAAGATCATGTGTAGGATAGTTTTTTCATGAATTTTAAGCTGTCGTGATTCATAGGAAATAACTCTATCATTCTGCATAAGGACACAACCAAGTCATTTATTTAAAGAATATCTATAAAGAAAAATCCCATCATTACCCGATGGTAGAGTCAATATAGAATCATTGACTAATCTTCTATTTAGTTCTTCAAAACATTATTCACACTCTTTTCTCAAAAAAATTTAACTCCTTTACATGTGAGCTTGGTTAATGGGTTATCCAATTGGGAAAAATTCTCGACGAAGCACTGATAATAACCAGCTAAACCAATAAAACTACCTACCTCAGTTATACTTGTCACTACTAGACATTCCTATATTGCCTTGGTCTTTGAAGGATCAACAGTGATTCAATCCTTAGAGATAATATGGCCAAGAAAAAAATCTCTTGAATCCAGAATTCACACTTTCTAAACTTCCCATATAATTCATTTCTTTTCAGGGTTTTTAGAATAGTGCGCAAGTGATTTTCATGATCTTCTTAACTTTTGGAGTATACCAAGATATCATCAATAAATACCACAACAAAGTCATCAACATATTCCTTAAAAAATATATTCATTAGATCCATGAATACATAGGGTGCATTAGTCAATCCAAAATTCATTACTGTAAACTTGTAATGCTCGTACCTAGTTCAAAATGCTATCTTCAGAATGTCTTCCTTCTTCATGCACAATTGATGTTATCCAGATTTAAGGTCATTTTTTGAAAAATATTGAGCTCCATGAAGTTGATCGAATAAATCATCAATGCGATGTAGGGGATACTTGTTATTTATTATTATAGCATTGATCTAACTGTATTCAATGAACAACCTCATAGATCCATCTTTCTTCTTAAAAAAAAGAATAGGAGATCCCTATGGAGAAAAAATAGGGAAAATAAATCCCTTATTACTCAATTCCTCTAGCTGTTTCTTTACTTACACTAATTCCATAGTGGCCATTCTATAAGGGGTCTTTGATATGGTCCTTGATCCAGAAATTAAGATAATAGAGAACTCAATTTATCATTCTGGAGGATGTCTAGGTAAATCCTCTGGAAACATATCAACATATTCTTTCACAACAGGTACATCTTCTATTTGATCATTCATTTCCTCACCCATAATTATTTCATTCTCTTTCTCCCCAATAATTGAATTTAGTGGGGCTACTTGGGGTGGATCTAGATAAGAATCAGATGGTGATGTTTCTACTCTAATGATAAGGTACTCCCTATCATCATCGAAAATTGTAACCTCCTTCTTCTTATAATAAGTTTTCACATCATGTTCTGAAATCCAATCCATACCTAGGATTATATCAAATTCAATCATGGGTATGACAATGAGATCAGCGGATAAAAAACATTTATATGCCCTAATGGGAACTGATTCACAAAACTTTGTTACAATGATACTTCCCTTAGGAGTTTTGACTGACAACTCCTTTGTTAAATCAAATTGGAAATATATAATTTTCCTAGAAAACTAGGAAGATATGAAACACTGCGATGATCCAGAATCAAATAAAGAATTGCCTAAACTTGGGGAAACCATTAAATTACCATCCACCACGTCTTTCAAAGCTTCAACCTCATCATTAGTGATCGCATAAGCTTAGCCTTGCTCCCATGACCTTTTCTGAGGTATGTTTATTTGATGCTTAGGACATTCATTTTCATGATGTCCTATCTCCCCGAAATTGTAGCATTGAACATTGGTAGCTTCTTTCTTCCCCTTAAAATCAACAACAAGATGGTCTTTCTATCCACATTTGTAGCATACTCCTTTTCCTTTTAGACAGGAACTAGGGTGCTTCCTTCCACAATTATCACAGGGTTGAAATTCAACTCTTCCCTTCTTCCCTGTTTCCTTATTTCCTTTCCTAGAGTGTTCAGAAGATCTCTTCTTCTCCTGATTTTCTTTAATGTCATAAGACTTAGAGAATTACTTTTCTATCTTGATCACACATGAGACAATATCTTCATGCAATGAAACGTATTGTGAGAATAATGCTCGATGGAGAAATGGTTTTAACCTGTAAAAGAAATGTTCAATATTACTTCTTGGGTTACATATATAATCTGAAGAATTCCTTGCTAACCTTGTAATGTTAGCTTCAAACTTTGCGACATTATCATCCTCTTTTTTCCTCACACTGAAAATTTTCCTTTCCATATCCGCTCGATGGTCACAAGGAAAGTATTTTTCTAAGAAAATATCTTTAAACTACCTCCATTCCATACATGATATATCTTCATACTCCTTTGTATTTTTGAATTAATGACTTCCATTGATCTATATCTCCTGTGAGGTGATAAACTGGCATGACAACCTTTTCTCTTTCACTACTCCCAAAGCATGAAATATTTTCTCTAAAAAACTTATCTATTTCGCAACTACAAATTGATTTGTAGACCCATTGAATGTTGGTGGTTGTTTCCTCATGAAGCGGTCTAACATTGATCCTCCACGTTGTGGAGCAGGGTGCTCTATACAGGTAAGGTTATTATTCATAACCTGAGTGAGTTTTCCTAGTATGGTGATAAGCTGATCAACACCAGTTGCATCACTAGCTCCACTATAATTATCTTGAGTAGGAGGGAAGTTCTTATATGGATTACATGCATTGATACAGTTTCCATTCCTTCCACTAGGTTCCATTTCTAAATAATGGCATACACTAGATTAGTTTATGAATCGCAATATGTAATTCCACACTTGTAGAACACTTAACATAAATTGAACATTTTAAGGATATAATCCATAATCATAAAAATGTTTTATTTATGGAAGTATATACTCATAAATCCTTCATAATATTTTGTAAAGAAAATGTGAATTATCCTTCATAAATCCTTCATAATGGTTTAATAAATACTATTTTTCCCTCCATAATAGAGTTATCCTATGTTAGTTGTATTTTTAGTTATTTAAAAGACCTTTTCATATCCAATATATGTAATTTTATTAGGTTTTGTTGAAAAAATCATAGATTCACACACTAAGAATAATATATGGTAGGATATAATTTATGTACATCTAGCTTCCAAGAATAACTCTTTATGTGGTTTGATCGACTGATTTTTAAACTTCATCAAGAACCATGTTTCAGTTTGTACTCATTATAGTATCACTTCATTTAGTGATATCAATACAAAAACGTTTTATAAAGTATTCATTCTACATACATTGATTTAAAATAAATCTATCTTTTTTTGAAAAATAATAAAACCAAGATAGAATTTAATTTCACACATTAAATTCTTTTAGAATATAATTTTCTTTATATTTTGAAATTCATTTCACATGTATTTTCTAGAAGTTCCAAAAAAAATCATCAATTTAAATTCGAACTTCAAAACAAAATTTTGAAATTATTTTTATAAAAATTATAGGATTAGCTATAACTATTTAAATACCATTAGGAATTTTAAATTAGACAATACTATCCTACCAAGATCTTAGTTCTTATATGAATCCTATAAAGATGTTATTAATTTGAAAACCTGACATTGAAAATGACTATTTTGAAATCCAATAGGATTTTTGACAAAAGAAAATAGTCAATAATATAACCATTTATGACTTCAATCTTTATATCTATTGGATATAGTTTAAAATCCTAATATGTTGCATAGAAAGGTAGTATTTTAAAGGATTAAATTATATCTACTATTAAAATGGTTTCCTCATAATAAATACATACTTCCAGACTATATCTATTTGTAACCAATAAATGTTTTATTTTTACCAAAATAGTTCTTAATTTATCAACTCTGTTTCTCAACAGCCACTTAGTTCCAAGAGTTAAAGTGTCTTTAGGTATATCTACTAGTACTGAAACATTATTCCTTTCAAATTGATTATGTTATTATTTAATTTTAAATATATAATAATTAGTCATTAGTTTCTTCATCAGGGTTTTTATGTTCAAATATGAAAGGAACACATGATGATCAACATGATTCATAAGATATACCTTTTTTTATTCCTTAAAAATATCTCAAAAAATTGTTTCTATAGGATGATATATACGAGTTCTAAATTTTCAAAAAAATGAAATGCTAGATATGTCAGTGTCTTATATAGGTTTGGGTATAAATTAATTTTTTTTCATCAAAACTAAATGATTTTTCTATTTTATTCACATAATTTTTAGAAGGATTAGAATTTATATTAAAATTTAAAATACAATCATCATGGTTTTGTAAAGGGATCTTTAGATCATGTGTATATATTTCATAAAATTTGAAATTAATAGTATCATCCAAAATCATAGTTCCTTTGTTAAAAATCCTATATGTTTTACTCAATTAGAATATCCATGAAAAATTCCATCATTACTATTTATAGAAAAAAGTTCAGGATTATCCATATAATTATGAATAAATACAAGGAAACAAAAAACATTGAAGTAATTAAACATTATTATTCTTCTATTCTAAGATTCATAACGAGTTTTCTTTAAGAGATGTCTAATTAAAATTGTATAAATTATGTAACAAGATATATTCCCAACTTATGAAAAAAGTAAATAGGTAATTCTTTCTCATTGAGCATTGTCTGAGAAATTTAATGAAGTGTTCTATTTATCCTTCCCCGTATATCATTCTGATGTGGGGTCCTAGGTGAATAAATATTTTTATTATAAAAATTTTGAGAGAAAAATGATTCAAATTATTTATTTTCAAACCCACGTCCATTATCACATCTTATGGTCTTAATTTTATTTCAAATATTTTATTCTACAGATTTACAATACATTGTAAATTTAGAATGATATTCACTTTTTTGAGCTAGAAATAATTATAATGTATATCTGTATAATACATCATTATTAACCTAAACATACCTCTATCTATTTAATATAGAGAGTCTAGAAGTTCTAAAAAATTACATTTAAAAAAAATCTATGGGTTGAATGGTTGATACTAAATTATATGATTTGAATGAAATATTGTGATTTTTCCTTTTTTTTGAAAAGGGTTACCGAAATTTTCATTTGGGAATTCTAGTGTTGGTAGATCGTTTTATAACAATTTTCTAGTTATCCTTATTAGTGAATGATTAATTCAATTACCTAGTATCCTATTCCAAATCTAATGTTCATTTTTAATGGAACATATATGGGAAATGTTTTTGAAAAATAAGTAATATAAATTAACAACATAAACATAATCACTTTTGAAATAAGTAAAAACTAAATAATTTTCATTGAAATTTTTTTTTAGGAATTTATTTTGGAATTTAAAATGAAAATCATTATCCCATAGTAGTGAGATTCTAATAATATTATACATTTATACATTTAAAAATAAAACACTATAAATTATAGTAGTGTTAGAGTAATAGATTTTTCCAAGACTAATAATTTTTCCTATGGAATTGTCAAAAAAATTAACATGTACTACATAAATTATGATAAGATCTTAAAATATAAATTTTATCCAGTCATGTATTTGAAGAAAACATTGTCTATATACTATATGTTCTTACTAGATATTTTAAATATGTCTAATTAAAAAAAATAATGATGTTTCAATTAAACTCCTCTTTGGTATAGTAATGTTAGTAATCAAAGCTTTAAGAATCCATAACTTTTTAACTAGTTTCCTAGAAGATGTTTTTATAAACTTATTTATAATTTATTTGTTTATTCCAAAATTTAAAAAAATATTTTTAGAAGAACCTCATCTAGTAAAAAATTATTTTTAACTATCCTTCTCTGTCCATGTTGAAATTGTATCTCAGTTGCATATTTGGTTTTTATTTTCCTTTTTATAATATGTAAAAGGGTATTTCTTCCATTTTTAAATATTTACAAATAACTATTCCCTTATTTAAGAATTTTATAACACTGTTCTTTTTTAGGAACCAAGAATTTTTATCCTTCTCAATAGTGAGAGAATATTTAAAAAGTATAAGTCAAAGCATAATTATTCATTAAAATATTATATTTATCTTAATTTTCATTAATTTTATCTTAAATTTTTTTATAGTATCCAAAAAATTATTCCATATAAATTTTATTATCACCAGATTAATTTTCCTAAGAATTAGAAATATAAACATTATATAAATGGGAAATAGTAGATATCTCAGTTCTTTTTAATAAAATACTTGTTTGTTATACCATGATTATCCTCCAAGGATGAGTCTGAATCACTCAAATCGTTTCAGTTGAAAAAATATTTTTTTTCAAAGATTTATTATACATTCTATTCTTATTAATGTATTTATTATTAAAGTTCAAGTTAGAACAATCAATTTTTCATTAAATTTTCTCTAGAATTAATTGAAGGTTATCTCATTCATAGTATAATCATTTTTACAATCCTTTCTCAAATTACATATGTAACCTATTTTATTTATAACTATGTTTTGTAAATAAACTATTACTATTAATGATTTTGTAATATTCATGGAAATTTGGGAAATTTCATCACCCCTACTATCATGTTACTCTTCATCACTATTTTTTTTATTGATCTTCTCCTTTTGTTTTGATGTAGTAGTTTTGAAATATAATAATTTCAAATTTTTTTCATTCCATTCCTCTATATTTAGTTTTATTTCATTCTAATACATCATGAGAATTACTATCATACCCTTAATAAGAAACAGTTATAAATCACACGACACTCTAATTGAATATGATGTTCCTCTCTATATGTCTAGTAAACACCTCAAAAGAAACATCACTTGATATATTTTAAGAAATGTTTTCCCATTAATCGCACAATATCATTTATCCTGAGATACCAATATTAAATATGTTCATCAATTTTCATTCTAATATTATCATATTTAATATTTTAATTATTTAAGATCATTTCATTGTCATTTAGGATTCATTATGAGAAATAGAAAACGTGTCATAAATTCTAATGCTGTAGGAAAAAATTATATAAAAATACTAATATCCAAAACTAAAATATAAATCACTAATTACTATAAAATTATTATTATCAGATGACTTAGTAGGATCACACTATTCATCTCTAGAAGTTTTGGGTAATTTAAATTTGTCTTCAAAGACAATCCGAATTTCTAAACCAATTCTTTCAATATAAATCTTCATTGTAATCTTCAATTAGGAATAGTTCGTTCCATTAACTATCAAGGAATATTTTAACATTTAAATCTTTATAATTATTATCAATATATATTTATATTATAAATAACATAAATTTAAGATCTTTTAATTAAAAATAAATCACAATTGAAATTATATTTGGAAAGTATTTGATATGATATGTTGGTCGGAGTGAGTATCCCAATTTTTTTTGGGGGGCGGGAGTCGAGTTATAATATAATTTTTTATAATGTTTTTATAAAAATACAAACTAGTTAATTAAGATATATTATTTAATCAAAAAAATATAATTTTATAACATTTATCTTCCAAATAGTTTCTTAGAAACATGATTATCTATAAATTAAAATACCTTTTAAAGACATTAACCTTTTAAACTAATTTAATTTATCAAATAAATTATATTAAAAAAATGATTTAACATAAAACTATAGTTTTATTTCAGTTTTAAATTATATATATTGTTTTATTTGTGAAATATAGAAAAAAACTAAAACACATAGCTGAAAAAAATGTTTCACTCTTAAGAAGATACATAATCATCTCCAATTGGAAATCATAGAATTCCCTGAGGATTATTACAAAATTAATATGATACAAAACCAAGATCAGGTTTTATGATCAACAGTGAACATAAATATCTAGTCCTAAGGAATCTTCCATAGTTATTAATGGGTAGGAAAGGAATTTTGTTTACACATGATTGCATCCCTCTTTACTATTGGTATTCAAGTAAAAGAAGTTTGGTATAATATTAGGTATTCTCCAACTTAGGCATAGGAGATAGTGCGTTCAAATAAAATGATATAATATTATACAACAAAAATTTAAATCATAAAATGGTAATATCACGAGATTGATGAATAGTACATTTTATACACCTCGATTCATAAGGCTTTGACTATTCTGAGTCCTTGAGTTCTTCTTTGGAATTATATTGAACCAGTTTTTCAATATTTTTTAGGAAAATATTGTTTCATAAAAGGTTTCCTTCTTGAAACCCTTTATTATTCTCTATGTGTTAGTCAATGTATTAGTAGCACATCATAATCCGTCTATTCATAATCGAATACACATATTAAAAGAGATATTTATCTGAAATATCTGTTGAAGAATAAAAATCCTTTACTAAATTCTTTGAATCTTAAATTAATTATTCAAAACATTGCACTGAATATTTTAACTTATCTACTACTAAGTTGGACATGGTAGGATATCTTCACTTGAATTATGTTTAATCATGCTCACATAAATTAATTAAGGAAAGAAGATGTGGAAGGGTTTTGTTCTATGTTCAATGCATTAAGCAACCATCTCAATTATTCATGTAGTTATCTTATTCCTCATTTTACCACTACATAAGATACATAATATCGGTATATCACTTTAGGAATATTTTCACTTACATTGGCATGTAACATGATGTGATTAGGTAGTTTACTTCTAGTATTGAGGTGGTTTCTTTGTACAATATGATGATTCATTCCTATTATAAGGTGATTAATTATTATAGTAAGTTGATTCCTTCATGCATCAAGGTCAATACATCACTTTTAAGGTGATTAATTCATTTGGTAAGGTGATTCCTTTTTATGGAATACTGATTACTTCATGTGCTATAGTGATTCCATCTTGCTCTAAAGTGATTTAATTGATTAATATATTAATCTCTATCACTATAAAAAGTGCATGTACATATGGTACGGTAGAACAAAACATAGGATAAGGTTATAAAGTCTTTACAAATTCCCATGATATGGTTACCCAATAGGATCTACAGTTATCTATTTTTATATTTTTTTACCAAAAAATTGTTTTATATAGTAGACATAAAGATCATTAATATTAACATCATCATGATCTATGAGCATTAAAATATATAGGTTTTAGTCTAATATAATATGGACCATACATATGTATCAAAATTTCACTTTATTTTCTTTATTAATTGATTATTATATGTTTTACATCCACTTACATGGTCACTCCATAGTTAATCATCATTCAAGGAGATGATCTATATTGTGATGTTGAGATCAGTTCTCTATGAGGGGATTCCAATGTATCCATATGAATGGAATGATAACCCATATAGTTTGGTTACATATAATGATACATGTATTATATTTTATTATAGTGTTTAAAGACATTCATATTGCCTTTTAATATAATGAATCTGTGATCTCTTCTAATCAATTTAAAGAAATGTTGATTTGAATATAGGGATAATGGTTATAAAAATTTCTTATATGGGATAAATTCTTGGTATTCCCATTTTGATTGATCTAAAAGGGAATATGACCCAATGGAAATGGTATTGTATAATGTTGAAAATGACCCTATATGAAATATGGACTGACTATAATGGACATAGTCCACCATGAAATATATGAAATCAATATAAATATACCACAACTAAGATATTTTTCATGGAATATGGACCCAGTGATGGATAAAAATAGGTTTCAAAGGAAATATTTCGCAATGTGATGGGACATCTTGGATTAGATGTAATATATCCCATAATAGTGGGAAATATATTTTATCATGAGGAATATAGACCCATGAGGATAGATATACATGCTAAATGACACTATAAAAGGGATATTATGGAGTAGGGATATTGGTTTTATGCCACTAGGATATATCTATTGTTACTTAATAATGTAGGAATAAATTCCCATGTAATTTGGGTTATACAGTTTATGGCTATGTTATAGGACCAAGTCTATTTATCTCAACAACGTTTTAAAAATATATGAATGTTGTGAAGGGGTGATATTAAAGGAATGATTGGGGGTTATATATGAGATTCCCTTTTTCTGTGCATTCACTTTATTCATGTATATAAATGATAATGTTAGATGAATTTTCCACATAGTGAATACAGAGTCATGAGAATTAGTTTAGGGAATAAAAATTGTCTTCCATTATGGTGATCATGAATCATTGGTGAGACCATAGGGATCATACCATCAATGAGTTAATGGTTGAAAATTATACCTAAAATGAGGCTTACGATACTTCTGGGGATCTGGGAGAGAATGAGTGGGGATTTCATATTTTTATGTCATACCTAGATATGGGATTCTCTTTCCTATTGGTGAATCATTGAAATGAAATAATCAATTGGAACAATGTTGAATATTACACCTGCAAAGAATATCAATTTCCACATGTCTCATTGATTGAAATTAGCATCTAGGATAGAAATGATGAGCTATGTGAGTCCACTTGAATATCCTCATTATAGATACCCTTATTATCATGGTATCACATGATTGTTTCTGATGAGATGACTCTAAATATCTATAATGATAATTCAAAATCCTCTATTTATGAAGGGAATGTAATATTGAATTTATGAATATTGGTATGAATGCACTATTTAGGTGTATCTGGTTGGTTTAAATGTGTCCTATAATGGTTGGTTTCTAGATATTAATCCTGTGTAAAAATTGGTCTTACCATTATGGCTCATCCAAATTATGGTGGGGTGAGAAGGTTCACCCTAGTTGAGAGGAAATAGAAAATTGGAAAACTTATTTAATTAATGGGTGAATTGGAACCCTAATTGACTACTAGGGGTGATTTATGTCCAAAATTTATGGTAAGGGAAATGTAGCACATAGAGTTAAGGATATGGTGATGTGGTCACCCTATTGTGGGATTTTTAGAAGGGGTTTGTGAAAATCTCTCTACAAGGTTATCCTCCCCATAGGGAATAGAGGTATGGTTCATATGAAGTGGTAACCTTGTAGTTCCTAATACTTTATATATGAAGAATTGGGGAAACCTGGTCTTTCATGAATATCTTACCTTTTTATTCCTCAATCATTCCACCCCTTGGAAGATTACCGTAGGCATTAAGATTTATAAGAGTCCAGGAGTGGAGAGGAAAACTAAGGAGAATTGAGCTCTTGTTGTCTCTTTATCTTCAATAGAGACTCAAACAAGGACACTTAGTGCTTTATTTATATAAAAAATAGGGAATAAACTGCAATAGAGTTGAATGCTGGATGTTGTGCATATAGGTGGACAAGATCACAATGTTTTGAGTGTGTGACCAAGGTGACATAGGCTTAGTGAACTGGATGGAAATGAAAAACATGCTAGGTATGAAGGTAGAAATGGTCATGATAGTATATTGATATAATAAATTAGCATTGGGACTAAGGAGATAAGTACAAGGATTATAGATAAAATAATGATCATGGAATTTAAGGAAGCTTCATAGATTTACAACATAAAAAGGTCTTAACATTTAATTCAGGTGTCTTTTGGCCCCACAACCAGTCAAATGGAATCCTAAAAAGTGAAATACTGCCATAGATATAAGTTTCATCCATAAAAGGATATTTTATTAAAAATAACCTAATATTTCCTAAAAAAAATTCTTTATTATATCGACACCCATTTATATAAAGTGTTGACATCCATGGACTACTCCCATAAAGTGGTTCTAACCACCATGAGACAAATTTTAAATTTTATTTGTAATCCCTTTAACTATGTATTTATTTAGTAATAAAGGTCAAGGAAATCCCAATAGTGTCTTATTTTGTTATAGGTACACACATTTCAATATTCACTTGGTATGTGTTTTTAGAAATGTTTCTATATTATTTCTTCCATAATAATTTTAATGGACCATAGTTTACAATACCAATAAATTCCCCCATGGAATTGGATTTTTTTATATTAAAGGAATCTAATTCTATAGTAATATAGGGATATTTTCCATTTTATACAAAAATATTATAGTATTAGCTATCTAAAATTACTAATGATATGTTATTCCCTAAAAGGGTGACCTAAAATCATGCTGTCTGTCTTTCATACAAATATAAATTCTATAAAATATAAAAAACTCATAATTAATAGTAAGAAAAGTAAATAAATAAACATCATAATTAATTGTATTAGATTATATCAATTATGATTCAAAAATAATTGAGTCAAAGATGTCTCTTCATGAGAGTGTCTCATAGATGTGTATAGGTATAAATAATTTCAATGTAATACTATAGTTGTTCCACAAGTATGTGAGTTTATTTCATCTTGGGCATATATCACATATGGGTATAGGTATAAACACTTTCAACATTACACTAGGGTTGGTCCATCGGGATATAAAATGATTTCCTCCTCATCATGGATCATCAATGTGAATAAACATAAATACTATCATCATACCAATAAATGTTTTCCATTTGGAAGTGAAATGATTTCCTTCTTCATGTGGCTCATTGAAGAGTATAGGAAAAAAACTATCACTATAATACTGGAGTTTTTATATTTGGTTTCTTGAATAAATGACTCAATGTGATGAAGATAATGAAGGGAGATTATTGGAATAAGTATTCTAATATTCAAGAGGGGTAAGGAAACTAGATTATATATCTTAACACATTTCATAGGGTTCACATAAACTAACTTACAAGGAGATGAATATACACTCTATATTTTTCTTAGTTCAAAGGACCAAGTGAGCACAACTTGAAAGTATTTGGGATTATATAGTGGACCCAACTGGATTTGTGTCTTTTTTTAATTGTCTTAAATTATTCTTATTCCACATATAGGGGAATAATATTGGTTAGGAACTCTATGTTTTCACATGAATCCATTCACAAGTTTATAACATGGAATGTTTTATTTATCTTTTTTTTGCATTGATCATTTTTTCTAGGTCATATAAGATTCATACAAAAAATAGAAAATATGATATTTTTTGTATTCCATTCCTTTATAAAAATTCTTGGGGAGTTTTATATGTTACACATTGAGATTTTATTATATATTTATTTTTAAAATAAATTTAATATCTTCGATAGAATGTGATACACACAATCCAAAGTCTCAACAAACCATGATGTGGTATACCATTATGACATAACCATTAAATTGGTGGGTATAAATAGCACTAAATAATTTATGAAATGTATATGTTCTAAAATTGTATGATATAAATTCATTTGTTATTAATTCATATAAATTAAAATTAAAATCATTGAAAATTAAAAAGAATTGTATTTTTGAAAAACTATTTAGATATGTAAAATGGGTTATTATAATAACAAATTAAATTAATCACTCTTAGTGAATTATTTTAATTAACTTTCTATATTATATATTAAATAAATTTTTTATCATTGATCAATTTTTTTTCATGGAATGGGATATGAGTAAATCCATTTTTATTCGTAAAACAATATTATTCTAAAAAGAAATTTCATCTTGTTCTTAAAAATTATTTTAAAAAACATTATCCCAATTTTTGTAAAGATATTTGAATAAATTATCAAATGTTTTGAAAAAAACATGTCAAAATAACTTTATATTTATTTTTTTATATTTTATTAAAATGTTAATTTTTTTATAAATAGTGAAAAATAATAAATTTTATAAAAAAATACTATTTTTGTTAATAAAATTTATAAACATTTGGTTTTTAAATAATGTTTTAGAATTAATATGATTTCAATTATATCATTTTTAATACAAATTATTTCATTGAAATCAACTTTATGGTTATTTTTTATATTAAAAAGTTTTATACTTAGAAAAGCATTTTCATTGGAAAACCAGTTTCAATCACATTTGCAGGTTTAATTTCAAATTAAAATATAAAACATATATTCATTAAATTTGATATATCAGATTCCATACATTTAATTAAAATTGTTAATATTAGGTAATGGATTAAATATAATTTTTTGTCTTAATTAATTTTAAAAATAAAAAAATTTATATTATCATAGTTAGTGTTATAAAACGTTTATTAGTGTTAATCTGAAATTATATTGTTTACAAAATGGAATAAAATATTAAACAATATTGGTTTTTGTTATATTTATATTATACATATAAAATTTTAAAATGATCAATTTTAGAGCCATTTTTCCTAGAATGTGACTTTTCATTATTTTAAATCGTTGGTGAATTACTAGTGTTCTACATAGATCAATTATAAAATTTCACATCCTCCTCCCCCATAATCACTGCTCTTAAGCTATCAAAATCAACCAATACCTAAAAACACCCCTCCCCAACATCCATATATTTGGTAAATTTATTCTTTCATTCCTAAAATACTATCTTTGGGTTCCATAATAACATATAAGAAGTATGTTTTTCTCAGAGAAGGTAATAGTCTTCAACAAGATCATTATTTTTTAATTCATCTTTTATCACCATCAATTATATCTTAAAAATTTAATTATAATAAGAAAATTATATTTCATGTACTAATATTTTATTATGTTCATGCAATAACCTATATCCATCACCTCCTCCAATAAATGGGAAACGAAACTGTTGATCGTGTGTACAATCAGCTACATCATCATGAACCTATGTAACTATTTTCCCATCAGCAGATTTCATTGATAGATATAATTATAGATTTAATGTACATATATTCTATTTAATATCTAATTATAATTTTATAATTATAATTTCACTACTACCTTTTTACCTTTAAATCCTTTGTAAAATTATAACATCTCTCGTGTGTACATGAGGACTACCTCCTCTATAAAGAAATGTGATTTGTTTTTTAATTTTACCATTGACATGGATTATAGTAATGATATATTTAATTAATATATATGATATATATATACATTATATAATTATTAGTTTTAAATGTGGGTAAATATTTATCATTCTTTCATTATATTTGTTTCGAAGTGAAAAAATGTGTTCTTCCAAATGTACTTCTTATAGTCTCCAAGAAAGGTGTAATTTATTTTTATACATCTATCCTTAATGGATTACTCTAAATATATATATAATGAATATATATTATTCTTTTTTCAATATTAACATTCTAAATAATATGGAACCATGATCAACATACAAGGATTGGAACTACCAAACCAAAATATTATTTAGAAATGAGATAGGTAACACATAGAAGAGACAATTTAATAAATAATTATTAATAAATTGATGTGTAAAATTTATAAGTGGATAATCTATAATATTATACGAATTTAAATTATTTTATATATAATTACAATTAATTTAATTTAATTTTATTATATATTATATTATATTTATTTAAATGAATGTGGAACTGGAGGTAAGGGATATTTTTATCTAACTTATACATATGGGGGACACATGCCTTATTTTCCACTTGTGTCTATTATTTGTTTTATATAATCCACATGAATATATTTTATTATGATAATAATGAAAATAATTGTGATATAAATAAATATATATGGTTATCTATTTATAGATGATTTAATTTTATTGTAACTAAAGGGGTATGTTTTCTATGTTGCAATCACATTTATTATTGAGATTGTATATGTTTACATTTCTGATGATGAAATGTTATAATATATATCACAAAAAACTAATGAATTTTCATACCCTATTTATATTTCATGTAAATAAAACTTTTTACTTTCATTTTCCTCCCTTTATGTACCCAAGAGGTTGAAATAATATTATTAAGGAATACCCAACATTATTTCCCTCATCAATCAAAGATCATTTTTCTTATATATCTATGTTTTATAAAATTGTTTTCAAGTATGTTTATAATATTATTATATGATTATTTAATGAAACTTTCAACCATTATTTAATTTAAAAAAAATAAATAAAATTAATATTCTTATTGTTTTAATAATGAGGTACATTTTTAAATATTTATAAAAGTTTGAATAGAATAATTTATTTTATATTTTATGACATGAACAGAATATACCTCCATTGGTACCACTCAATTAAATAAGGATTCCATTATATATAATGAAGTATATTTTCAAGGATAAATTTTTTCATTAATATTGGGATTTTTTTTGTAAATGATTGTTTTTAATGGAATAAATATATTTTACTCATGTATTGTTCCATGTGATAATTAAAAAAATCCCATCTAAGAGAAAACCCATTTGTTCTACCTATAAAAGTTTTATGATATTGTCTAGTGATACCATCCTAATTATTTATAATTATTTTTTACAATTATAATGAAATGATATTTATAAATCCCCTTTGTTTTCTATTGGTTATTCTATGACGAAATGCTTATGACACTTATTTATTATCATAGGTAATGGTATGATGAATATGACCTTGTGGAACACATCTGTATGATTTTCATTATGTGATGGGTGGGGAAAGTATTATATATCCATATAATACATTGAGAATATATGGATATCTCATTACATAAAGTGGACTAGAATGGGGATTGAAACTAGTTTATTAAAGTACTCTATCATCTATGACAGTTTTGGGAATAAACCTTGGAAACTATGATGGTTTGGGGTGTTAACCCAATACACTATGATTTTCTTAGAATAATTCCTTGAATTATAATGAAACAATTTTATATGGTTATGTGTATTCCAAAAACACATGTCTTATGTCTATGTTATAATCTCATGGATCATGATCATTTATTTCTTTATTATTCTTGTCTTTTGATCTTTTTTTCCTTATTCCAGGAATCATGATTTTGATTTATGATATTCAATGTTCAATTTTCTATTGTTTTTCAAATTTTATAACAACTATATTATCATATACTGATTAATTGATCATTTATTTCGACCTTTTATACCCTTAATAATAATAAAATCATTGGATTTTATTATGATCCCTTTTTCTGGGTTATAAATAATTCTATTTTTATTATATGTATTAGTAGGGTTCCTGTTATGAATAACATAAAGTGCGATGATTTAGTTCACTATTGAAAATGTTGTTTATGTACCCATGTTTCTAAAAATACTACAACTATATGATTTTGTCATGGATCATGTTTTTAATAGTTGAATATTCATATAATCAGATGTAATATTTTTGTATGAAAATTATGGGCCTCTATAGGTCTTATCATAGATAGGATTATATAAACTTAGGAAACAGGGATGAGGAAACTATAGTGAGAACATATTGGATAGTCCAACGTGTAAAATAAAATCCTAAATTATGGTATATAAAATAGTGTGATTTTCTTATAAAAATCCATGTATGGATACTATTAGAGGGTTTGATTTTGGAACTGAACATATTATATGTAAAAACACCAAAAAGATCTAGTCAACTATATCCCATTAATCATTCTAGGTTATGATCATATTACTCATACTTCACACTGAGTTTGAAACTCTAAAGGGTTATGATTTGGTTAATAAATGTTTTATTTAGGAATCACTTTAAAAAACATGAATAGAATATGACCATGAATGACCTAGGATAGACATATAATTTCATATATTCAAAAGAAGTTATCATGATTTATCATAAATATTAATGATTACTCAAGATTATGTACCTTCCTACAAATATTATTTTTACACATGCTATTATTTTTGGTTTTAGTAAATTTTAGGAAACCTGAAATACCATTGTATATACTAAAGGTGATATAAAACCCAATTATTTTCCACTAAATAAACATAATTTTATAGTTTCTATAATAAATATTTTCATTTCTATTATTACACAAAATTTTCAATATATAAATTAATTCACGATTCTATTTGATAAAATGATTTAATAAAGTTATATTGAGTCCTTTATGAGGACATTTACTCATTCCTTTAGTGGGACAACAGATCCCCTAGTCACCGAGAAATGGATCACTGCCACTGGAAATATTTTTTTTCATTTTATAGTTGTTATAATATGGAAATTTTTTATTAATTTATCATTTGGAATAACATGTAGATCAATAGTAGAAACATATCAATAATAAAAGGAAATTTTATGAAATTCACTCTATGGAGTGGAATGTGATTAATTTCGTATTTTTAAATAATTAATATCATTATTTTTATTATAAAAAATGGAGAATAAATTCACGGAGATAATGTAGAATCATTATGAATATGTTGGTACCTATTTTAATGGCATGGACCTCTTCAGTCCATTCCTTTGTGAAAATATGGTGTTTGAGGTGTTCTGGCAGGTCAAGGTTACTTATCCCCAACACTTTTCCAATTTTCTAATTCGGTGAACAGTTCCAATGGTAGACAGTTGTGAATAGTGCAACGGTGACCTTCTGTGAATATTACATCGGTGACCTTAGTTGAACAGTTTCATCGGTAACATTCTATTAATAGTCTCATCGGTGAGCAGTTCTATCAGTAACCTCTAATGGTAACCTCTCTTTCCTTTGACAAATTTTCAATTCTGTGAACAGTTTCATCGGTGGGCAGTTCTAACAGAGAGGTTCATGAACAGTGTCTAACGGTGAGGTTCATAAACAGTGTCTAGAGGTGAGGTTCATGAACAGTGTCTAACATTGAGGCTCACGAACATTGTCTAATGGTGAGGTTCATGAACAGTGTCTAATGGTGAGGTTCATTAACAATGTCTAATGGTGAGGTTCATGAAAATTGTCTAATGGTGAGGTTCATGAACAGTGTCTAATGGTGAGGTTCATGAACTGTGTATAATGGTGAGGTTCATGAACAATGTTTTTAATTTTCTAAATTTTGAGTTCGTGAACAATGTTTCCAGCTTCTTACAGTTCACCCCTTTAGCATTTTCCATGGACGTAAAATGAATTTAAGGCTTCGTTTTAAGGACTCTAAGTCCGATTTAAAGTCCATAACTTCTATATTAATTATTCCTAAGTCTCATGATGTTTTTACTTGGTCAAACCGTGTGGTTTAATTCAATCCACTTTTAATTGGAAATTAAGTGTATCTTAAACCGCTGCTCCATTAAATCTTCAAAAGGGAAAAGATATCTTCATCCCTTGTTCTTCCTCCTTGTTCTTGGGTGTGAGATGATCGAACATCCCATACCATCCCGTAGAATTTGCACAATAAAACATTCTTCCAAGAATTGGTTCTACTCTGATTTGATGCAACCGAGCTGTATCGGTCAATCTCGATATAAGGTATGTTTTATCGTCGTATTTTTAGGGTACATCTTCTCCTGTTTCTCCTTTCCATATTATAGCATGTAATCTCCATGATTTTAATGGGGTTTTCTTGGGTTTTAGTTGGTTCGGTCGTACCATGGCATCCTCAGGTGGATGCAGTTATCGCGAGAGGAGGACCTTGACCTGTTGTGTGGATAAATAACGTCACGAACTGTTTGAGGTAGGGGATTCATTGCTTCTCTTTTCATTTATGTGAAACTTTATTGTTAGCATGTTTTATCCCACTGGACCACAATGGAATTAAAATAATAAATATTTGAATCAGATAAATAAATTGATATTTTTCATATGTTATTGCCCCTTGTTTTCAAGATAGTTTGATATCTATGATTGCTTCATTTATTTTTTTTTTCTTGATAAAAATGGTTAAATAACATAAACTAGAATTATTTGATAACAGTTGGATATGGATAAAGAGGCATGTAAATGAATCTGGTTCTTCTTGTTTTAATTTGATGTTAATCAAATTGGTGCAGTAAGCGTGTTTAATTATTTGTGATATCATATTTATTAGGTTTACCGAATTTTGGACCCTATGAATAATAAATCTGTTAATTCAAGATGGATTAACGAAATGATTTTCTGATAATTCCTTGAAGGGTTCTGAGTTACCCCCTTTATCGTTAAAGTTCCAATAGCCCAATTCATGTGATGTTTTTTTCCTAATTCTTCTGTTGTGATGTGATCCTTGATGGTTGTTGTGATCTGTGGGGGCTTGGAGACTTTTGGTTGTGGCAGCAGATGATGCCTAGAGTGGCAAGATGCATCGGTTTATGCATGTGGGTGTCGGAGAGGACACTAAGGATAATGTAATGGGATAGATGTGATTGTTGGATGCTTGCTGATTCTTATTAGTTGATTGTCTGATTTACTTTTCCCCACTACTCAAGGTAGCTAGTCTTGCTTACCCTTATTCCGAAAGAGGCGAAGACGTGTGGGGTATTCCACGTACTTTTCATGTTTAGATTCTTAAGGGAGGATGGGTCTATGCTCTTGCTATAGTGGGAAAAGACTCGACGGGTAGTACATCTTGTCACCGTGTTGAGCCCCCTTGTGTTTAGTAGAATAGAATGTTTTTCTAGAATGCCTGGGAATGTGGGAAAGTAATTCTGTAATGAAAATTTGAATAAATGGTGTTAACCCATGGGTTCAGAGTTTACTGGAACATAATGATGAGGTTGTAATTTTAAAGGGACAATGGAATTTGGGTGTGATGCTAATGAAATTTAATGTGGAATTGTTCATGGTTAATTAATGTTTAAAGAATTAATTAACGTAAAGTGAAACTAGTAAAAAAGGGAATGAAATAATGTAGTAAAGCTCTTTAAATGGTTGTATACTTATAGGATACCTAGTCTTAGAAGTGGAATCCCAGAGTCCGAGAGACGTTAGCTGCACTTTAGTCTAAGACTACATTATGACCATAGTGTGGTTGTGATATATTGTATATTCTGTAATTTTTGTGTTTCTATATGCTACTCCACCCTCTTAGTAAGGGAAACCGACACCCCAGGGATTCTGAGCCCTAGGGGGGTGTTTTCCCCAACATTCTGGTGGGAGGATGGACGACTGACTACCCACTTTGGCCCCTCTCTCTTATCTTGGTAGTAACTTTTGCGGGAAGTCACATTGGTTAGTTTTCCCCGTATATGTGTGTAGAGGGATGTAATGTATTGTGGTTATTCAGACACATATATTTTGGATATAGTTTTCTATGGAATACTATAGGTGCAACGTGTATAGGTTGTGATGGATTGAGGATACTTACTCAATGTATGATCTGTAATGGCTTGAGGTGTAATACCTGATGTATGATACATGTTATGCAAGCTGTGGTGGATCCCAGAAACTACCTGGTTACTTTGCTTACATGAACGTGGTGGTTTTGTTGCACGAGGTGCATGTTGTGGTGCATCACCCAGGTGTCTGCGGGCAAGCCTTTTTGGGGAGAGATATTCAGGACATGTGACGTTGGGGAAAAGTGGAAAACCATTGGGGAAGTAGTAGAGGGGTACCCCTGATATTCTTTATTATATGGTATATTCTTATATGCATTATTTGCTGAGAGTAGCCATGATCAGGCTGGGAACTTAGTTTACTTGTTAGGGTGACTAGTTAGTTTCACCTGTTGTTCACTGTGCTTTAGCATCCTCTCTTTACTTTTGCACGAGAGGCTTTGTGGAGGATCCTACTGAGTATACTATTATACCCACACTATGTATATATAAATGGGTTTTCAGGACATTTGTTTTCGATTGGAGATCAGGCTGGTTACTACTAGCTTGTGGTTGCAAGAGTTGTTCAGGCTTGTGGTTGATGTTGTTTTAATTCCCTTTGGGTACTTGTTGTTTTTTCCCTTTTAGTTGTAGTAGTTTTTCATGACATTTCATATGTGTAATTGGGATTTCTTTCATCTTACTGGTTGAGTTGGAGTTAGTTGGTGTCTATCTTATATCTCTCTTCTGCATGTGTTCTCCTAGAGGGTAATGCCTCCCATTGGTGAGTTTACTATACCCTAGGTGCTAGTCACCAACCCGGGGCCTACTGGAGGTGGGAATCAAGGGTCATTATCTACCTTCTCACATTTCCATCCCATGAGGGGTACACTTTGTGGGGAGGGGGTCATGATAGAGTGATATCAGAGCTCTGGTTGAGGGATAAGATGGAGTTTGGAGTTAGGCATAAGTGAGGTTGCATGGGTTGGGAGGGCAACAATGTCATTCATGTTTAGCAAGTGAGGTAAAAACTGGAGACCGGCTGAGACATAGGATTCTAGGTCCCCCTATGATTTGATGTACGGAACTTTAAGTTTACAATGGATAATAAATAAGGTGATACTAGTTGCAGGGTTGAGACCGAGGAAAGGATCATGCATCATTCTTCTTTGTGCCTGTGTTTGAATAGGTAGACCTTGGGATAGGTTAACCTAAAATGAATAAAAGAAAACAATTAATTAATTAATGTTGAGTCTTACATATTCCAGGTTTAGGAGCACTAATAGTTTGTTAATTTATTGTTATGGCTCTAGGGCAACGTCCTCATTAGGTTTTCAAAGAAAATGTCTAGCAGGCTGTTCCAGGAGGTTGCCGTAGGGTAGAGGTTGACGACGACGACACTTAGAGGAAGACACTCTGAAAGTTTCAACACCAATTTCTATAGAAGTACGAGGGCTCCGTTTCAGATTCAGTCATGGTAGAATGGTTTGAGGAGGTCGAGATAGGCTTCAGTTCAATCTGTGCTCGAAAGGAGCACTGGGTTTCCTTGGTTGTGACGATGCTACATGGAGCATCCAGGAAGTGGTGATTCTTGTTCCTCGAGGATCGTGAGGAGTTATAGATCTCATGGGAGGAGTTCTGAGACATGTTTAGAGTCGTGTTTCCATATTCAACTATGAATGTGTCCAGTATCCAAGAGCTTCTTACCCTTTGACAGAGGAGCTCCAGTGTTCAAGAGTTTGGAATCCGTTTTAGGAACCTTTTACGATATTCTTCAGAACTGCTACCAGATGAGGAGGAAAGAGCAAGACAGTTCGAGGAGGCTTTGCATCCAAAGATCTAGCGCCAGGTCACCCCATTTATGCTGAAAACATATCTTGAGGTGTTGGAGAGGGTAGAGTTTTTCAATAGGACTTTGTGCAGGACCAGATCATCACAAGAGGGGAATCATAATGATTCCTCATGAAGCAGATCTATGTTCCAGGGTTCCTAGATTTCAGGGTAGAAGAGTTTCCGTTCAGACGGGGGTAGGTCCCAGACCTTCACATCTCATTTCTCTAGAGGCATCAACTCTCATGCCTATGCAAGGGATCATGCACTTGTTTTTTTATGGTGGTTGTGGTCATCAACAAAATGAGTGCCCAACCTTTCAGAGTGGTCATCGTGCACCAGGTGCTACACTCCAGGTTCCTCCATTGAGGCAGTTCCATCCGATGTAGCAGCAGCCAGTTGCACCGGCTTTAGATCAGCAGTGGGTAGACAGGGTAGGCAGAAGACATCCCCATTATGCTCCCCATCCTCAGAGAGTAGAGAGTGGCCATGGTGGTGGTATTCATCAGGGTCAGAGAGGTCGTGGAGGAGGTTGTGGTAATCTTCATGATCTAGCATTGGTAGCTCCAAGAAAGCCAGATGTCGATCGTGGTACCGTTTTCTTGTTTTCTACTTTGGAGTATTCCTTGTTTGATTCAGGAGTGACACACTCCTTAATATCACCTACCCTTGTCCATGATTTGGGACTTGAGGTAGAGTGGCTTCCAGATCCCTTGGTGTTGACTACGCCAGTTGGAGGTCGAGCTGACCTGTTCGTAGTATGTAGATACTGTGAGCTAGTGTTGGGGAAACACCACTCTTGGGGAGATTTCATATGTTTATGAATACAACCATATGATGTCATCCTCGACATAGATTGGTTGTATTCGTTGCAGGCTGTCATGGATTTCTTCAGGAAGAAGGTTTTTTTCATTGGTGTGGATGGAGAGCCAGTGGTTTTTTTTGGTGAGCGAGATCCTCGGATGGGTTATATGTGCGTTACCTCCTTATCATTAATGATGGATGAGATGATACTGAGTTCTTCAGTGGTTTAGTAGTTGGCATTTCCTAGGGTCTTAGAAGAGTACCCTGATGTATTTCTAGAAGAGGTTGTAGCATTACCCCCTTGGCGAGAGATCGAGTTTGGGATTGAGCTACAACCAGGAGAATCTCTTATCTCTATGTATCCATATAGGATGGACCCTTATGAGTTACGAGAGCAACGTATACAGAATTATGGTATGTTACAGTGTGGTTTTATTCGTCCAAGTGTGTCGTCGTGTGGTGCACCAGTTTTGTTCGTGAAGAAGGCTGGCGAAAGATTGCGGTTGTGTGTTGATTATCGTCGCTTAAACAAAGTGAAAATAAAGAATCTTTATCCTATTCTATGGATTGATGATTAATTTGACCAACTGAATGGTGTGAGTTGGTTCTCAAAGATCAACTTGCGGTCAGGATATCATCAGATGCGTGTGATGGGTGAGGATATCCCGAAGACTACTTTCCATTGTCATCATGGGAATTATGAGTTCATTGTAATGCCGTTTGGAATGACGAATGCTCCAGATATATTCATGGGATTGATGAATGCTATGTTCCGTGAGTTCCTATATAATTTCATGGTAGTTTTCATCGATGATATGCTTGTGTACTCCATATCCGAGGAGGAGCATGAAGAGCATCTACAAGCTGTTTTGGGAGTTATTTGTCAACATCAGCTATTTGGGAAGTTGTAGAAGTGTGAGTTTTGGGCTCGATAAGTCCATTTATTGGGGAATGTTGTGTCCCAATAGGGATTAGATGTGAATCCATCGAAGATAGAAGCAGTAATGTCTTGGGAATCCCCCAATACAATGTCAGAGGTGTGAAGTTTCCTTGGTCTCACAGGCTACTATAGGAGGTTCATAGCCAATTTCTCACGAGTTTCGACTCCTATGACAGCTTTGACCAGGAAGGATCATGCATTCATATGGTCTGGTCAGTGTTAGGCAGCTTTTGAGTATCTAAAGTAGAAGTTAGTAAGTGCTCCAGTTCATTGTCTTCCAGCTGCGGGAGTTCAGTTTGATGTTTTCTGCGATGCTTCGCATCTGGGGTTAGGCTGTGTTCTCATGTAGTAGAGGTGAGTTGTTTCTTATGGGTCTCTGTAGTTGTGTCCCCATGAACATAACTATTCCACCCATGATCTTGAGTTGTCAGCCATGGTGTTTTCTCTGATGATGTGGAGACATTACCTTATTGGTGAGCGCTTTGTGGTTTTCACCGATCATAAGAGTTTGAGGTATGTTTTCTCCCAGCATGACCTGAACATACAACTACATTGGTGGATGGATTCCATATAGGAATATGACTTCAATATATCATATACACCTGGAAAGGGGAATGTTGTAGCTGATGCACTGAGTCGAAAGTCACATAGTGATGTTGTGCATGAATCCGGTGATTCCTTGAGAGTAATGGAAGAGTTTTCCACATTACATCTTGATATGGGAGAAGTTGGGGGTAGAGGTTGACTTTTTTTAGATGACGGTACAATCATCTCTGATGTGTAATGTGGAAGAGTCACATTTGGGAGATCTTGATGTGGAGGTCTAGAGAGACCTAGTTGTTTGTGGTGAGGCCCCAGATGGTTGGACTGAGGATGACCAACACCGAGTGTTGTATCATGGAAAGATTTTTGTTCTTTTGATGATGCACGAGACGATTCTCAAAGAGTTCCATAGTTCACCATTATTGGTGCATCCTAGCATGAAAAAGATGTATTGAGCCTTGAGTAGCCAGTTTTGGTGGCCGGGGCTAAAGCGTGCAGTTGCGGAGTTTATGTCTCGATGTTTGTTATGCCAGAAGGTGAAGGCTGAACACCTTATTCCTGGTGGTATTCACCAGCCATTAGAGATTCCTTAGTGGAAGTTGGAGGACATATCAATGGAATTTGTTACTAGTTTACCACGAGCACCGGGAAGACATGATGCTATTTGCGTGGTATTGGATCGTTTAACAAAATCGTCCCACTTTATAGCAATCAAGGTTTGAAGATCAATGGATGTTTTGTCAAGGAAGTATCTAGAGGAGGTCGTGAGACTTCATGGAGTCCCTAGGATGATCATTTAGGATCAAGATCCTTGTTTTACCTCCAGGGTGTGGAGAGGTCTCCAAAATGCTTTCAGTTCTCAACTATGCCTTACCAGTGCTTTTCATCCTCAAACGGACGATCAGACAGAGCGAACCATCCAGACTCTAGAAGATATGTTACGCTCTTGTGTTCTTGATTTTGGAGGCTCATGGATAAGGAACTTACCCGTGGTGGAGTTCTCTTACAATAATAGTTTTCACTCCACCATCAGTATGGTTCCTTTTGAAGCCTTGTATGGCCAACCTTTCTGTTCTTTGTTGTGCTAGACTAGGGTCGGAGAGTCAGCAATTCTCAGACTGGAACTAGTGCAGAATACAATAGAGATGGTTCAGGTGATTCGTGAGAGGATGAAGGCAACACAAGATTGTAAGAAATCATATGCTAATCAAAGAAGGAGACCCTTAGAGATTAATGTTGGGGATCATGTGTTTTTGAAGGTGCCTCTCCATCGTGGGTAGGAAAGGTTTGGTCATGGGATTAAGCTTTCTCCTCCATTTTTTGGGCCTATTGAGGTGTTAACTCATGTCGAAGCTGTGGCGTATCGAGTAGCACTTCCCCCACAGATGAGTTGGATACATGATGTTTTCCATGTATCATAGCTCCGTCGTTATCTTCATGATGACTCTCACATCATCGATTGGGGATAGATCGATGTTGATGATGATGAAACCTTTGAGGAGTGACATGTGAAGATCCAAGACTGAAAATATAAGGTGTTGCATGAGAGTTCTATCCCCTTGGTTCGTGCCGTGTGGCAACACAATGGCATGGAGGAGAGTACCTGGGAACGTGAGTCACCGATACGTGCTCAGTACCCAGAGTTGTTTGATGTTTAACTCTTTTCATGTATCGATGTAGCTTATGTGGATATGAACCTTTCATTTTTATGATATGGCTTCCTTTTTTTGCTTTTGTGGGTTTCTCTCTTTTGAGAGGTATCTCTATGGGTGGTTTTTCAGACCCCATTTCATTTTCAGTTTAGGTGGGTTTTGAATTATTGGGGACGAGAATGTTTTCAGAGGAATCTGATGTAATTAACTGGACCTCATCGGTCCATTACTTTGTGAAAATATGGTGTTTGAGGTGTTTTGGGAGGTCAAGGTGACTTATCCCCAAAAAGTTTCCAATTTTCCAGTTTAGGGAACAGTTCCTATGGTAGACAGTTGTGAAACGTGCAACGATAACCTTATGTGAACAGTGCATCGGTGACCTTAGGTGAACAGTGTCATCGGTAACCTTCTATGAACAGTTCCATCGGTGAACAGTTCTATCGGTAACCTCTAATGGTAACCTCTCTTTCCTTTTCCAAATTTCCAATTCTGTGAACAGTTCTACCAGTAACCTCCAATGGTAAACTCTCTTTCCTTTACCAAATTTTCACTTCTTTGAACAGTTCAATCAGTGAACAGTGTCTAACGATGAGGTTTATGAACAGTGTCTAACGGTGAGGTTCATGAACAGTGTCTAACGGTGAGGTTTAAGAATAGTGTCTAATGGTGAGGTTCATGATCAGTGTCTATTGGTGAGGTTCATGAACAGTGTCTAACAGTGAGGTTCATGAACAGGTGTATAACGGTGAGGTTCATGAATAGTGTCTGACGGTGAGGTTCATGAAAAGTATCTAATGGTGAGTTTCATGAACATTTTCTCATAGTGAGGTTCATGAACAATGTCTAATGGTGAGGTTCATGAAGAGTTTCTAACGGTGAGGTTCATGAACAATGTTTTTCCTTTTCCAAATTTTGTGTTCGTAAACAGTGTTTCCAGCATCCTACAGTTTCGCCCCTTTAGTATTTTCCTTTAATGTAAAATGCATTTAAGTCCTCATTTTAAAGACTCTAAGGCCAATTCAAAGGACATAACTCCTATATTATTTATTCCTAAGGCTCGGGATGTTTTTACTTGGTCAAACCATGTGGTTTAATGCGATCCTCTTTTAATGGGAAATCAAGCGCATCTTAAACCGTCACTCAGTTAAATCTTTAAAAGGGAAAAGATATCTTACACCCCTGTTATTCCTCCTTGTTCTCGGGTGTGAGACGCTTGAACATCCCACACCATCCCGTAGGAGTTTCACAATAAAACATTCCTCCTAGGATTGGTTCCGCACTATTTTGATGCAACCGAGCTGTATCGGTCAATCTCGATATAAGGTATGTTTTATCGTCGTTCTTTTGGGTTTCATCTTCTTCTATTTCTCCTTTCCATATTATAGCATGTAATCTCCATGCTTCTAATGGGATTTTATTGGGTTTTGGTTGGTGCGGTCATACCATGGAATCTTCGGGAGGATTCAGTTGTCGCAAGAGGAAGATCATGACCTATTGTGTGGATAAAGAATGTTAAGAACTATTTGAGGTAGGGGATTCATTGCTTCTATTTTCTTGAAGTTCAATTGTATTGTTAGCATGTTTTATCCCACTTGACCATAATGGAATTGACATAATAAATATTTCAACAAGATAAATAAATTGATATTGTTTGTATGTTATTTCCCATTGTTTTCTAGATAGTGTGATATATAAGCATTCTTCATTTAGCTGTTCATTCTTGATGAAAATTGGTAAAGAATGTAAACCGAAATTAATTGATAACTATTGGCTATGGATAAAGAGGCATGTAAATGAATATGGATCTTCTTCTTTTAATTTTATGTTAATCAAATTGGTGCAGTAAGCATGTTTAATTATTTGTGATAGATTATTGATTATGTTTACCGAATTTTGGAACCTATGAATAATAAATATGTTAATTCAAGAAGGATTAAAGAACTGATTTTTTGATAATTCCTTGATGGGTTTTGAGTTACCCTCTTTATTGTTAAAGGGAAAATAGCCCAATTGATGTGATGTTTGCTTTCCTGCTGCTTGTGATGTGATGTGAGCCTGGATGGATATTGTGACATGTGGGGGTATGAAGACTTTTTGTTGTGGCAACAGATGACGCCTAGAGTGGTGAGGTGCATCAGTTTATGCATGTGGGTGTCAGGGAGGACACTAGGGATGATGTAATGGGATTGATGTGATTGTTGGATGCTTGATGATTCTTATTGGTTGATTATCTGCTTTAATTTTCCCCACTGCTCAAGGCAGCTGGTCTTGCATACCCTTCTTCGGAAAGAGGCGAAGAGGGGCGGGGTATGCCACATGCTTTCTGTGTTTAGCTTCTCAAGGGAGGATGGGTCTACGCTCTTACTATAGGTGGAAAAGACTCGACGGGTAGTACAACAACTCACCATGTTGATCCCCCTTGTGTTTAGTAGCATTGAATATTTTTTCTAGACTGCCTAGGAATGTGGGAAAGTAATTCTATAATAAATGTTTGAATAAATGGTGCTAACCCATGGGGTTGGTGTTTACTGGAACATAATGACGAGGTTGTTATTTTAAAGGGACAGTGTAATTTGGGTGTGATGCTAATGAAATTTAATGTGGAACTATTCATGGTTAATTAATGTTTAAAGAATTAATTTATGTAATGTGAAACTGGTAAAATGGGAATGAAATAATGTATTAAATCTATTTAAATGGTTGTATGCTTATAGGATACCTAGTCTTAGAAGTGGTAGCGTAGAGTTTGAGAGAAATTATTTGGAGTTGAGTCTAAAACTTGGTTATGCCCATAGTGTGGTTGTGAGATATAGTATATTCTGTAATTTTCGGGTTTCTATAGGCTACTCCACCCTATCATTAAGAGAAAATGACACTGCATGGATTCTGATCCATGGGGGGTGTTTTCCCCAACCTTCTGGTGGGAGGATGGATGGCTGACTACCCCCTTTGGCCCCACTCTCTCTTCTTGGTAGTTACTTGTGCTGGCAGGCACATTGGTTAGTTTTCCCCATATATGTGTGTATAAGGCTATAATGTCTTGTGGTTATTCACACACACATATTCTGGATATAGTTTTCTATGGACTACTATAGGTGTAACGTGTATAGGCTGTGATGGATTGAGGATCGTTACTCAGTGTATGGGCTGTAATGGCTTGAGGTGTAATACCTGATGTATGATACACGTTATGCGAGCTGTGGTGGCTCCCAAAAACTACCTGGTTACTTTGATTATGTGGACATGGTGGTTTTGTTTCTTGAGGTGCATGTTGTGGTGCTTCACCCAAGTGTCTGCTATCAAACCTTTTTGGAGAGTGATGCTCAGGACGTGCGACGTTGGGGAAAAGAGGCAAACCAGTGGGGAAGTAGTAGCGGGGTGCCCTTGATATTCTTTATTCTATGATATATTCTTGTATGTGTTACTTGGCTAGAGTCGACATGGTGAGGTTGGGAACATAGTATACCTATTTAGGTGATGAGTTAGTTTCACTTGTTGTTCATTGTGCTTTAGCATGATCTATTTAATTTTTCACGATAGGATTTGGGGAGGATCCTACTGTTATTATAACCCTATGTATATATAAATAGTTTTTCACGTCACTTTGAGCCGATTGGAGATCCGTCTGGTTACTACTATCTTGTGGTTGCAAGAGCTGTTTGGGCTTGTGGTTGATGCGGTTTTACTTCCCTTTGGGTACTTGCAGTTCTTCCCTTTGAGTTGTTGTAGTTTTTCATGACATTTCATATGTGTACTTGGGATTTCTTTCATCTTACTGGTTGAGTTGGAGTTGGTTGGTGTCTATCTTAACTCTCTCTTCCGCATGTGTTCTCCTGGAGGGTAATGCCTCCCATTGGTGTGTTTACTATACCCTTAGTGCTAGTCACCAACCCAGGGCCTACTGGAGGCGGGACTCGGGGGTCATTATCCCTCTTCTCACATTGTCAGCCCAAGAGGGGTACACATTATTGGGAGGGGGTCATGAAACATATGGGGAAAATTTTACAGGACTTATTATGTAATCTTCTAGTGTTTTCATCAAACATTAATGAAATTTTTATTAATTTATCATTGTATTAATACCATGAGTCCAATGAGTGTTTGTGATAAAGGAATTCAGTAGCTTTGAATAAAATTTTCAATCTTCTATCATATTGAAAATACAAATTGCATTTACCCATCATTCTCAATGTTTTGATAGAAAAATAAATATGTAATTAAATAAAAATTCTCAAAACCATTTAGTGAAAATGTCACGCCTTCATTTATAATCATGCTGTGGATGGAAACATGGAAGAATATGTATTAAGGGGACTGATAATTTTTTAAATGTTGAAAATATATTCATTTAACAATAAAATATCAATTTTATTGGAAGAAGTTAGCTATCGATGTGAATAGAGAGTGGTCAAAACATAATTAACCATCCACACTATAATAATTTAAAATTCCAGGATTAAGGGAATTATGATTTCCTATGCTCAAATTTGAAATTTAATGACGATGATCAATTTTTGTGACTTTTTATGTTTGGAGACAATATGAAATCTTAGGAATTCACAATTTTGGATGATGGGTACAGTAACAACATGGGGAATGGTGCACATACATTCCACTCATGAACTCATAATGTCTTATTTGACTCTATATCTAGCAATAAATTTATATCAGATGAATTTTCTAAGGGTATAAAAATCATGCCACAATAATAAGATATTGAACTATTAATTAATACTCTTAATGGTACTATGATCACATATAAATTATTTGATTGTTCTCTAGTTGATGTTTATGGGAGCGTGCTTCTAGAATATAATATTATTCTCCCTCTTGTAAAATTTTATATTATCTTAGGGATGAATTGGATTTATCTACATAAATACCACATCAGTTTTTTAGAATAGATTCCTTATTTGACATTCCAAACCAATCTACAAGTTTATATTAGTGTAATGATAAATGTAAATTTCTATTATAAATAAAATCTATTATATGGGTCTTCATTCTTATTCAAATGTGTTTTTATCTCAGATGGTGTGGGATAAAATCAACATTAATGATATTATTATTGTTTAGGAGTTTTTTATATATTTATGTAATAGTTTACTAGTCCTCCAAAGAACTATGATGTTTATTTCTCAATAGAACTTAAACAAAGTTCTCTACATATTAAAATGAGTCCATATAGAATGGCCTCTATTAAGTTACATGAGTTGAAGAAGAAAACCCTAGAGAATATTGAAAAATGAATTTATTCATCCATATGTGGCACCTTAGGGTTTACCAATTTTTTTAATAATAAATATGGATTATTTATACATTTCATTTATTATTAATAAAATCATATGACCACAGTATCGAATAAGTATGTTGTACCCCTACTGATGAATTTTTAATCAACTAAATCGAGGTCAATACTTTTAAATGACTGAACATCATTCTATATATCATCATTTTAGGGTATATATGTTGGAAATATCCAAGACTTAATTCCTTACATTTTATAGAAACTATGACTATATAGTCATTCCATTTGATCATACCAATTCCCCCACTATCATTATGTATTTCATCAATAAAGTATTTAAATATTACCTTGATCATTTTTTCATAGTATTTATAGACAATATTCATATAAATTAAAAGGATTGGGATGATCATGATGATCACTTGAGGATTATATTGAATACCCAAATAAATGAGATTATGAATAAAAAAATAAAAATTCTGAATTCTAGTTAATTTTTTTTTCATTTTTGGGCCATATATTCTAAATAGAGGGTATATAAGTGGATACATCAATGATCAAATATATTGAATAATGTCCCAAATTAACCATTGTGACTGAGATCATAAGTTTTATTTGTTGTTATGGATTTTATCAAAGTTTTTTTTCAGAATATTTCTTGGATATCTAATATACTTTCCATGTTTACTCAAAAGGGATCATGTTCCTCTAGACATATGCATGTGATGAAAATTTCCAAGAATTGATGAGAAGGAATATTACTACACATGTGCTTACATTAATCTAATGTGGAGAAGGATTTGTGAACTTTAGTGATGCATCGAATAATGGACTATGATTCAATGTCATGCTGAATGTTACTGAGATTGATTATACCTCATGAAAATTGATGGTTTATGTGAAAAATTAGCTAACCAAAGAATTTTAGTTATTTTTTGGTAATTTTTACACTAATTATATAGATGAATTATATTTATGGAGAAATGTATTTTATATATACTTCCCATTAATGTTTAATTAATATATTAACTGAAATAGAGTTGATTATATGCTATTGAATATGGTTGGATATGATTAAATATCATTATTTATAAATAAATTACTATTCATGGGAGGTGAACATGGTTGCAAGTTCTTTGGGTCAAATGTATCATGCTATATGATCAATGAAATGGAGAATAAAAGATTAAATAATTATGGATTTCTAATAATGAATTTGGATATACATAAACAATGGTAAACCTCTTATCATTCTCAATAGACTATTCAAACATCTATCCATGTGAGAATTAATGAGGCGTAGAAGGAATTTGTAGTGTATTAGAATATAGTGATAAATTTTCTTGAGTTTGGTCTGATTATTATAGAATAATACGGTTTAAAAACAATATATTCATCCAAACCATAATGGATTTTATGAATGAGTTGTTGAATGAGGCATATAGTTTATCATTATCTATTCAAATTTAAATTACAAAAATTTACATATATATGAAATTTTATTTTTGGTGGGTAAGAATGAAGAGAGTTATTTTTGAGTTTGTATCTTGGTGCTTGATATGTTAGAAAGTTAATTATAAGAGGAGGAAA